>NW_004624730.1:16832837-16877339 GCF_000247695.1 Heterocephalus glaber | reverse complement strand
ATACTTTTAAGTGAAATAAATAGGACACACATGTGTAAATACCAAATAGTTTCTCTAGTGTGAGAAACTGAAAGTGTAAATAAGGGTTAAAATGATTACATTGAATAATTGATAATTTGAAATAGGAAGAAAGGTCCAAAGGGGTAGGCGTGGTGGGAGGGGAAGGGGAAAGGAAAGAAGGGAAAGGAAAAACTATGAGAAAAGAAAAAAAAGTGGAAACAAAATCTATGTAAATAGGGAAGGGTGGTGGGGGTGAAGGGTGCACAGGTAATGGGGAAAAAATAAGAACCAAAATACATCATGTACAGGTACAAGCACCCAATGATAAATGTAAACGTATTGTATACCTAAAATGTAGCAATAAAAGAACTTAAGGAAAAAAAAAGAAACGATAAATGTTTGAAGAGGTTGATATGTTTACTGTGATTTAACATTACACAATATATACATATACCTAAACCTCACATTGTACCTCAGAAGTATATGTTTTTATGTATTAATTAAAAAATTTGTTACAAAAATGAAGTCAGGATATATCTTAGAATTGCTGGTCTCTCACAATCTCTACACAGGCTATAGTTATGATGAAGTTTTCTTTTCCAAGGTGTACACATAACATTTGAAGAATGGCTTTCAGTACTTGGAGAAAGTCTGGGACACAGTCATTGAGCAGTTTTAGGAAATACTGCATTAGCAATGCTTTTTAAGTGATAATGTTTATCTATTTGTTTTTAAAATTCTTTTAATAAGTAGAAAATAAAAATTATATGTACTAAGAAACCCACCATATCCTATGTTAGCTAACAGTATTTTTCTTTTTGTGGTGGTACATAATGAGTTGTGTATCTAGTGTGTATCAAAATTTCCAAGTTCTCTAATTTTGCTTTTCATGCCATCAACTGCGCTGCCACATCCTCACAGCCAGCATCTGACCAGATTGGCAGCAAAAAAACAGATTATCAATGCCTTCCTACAACCCAAGGTGGCAAATATTTGCTAGAGTTTGCTAAGAAAGATGATGAGATGCAGTAGACATTTAAGAAATAGATGGAAATATCCTTTCCATGCGTCATTTTGAGTAACTTCCCTCAGATGAATGACTTCATTTTAGCCGGGCAATCTAACTTTTCTTTTAGAAGTACATCCCTTGTATCTTACAACATGAATGCTGAAAAAAAAAAAAAACCCTCTGGAATTCAAGTCTCATTTTGCCTAAATTATACTATTATTTCTATGTATTACAATTTTCTTTGTAGTCAAACTCAATGGTTTGAGGCATTCTTGAAATAGTTCTTGCAAAGCTGACAGTTTTTCATCACCCCTAACTCAAATGAAAATGGTTTTGACATGATTTTCTGAGAAGGCATAGTGTTTAACAGCAAACACTCTTCATATATTAAGCAGGATTAGTCAGTCTAATTCTAAAAGCATGTCAAAAGGAATATGCTGCCAATAAGTGTTTTAAATTTCTGGCCAAATTTGCTTCTATTATTTTTCCTTTTAATGTCTTAGATGTGAAGGGAAAGTTCCACTTATGAAAATGAAGAGAAACCTCTGATTACCAGTTATTAAACAAGATGCAAGAAAATAGATGAAGTTCAGACTTCTTATTTCTTTTTCCTAGTAGAAATAAAATTCATCAAAAATAGTTGCTTATGGACAGTATAGGATTTTTTCTGCTCTGTGAAGGAAATATTCTTAAAATAGAACATAGAGAACTTTACCTACTTGAAAACCATGCAAAATTCAGCATAGAGAATGAACTTTAATCTCCTTAATGTTCTGGTAAATGGTTCGTGCTCTGAAAACAGAAATTTTCCAGATAGCGCTGAAAAGTCAGATTATATTTCTATTCAATACCAGTACTTGTCACAACTAGAGGCTCTAAAAATCTATCCTTTGGCCCAAAAGGATCAGGAGAAATGTCTTCTGTTGTGAGATCTGAGACAGGAGGCAAGTAGCACTGGAGTTGATGTTTTGAAAAACATCAATGCTTAGCTGTGAGCATATGAATAAGCAGAATGAGACTATGCCTTTGAATACTGGGTAAGATTATGTGCAAACATATGTTGATTTCTTTCCTCTGTAATTGGAAATACTAAATTATCATGTGTAAAAACTTCATTAGATTTTTATTTGATTACAGAAATATTTTTGAGATGGAAGAGCCAAACATTTAAGAATCTGCCTTAAAACACTTGGACAAATTATTCAGTCTCTCAGCATTTCAGTTTCACCATCTATAAAACAAGGATAAAAATTGTATCTAATAGAATTTCACTTCATGTAATGATGAAATAGTAGAAAATTTCTGTCTTATAAAACTGGAACACTGGGGAAAACGTATAAAACAATATTTTTCAGATTGTAAAAGAGGCAGCACCGGATAAGTGAAATAATCATTATGCACCAGCTCACTGTCTAGACAGTTTCCAGGCTACATGACAGGGACAGAGAACCCAACAGAACTCAGCAGTTACCCTAGCTCAAGGCAGGGGTTAAGAAGTCAGTCAGAAGTTCAAGAAGGTTAAGGCATCTATCACTTGTGAGGAAGAGTACCAGAGGGAAAAGGAGACAGACAGAGACAAAGGTGACAGAGATAGAGCTAAAGAGAGAGAGAAGCAGAGGGGGGAAGGTAGGGAGAGAGAGGGAGAAAGAGGGAGAGATGAGAGAGAGAGACAAAGACAGACAGAGACAGAGAGTGAGACAGAAAGAGAGGAAGGGAGGGAGGGAGAGAGAGAGAGATAGAGAAGAAACTCTGGAGATCTATAGTAGGTTTCCCTCAAGTCTTGGAATATTTATCAGAAAATATACATGAGAACTGGGGAAAGAACTAGTGAAAAGAAGAGAAGCAGATAGAAAAATCTCTGGAGTTCATATAGTGCTAGGAATAGTGTCACCATCCAACTAATGGAGAAAAGCCTTGTTAAAAAATGAGGCATGGGGCCCAGGGATTTAGCTCAGTGGTTTCACCGCCTGCTGCCCTGCTGCGCAAGCGCAAGGACCCAAGTTCGATCCCCAGTACCAAAAAAAAAAAAAAAAAAAATGAGGCATGGAGTATTGCCTCAGCAGTGGGGCCAAATTATGCCTAAAAAAATAGTTGATTTGACACAATTCCCTCATCTGGTTCCACTTCACAATGCTTATGAGCAATTTCAAAATGATTCCAAATAATTTAAGCACATTCTAGTACAAAATCCCCAAATATTTAAAGGAATACAAAACAATAACAACCAAGCACTAACTCAACAATATAAAATTCACAATGTTCACAATCTATTAACCTGAGAGAGAGAGAGAGAGAGAGAGAGAGAGAGAGAGAGATGACAGAGATGACAGAAGCAGACCCAAATATGACATTGAGGACAGAATCAAGAGGCAAGGATTAAACCAACATTATAAACATATTCCATATGTTCAAAAAGCAAGAGAAAAAGAAGCATGAGCATATAAGGGACGACAAAGAGATATACACATACACACACACACACACATATATATGTACATATCTATCTTCTAAAGATGAATAAGAACAAGATTTGAGATAAAAGAATACCTGATGGGTTGAAGAGAAGATTAGGCATCATACGAGAAAAAATGATAAGCCTGAAAACAAAGCAATAGGAAATATCCAAAATAAAATAAAGAGAGAAAAATGATTAAAAATCACATGGGCAGAATATCAGTGAAGTATAGTACAAATATAAAGCAATCTAATTGGAGTAACATGTAATTGGAGTCTCAAAAAATAGGAAAGGAGATAGAAAATTATTTGAAGAAAGAGTGGTTGGAAATCTAATGAATTTGATGAAAACCATAAATCTGGAAAAAGCTCAGGGAACATCAGATTGGAAAAATGAAGGAAATCCATAAAGTACATCTTAATCAATTTGCTGAAAACCAATATAAAAAATAAAATCAGTAAAAGGGTTCCATATAAAGAAACAAAGATAAGATTTATAGTAGATTTCTCAGGTTTCTTATTAAAAATAACCCAAGTCTGAATATAATAGAGCAGTATCTTTAATCTATAGGTTAAAAGTGGGAACTAACTCTAAGTGCTGTTTTAAAGCTTAAAAGAGGCAATTATTTTTATGTAAATAATTTTAGAATAGATCATAGTATGTGCTATTTATTTGATAAATTTTTTAAAAATTAAATTTACAATTGTAGAGTTCCTTTCCCAAGAAATGCAAACACATTAGGTGTGTGGAGACCTTAGAAACTATAGAAGCTAGAGCAGAGATCTCACGGCCTTGATCCATGGGGCTCAGAGTAGGAGCCACGCTTGCTCAAGGATGCACGATGAGTTTCAGGTGGAAGCAGCTCCAGGACCCCAGCAGCTCATGGGTTCTCTCAACACCATTTGCCCTAGTCACCACTTGTGACCAACTCTTGAATTTCTCCATCCTCATTCCCATTACTTCATTACTGTATCCTCTTGATGTATGTGGATTTTTTCTCAAGCAGTTTATTCTTAATTCTCTTCCTTCCAGGAAACAAAGTTCCCCCATCTTCTTTAAACATCTAGCTCAAAGCAGAGTTTAACCTTGGATGAAGACAAGCCCTGTCCCCACTCTCAGCTTGGGAAGGGATTGGTCTACTCAGTAGGAGAAGGTTTAGAGAGCCCAGGCATGTTCAGGGGCTTCCTCTCAAACCCATACTTCTCCCACATCCACTTGCAAAACACCCCTGGTATCTGGTGGCATAGACAAGGTAGAGAGCAAAGACTGCCCACTGGAGAATAGTGCAAAAGTAAGCCTGATGAAGACCACACTCTCTTCAGTCACAGGAAGGCATAACCCAAGAAAGGATAGCAAGCCAAAAGATTAATTAGAGCCACACAGACCCTCAGGTGGGTCCCCAGAGCTGTGCAGCACTGCACACAGCTTAGTCCCTGATTCGCCAGTTAATAGTGCTATCACCAAGCATGCATCTAAAGTTATCCCCAAACCGATCAATCTGCTTCCATATCCAGTAGCACTTAACCTCTCCTCCACCAACACCATTCTGCTTGAGGAGCTACATGACTGACCAGGAAAGTCTGCATGGAAAGGAAAGGGTGGCAAGGGCTGGTTGGGACCATTAGGGATACATCAGAGGCCAATGACTGGTAACTCTGCTGTCTGTGGAATGGCATGTTAATCAGTCCACTGAGCTGAACTGTGTGCAAAGGGGCACGTGCTGAAAGCATGAAGGACAAAATGAATATATTTCAAGACTACTACGCAAGAAACATTTGTTGTGCTATAATTAATCCCCACAATCACTCTGAAATAGATGAATATCAACATTTTTATGTCAGAGTTGAGAAAATTGGAGCTTAGAGAGTCTGAGTAACAGAAAATTAATGCTGAGGAACTAGGTCAAATGAGCTTCTCTGAGGTCAAATGAGCTTCAGAAAAGAGGAGAGTTCTATGAGTGGGGGGCAGTCCTTCCTGCACAGGGTGGATTTGCTATGGGACCTTACGGGACAGGCAGAAAAGAGGATTTGAGATAGGCACTGGGGGAAATACCAGGGATAAAGCAAAAGGCATCATGCAAATGAATGAGAAGACCCATCCATGAGGACCCTGGATAGGGAAAGCAGAGCAACTTCAGAGCGGGTTGGATGGACGGAGTACCAGCTTTGATCTCATGGAGGCACTGAGATAGGTAGAAGATTTCATGAGCAGGAGTAGCATGAAGGAAAGAAAATTTCAGGGATATGGCTGTGAAACGGAACCTCCAAGTCCAGATCACCTTGAAATTTCTAGCATAAGCCAAACAAAACCATAACAATGGACCTTTATGATGAACTTTAAATAAACTGAGAATGGTGGCACATGCTTGTAATTCCAGCACCATGGGAAGCCAAGGCAGGATTATCACAACTTTGAATCCCATCTGGAGCACTTAGCAAGAACCTGTCTCAAAATAAAAAATAAAAAGTGCTGGGGATATTGTACAGTAGGGAGGCCCAAAGTTCAGCCCCTAGTACAAAAAAAAGTCATCCACTCTCCATTACGACTTGGTAGTTCAATGTTAATTTCATTGATCACACTTCACATTTTATGGAAGAGGAAACTGAAACTCTGAGAAGTTAAGTGCCGTAACATGTTCACATTGAGAGTTGGTAAGTGGCAATTTAGACCTAGGAAAAGGCAGGGATATCCCAGGGCCTGTCCTCAGTGGCCTGACAACTCAAAATGTGGTCTACAGGGCAGTGGCAGCAGTAGCCTCACCCAGGAGCAGCAGTATTTCCATTTGAAGATCTTTTCCTTAATGAATATGAAAGCACTTAGGAAAACATCAAGTATTATCAAAGAAAATGTATTAGGAATGCCTTTCAACCATGGAAATTGGATTTTAGACTGTGACCCTTTCTCGGCTAATGCCTTGCATATTTGAATCTCAGCACAGAGTTGAATGGGACCAAATGCCCTTAAAAAAGGCATTAGAGCAGGTGCCTTCAACCTTTTGGTTGTTAGGGCTATGTTTTAAGCTTTGCAGGCCATATGGTCTTTACCATGACTACTCTGCCACTGTGGCATGAAAGAAGCCATAAGTGATATGTAATTGAGTGAGTGTCATCATATTCCAATAAAACTTTATTTATAAAACCAGATGGTAAGGTGAATATGGCCCTCAAGTCACATTTGGCACCTCCCTTTTCTAGAATACAAACTGTTCCTCTCTGGTAGAGGAACTGTGGAAGGAGAAAATGTGCTTCAAGTGGAATGGATATCCCGTAGGACATCCATGGCACCTGGATGAAAGACATGTTAGTGAGGGCAAGAAAATTTTGGATTCTGGGTGCCTGGGACAAGCATCACAAATTCTAATAGCTTGTAGAAGAGTATCACAATTTACAACAAAAACTTTTTTTTATTTATGTATTAATTGGTACATTTTAGGTATACAATACATTTACACTTATCATAGGGTGTTTGTACCTGAACATGATGTATCTTAGTTCTTATTTTTCCCCCATTACCTATGCACCCTTCACCCCCACCACCCTTCCCTATTTACATAGACTTTGTTTCCATTTTTTTTTCTTTCTCATAATTTTTCCTTTCCTTTCTTCCTCTTCCCCTTCCCCTCCCACCAACCCTCCACCTTTGGACCGTTTCCTATTTCAAATTATCAATTATTCATTTTAATCATTTTCATCCTTATTTACACTTTTAGTTTCTCACACTAGAGATACTATTTGGTATCTACACATGTGTGTCCTATTTATTTCACTTAAAAGTATGGCCTCAATATGCATCCATTACAACAAAAACTTTTTGCTCATCCATATCAAACTCTTGTTAAATTCGCTCTGCAAAGTAGAAGGAACCATCAACTAACATCAATGATTTTTTATCCATTTATCTTTATTGAATGACTGCTATAGGTAGGAGAAATATAAGAATAGTGATGAAGTGTCCTTGTTTTGGAAGAATCATAATTCACAGGGAAGGAAGATATAAACAGCCACATTGGTGCAGTACAGGCTATACTGAAGACAGCCCTGGGAATTGAGTGAGCTTAGAGGAGGACAATTTATACAGATGTTGCAGGGAGTCAGAAGCAGCTTCTAGGAAGTAGGTCAGCCTCTGTTGTGACTTGGAGTCTCAGAAGATACAAAGTCAGCCAAGTAAAGATGAAAGGCAAAGGGATCAATCTGTAAAGAGTGGAGATAAGGAAACACCTGGAACATGGAAGCAATGCAAATGAGGAGCCACAGATTTGAGGGAATGGAGAGTGATAAGGTGAGAAGGACTCTGGGAGATGATTGTCAAAGACACTGACATCATTTGAAAGAGTTGAGTCCAATTCTTCAAGCCATATGGTGGATTGAGGCCTCTTAAACCATGGAGAAATTACATTTGGATTTCCCTTGTATAAAATTAGAGAAGTTTTATTAGTTCACTATAGAAAATGCATGGGCTGAAGGGAGATGGGGCAAAATAGAGGGGAAGCTAGTGAGGAGGCTGTGAATGCCAGCCAAGAGAGAACTGTTTTCCTGAGCTAAACTTGAGATGTGGTGAGAAGGAGGGTAGCATTCAAAAGAACAATCATGGAGATAGAACTAATAAATTTTGATGGGTGTTTGAGATGTCAGTTTTGAGTAAAATAGATATCCATGCTTCTAGCTGAGTGACTGGATTGGTGTTGAATTATTCAGTGTGGTATCCAAACAGGAAGGGGGTAAGGTTTGGAAGAGCAGTAATGAGTTCAGCCTTGGACATGTTTATTCTGGGGAACAGAACAGATCACGGAAGATGTTAATTGGGTGGATACATGGGGTAGAGCTTAGAAAGGAGATGTGGGCAGAAGATAGGGATTCAGAATTTCCATCTGTGGAAAGTATGATCAGACCATGAAAGGGATGAGATCACACACAAAAAATCGCATAGAATAAGAAGAGCAGAGGGTCCAGGAGAAATCCCTGGGGAGATACAGGAAGAGTGGGGAACCAAGAAAGTGAAGGGGAAGTCACCCATGGAGAGAAGGAGGACCAGGATATATTCATTGCTAAGGATGGCTTATCAACTATCTCTTAATGCTTCCAAGCTTCGTAGCTAAACCTGCTTTTTCTAATTTTATAGATAAGGGAACTGAGGATAGGAATCAACTAAGCTGACTAGATTTACCTCATCTGTAAATTTCAGAGATTGCATTGAAACACATATTTGTTTTATTTTTCTGAAGTCTATACACTTCCACTTCATAAACTACATCACAGGCCTCAATAATAAAATTAACATCTGACATTTATGTAGTATGTATTGTGCTCTAGGCACTTGTATTGGTTAGCTTTCCTGTTGCTAAGACAAAATACCTAACACCCGCAACTTACAGGAGAAGTTTAATTTGGCTCATGGTTTCAGTCCAAGCTCAGCTGGCTCCACAGCAGGATCATCGTGGCAGAAGGGTGTTGTAGAGCCATGCTGTTCACTTTATGGTGACCAGGAAGCGAAGCAGAGGGAAAGAGCACCTGACAGAGATACACCCTCCAAAGGCATACCCTCAATGATCCACCTCCATCACCTCCAACAGCACATTCAGCTATAAAGATCAGTGGATTAATCCACTGATGAGTACCATGGCCCTATGATCCTGTCACCTATCCAGGAATCTCTTAATCCAGTCAAATTGACAATCAAGGCCAACTGGCACAATGCCGCTCTAAAAATTTTAACTATATTCACCCATGCAGTGCTTGCAGTAGTCCAATAATATCCACTATCAATAATCTAGTTCCATTATTCTCATTTTTTCAAATGAGAAAACTGAAGTGCAACAAATTGGATGAAGGCCACACAGCTGGAAAGTGCAATTATGAGATTTTAACATGAAGTCTGGCTCCCAAGTCTGTGCTCCTAACCACTAGACTATACAGTTTGAAATGCTTGGTCTACAATCTTCCATTCAGCAAAGGTTAATGAAGTGAGTATTGTGTACCAGGCATTATGTTAGGTGTTGTGACCCAAAAATGAAGTTCCTGTACAAATTGATTGTACAGTTCAGTACAGCTTCTTCATAAAGTTTTCCTCACTGTTTTGAATAATTTCTTTCTTCTCCAGTGCTCACCATGAGATAGGATTGTTATGATGATGAAAAAAGTCTGAATTGGAAGAGGATCTAAAATGTCCCATAGTAAAAAAATAGTTAACCTATTTTTTTTAATGGGAGAAATTTTCCTCTTATTTACTGCCAAGTTTGAGACAACTCACTGGCTTCCACAAGTGCCAGGCCTCACATTGCCAATGAAGTCTCCTGAAACCTATATGGTTCTATGTCTTCATAGTGTTCCATGACACCCATAGGAGACCACAATTCATGAGGATGCTTTGGGAGGGATTAATTCTACAGATATCAGCTTAGTATCATCTGGGGGGTTTAAATGCCATCCAAAGGTGATTTCTGAAATGGCCGTGTCTTAGTCTATTTGGGCTGCAGTTACAAAACACCATAAAATGAGAGATTTATAAACCATAGAAATTGATTTCTCACAGTTCTGGAGGATGGAAAGTCCAATATCAGCAGATTCTAAGTGTGGTAAGTGCCTATTTCTTAGCTCCTGAGATGATCCTTCCTGTTGTACCTTCACACAGTGGAAGGAGCAAGAGTATCCCTGAAACTTTTTAAAATGAGGACACTAATTCCATTTATGAAGACTATGCTTTCATGACCTGGTCACCTCCCAGAGGCTCCACCTCCCAATACCGTCACATTGGGATTAGATTTCAATGTATAAATTGTGATAGGGTAGGGCACAGATATTCAGACCATCCCAAGCTTTATTTACTTTGTGAAGCTAGATTAGCTCTATTTTATCAAAAGTACTTGAGATAGATCTGAAATACTCACAGCTCTGACATATCCCTTTTGCTCTTATGCTGGCTACTCATAGACTATGCTATACTGCCATGCAAATGTGTATTTATGTATTTTTATTAATGCCTGTTTGCAGTACATGATGATTACATTTATCATGGGAAGTTGGTACACGTACATAACACATCTTATTTCTTTTACTGTCCCCTATCCTTTCTATCTCTCCTTGCTCCTTCCAACTCTTGCTCCCTTCCCATTTGCAAAAGCTCTAATTCCATTTTTTTCTTCAATTCTTTTTTTCCATTGCCTTTCTTTCCTCTCCCTCCTCTCTCCCTCCATCTCTTATTTCCTTTTCCATTTGAAAAAGGTCTCCCTCCTTCCTATTATCTATGTTTTATTTTGCTCTTTATATTTTGGGGTTTCTCATATAAAAGAAACCATGTGATATTTAAGCTTGTGTGTCTGATTTATTTTACTTAATATTATGGTCTTAAGGTGTATCCATTTACCTACATTTGTCTTATCCCTGCAATCAATATTTAATGCTCCATACATCATAAAGCACTGCCAAAACCCCTCTTGCCCCTGCTCCTAAGGTCTGTTATCCCATTAGTATCCCATCTATCCATCCATCCATCCATCCGCCATCTACTCCAGCCATCCACTGGCTGAGCATGTACTTTATAATGAGGACAAGGGGATAAATCAGATATATTCCCCAAGTTGCTTCGAGGCTGATAGAGAAGACAAATAGAAAAGCAATAATTTCAGTGTAGTGTTATAGATTCTATAATTGATGTACATCAAAAGCAAACAACAGATTAGGCCAGAGCTTCACATTGTGCTCAGAGTGACAATCATTACAGACTGTGAGGGTGAGAAAAACTAGCTAGCTGGGGGCTTTATTTTCTGTGGGGCAGGAGACAATGCTTCCTTGTTAAGGCTTTACATTTCAGAGAGGAGGAGCTGCATTTCCTTTTTAAGGAAGTATCTTGAGCAGGGGGGCTGAAAAACTGGGTCTGAAGGAGCCCCAGAGGGATTTGTGAAGATGACAGTGGGTAGAAGGTATTTCAAGGCTACCACAGTGAATAGGGCGTGTCCCAGTCCCTCCTTCCCTCACTTGGGTACTTTTTTCCTTATTTGCCTGGATGGTTTCCACTCTCTTGATTAACCGTGCAAGGACATCAGTTTTTGTTTTGTCAAATGAAAGACAATTTAAGAGAAATGTGGCCTGCAGGCCTGAGATGGGACAAAGAGGAGGAGAAGAGAAACCACAGGAACTGGCCACAATGGGAAGACAAAGTATCTCAGATCCCTCAGCAGCTCCAGCCTCTGAGTGACCAGGTTAGAACACAGAAAGCCCAGGGCCACTGCACTGTTAGTGGATTGTGTTATTTTGACACAGAAGCATCAGCATGAGCACTGTTGAGAAATAGTTGGAACACAAGTTGACTAAATGCAGTTTTATACTTTTGAATACACATCATGAGATTCGTGGTTTGCTCTTGTACATACTCTTAGCTTGAGGAATCCTAGGAAAATGAGGAACAACTGGCTCCAGCCCGGGGCTATCCAGACTCCTGCATCTCATGCCAGTGCTCAGGGCTCTGCTATGTTGTGAATTCTGCAGTGGGGTCCAGCTCCTCTCTGGCTACTGGAAGGACCAAAGAGGAGTCTGTACTTTCTAAACACCTAGTCTCTCCCCTCAGGGATCTCTTTCTCTCCTAACATACAAACAGACACACTTCTGCTCCACCCTCTGGGTCAAGTTGTGAGCTTTGATTTCCATCACTGCACAGTTTAGGTCCTATCCAGTATCTGTTCCCCTGAACAGACAGTTATTACAAGTTATTGTTCATATTTCCAAAATACTTTTTCCAACATATTCTGATGAAAAATTTCAAATATGGAGAAAAGTTGAAAGAATTCTGCAGGATGTCCCTGAATCCCCATCTTTTTCACAAGTCTACCTTTTTATCTAGCCATCGAGCCACCTTATTTTCTAAAGTGCTTCTGAATTAAGTATATTTCTAGATTATTTTGCAAAAACGTGAAGTAGTAAGAAATAATGCAGATAAATCTTGTGCACCTTTTACTTAGTTTCTCCAGGGATAACAGCTTGCAAAGCTACAGCACAATATAACAAGCAGGATAATGACATTGGTATAGTAAGATGTAGAATGTTTCTATCACCACAGGATCTCATGTGGTCCCCTTTTATAGCTACATTCACTTTCCTCCTACTTGTCTTCTTAAACTCTGGCAGTCACCAAGTTTTCCACTTCTATAATTCTGAATTTCAAGAATGTTACATAAATGTAATCATGCAGTATGTAGCCTCTTGAGATTGGCACTTTTTTAAAACTCAAGATAATCCTTTGGCTATTCATCCAGGTAGTCGTGTACATCTGCAGTTCACTCCCAACATGTCAGTATCACCCCAGATCCCTAAAGAATTTGTGGAAGGAACATATTTATTTATTTATTTATTTATTTATTTATTTATTTATTGGACAGATGACCCTCTATTTGAAAAATAACACTTCAAATAAATTAAAAGGCATAACCATCAAGGGTTCAAATTGTGAAGAAATAGTTGAAGACCTAGAGAGGCTCCAAGCTGCAGTCGTCTAACCTCAGCCTTTGTCCAATGGCAAAAATACACGCATCTCAGTATGGAACATATTATTTAGAATCTCTCTTTTTTTAAAAAAAAAACCCCAACTTATAGATAGTTCGACGCTCTGTGGTTATTGGCCACAAATGTTTTGAAAACTTTCCAGCATGATTTTTGCATGTGTGAATTTGAGAAGGGCATAAAAACGTCAGTGACTATATTCATCTTGCATGAAATATGTGAACTTTATGCTGCACTAAAACAATAAATTGTCTCTGTAATAAGACATGGGCAATTAAACAAGCAAGAGGAACAATTCATGTAGCTTGAGTTGAATGGAAGCAGTGCAATGGCAGTAATGTAATCACAGTCCAGGAGCCAGAGGAGGGATGTGTACCGAGGAGAGGTGACTATTGGATGTTTCTTTATATAATGTAGAGGGAAAGTGTAATTTAATTTGCAAACAGCAATCTTTAGAAATCAATTAGGAGTTTATTCCAAAGGGGGCAAATGCCAGTGAGAGATTTACGGAATTCTCCACATAAGAATGGAAAATTCACATTTAGCATGCAAACCCTGCTCCCCGCATCTCTGAAGGAAAGACTTCCAGGGAAGGGATATGCTGGTAACCTGGTGGGGCCGAGGTAAAAGGCCCCATCTCTGACCATTGCTTCAAAAGGCAGTCCAGGCACAAGAAAATTAGATCTTTTTTCAGGGATAACAAGTGCCCTTCTATGAAGCAAGCAACAGGTGAGTGAAGTGCGGAGGAGACTTCCCAGTGAGTTCTGTGTAGAGGTGGAAGCCTGTAACCTACAACTGGGAAGATGCAGCCCCAGAAGCCTGGGACTGATGCTCCTTTGCAAGTTTCTATTGAGTTTACCCACAGACACAGAAGCCTGGGGCGATCATAGAGGGGTACATAGGAAGGCTGGTGGGTAATGGCTAGTAGAAAAAGGCCCTGCCCTAGGAAGCAGAGAAGTGCTTCATTATGTCTGTCTCTTCTTTCAGCTACCTGGCTCAGGTACAGACTACCTGGCATTTCTCACTGGACTATGGACTTGTTTTTGCACTAAACTCTAACTCAGATTTTCCTTCACATATTTCTCAGAACAATGGAACACATGTGTGGCCCATGTCTGTAAAGCCTATATGTACATGAATACAAGAACATAGTCTGTGCTAGCAAGGCTTCCCAGAGCTTACTGATTATCAGCACTGCCCAAATCAGTACCTGGTTCACAGTAGGTACTCAATAAATTCTGGTTAAATGCCTAAACATAATAGCTTTTCTTTCTCAGTTCCAGGAATTATGTTAAATGTTTATCGGGCATATCTCATTCAATGCCCAAAGTGATCTTGAGAAATACTTTACAGTTCTACCTCCTTTTTTCAAGAAAACTGAGTATTACAATGATTGAATAATTTGCCCAAAGTCATACTAATAACAGGGGTCAGGCTGGGGATTGATTACAGAGCATGTAATTCCAAAGCCCATGGTGGTAACTGTTCCAATACATTGCATCTAGAAAGGGGTCGATAAGTAAGTATACAAATCCAAAACTCATCCAGGGATCCACTGAGGAGGGAGAAGTAGCCTAAGTGGCTCCACCAAATTACTCCACTCTACAGAGATAAGTGTCTTCTATTGCCCAGAAGTCACACACATTTCTGGACCCTTCGTGGCTGCAGAGGATGAAACATAGTTTTGTGGAAACTTTGTATCACTAAGAAGAGATTCACTTGGGATGCTCAATTTGATCTTTATTCTGTTAAATATGATTTGTTTGGAAAAAGTCATCCCTGTGCACTGTAATATTGGGAATAGAGCAGCCATAAGATCAGGATTGCCATGTGAGGGTGGGAGAGATGAGGCCTTTGCAGCAAATAAGTACTATGACTTTCAAACTAGAAATTAGAAGAATTTGTATTAGCACATTAGATGAAAGCCCAGGACAGGGAGCATCCCAAACTCTCAATGTTCCTAGTTTGTCCATGAGAAACTTTTACCCAGCATTGCAACAGACAGGAGATAGTAAACCTGCCTATGACAGCAGATGTTGACATGGTAAAAAGCCAGGTGCAAAAAGGTGCTCTAGATCCCTCTCTGGAAACTGGAAGTGCATCTCTGAGAAAGTGCTGACTTAGTGCCCCAACACTCAAGGGATCATTCAGCTTCCTTCAAGGATTCATTCACAAAAAGTTCCAGGCCCTGCAAGGGGCTGGCCTAGGTCCTGCTCTGCCTTGCAGAAGGTCTCTCTCAAGTCTCAGCCAAGCAGGACCCTGCCTTGAAGAAAAGCAGTCATTACCAGGGTTAAGAGGCCTGAACATACAAATACTTTAGATGATTGCTGTTATCAGGAATTGGGTTATAAAGCACACTCTAAGCTTTTCCTTTGAGCAACTGATTTCTCCATGCATATTGTGTCTGAGCCCAAGATAAAAACTTTTTGCTGGTTCAAGGTAAGACTTCAGTTCTGACCATTTAGGGGAGTGAGCAGGACATTGCTTAGTTAACAACACCTCACTTCAGCAGAGCATAGTGGTTAGGAAGTCAAGTTTCCGAGTTGTGGGTAGGGGTTGAGTCTTAACTCTGCCGCTTACTAAGTGTGTCTTTGTTGAGTGCGTGATTTTATTTCTCTGGGTCTCAGTTTTCTCACATTAACAATAAGATAAAAATGAGAACATTCATTTCTTACAATCAGGGCAAGAACAGTTGAGAGTAAAATAGTAGTTACTAGAGGCTGGGGAGAGTGAGGGAAAGAGAGATGGAGAGAGATTAATAAATAGCTATCAAATTATAATTACACTGAAGAAACCAGTTCTAGTGTTCTTTCACATAGCATGGTGACTACAGATAATGATAATGTACTCTATAGTACCTCAAAGCTAGAAGAAAGGATTTTGAGTGTTTTCTCCACAAAAAAACCAATGTATGAGGATATATCTGGAAACATCACATGATATCCCAGAAATATCCCAGAAATACGCCCAACTTTTATGTAAATTAAAAGTAAAAGAATAAACTTTTAAAAAGATAGAATAGAGATAAACTATGTAGGTGCAAGGCCTGAAATATGAGTTAATTGCTGTTATTGCTATTCTTGGTCTTGGTCTACACTTCTTTGTCCAAAATTATTGAGGCCAGCTGTGCTCCACAATTCAGATCATTTTGGAATTTAGAAAGATGACAGGGCTTGTGACGTAGCACCTCCTTCAGAGTTGAGGGCACAACTGCATAATCACAAATGTTATTTCGGAGGCTAAACTGGAGCATTTACATTAAGTGATATAAAACTTTTTTCTACCAAATGTGTTTGAGCATCAAACTTATGAAAAGGCTCACTCTTTTCAGAGCCTTCTGAATTTTGGATAAAGGATTGTTGACCTTTCTCTCTAGTGCCTGTGCAATGGAATTTTGTGTCTAACTCAAGGATGATGCCCTTCTTACTTAGGTCCCTCAAGCTTTGTTCCTTACCAACACAGGTTCCAGCAGCAGAAGGTCCCTATCTGGAACTTGTCCAGAGAGCCTCCTAGCTGAGCCTTGGGATGGCTGGTGATTCACAGAAATCAGCTGATGGCATGTCTGGAACCCACTGCCTGATGCCCAGGGCCTGCCCAATTCTGCTTGCTGGCTCCTGATACTGTGTGGGTGATGCCAGGTGCTGCTGCTCCCAGCTTGAACTAGTGATGGATCCTTAATGCCTGCTAGATAATCACAGACATGCAAAAGTTACCTTCATAATCCAAGTGCTTCGTAAGCCAGAAACATGTGCCTGCCTAAAGACTTTCCTAATGAAAATAAAGGGCCAACCTAGGGTGTGGCACTGCCTACTCAAGAAACAACCAGAATAAAGGGTGTCTCTCCCAGGACATGTCTTGTCCAGTGCCTGTGGATGGTCCACTTTGGAGAGGAAATAGATCAGAATTTCAAAATGAATAAAAATACTAATACTGTGAGTTGTCTAAGTTTCCCTCCTAACCTTGGTTTCAGATATGCAATGGTTTGGTTTTATTTTTATTTTTATAATGAGAAAGCTCCCTAGTCAGGCAAACACAAAGCCTCTTTGTGTTGGATCAGCTTGGTGGCACTGATAAACTCAAGCTCCTGGGTCTGCAGTACTGGGGCCCTGTCCGGGCTGCCCTGAATCTTGAGACACAATCTGCTCTGGAGACACCAAGGTCTCATCACAGACCTTGCTGTGGGTCTCACTAGCCAGGCTTTGACAGTGGCGATCATCACCCACTGAAGGACTTGGGTGTCACTAGAAGCCCCAAGGTCTTTTGGAATGAGAATGAGTCACTCAGTGAGCTCCAAGGCAGCCTCTAGGATTACATAAGTCTTAAACATTTGCTACATATTCCAATGGGAGGTTTAGCTGTTAACTTCAGACACATTTTTGAGGAGTGTCTAGAGTGACAACTGAGAATTAAAATCACAGAAGAGCTCTTGAGAATAGCAATCATGACATATATAATCTTTCTGAGTATACCTGGTGCTTTCGTCCATTAGAACCCTCAGATGGTATTAATTTATGCTTTCTGTGATACAAAACATTTTTTTCAGCAACTGGTGAAAGCTCAGTGTTACAGAGGTACAAGAAAGAAGAGAAAGTCTCTCTCCCTGGTTTCTTTGTTGACTGGTGGTGTATGTGAAGGGAGTCTCAGTAAGACACCAAGCTTGTCTGAAGCCAGGGCCTCCCTACCTTCTCACCTGTCCCCTCGTCTCCCATCTATTGAAATTTGGTCCCTCACAGTCTACAAGAGTCCTCAGAACCAGTGCCACAGTTTACATTCTGTTCCTCCTGGCCCCAGTGGCCACATCTATGAATGCAGATAATAATGTTTAACTCACCTGGTGGTTGACAATCCAAGAGTGTGGGCCAAGTAAAGTGCTGGGCACACAGAGACATCTGTGAACTTCTCTCTCCTCTCCTTCTCTGGATGAGGACTGCACTGTCCTCCTCACAGATGCACACAAAATGATATTCAGTTCCTTTCTTTCTCTTTGCCATGTTCATTGGTGTTGGCTTTTGGGTTTTCAATTAGACAGAAAACACCATAGAAACAGGTGCCAACTCTGCTCTTGCATCTGCTCAGGATGCTCAAAGACATTTTGATTGAATCAAATGGAAATGTCTCTTGGTGAATTTGCGTCTGAATGCATGGAGAATCTCTTTCGTGGGTTATGGAGGTAATAATAATAGACGTGGAAGCGGTGCTTGCTATGCTGTCCACACAGGGTTGCCTGATTTCTAAGCTAAAGGTATCTAGACCACTTTAAGACTGAAAGTAGGAACTGTTGGCAAACTAACTATGGGGTTCGGGTGGGAAAAAGGTGAAAATCCACCAGTGGTTCTGACAATACCCACAATTTGATTCTCCTTGGGATCTTCCACTCCCTGCCTCACTGCATTTGGACTAGTGACCTAACACCACAATGAGCCGCTTAAGGTTAGGAACACTTGCCAGCCAGAAGGTGCGCGGCATCCGCCAGGGGGCGCTGTAGGCAGCTAAAACCAGATTTCTGAGAAGTCTAGCCATGGGGCCGCAAAGCACCTGAACTTGTAGACGCTGAAAGCTGAATGGATGCATTTGATTGTTTTCATCTAGATGTTACTTTGCTGACAGCAGGGAAAGTATGAGAGGCAGGATAGAGTAGCAGTTCCCAGAACAACATCCGGAGCTTGTCTGCATGGGTTTGAAGCCAGTCTTGTCTAATTACAGTTGTTGACAATATAATCTACACCCCTTCTTCTTTCATTTCCTTGTCTATAAAATACAGAAAATAACAGTTCCTACTCCCCCTGTGGCCAGAGTGACCTGGAATGAGCAGAAATGATGGTAATGATACTGTCCCACCACCTGATATGGTTGGTCCACAGGGAGGAGTCAGTGTCAACCAAGAAGCTTGGAAGAAGCAGCACTTCCAAGAATATTCCTGCTCTGAGACTCCCCTTCACAAATGGCTCTCTGCCCCACCAAAGCTGAATCCACAGCTGCCTGAAAGAGTGGGGGATTATAGATGCACCAGGGGGCAGGCTTCCCACTTCATTTACCCATCTCTGGAACACCAAGATAGGGCTTGCTGTGAATAGTGAGCAGCAAACCATAAAACATTAAAAAATACATCAAGAAAAAGAACTCTGGAAACAAGATCACGCCTAGATAAAATGCTACCTTGTTTTCTTAAGAAGCTTTGAATTCTCTGAATGAAGGAACTGTGGTTTGAAAGGTTACCTGCCCGCAGGAAATCCGGAGCTTTTAAAGCCCTGGGCTTTAATTAAAACTCACTCATGCACAACTAATGTGTGAGCCCTGAGGTCCCCTGTATGCTCTCAGGGAAGGCAGGTCGGAGAGGGTCTTTGATGAGAAACTCTAAAGCATTCAGCTGTGTATGTGGGATCCACTCTGCCCTTCTTCCCCATTCCCTGTGAAAAGCTATACACCCTACTCTTCAAACATTAATATAATAGGCACCCAAATGTCCATTATCCTAGAAGTTTCCATGTAATGGTCACTGTAGTACTATCAAGTGGGCCATGATTGGAGCCAATACATTAATCGAATTAAAATAGATTCCCAATTATTAAAATACAATTTAAAAATTTATAGCAAAACCAGTATGTGAATCTTGGTGAGAATCTTTCACAGCCAGATGGAATTCTATGCTGTCCAGGCTGAGTTCCCCTCCACCCACACTGGGTCACCTCTGCTTGTGTTGTTTACTGAGATGGCTCAAATGGCTGCATCACTTGATCCTGACTCCCATAACTGTTTGTGAGGCTGTTTTTATAGTCTTGTCCTCCCAAGACTCTACATCCCCTGTTATTAGAAACAACTACAACTCATCATTTGTCTCAATAGGTTCTGCCCCAGATACTATCTTTGCTCCAGGTTTCATGGGCTTGAGTCATTTTATAAGGTACTGTGGGCTAAACTGGCTCATAGACATGCTTTCTTGACCTACTCAGTGTTTCAGAAATTGTAAACAAGTTGTTGTATAAAGCTCAAGAGGTTTTTACATGTCAACTCAGATTCCTCTTTAAGAATAAGAATATCTAGTTTATGGGCAAACATTCCAAAAAGGCCACTATTTTCGGACTTCTACCTTTAGGGAGAGCTGAGCCTCCTCACTCTTCCATAATCCCAGCACTTACTTTCATCTTTACCTCCACTTGCCCCAGGGATGGAGCTTTCCAACTCAAGGTGGAGGGATACAATTAGTGATCATAAAAGTGACCTTTTTAGTGCCTAGGAGAAATGCCCCAGACCTCTGACAGTGTGGGGTCAGGGGGACAGGGGGACAGGGGAGTTTATTGTTTGGGGGGAGTTTATATCTTTGCTTACATAGTATGGATATGAATACAGACAAAACAATTGCAAGTCCTGTGGCTCAGGAGAGTCTGGTTCCTAATACTGGAGTCTCTCGGTTAATAGCAATACTTATACCTAACAAGGACTGGGTAATTTCTGGTGACAGGAGCATGAAAACAAAACCACTGTGTCTTACCAATGATAATTGTTATATTTTCACATCCATATTTATTCAGTTGTGTTTTTTTACTTCCTGAATTTTAGCCCCTTAATTAGTATTTGGAAAATTACTACAAGGCTCTATTCTTGATCATTCTGCCATTGGGGCTGATAAATGAATCTGTTCGTGTGTGTTGAGTCAGCAGATGAAGGTTTTGGAGAGAATCCTGTTTGTTTCCAGGCCACATGAGTTGCTAATGTGCTTCTTAGTTGAGGGAGATTTGGTTTTGTTTCTTCCTTTCTGTTGTAAGAACTTTTCAAATTCAAAGTCATAATATCCAAGCTTCCCCTGCACTCGATATTTCTTGAACATTTTTATTTTCTTGCCCAACCATAGGTGCCCTAGCTTTCTAAGGCAAATGCACCTCTTTCTCATTTACATGCTGCAGACTGGGAGAAAAGCATCTGGAAGAGGCACAGAGATTATCACAATCTTAGAATAAGGCAAGGGTTGGTTTACTTAATGCATTTTCCTTTTTCCTATTTTTGTCAGGTACATAGTAATTAACAAAACTTTTCTTTTATGGTAACTGTTGAATAGCAACCAGTTTTTCTTGGATCTCAGAAGACCATGGAGCAGGTGCCTCTGTGAATTGAATGAAGATGAATATAATAAGAAAAGCTGTTTCCTAGGGCAGGTTACAGCTCTGGGGACAGCCATCCAGGAGTGTAGTTGCTTAGTTACCTTGTCAAATTCTTCTTGATTGGAGAAAACATCCCTGATCATGTCATATAATTGCTTCTAGAGGAGTGAAGTAAGAACCTGTGCTTTACAAAATAACCTTTGCTCTAAGGTTAGAAAATTGGTCAGTGTAACAGGGCTCAGACAGAGCTAGCTCCTATAGTGAAGTCAGCCAACTTCAGCTTGAGCATTGTCTCCTTTCACAAGAAAGTGACAGTTAGGAAACTGAACCCTGGAGTCACACCACTGGGATTAAATCCTGGCTGACCATTTTACTGGAAGTGTGACCTTGGATGAGTTGCTTCTCTGGATCATGGTTTTCTCACCTGTAAAATGTACACAAGGATAGTATCTACTGTTTGGGGCTTTGTAAGGATTAAATGAGTTACCATGTATAAATCATTTATAACAGAGCCAGGCATATAATAAATTCTTAAATGTGTCCTATTATCTGTAGGACTATCCTTTGCTGCATTACCACCTCTTTCCCCAGATTTTCCTACCTGGGTTTGGATTCACTGTCTGGGCACATTCTTCCCACTTCACTTCCATTACCACCAGCTTCTAGTATCTGGATAGAATTTGGAAGTTCACAGTATGCTTTTCTACTCTTAGTCTCAAGTAGTCTTCATAGCTACCCAGAGTATTATCCCCAACTTGCCTGGTGGTTTGGGGCAATCCACCCTCATTTTCTCTCTTTTGTGCCTTCCTCTGAGCCATAGACCCCCAAGACATGGGGACTGGTTTACTTAGAATCTAACCAGAAACTGACATATTTTCTGGTTTTTGTAAGGGTAAAAGTGGAGAGGTGCATGTAGAGGAATGTGAAGGGGAGGAAATGCAGAGAGCTTGTTTCTCCCATGCCAATGGGAGAAGGCAGGCATCTGGCTCCCCAGAAGGAGGCAGATGACAAAGAATGAGACCAGAGGCATCAGGGAATCCTCCCGAGAATCCCCCCACATTGGCACAGCAGTTTCTGACCTCACAAACACTGGCGTGGGATTGTGTTTCCTGCATCTTCTCTGCTCCTCTAAAGACCTTGATCCTCTAATTCCTTCTATGAAATCCCTTCCCATCTGGAAGACCAAGAGTGTTTTCTATTTTCCTAACAAAAGCCAGACCAGTACAACTACTTTATATTAGGTAACACATGTGGACATCTTACTATATGCTACCCACTCTTTTAAGCATTTCATGTAAATTAACATATTTAACCCTTACAACCACGTGTCCTGAAAGAGAGCATGATTCCCTGGATATTAAAGATAAGGAACCTAGGGCATGGAGAGCTTACTTGTGCATGATTATTACTATGCCCTACTTATTTCATTTACCACATTTTGCTACATGTGTAGCCTTGTGTGAAATGCTGGAAAGAGCAAGGAGGCTCAGGTTTTCTCAGAGTTACACAACTTATCCAAAGCTAGAAGGATTCCCACTCCTTTTCAACTTTATATTCAATGTTTCTTTCTCTAAAACCTTTGGTCGCTCTTGTAGGGACACACTATCTTGGGAATCAATGACAAATTAATTGCTACAATTAAGGATATCTGACTAACAAGTTATCTGCCTCCTGTTCTATATGCTTGTTTCAATTGATCAAGGAGACTGCTTTATTCCAAAGTATAACACTGACATGGTTGGTCTCAAGGGCCAGGGATAGTATGGTATTATCATGTAGGTCAGAAGTAAAGGAATAGGGAGGAGAGAGAAAAAAGGAAGAAAAATGGGAAAGGCAAGTGGCAGAAGAGGAACAAAGAGTAAGGAAAAAGGACAAGGCAGCAGAAGGCAGGAGGAAGGCAATGCTGTAGACTATTTCTCACCATCAAACTACACATAAGAGTACAGGCAGCAGGGGCTGGGGATTTAACTCAGTGGTTCTGCCACCTGCCTCGAAATTGCAAGGTCCCAAGCTTGATCCCCAGCACCAAAAAAAAAAAAAAAAAGAGAGAGGACAGGCAGCAAACAACCTTTCTACCTCCTATTTTTACCAGGGATCAACTTGTCTGCCTTTACAGGAACTAAGTGCAGTTACTAAAATATTCATCCCCTTGCCCTAGATTTACATCATAATGCACAATCTATAAGCGTTAGTTATTTTGGTTGCTTGATAAAAATTTGATACATTCTGATTAACACATACATAATAAATAGTCTAATTTTATTATGTTGTATAAAGACTTAAAAAATATATTGAGTCTGTGCTTTTCCTAAGTGTGAAGAAACAGATAAGACTCCAGACAAAGAAAGATTGCTTTCATTAAATGATGCAGTTATTGAATTCATCTCCCGTTCTGTGCTCCCCTTCTTCTGAAAGCTGGCTGCCCTGTGAAATCACGGGGTGGAAATTTTCCCCAGATCTCTGGAAGCTATTCTTGAACATACTAGTTAAACAATTAGGAGGTTCTCTGTTAGAAGTCTGCAAGCAGTGAGGATGTGTTAGAAGTCAGACAGGCTGACTAGCATCAGGCGGATGCTATTCTGAGATAATGCAAACTCTGGCCCAGGGCTGTCTGTGGCGGGGCGGGGGGGGGCATATTGAAGCTAAAAAAATATTGATCACTTACTCTGCGCTAGGTATTTTAAAAAGCAGTCAAAATGAGTGGGCATACTCATCCTTTTAGAAAAGGAAACATATAGATAAGGAAACTGAGGCTTGCCTAACCTTATCTAAGGTAGAGCAAGAATGGTTGCCATGGGGATGCCTTACACTCATTGCTCCTTATTTTAGATTAGAACTATAAACCAAACTACCAGGCCAATGGAACTTTTCAGATCACTGAATCTTGAATGAATTAGCTCCAGGACTGAAATTAAACCTGTTTTCAACCTTCTATGAGGCCTGTAAGCTCCCTCTGCTCTCATCTGCTTCCAGTAAGTCTTTTGCTGTAGTGGGCCTGGGTTTGTTATTGTTGCTCGAAACCTAAGTGTATTGACTGATATACACAGCAGGGCTGTACTTAGGCCCCAATATTGCTGAAGTCAATACACTACACCATGCTAACTTTCTAAGGAAAATGAAATTCCACTCTCTTGTTAACCCTGTCAAGGGGCCTTGCATTCCACATCGCCTATTCTATTCCTAGAACAGGTGAGTGAAGGTAGAACCAGGCATCTTCCTGTATGCAGCAAAGAGTACAAGAGCTTGATCACAATAGCTGCTCCTCAGCGTGGCACTCCCAACTAAAATCCTGAAGCATTTCAGGCCCTGCCTTTGTGCCCAGGACTGTGGGGCCAGACACTGCTCACTTTGGTAAGAATTAGCAGGCACGGATGGGGCCTGTTACAGCTTGTATCTAGATGTTGGTTGTCCACCCCCCACCCCCCACCCCCGCCCTGCAAGCCTCATGCACTGCTCGTGGGTGGGACTTTTGGGAGGTGGCTGGATCATGAGTATCTGATGCTGGATTAGGGTGTGTGATACTGGGATTAAAAGCATATGGTGACTAAACTGGTTTGGCATAGATATGGTTGTGAATAATGGAAGGCCTGCTCTGGGTGTGGATGGTACTATCCAAAAGGCTTGTAGCCTAGATGGAATAAAAGAGAAAGAGAGCCTGCTTCTTGCTACTTTGCTGCCTCCTGCCTGCTTTACCATGCACAGTTTCCCCTCTGCAAAGTACCTCTACTATGCCACTCTGCCTTGGAGCTAACTGACTATAGACTAACTAAAACCTCTACTGTGAACTAAAAATAAATCTATAAGCTGAAATAAACCTTTCTTCCTTTAACTTTTGGTATTGGGTATTTTGTCTCAACAGTGAGAAAAGTAACTTAAGCAGGGCCCTAGCTTCTTTAGGACTATGTTGTTCTATAGGTCACACCAAGCATTATGACTTATGTCTAGATGTCCCTCCAAAGCCTCATGCAGCCATAGGTGGGGCTTTTCAGAGGTGGCTGGATCTGAAGTGTGTGATGTTGAGATCAAGGGTGTGTGATTACTAAATTACTGTACTGATTGGTTTAGCGTCATTCTGGGTAGGATTAAGGGTGGTCCACCTGACTACTCACTCTAAGGGCAGGAAGCCTGGATAAGATATAAAGGACAGAAAGAGGGTTGCTGGTTGTCACTTGTGGCTTCCTTGTGACTTTGTTGCCTTCTATCAGCAATGAACTATTTTTCCTCTGTGATACCTCTCTGCCATGCCACCCTGCTTTGGAGCCAGCCAACTATTAAATGAAACTGCTACAAACTGTGAGCTAAATAAACCTTTCCTCCTTTAACTTTGGGTATTGGGTATTTTTGTCTCAGCAATGAGAAAAAGTAACCAATACACCAGGCAAATGATCATGTGGAGGGATTATGTATTCTAGCCCTTTTACTCACTGGCATTGTCCCTGGGCCCACAGGATCCCCTTGTTGCTCCCCAAGTCTTGCCCAGGCTTATATTCCAGAACAGTCCTCACTCCAGTTAATCCAGTGCCTATTACCAGTATGATTCAAATCTACTGCTGTTTCTTTTCTTGAGTGCTTGCCTTACAGATAGTAAAGCAAAAGTATAGTGGCCAGGTTGAGGGTTATGATAATCCTAAAATACCCAGGGCTATTTAGACATCCAATGTCCTACATTCCATCATTCTATCCTGACACCTTAGGAGATTTTTCAAACTCAGGTTCATCAGCTGTGCGGATGTTAATGCAGTCTAGAAGCCAAATCACAAAGAGTTTAACAAAGGATTGACAAGAATGGTTGGTGGGAACATAGCAGTCCCTTGTCACAGAGGAGGAGATAAGAGAAGAGGTTCTGAATACAAAGCTCAGAAAGACTGGGAGTGGAAAAGAAAAGGTTGCGGTTTAAGAGCAAACAAATGTCCTATTTGGATCTTCTTTCTGTGGTAGTGACCATCTTGTTCTTTAAGTGTCCAAGCAGTAGTGTGTGATGTCTGCCCAGGGAGGCTATTGGAAGGACCCCAGGCTCTAGGGAATACAATCATCTCATATGATTTCCAGAGTCTCTTTTCTCTTTCCAGGATCACAATGTAGTTAAATATTGATGGACAATAGGGGAATGACTAAATAAACTGATCCATCCACATTCTGAAATCTTGACAGCCCCTTAAAAAGGATAAATTAGAGCTATGGGCACTAACACAGGAACAAGTTTACAACATGTTGTAAATTTGAAGAAGCAAGCTGCAGACAGATATTTCCAAATCATCCTAAGGTATTTCCACATCATATTATATATTTTCTTCTATTGATATGTGGATACATGAATACAAACATACAAAAACACAGGTTAGGAAAAGTAACTCTAAATATAGGGGAGGATCTTGGGACTGGAAATGGTAACCAGAGAGGTATTTAGCTTCATCTGCAATGCTTCTTTTCCTTTTTTTTTCTTTAACAAGGAGAATATATGCAAATATTATACCTAGCATTTAAAATGAAAGGAAAAGTGCTGATGGCTATGAGACTATTTGAAGTTTAATTGCTTGATAATTGGTTTGTTCATTCACCAATATTCATCAAGCACCTGGGCACCCTATGTTGCTTGAGGGGACAGGATGTGGGGGGAAGACAGTTCCCTTCAGGGAGCTTAGAGAAGAGAGCAGAGATCACAATGGAGTATGAAGGGAGCTGTGAGGAAGCACAGGACCCTGAAAGGAGGCAGGGTCCCAGAGCCTAATGGCTAACATCTGGAGGCTTAGGGTGAGGGATGAGTATTCCAGGTTTAAGCAACAATATGCGGCAAGGTCTAGGGCGAACAGAAACACAGTCTGCTTGGGAAAATCAAGTAAGTTATTACAGCTACTGGGAAGTAGTCCAAGATGAAGCTAAAAATCTAGGCAGAATGTATGCAAGAGTGAGCCTTGTGGGCCATGTTAAAGGGTATGCACTTTAGTCTAAAAGCACTGACGAACTACAAGCCAATGAGAGGTTTGTGGTGTTATCTCAGCCAGCTGGAGGATTTTCATGGGCTGGAAGGCTTGGGGTGGTAAGAACACAGCCTATAAGCCCTCCACTTGTATACATCCGGTCTTGATTTCACTCACAGAAACAATAGAATCAACTTGTAATTATCTACATGCAGATTAATTGCCTTGTGGATTACCTGTGGCAAATGAAAAATGTTAATCCTGAACTGATTTTACATTCTTACTTAGAACACTGATGGTTGCCTTTCTGTCATTAGTCACCAGTTCCCCAAAGTCTGCAAAGTCATTTTAACACTGGATGGAGCCAGACCAAATTCAGAAGGTAATTCTCTGCCAAAAATGATTAACATAGTGCATCAGAAAGCCAAGTGTAGATGACTGCACATTCAGGGGAAAGTTCCTGCAAGCACCCATTGTGTCCCGGAAACCTAATATACCCCCACGTATTAGAATCAGCACAACACACTCTGAGGTGCAACTGCCTTTGAATCTGGGCTCCTCATTAGATCTGTGGTGTTTGGCAGGTTATCTGATCTCTAGGCATCTGCTTTGCTGTCTGATGTTTAATACAGATGATACAGGGGAATCCTATGCAGCTTTAGACTCAAAAGTCAGCAGGTATCCTGAGAATTAAAAGCAAGCACAGTCAAAATTACACTTGAAAAAGAAAAACTTAAATCTTCTTTAAATTGTGAGCACTAGGCCCTTGGAAGCACCAAAATATTCATTTTTTTTTCTTTTACCATATTTTACTAATTCAACAGAGGTTAAAGTTTACTTTGAAGAGTTTGGGAAGAAAAAGTAACTAGGGTAGGGGGTGGGTCTTGTTGAAGATTTCTCAGTATTGAAAATAGGTTTATTTCAAGTAAGTTAAATGTGTATTACAATTCCACTCCATTTTACTACTGAAAATATTATAACTACCTAAATTTTTTAATGTTGGGATAAATGGATATGTTTACAATGTTTACAACAAAGGTGACAATGAAGATATACATATACACTGTGGGTATATGAATTATTAAGCATACATCAGATGATTTAGGGTCTTTCTTTATGTCTTTTGATCATGGATAATTGAGAACTGATTACTTGTCCCTGCCAGAGGTGGAAATTTCTTTATAATGATCTAATCTAAAGAGCTCAGTTTGTGAGTAGGAAACTGAAGCCAAGAAAGGGAATGATTCACCAAAATCACACTGGTAAGGAGCACAAAGCTAGGATTAGGTTCTAACTCTGCTCCAGCCAGTATAGGGTTTCTTATGTTCCACCTCACTGACCCTCCTCAGGAACCTGGCTCTGTCTGTCCAAGTATGAGACACACCATACCTCCTATTACCAATCTCAAGTCTGTAAAATCTTTTTTTTAAAAATCATGCTAACATTAAAGTGGGAAGCAGATACTTTGGGTACTCTTCATGGAATACTTGAAGAAAGAAAAAAGGAAATGCTATTATAAATTGGAGACTCAATGTTTCCTAAGAAGCTGACAAAATGCTGAATTATCCTCAGCTTTATGGCCAAATAGGTACCACCACAACCCTTCCCCAAATACTCACCTCAGGAGTTTTAAGTAAGTTTCTCTAGCGACTTTCTTCCCTCAGACTCACTGCACAGACAGGGGCCATGAAGATCTACCCAGGATGAAACATCCAGGAGAAAATCATCCTTCCCCAGAGTTGGTACAGGGAACAGACAAGACACAGTGTGCTTCCCCACAGTGAATTATCCAACCAAAACAGAAGCAGCTTGATGTTTCTCTGAGCCTAAGTTTCTTCAGCTCCAATAAGTATGTGATTTCCCTAAGGATTATGGGAAAAAAACTGAAAATTGCTCTCAGACTTCAAGAGTCTGTAGCAGGTGGGAGTGTATCTTGCCTGCAGGCTTCGAAGCATATTTGTTGGCAGCTCACTGGTACCAAACACCTGCCTGAAAGTATGTATTACTTCCAGATGTCTCTTAGCAACCAGATGGACAGCATGTTCCAGTGATTGCCATTTTTATTGGCCTGAACACTAAGTCTTTTCTTCAAGTCTCACTTCCTCACAAATATTCATGGGGTATGCAACTTGGTGGATTTAGGAAGAGGGTTGAATCCTGGCCTTTACTATCACAAAGAGCAAGTTCCTGAGCCTCAGTTGGTCATCTGTGAAGTGGGGACAATGGCAGCAACCTCCGAGAAGTAGTGATGCATGTAAGGTTCTGATAAATGAGGTGACAATGAAGGTGTACAGTGGAGAGTAGATTTTTTTCAGAAGAGCCAGGTAAGGTTCTGTCTTGCTCATCATTGTATCATGAGGATTCAGTATATGGCTAGGACTCAATAAATATGAATAAGGGAGCAAATGCATGAGTGCCTGAATGGCCTCTGATTTTAGCCTTGTATGTACTTAGAAAAGCCCTTGAAATCTATGCTTATAGAATTCAATTAATTAAGTTTTTACAATGAACATGAAGTTAGAGCCACAGAAAAGTTGAATCACTAAAAGGTCCTCTTCTGCCACCTCCTGAGCAGAGCTCATCCCCTTCACTGTGCCAGCCTCCCCAGGTTGGAGCCCATGGGCAGGAACAATGCACAGGCCAGGTGGTGTAACTTACCAAGCTCTGAGTCACTGAGTGATGGGGCTCTGCATCCTCAGAGTGCAAGCTGGAGGATGAAGCAGCAGCACAGATGGTGCTGCACTTTGGCAAGATCTGCTCTGGCTTCCCAAGCCCCTGACTAGCAGCAACTGGCATGACCTCTCTTAGCAGCTATGGAATGGATAAAGCCACAGGAAGGATCACTATTCCCCAAAGCACTGAAATTTGGCCTTGGCAATTAACCCACTTCTAGAATTGACAGAAAGGACTATTTCCCACCTATGAAATGGAAATGAAACAATCTATTCATGGCCACCAATGCTATGTGATCCTCCCCACCTGAAGGTCTAAGGAAGTGAGAGTCTATTTATTCCTAGTCTTACTTCAGTCCAGAAATGTACATTCAATATGCACCCAAATACTGACCTATATTTTCTCTACTTGGTGAAACCTGGTTTGAGCAGCCAGAATGTTGCCCCAACTTTCCTCCCCTGCTTCCGCTGACAAGCACCACCATGCACACAGTATGACCTCTGGCTCTATAGGGAAGCTGGGACCCCCAGGTTTTGAAATGTGAGAGAAATATGGATGTGGAGCCCGAAGCATGGGAGGAACACTGTCTTCTCTAAATAAATGTTTCTCATAGGAAGGTGCTATGATAGTGGCAACAACATTAAGGGACTTGGGGGACTTCAGCTAGGAACTATGCTACACACTGCTTCTTTGCAGACTATGAAATAACTAGAAAGTGCTGGTGCAAGTTGGGGGCAGGGTATTCAGTAACAGTTAAGATCTACTACTGAGCCCTTGCTATGTGCTCGGTATGGTGATAGTACTTTATAAATATTGACACATTTTATTCTCTCAAGCATCTCTTGATTAGGACACGGAAGTCACATAACTCACTCAAAGTTACATGGCCTTTATATGGCACAACTGGGTTAAAAGACAACAAATAATATGAGAACAAAGTAGGATGAACCAGAAGAGATGAGTGAAATAAAAAGGATCATGACAGAACCTAAAAATGCAGCATCAGAATTAAAACTCACACTGGTAACACATGTGCAAAATGAAAACTGAGAACTGAGTCAGTGAAACAAAAAATAAAATAAAAAGACATCACTGAAGGTGGAGAAACATCAAAGCAATAAATAGCAGTGTCAGAACACATCATCCTGAGGATGAGGGCCCTAAGCATTATCTGTATTTGTGGGGGACAGAATCAGTAAACAATGATGTGGTAAATTTCCCTTGCCTAGAATAAAAGAAAAAAATCATAATTGTAAGATTTTTAAATCTCATCATATTCCATAAACAAAAGAAAATCAGTGAAAACAGCCACCTAAATTTACTAAATTGAAGGTTAATAAAAATTATTTTTGAGACAATCAGTGAACTATTGTTATTAAAAAAAAAAAAAAAGTTAAGTTGGAGCCTCAGCTTTAATCCTACAGCAAGACAATTTTCAATAGTTTAGTGATTTAATTTATAAATGAGCCATATGTAACCTTGGGGAAAAGCCATATTAACATTGTTTGAACTTTTAGTATATGTACTGCCAAAGCAAGCACATCATTTGAATTTTTGAATGGAGAACTTTTTTTGATTTGCTTACAATAAAAAGTGATAGAAAAAATTCACTGAAGAATACACACACAGAGATTAGAGTAATATAATTTAAAATTTATATCCAAAGTATCTAGTGAAAATTTAAAAGCACAAAAGAGAAATACTTTTTTTGCCAAAAATATGGGTTACTAGAGGAAGCTAGATGTATACATTTTTGAATTTTAATAGAGACAATAATCACTTCAATTATACATATACAGTACATGAATATGAAATTTGCAAAATAAGAAACACATATACCCCATAACCATTCTGGAGTATCCATTGTCCCCAATATCCAACAAAATGCAAAATAAAATGTGGTAGCAATTTTGCTTATCACAATGACAAAATGGGAGAAAAGCAGTTCTTTCTTTAACTGTTAATAAGCCAGTTTCTTTTGGGAAGCCAGTTCTGCATGGGTACCCTAAACACTACATACATTTCACCCAGCAATTCAACTCCTAAGAATTTATCCCATGCAATATTCAAGCAAGAGTACCAAGATGTATGAAGGAGGATTTTCACAAAGCACAAGATGCTCTATCTACCCTGTCCTTGCTGATCATGATTATTTCTAAAACCACTGTGAACATCAACCTCACAAGGTGTTTTGAACTTGTGAATTTGTGAAGCATGTTAACAAACGTCATCTTAATTTTTAAAGCAACTTCCTGAGGAAGGCATTATTATTATTATTATTGTTATTATCCTCATTTAATGACAATGAAAGACAAAAAAGGTAAGTCAAATGTAGCCTGAGTTAAAGGTCAGTTAAAGGAAAGTTCTCTCTGATATCTGAAATTGTGCCATTAAGGCTGAAAATATGTTAGAATGGAAAAGGTGAATCATTTACACTAACTCCATTCTCTTACAAATTAAAGACTTGGCATTTGAAGAGAGGTTATTTCCTACAAAGTTTCACAAGGTGATCCTGGGACACACTTCCTCTCGCACCAACTCACTGTAAAGTGGACACATGGCAGGACCCACAGACCTACTCTCAAAGTTCTTTACTGTCTGAGAGCTTATTAGGCAAAACCAAGGCACTTTAGAATCTGGAAATGGGACAGGTGACAAGGCAGTTCTGATAAAGAAAGAGGTTAAGGAAGATCTGAAGAAAAGTCTCAGAATCTCCCTGACTGTCCACACTCACCCTGTAGTGCTCTGAACACACAGGCACCTGGGCGGATATAAGGGAGGAATACAGGAGAAACAGGGAACTAATACTAACTGCTTCACCTGCCACACAGGTCAGACCAGCTCTGCTTCTCCTGGAGTAATAATTCCAGGCTCAGGCAGGTGGTCAGAACTGTGCTGTAGATCCCACACCTGCCATTTGAGGTACAAAGGCATCCACTGGCTTCTGAGCATTGTCAGGCGAAGAACCGTGGACAGTGTTCCTTGGAAAAACAGTCAGACCCTCCCTAACCAAAGATTCTAACAGGGCCAGTACAAATATCTCCCTGGATACCTGGGAAGCTTCACCGAGAGATTTTTAACCTGGGCTCAGCCTCTCTCCTGAGCTGCTCCAAATCCACTTGGCAGCACATTTATCAGATACTTCATTATTTAAAAGAGGAAGCCCTGAAGAGTTGGCTTGGGGAACGAGTTCAGCTCTGGAAGATAAGAGCCCATTTGGTTTTCACATGTCAGGTGTCCTCATTTTTGATAAGAGCAGATGGGCATTAAGGAAGCCAGGCCCCTCCTGGAGCACTTCTAGCTCATTTCCTGCTGCCTGGGGCTGCAATTCCTTGATCAGTTCCTTTAGGACCACTTTGCCAGATCCCAGCCCTGCCACTCTTCCTTGGCTCCTGCCCCCAAGTCAGGGAGGCCTAGGGAGGAGCCCCATAGGGCCAGACTGATCTGATCTGTGAGAGCCCTGTCCTTGTCCCAGCTTCTGTCCCCTGCTAAGCCTGAATCTGCACTACAGCGGAGGAAGTACTAGCTTTCTGGGCTCTGGCTTGGACTCTCTTACCTACCCTGACTCTAGTACTAGATAGCATGCCCTCCTGCTCCCATGAACAGACTAATTTGGAGTTGTTTACAGCTCTGAATCCCAGTAGGAGTATTTCCACAGGCAGAAATTTGTTACTAATACAAGTGAATGTTCTAAAGGTAGTGGATGGTTTCTTTTTAATAATTTTAGTAGGAGTGGATTCAAGGTTATATCTATAATAAACCCCCTTCCTCCTGTGCATTCAGTATATTTTCTTTGTAGGTAGAGAAAAGAAAGCTCCCAGCACCCAGGGTCATTGTGCATGCTCTGGCTGTGCCCATGAGAGTGTGCTGCTCACATGAACTTCATCAGCTGTGTGGCAGCCTAGGGCTGATGGAGTGTAATGGGGGGGTTGGAGATTTGTGAGGTATGGCTGTTTGCATGGATGGGCAGTAAGAGCCCCTTAGGGGCAGCAGCCTTGCCTTAGTGGCCTTGGTCTCACAGCAGGTGCTCGGTCACCATGGAGTGGCAGAAGGCAGTGTTTAGATCGATGGGCTCATTAGCTGACCAAGACCTGTAACTGCACGTGCACTAAAGATGCTCCAACAGTAGCTGACCTGTCCTCAGTCCTGCTTACCTCCTCTGATTTCCCCAGCCCTACCTGCTCCCAGCCTCAGCTTAATATATCTCCCATAGTCTCACCTTTCACCACTCATGGAGCACCTGGAAGTTGCCTTGCTCTGAACTCCTGCCTCAAGGTGTGAATAACATGTTTGTTGAACATTATCACCTTTTCAGGCACTTTGTGCCTTCCTGCCTAAACTGTCCTGCCTTATAGGTAGACACCGTGCCTTCTGCCCTGTTGAATGTATGTCTCACTTTCACCATGGAGAACTCAATATCAGCTCAGTAAGTATTTGACCTGAGTTGACAAATAGATATACACTATAGGTATAACAATAAAGAAATAAATCCTATGGAATTTGGCTGAAAGACACTGGCAATTATCTTTGGATATTGTGTGATCTTAGACAAATTACTCGGTTTGATTTCCTTAGCTTTATGGTACAAGATAACAAGGTTTACCTCATCATGAGTAGAACAAGGGTCACAGTGCAGATGATGCCTGTCCTTTGCTCATGTGTCTCCTGCTCCCGTCTTGTTCCCATTTCCCTTCTGTTTCCTGACTCCTCTACTCTCTTTCAGTATATGTGCTGCCGAAGCGAGCACTCTACTTCCTTTCAGATTTTAAGCCTTTTAACTATGATTAGCAGGTCAACAACATCAGAAGTCCATCAGTGTCTTGTCATTTGGGAATGCCAGTCTCCTCCCACTGTCCTCGTATAGCCATAATATGGCAGCAGGCAGGCCCCACTAATCACAACCACCACTGGGACTGGACTGAGTGCCTCAGGGGACAGTGCTAGGAGAATTAGAATAACACCCTCTTTGGCAATTCCAAAAAACTCAGTTAGTCCATGTGGCCCTTCCAATGGGGTACCTCAACAATCCAGTTCCTCACTAAGGCACACGTGGGTGTATGTGGCGTACCAGGCTGAGCATCACACTGTTACCTTTAGTCCTAGGTTCCACCCCACCCGCACATTCTGTCCTTGACTGTGAAGTCTTTGTTTTACAGCCAACCAGCCCAAGTTAACATAAAACCACACATGCAAATAATTCGAATTATTACTCTACTGAGCAATAATTTCCATAGTAATTATTCTACATAGGTCCATTAGCTAACACTACCTTCACATCTGAGGTAAGCATGGTGATTGCTGTCACTTTATAGATGACAGCACAAGGTACAGAGATGTGAGTATCTTGCATGAGGTTCAAGAGGAGGAAACAGCTTCATAGCCTGAGCTCCCAATAGCACCATATCAATCTCTTGCCATCATGGCTTCTTGGATGGTCCAAATACCAACATCTACCACCTGTGAGCACCTTCCATGTGTCAGATTTTATTTAATATATCATTATTTCTATATTCTAGAAAGAGAAATTAGAGATTTGAAAGATCAAGTGGCCTACGAGCTTAGAGACAGAAATCGGTGAAGCAGGAACTGAGTTGGGCCTTTCTGAAAACATGCCACACTGCAAGGCAAAGAGCACTTTTCCTTTGGATATGATTGTAAGAGGTTGTCTCCTCACAGGAGGTCCTAGATGCCTTGTCCTAGCAGAGACCCTAAAGGGGGATTTCTCCCATGTTTGTTCCTCTTCTAGCATCTACCAGTGAGACAGAACTTTGAATTTACTTTTTCCCCCTCTAAGTCCTATGTCAAGTAAAATCTTGCAGTCTCCCCTCCTCTTCGTCCTCCTCTTCTTCCATCTTTGTGCATAACACCATTCATTACTACTTGGAATCCCTCCAAGACAAGCGCTGCCAAGAGAAGCCACTGTCTTGTCTGAAAAGTCCATTAGGCTGTCAGGCTTCCTAACAAATCAATCAGGCACCAGGAGACCTTTCAAAATGATATCATTTGCCATTCAGGCAGAAACAAATAGCTATCCCAGGTGAGCTGCAGAGGCATGGGCCATGTGCCAAATTGCACTGAGGCCTCAGGAAAGGAGCTAATGTTTCCCACCAACAAATGGCATGGAGTGCGCTTATTTCTCCCATCTTAAAAAATAAAAACAAATATTCACACTTTCTCTTGACTCCTCTTACCCCACCAGTAAACATACCATTTCTTTGTTCGCCTTTACAGTCACACTCCTCAAAAGAGAATTTGTCCCAATTCACTATTTCTCTCTTCTCATTTTCTACTGAACCACTTCTAATCAGATTTCCATTCACATTTCCCCTGAAACTTCTTTTCCGTGTCACCACTGACATCTAAGATGCCTGAACTGCAATGGTTCTTTCACAGCCCTCACCTTACTTATCAATAGCCCTTGTTCAGTCTTTGTCTTTATCAGAGCATATGAACTATCATTACAACAAGATCTCAGTGGCTTAAATAATAGTTTATTTCTCACCCTGGGAGAGTACTGCTTTATGTGGTCACTCAGGGATTAAGTCTTTCCACCTAGAGGATCATCTAGGGTCACAGAATCTTCCAGTGCTGTAAGGGGGCCAGAACCCTTCACTTCCACCCCCTCCCCTGCACTGTCCATAACTCAGTCACATGGATGCACCTGACTATAAGGGAGTGTGCATGATGTAGTCTGATTATGTGTGGAAAGAGGCTCTTGGATGGTGAACGTCTCGTTAGTCCCCCACACTCCTTCCATACTCTCTTCACCCTCTTGGTTCTCCTTCTCAGTGAGCCAAAAACTATGTCCCCTAGCTGTACACCAAAGGCTACATTTATTAAGGGTAGGAGTGAGACATAGGGAATAAACAACAGATAAACAAATAAGTAAATTATATAGTAGGTTAGATTTTTTTTAAATGAGAAGGGTAAAAACCAGGGAAAGAGAGATTGGAAGTGTCAGGGTAAACTGGCAGTGCACATGACATGGAACTAAGCTTTGCAGGAAATGAGGGTGTGTGTCCAGGGCCTAGGCAGGATGTTCCCAGCAGGGCAATGTGCAGTGTAAAGGTCCTATTGTTTAGAGAAGAGCTGGAGGTCAGAGAGTTGCAAAGTGGGTGGGGGAGATCAAGCAGGGCTGAGACTTGGTGAGACTTGAGCCTTTCCTTTGAGAAAAAGGGCAGTCACTGTAGAGTTCAGCAGAAGTCAGACCTGACCTGACTCACATTCTGGCAGGACCTCTTTGTGTCCACTGTGTGGAGATTCAGTTGTTGGGGGCAAGGATGGAACCAGGGAGGCCAGCGATGCAGCCACTGCAGCAGTGCAGCTAAGCACACTGGTGGCTTAGTCAACAGGGCACCACTAATTTGTTTATCTGTTGTTTATTCTGTGACTCACTCATACCCCTGATAAATGTAGCCTTTGGTATTCAGCTAGGGGACATAGTTTTTGGCTCACTGACATATCCCAAAGTTCTAGAACACAGTTCAGCATAAAGTAAGTATAGGTTTTATTCTCAGTGATCTAGCTTTTCATTTGGCAGCTAACTTGGCTTCGTGCTAGGATAAGAGATTGGCCTTCCTTCATGGCACTCACACTGGGGATGAACACAGTTTTAACCCCTTAGCAGTCCAATCATTTAAATACAGGATGACCAAAAATTGCACATTTTTTCATTAATTTTTATAATAGAACAGGAAATATATCATGACAATTTTATCAAATTTATTCATTACAAGAATTGACTCATTGAAATGACACCTGCCTGAGCAACACTTGGGATAGTCAGTATGTAAACAAACTCATCACCCAAGTGATGCTTGGGTAAACTGTTAAGTGGTTAAAGTCATGCTATCAAGGTCCAGTAAACCAAGTATTAAGTGATGTTTCACTTTTGATAGAAAGAGAAGACAAGGAAAGATGCCGGTGAGTAGGTGACACTTAAGCCAGGACTGAAAAAGGGCTAGGTGGTTAAAGAAGAGGCAGATAGGAAGAAAAAGCATCCCTGATAAAGCCCAGTTAGTGAAGGAGTCGATAGTATTTGTTAATTTCATTTAAATCATTGAGAAATTCTGTTTTTAATTTTTTAAATGTTTCATTATATATATCCTTAAGAGATTGAGGAAGAACTCTGATGCCTTAAAATGGAAAAAAATTCTAACATAATAACAGGATCTTGAATATTGAAATGGCCTTGTTAACATTCCAGATGTTTTTTACATCCATGATATATTTTCGTTTTCTACTACCATCTTGTAGATAAAAAAAGCATAGTATTAGCACTGCCATCTCACAGATTTAGAAATAAACTTGAAAATGTTGTATGGCTGGGTGACCACTGCCAGGGATGCTAACCTTGTTATTAAGCATGAGCTCCATCTCTTTCCTCCTAAGATTTTCCGCTACATTTGGAGGTCATTATCAGGAGTTTAAGGATGAGGCTTTTGGAATGGTTTAAGGGCTCCATTAATCCCTTGAAACTTATGTAAAAATTTCCAAGCATTATTCAGGGCATTAAGTTCTGTATCTTTCATTAGATGTCAAAGGGAGTATGATTTTAAAAAGTGTACAAACTATTGCATAATACCACAACCAAGGCTATTTGGAAAGACCAAGGAAATCTCGGCTTTCATACAGACTCCTTGAGTAGAAGTGACTTTGTGGCCTGGACTAATGGCTTCCTAGGAGGTACCTGGAAACAGAGCCACCAGCTGCTCCCATCCTAGCATAAATAATAACTTCCAGCCAGAATCTGAAATCTATTTGTGCACAGTGTAGTGCCTCTAAATGTAAAAGACCTTTGCAATTTCTAACAGCCACTGCCTGACTTAGATTAAATATCACTAAAGTCTAATTGGATAATTTCTAGAAGCAAACTCTACTGAGTCTACCTAGTGGCCAGATGCGGTTATTTAGTTTGTTCATTCCAGTGGTTCCCAACTTTGGAGAACATTAGATTAATCCAGGGTGCTTGTTAGCTATGTAGCTATCCAGAACTCACCCCAGGCCCAGGGTGAGTTCCAGACAAGGCAGCTATGTTCAGTCAAGTGTTGGGAGCAGAGTTGGGATAGACACAGGATGGAAGAAAAGGTTTCCTGTGTGTCCCTCCAACTCCTAAGGACAATAATCATCTGGACAGTGACCTCGGTATCCCCAAGTTTGATAAGCACTCCAGCTGATTCTCATCAGCACAAAGGACTCCTTGAGGGATTCTGATCATGTATCAGAATTGCCTAGATTGTCGCAAAACAATTCTGATTCCTAGGTCCATCTGGAACTACTGAAACAAATTCTCTAAAGAAGAATCTTAAAAATATGATTTTTGTGAAGCTCCCTGGGTGATTAAGACCCTCAGACAAGATAACTATCAATGTTTAGATAAATGGTAGTCTGATAGAGCAAGTTTTTCTCTTCCCTTTAGGATCACCCCAGCCTCCCTTACCCATGCCCATGAGACTGTGTTAGAATAAATCAGACACAGTATTCTGCCTGCTTAGGCACTAAGGAGGCTGGGACTCACAGGATGAGTAGCCCATGACAACATAGTTTGCACATCCCAGATTGATTTTCTATTTCTGATCCTACCCTTGTGGGGAGTTGAGAGAAAGCAAGGAAGTTAATGTCTGGATGGGAGAGAAGAAGATAGCCCCTGTATATATGGACTCTGATCCAAGTCTTGGAGAATTCAACCTGGGACTCAGAATCAGATCCTGTTGGGAGCTGAATCAGAAAAGTTACCTAAAGCCCCCATGTCTCAGTTCATTTATCTATAAAGAGGGAATATATCAATTGTAGTCTCATAGGATGTTCAGAACAGAAGCAAACTTCAGCCCAGGAGCTACATTTAGCCCTTTTTTTTTTTTTAATAGCTGGTGGGCAAAGAAGTTTTTTTCTTTTTTACCTTTTCAGTGTTTATATTAATTAGCCATACAATATCGATGGTGTTGCCTCTTGCCCTGCAAAGCCTAAAATATCGACTATTGGATCCTGTAAGAAAAAGTTTTACTGGGCCCTGGTTTAGAGACTTCAGTAAAATAATCATCTAAAGGGCCTGGCATATACTACCTGCTATTATCTTCAAGAGCTCAGAATACCCCCTGGCTAACAGTCAGCAACCTCATCCCTGTGTCCAGAAACTGAATATGCTAACAAAGCTCAAAGATCCAGCTCCATGGGAGAGTGCAGCTCAGTCACTCCTTTGTTTGGGCCAAGTGAGAACCTGGACAGAGAGAGCCTCCTGGTGTACAGAAATTGTAAGATAGTCAATGGGTGTTAGGCTATTAAATCTGTGAGGCTTTGTTTTGCAGCAAGAGAAAATTTATAGAGGTGTTCAATTGCCAAAACCTGGCCATTCTCATCTTTTCCATGATACCAACATCACTGGCAATATCATAGCTTCGTCCCACTCTTAGCTTATGATGATACCAACACATCACAAAGTACCCAGCTGGGCCATCCCATGGAGACAGTGATTGGCTGGTTCAGAATGGGCTACTTAATTATGATAAGAAGTCAACATTCTAAATGACCAAAAACTAAGACCCAGATTAATGTAATATGGAGAATTTTTTCTCTTGAAGAATTATCTATCTATCTACCTATCTATCTTATTATTGCCTTCCAAAAACTTTCCATTTCTTTTGTTTAAAACGTGGGCGCAATCCATAGGGACTTTCAAGACTACTTCAAGAACCATGAATGAAATTTGACAGTTTCCTAGGAGCCATACAGTATGAAAGCCAGAGGCATCTGAAAGGTCATTCAGTCAAATCTACCCCTTTGAGAAAACTGAAGAAAATACATGAGAAAACTGAAGCTCCAAGAGAGAGAATAATTTTTCCAAGAACATGCTCTGAATGAAGTACAGACTAGATGCTGAAATGGAGGTCTCTGCTTTTTAAACCAGGATTTGTCAATCTCAACACCATCGACATTTGGAGCTGGATAACTCCTCAGTGTGGAGGCTGTTCTGCACACTATAGGATGTTTAACAGTATCCTTGGTCTTTTCTCACTAAGACAACCAAGTGCTATCTCTGGCCATCATTGAATGTCTTCTTAGAGGCACGATCACTCTGGTTGAAAACCCAGATCCAGGAATCTGAACAATGAAGGACAACAATCTATGGGAAATCTGGATTTAACATTTACCTAATTCTGTGATTTCAGCAAGTCACTTAATCTTTTTGAGTACAAGGTTTATTTTTAAACCAAAAATACTACCACGTTTCTAAGTTCATGTTATCGGTGAATATAAATGAAATTATGTATAAAAGTTTCTTGGTACAGTGCCAGACACACAGAGGACTGGCAGTGGCTGATATTTTTACTATTTTTATGAGATTCAATAACCTGACACAGGGTCCAGCCTTTCTGTATCCAGTAAGATCTTTCTCCTCTCTGTATTGTGCTGTAAATGCCACTGAACAATCATTTCACGGTGGGGACAGCTACCTCGGTAGCAGTGAGCTGAGACTGTGGCCTTCTCACATTTGGAGGAAAACGGGAATGCTAGAAAGTCAGTCAGGGCTGTATTTTCCCAGGCAGGGAAACAAACTATATGCTATTTGTTTGTTTTTGTCATGTCTTTAGGCTTCCTTATCTCCAGCTGCAGAATTTTGCAAAGTAAAATTCAATTAGTATTTATCATCCTTTCTCTAGCTGTGTAAGTCAACTGCTTTTATTGCTGAAATTCATAAAAATGTGGAATTGCCAAACACCTCTGAAGACTTAAAGGTTTCAAGATGGAAAAGGCCCGAGTATAAGAGGAGTATGAAAGTAATATTTTATAACAAAATAACCATCTGGCTGTTGTGATCAGACTGTGTTATACAAACATAAACAAAAACTACAATTCTGGAGATTTTAAACTTTGCCTTCACCATGAAGCCTGCATGTACAGAAGCACAATGCTGTAAAATACATGAGAGCAGCATGATTTGCTCAGCTTGTCCTTCATTTCTTGCCCCCACTGTGGTGTGTGAATACTGGTTGAGCAAAGGTTGAAGGTACCTGTGCCTCTTTACTTTTTTTTTTTTTTTGTACTGGGATTCAAACTCAGGACCTTGTGGTTGCAAGGTAGGTGGCAGAACCACTGAGCTAATTCACCAACCTATGCCTCTTCAGAGTCATGATTGACTGTCTCCTACCTACTCTGATGACCAACCAGGGTCAAAGGCTGAAGACTTCTTGGGTTGAACCCTGTTTCATTTCTTCCTGAAAATGGTGACTGGTACCCATTTTATCCAGCTTCTTCCAGCAACTTTTGTTGGATCAGGCAAGCATGTGCTCCTGACCGCCACTACCATCTTTAGGGCCTATCTAGGCAACAACAACTCATGCCGTTGGCCGACATCTGGTCTCATCCTTCCTGTTTCCTTAGCTTTCATTAGGATTTTTGCCCCACCTTCTCCTTCAATGAGATCTGGGAAATCTCTGCCATCTCTAAGAACAGCTAGCAGCTAAGACAGGATGCCTTGATGCCAGAATCTAATGTGGCTAAGAGATACCTACTCTCTCTCTTCTACTGTCATATGAGCCAGTGTACTTGCCCCAAGTATTCTTAAACAACAAAAATTGATGTCTTGGGATTTCTCAGGTAATCCACCTAGGAGTGACTATAAGAACTACAGCCCACATAGAATGCTGTCCATAGAGTCAAATCTATTTCTGAAACTGCTTCTCCATCATGACACCTACTGTAAAAGAATATTTCCTTTGCTCATGTAAGCCCCCTGATAGAAGCCCTTGTCTGTCACATTCACCACTATGGTTCACATGTAGCACACATTCAATAGTTACTTAATAATTTATTATGAATGAATAAATATGGGACAGGGCAAACACCCCTCTTTGGAGTGTGCAATCTTCAAAGTGTACCAAACCCACAATACCTAGGCAGCTTCAACCAGAGGTCACACACTGGTAGCTGAGGCCAAACTCAGCCCAGCAGTGTAGTTTAACTTGTCCATGGTCTATACACTACTTTAGAGATGAAACTGAATTGGTTACTTTTTAAAAAACAAATATTTTGAATATTCAACAAAAACTGGATCTGGGCTTCTTTTAGAAAATGACAATATCTATAAGCCTTGGAATTACCTTTTTAGATGAAAATATTAGACTCAAATTTTTTTTTTTTGACACTGGAGGTCGAACTCAGGACCTTGCACTTGCAAGGCAAGTGGTGGAACCACTGAGCTAAATCTTCAGCCCTTCAAAATATTTTTTTAACTAAGTCTAACTAAAAACCTTGGGCATGATATCTAAAACAAATATGAGAAGATTTTGTAAGATGGAGATAGTAAGGTAGGCTGGTTAGGATCCCTGGGACTTGAGAAATGACATAGGGTAAGTTCCATAAATATATGGAGATGAAGAAGATAGAAGCTTAGAGACGCAAAAAGAAAAAAAGAAAAAAAAAGTTGCTCTCTGTAGTCAAAGGACGTGAAGTGGGGGCAGCCGAGCAACACAGTCAATTTTCAGGCAATAGCCTCTCTGCTCAGATATTAAGTAAGGAACTGTGGTCTCACTTCTACCCAAGCTAGCAAAGACTGCATAAGGAACATAGATTTCTTCCCTCCTAAGGCTATAATGAGGTGCCCACACCTGGTACAATGCTATCAGAGAAGGTCGTTAGGGAGGTAGAACTTTCATCTGCAATGATCAATAATGAAGATCCTCCTTTGTGTCAGTTGGGACAACATGTGGAGTGTTGAAGTCTACCCTCAGTCACCAGTGAGAAGGAGCTGTATTCCCTCTTCCCTGGAGAGGTGTAAAAAAAAATTTAGAGGAAAATCAGGATTGTCCCCATTGTCCAGCTGTAATGAAGCCACCTGCAATATTGCTGGAGACCACATGAGAAGTCGTAACTTCCATTCTCACCCAGAATTAAAGAATAGAACTCCTGTCCTCAGGTGTCAGTGAAAGTGAAGTAGCAATCTTGGAATTCTACCTCTAGTTAGCAGTAGTGAGATAGTGACTCTTGTTCCCTTGCTGAAGCAAATGTCAGAGAAAGTGTATTAAAATAAAAGATTTTTGTACGTCCTTTGTATGTTCTATATATTAGTCCTTTATCTGAGGGACTACTGACTAAAATTTTTTCCCATTCTGTGGGTTGTCTGTCTCTTCACTCTGTTGGTGGTTTCTTTTACAATGCAAAAACTTTTTAATAATTTAAAGACCCAATCCAAAAATGGGCATCTGAAATAAATAGACACTTCTCAGATGAAGAAGTAGAAACAGCAAATAAATATAGGAAAATATGTTCAACAACACAGGTAATCTGAGAGCTGCAAATTAAAACAATGCTGAGATTCCACCTCACTCCAGAAAGAATGGCTTCTATCAAGAAATCAACCAATAACAAATGCTGGAGGGGTTGTGGGGAAAAAGGAACCATTCTCCACTTTTAGTGGGAGTGTGGACATTTGCAACCACTATGGAAATCTGTGTGGCGATTCCTCAAAAACTAGGATTAGAGGTCCCACCGCTCCTGGCCCAGAGGAAGGGGCTTCTAAGCTGCCATCCCACTGCTCCCAGCTCGGAGGAACAGGCTTCCGGGGTCGCTGTCTGTCCCAGTGCTCCCAGCAGAGAAGAAGGAGCTTCTGGGCCGCCTTCCCACTGCTCCCAACTTAGAAGAGGTGAGCCACGCAGGTGCCAACAGCACCCCCTGCACAGGTCGAAATGAGAAGACACATAAACAAGTCTCAAAACCAGACTTCCAGATCATCTACAGCAATCCTAAAGGGAAATGTGATGGAACACTCTGATACTCAACCACCTGGACTCCCTGAACTGGCAACAAAAGAGGATCTGGAAAAAAATGAAATCAGAAATAATTTCTCAGATAACAGCAGAGATTGTGC
>NW_004624730.1:16784718-16831054 GCF_000247695.1 Heterocephalus glaber | reverse complement strand
TGGGAGGGGCAGGGGAAAGGAAAGAAAGGAAAGGAAAAATGATGAGAAATGGAAAAAATGGAAATAAAGTCTTTATAAATAGGGAAGGGTGGAGGGGGTGAAGGAAGGGCTAGGAATGGGGAAAAAATTTAAGAACCAAGATGCATCATGTAAAGGTACAATTCCCAATGAGAAATATAAATGTGTTGTATACCTAAAATTACCAATAAAAGAATTTTAAAAATAGTAAAAATAAAAATAGAATAAAATGAAAACTAGGATTAGAGGTCCCATTTGACCCAGCTATTTCCCTTCTGGGTATCTTCCCAAAAGAACGAAAAGCATCACCCGACAATGATATATGCATATCCATTGTTTATAGCGACACAGTTTGTAATAGCTAAATCTTGGAAACAGCCCAAATGCCCATCAACTGATGAATGGATAAAAAAGATTTTTTACATAATAGAGTATTACTCTGACATAAAAAAGATAAACTTGAGATATTCATACCTAAATGGATGCAATTTGAGACTATACTCTTAAGTGAAATAAATCAGACACACATGTGTAAATATCACATTGTCTCTGGAGTGAGAAACTAAAAAGGTACATAAGAACCAGAATGTATATAAGATTATATGAAATAGGAAGAAACTGTTCAAAAGGAAAGGGAAACTGTGAAGGGGGGAGGGGAAAAAAGGAAGGAAAAGAAAAAAATCAGAATAGAAGGAAAATGGAAACAAAGCTTTTGTAAATAAGGAGGGGAAAAGGATTGAGGGAGAGGGTATTGGGTGAAAAAGAGGAATCAAGATATACCATGTATCAGTACAAATTCCTTTTGATGAATGTGACCATTATGTATATTTAAATTGTATCAATAAAATTAATTTTTTTAAAAACCCAGAAGATTTAAATAAGATACAGTCTCAGAACATAATACAGAATTTTTCACCTTTCAGTAGAAAATCACTCATTATTCTAAGAACCAGAAAGATCTCAAATTGAGTGAAAAAATGCAATAATGGGTGCTACAATTTCCACAATAGAGATATTAGAATTATTTATCTGCTGTAAACTGTTTATGCTCCCTCCTCACTCATATGTTGCAACCTAATCTATAGTACAATGATATCCGAAGGTGAGCCTTTGGGAAGTAATTAAGCCATGAAGGAGGAGCCCTGAGATTAAGGTCCTTATGAAAGGGACCTCAGAGAGAGTCCTTGTCCCTTCTGCCGTGTGAAGCCATAGTGAGAAGACAGCTTACTTTGAACCAGGAACTGGATACACATCAGACGCCAAGTCTGACAGTGCCTTGATCTCAGACTTCCCAGCCTCTAAAAGTGAGAGAAATAAATTCCTTTTGTTTGTGAGTTATCTATAAGTTAGAGTATTCTGTGTTAGTCATTTAAATGAACTAAGACACTGACAAACATTTGAAATCAGCCATGATAAAAATATTTTAATAGTCAATTGTAAATGCTCATAAACCAAAAGAAAAAGTAGAAACCCCAAACATAGAACTGGAAAACTTCAGGTAAAACATAGAAGATGTAAAGAAGAATACAATTTAAATTTCAGAACTAGAACATACAGTAATTTAAGAATCTCAGTGGATGGACTCATCAGTAAAGTGAAGGAAAGAACCGGTGCACTGAAAGAGAGGAAAACAGAAATACACAGTGTGAACAACAGAGGGGAAATAGCCTCTAAGCAAATCCTCAGGAACCTGCAGGACTATAACAAAAGATCTAACACTTACCGGAGTCCTGAAGGAGAAGGAAGAGAACTGTGCTGAAAAAATACACAAAACTACTCATCACATTTGGCAAAAGACATACACGTATAGGTTCAAGAAATTTAGTGCACATGCAAGATATCCTTACAGAAGTTCATGCCAAGGTATCATAATTACACTTCTGAAAATAAAAGGCACAGAAAAATTTAAATGAGTCAGAACAACAGCTTAAGTGTAGAAGGGAAAGCAGTCAGAATGACAGTGAGTTTCTCATTAGAAATGGAGAGCACCAGAATGAAGGGGACAATATTTTCCAGGTGCCAAAAGAAAAGAATTGGCAGCCCAGAATTCTCCACCTAGAAAAAATATTCTTTACAAATTAAAGGAAATTCAAAACATTCTCAGACAAAGGAAACCTAAGAGAATTGTCATCAGCAGATGTATTCTGAAGAATGAGTAAAAGAAGTTTTCAAAACAGAAAGGAAGCTGTGAAAGAAGGAAAAGTGGAACTCAAGAAAGAAGACAAGTAAAAATGTCTTGTAACAGCTCCTTACTGAATTTTCTAAACTATATTTGACACATGAAAGAAAAACTATAATACTGTTCGATGTGGCTGTAAACAAATATAGTACATATCTGTAAGAAAATTCTATTATAACAGAGGAGGGGAAAGGGCTGTAAAACAGATGAGGTTTTTATACTTCATTTTAACTGACAAAATTACAACACCAGTAAACTGTGACAAGTTATGTATAGATGATACTTGGAGCACCCTCTAAAAAAGTTATACTATTTAAACACACTACATTTAATCAAAATGGAATTCTAAGACAGGTTCAAGTAATTTTCAGGCAAGTAGTAAAAGACAATAGAAACACAACAAAACATATATACATACACAAACACAAACAATTAATGAAATGGCAAGTATACATAATTACAGTTAATGCAAATCATCTGAAATGAATTAAAAGACAAACATTAAACGAAAGATTTTATACTTTGTGTATAAGAAACTTATTTCAAATAGAATAGTAGAGGCAGATTGAGAATAAAAGAATGAAACAAAGATATATTATGCAAATATTATTCAAAGGAAAGCATAGTGCAATATTGGATGAAACAAACCAGAGCAAAAAAATTATTAAAGATAAAAACTGATATGATATAATTATTAAACTGTCAATCCACCAGGAAGATATACCAACCTAAATATAGATGTAATGAACAAGAGATCTAAAAAATATGTGAGGCAAAAAGCGATAGAACTAAAAGAAGAAATAAGCTCATAATAGTTGAAGACTTCTCAGCCATTCATAGAACTAGATAGAAAATCATCTAGAACATAAAAAAGTCTCAACAAAACACTTACTAACAGGATCTAGTAGACATATATAGAACACTTGACCCAACAAAAGCAGAGCATACATTTATTTCAAGTGCTCACAGTGTACTTATGAGACAGTCCCTATTCTGGATAATAAAACAAGCCTCATAAAATTGATACTGTATAAAGTGTTCTCTATGACCACAATAGATAACAGAAAGATCCCTGAACATTTAAAAACTTTGCAACATACTTTGAAATAACTTATGAGTCAAAGAGCAAGTCTAAATGGAAATAACTAATACATCAAATTAAATAAAAATAAAATATCAAAATTTGTGGAACAGATAAAAGTAGCGCTGAGAGGGAAATTTTATAGCATTAAATGTATGTTTTTTGAAAAAAGAAACAGATCAGTAATGTAAATTCCCCCTTTAAAAGCCTATGTAAAGAAGAGCAAAATAAACCCAAACAAGAAGAATTAATAAAATAATGAGTAAGAATAAATGTCAATGAAATAATAACATTAAAATATTAGAGAGAATAAATGAAATAAAGACTAGTTTCTTTGAAAATATTGATGAAATTTTTAAAAAGCTTCCAGTAAGTCTGACCTAAACAAGGAGAAAAAAACAAAACAAATTATAATATCAGAAATAAACCAGTGGTTTATTACAGATTCTCTAGGAATTACAGGGTCACTAAAAACAATTTTACATGCATAGATTTGTCAACTTAAACAAAATGACTGATTCGTTAAAAAATACAACCTACTGCTACTAACCCAATATGAAACATATAAGTTGAAGCGTCCTATTAAGGAAATTGAATTCATGCAAAAGTGTCCCAGAATTTTTAATGGAAAATTTCACTGGAGAATTTTACCAACCATTTAAAGAATTAACACCAATTCTACACGATGTCTTTCAGAATATAAGAGAAAACATTTCCCAAATTATTTTATGAAATAATATTACCTTGTTATATACAATTGGACAATAACAATGCAAACAACAAGAACGGAAACAAAAAAGCTACAGATTATATCTTTCATGGATATGGACCAAAATATCCTGAAAAAATATTAGCAAATAGAACTCAGCAGCCTGTAAAAATAATTAGACACTATGACTAAATGGAGTTTACTTCAGAGTTGCAAAGTTGGTTCAATATTTGAAAATCAATCAATGTTATCACCATATTACCAAAATAATAAAGAAAAATAATATGTTCATATCAATGGATGCAGGGAAAAAATTTGATAAAATCAACAAACATTTATGATAAAAACAGAAGCCAAGAAATAGAGAAGAAATTGATAAAGGCCAGCTACAAAACTTCTACAAGTAACATTAATTTACTAATGAAAGACTAAATGCTTTCCCCTGAGACTGGAAACAAGGCAAAACAAAGTCTCTCATCACTTTTATTCAATAGCACACTAATGTTCTAGTAAGGAAATAATGGAAATAAAACCCAACAGATCTAAAAATATGAAATAAAATTATCCTAATTACAGATGACTTGGTTGTAGAAAATTCTAAAGAGTAGTACTCCATTTTATAAAAAAACAAAAACAAAACAAACAAAACGTCTTTATCCAGACTCCAGTTGATGGCAATTGGGATGTTTCCAAGCTTTAGCTACTACAAACTGTGCCACTATAAACATAGGTGAGCATATGTCACTGTGGTATGATTCTTTTAATTCTTTTGGGAAGATACCAAGTAAGGGAATAGCTGGGTTGAATGGGACCTCTAGGCCTAGTTCTTTGAAGTATCTCCATACTGATTTCCACAGTGGTTGCACCAGTCTGCATTCCCACCAACAATGGAGAAGGGTTCCTTTTTCCCCACAACCCCGCCGGCATCTGTTATTGGTTGATTTCATTCTTTCTGGGGTGAGGTAGACTCTCAGCATTGTTTTCATCTGCATCTCTTGAATGACCAGCAAAGTTGAACATTTTTTCATGTTTATTTGCTGCTTAACGAGAAACTGGAGACATTTATAGCTAAGTGGATGCACATTTAGGCCACACTCTTAAGTGAAATAAATAAGACACATGTAAATACTGAATAGTTTCTCTGGTGTGAAAAACTAAAAGTGTAAATAAGAATCAAAATGTATAATTGATATCGTGAAATAGGAAGAAAAGGTCTAAAGGAGTAGGGGAAATGGGAGGGCTAGGGAAAAAGAAAGAAGGGAAAAGAAAAATTATGAGAAAAGGAAAAAATGGAGACAAAGTCTTTGTAAATAGGGAAGGGTGGAGGGGGTGAAGGGAGGGCAGGGGAATGGGGAAAAAATAAGAACCAAGATACATCATGTATAGGTACAAGATCCTAGTGATAAATGCAACTGTATTGTATACCTAAAATGTACCAATAAACTTAATGGGGTGGGAAAAGGCATTAAAAAAAGAAAGAAAGAAAATTCTAAAGAATCCACCAAAAAAATTTTTCCTAGAGCTACTGACTTGAATTAGGTTGCATAATACAAAATATAAAAACATATACCTTAAAGTCATTTGTTTTTTGGTTTGTTTTGTTTTTTTCCGGTACCAGCAATTGAACGCAGGACTTTGGTTTGCCAGGCAGGCGCTACACCACTGAGCTACATCCTTGGCAATCATTTGTTTTTCTATGTACTAGTAATGAACACATGAACAAAAAGTTAAAGACATATAATTTATAGTCATTTAAAGGTGAAATACTTATGTATAAATCTAAAATAATATTTTTAGATGTATGTTTAAAATTAAACAGCGCTAATGAAAGAAATCCATAAAAATCTAAATAAATGGAGGCTTATGCAGGGAGCGCCAGTGGCAGAGGTTGAGACCAGACAGCCCATGTGACACAGCCAGGCCATCACAGGTGCAGCGGGTGGGGGGCACCACTTCAGCGAGGCAGGTCCGTGCAGGTGGCTTCCCCGCAAACTGACAGAGGACAGGGAGCAGTGGCCGGGAGGAGGGACACAGGAGACAGACTGCGGCAGGGCAGGCTGCAGTGATTGTTGTATCTGGGACTCCCTTTTTCATCATTGTCGAGAGAAAAATACACAAAGAGGGAAAGAGTTAAAGGGTCTTTTTTGTTTAATGCATACAGGGCAAAGAGTACAAAGCCTTGTAATGCACAGCCTGGTGGGACGAGGAGCAGAGCTTTGGCTAATGTGCCCTTACCTCCCAGACTTTTTTTCTCTTTTCTTCCTTGTCCTATTAGTATCTTTAATGTGCAGAAAGGATCCCTGCTACAGTAGGATTCAACTTTCCATTAAGAAATGCAGAAGAAATTGTTCCAAATCATACAGAATGTGAGATACTTTACAAATACTTAAAATGTTTTAAGCAAAAAAAGGTATAGTATTATTAAAAAATAAGCTGAGATTAGCAAATGAAAATATATTTTTTAGATCATGATACACACTGTATTTCTCACTGTGTATGATCATTTTATTATGAAAAAAAATTTTCATAGAATAGCTTGTATATTTTCTATATTAATATCTACTTGTATTATATTAAACAATTTTTAAGTGAAGAAATGCAGAATTGTGTTTTAATGAAGTCCATAACCACCCAAGCCAACCATGGCAAAGGACGTCATTTGCCACGGCACTCAGCTGGAACTTAGCTAAATAAAAATAATTTTTTAAACTTTGTAGATCATATTGAAGTTCGCTTAATAGGCCCTCTCTCAAAACCTTTGAAAGGATGGCTCCTAAAAAAGTAATTAGTTTATATAGACTGTCAAGGTTCATGGGGGACAGCTGGCCTTGATGCCTCATCTGTGATTACAGGCAGCTACAAGATAATAAAATCAAACTTTGAACTCACGCCAAGGTATTCCCCAATCTCACCCTGAGTACTCTGCCAAGCAGCATGAACTATAAATGGCTGCTTGTACTCCTGTCCTTTGATTTGGAATCTCAGACAAGTCTAAACCATTTAGGACTTGCATTCATAGGCCCCAAATTCCTATTAAAGTAAAACCACTTACCTTACAAATTCAAGTTCATAGTTAATATTTGTGGTGGGCTCCCACTCCAGACTTATTTAATATGGCCCTATAGGAAGCCAAAGCCACGACTTCTCGAGAAGAGATCTGAATTGGTACTAACTTCTCTCAGCTTGGACACTAAATGGTCCAATCACTGATGGTTGGAGCTGATTTTTCAATCATTGATTTTGCTGTGTTGACTACCAATTACAGCTTCTTAGGATTTTCTCAATGTTTTCAAGTTCTCTGTTCATTTTTCTCTATACTGTGCACGTATCTGAGATTTCTTGGACCCTGTATTATCCTGTTGTCCAGACAATACCCCAGGTCCTCTTCATATAGTAACTAAGTTAACAGATGGTTTTCATTAGGCTCCTTTGATTTTCAGAAACAGAGACATGCTCATCTCAGAAGACAGAGTTGGAGGTACACATGAAACAAGGAGATGATTTCATGGCAATGTAGGATCATCAGAACATCTGGACCACTTGGGAGTTGAGAGTTGCCTTCAGGGCCTACTTTGGTGCTCTTCCCTACAGATATATCTGCTTTCCTCTAGGACCAGCTTCCCTCTCCTCCCTCTGCAAAACCAGTAATCATAACTTTGATTTACACGTATCATGGAAACCTTATCTGCAACCTCACCCCTTAGCTGCTCAGCACTCAATAGCCAATTCGTTTCTTTTGATCTTTTCAATCCAGGTGCCATATCACAGGTTGTTCCCAGCCCATTTACTGGCCACCGTGAGTCATGCGCCCATTCTGAATTGAGTCCAATTTCAGCTGTGCAGGATTTTTTGTGGCTTGGAATTTGGCCACCAGAAGTAGTGAACGAGAAAACACCATAAACATATTTATAGCATACTTGGAATGATATACATTTGGAATTTCTGATAGTCCAGAATATCTTCAAGCTTGGTATTTCATGGATCTACTAAATTGCTTTCCCAACAGAAAAAAAAGACACATTTTTTTTTTCTTTTTGTCTTTCCCAAATTGTTCCATGAGGTGACCTCACTTTGCTGTTGCAGGTTGAGCCTATTGTCTTTCACTGCAGCTGGACAGAGTCTTGGACACTGATATGGAGACAACTGAAGCTAACAGTCCCCTCAGGACTTGAATTCAGTATCCTTACCTCAGGATCAACTGATGACTCCTGTTGATACACCACACTTGGGATTGATAAGAAGTAAGTGATGATGAAGGAGAGGACTGGTTAACAAAGAACAGCAGGAAACAACAGATGGGGGACCATCCCCAACCCTTGGGGACAAAGTCTCCCTCAAAATGAAGGGAACTTTGCAACATTTTTCCCAACAGGTTATCAGAATTGTTAGTTGTTGCCTTTTGCTTCCCCTTCTTTTCTAGTGGCGTGCTTATTGAGGTTTTCCTTCCTCTAGCGGGTTTGTGTGCGATGATAACTTATTTTTTTAGTTCACAGTTCTCTGGATCAAGATTTGCTGTATACAGTCCTTATGAAAGTAACACAAGCTGAATGCTGTGATTACATATAATTTCTGAGTGACCTAGGATAGGGATGAGCCTATTTTGCATGAGGAAGTGATGTGAATAGTTGTGGTATACAAACTGACTGACAGAACAATCATATTGATGATTCTAAGGTCACTTTCATGCTCTTTGGTAGTCCACCTCTACACTCACTCCAGGAGTGCTTGCTTATGATGTGCTTGCTTTTAGCCAGTGTGATAGTAACAAACTTGTCATAAGAAGCTGCTTGCAAAAGTGCATATGCATTTCTGCACCTTTTATTCCTCTGCTATTATGATAGGGATATGCTCAGGCTAGGCTGCTGGAAGAATATATGGAGGAAAACAATGTTATCCCAACCAAGAGCACCCTAAACCAACCAACCTACAGCCTCCCCCCCCTGGCTGCCTGCAGACATCTGCACAACCCCAAGTAGAAGCTGACCTGGCTTAGATTAGCAGAGCTGCCCAATCAGTAGGAGACAAATGAAAGAGAGTTTATGGCCTGTTTGATATGGTCCTACATTTTGGTGTGGCTGTTACACAGCACTACTTAACTGAAACATCTGGGTTGGAATTACAACTTCAACACTACTGTGTTCTGGGCATATTATATAATCTGGTTTGACCTCAGTCTCTTCTGTAAAACAGAGATAATGAGAATGCCCATTTCAGAGAATTGTTGTAAAAATTAAATGATGCAGTTTTTATAATATTGTAACAGATATGTAGTAACAATAAATGTTAGCTAGTTTTCAGTGCTGTTGTGTGCAAGTTGCTTTCTGTACAAGGACCAAGGACGTAGGACCAAGGGGACAAATAGGAGCTGACAGCACCTCTTTCTCCACTTGCCAAGCTGTGTGTTGTGGAGTGGGACAGTGGCCATCTGTAAGAAGGAGCACCTGTTTCCAATTTTCACAGTCACCATATGTACTGGCAGCAGCCCTGCGATTATTTTTTATTTTATAGTTCACTTTTGATCTTGTTTTAGTATACTATTGTCACTAACTCAAGTTCCAAGAAAACACAAAATTCCTACATTTAAGTGCTTCTGTCAAGCTCCTTCTTAGGGCCACTGCTCAAACATTCTACCCCATGATTCTACACCTCTCTTACTAAAGTGACCAACTCACTCTGGTCTATCAAGACCTTTCTGGTTTTAGCACTAAGAGTTCTGTATCCCAGGAAGCTTCCAGTTGCCAGAAAACTAGGGAGGAGCTTTCTCTCCCAGGAGTGCCTTTTCCTCTTCAACCTTATTATTGGAAAATGGTCTACAAGTATTCACTGGTCATTTCCTAAACATGAGTTTGCCTTAGAAGAGGAACCACACAGAGTCTTCTCATTGAGAAGGTCCAGGGGCCCTGAGTCAGGGTCACAGGTGGATGGATGTGACAGCTCTGCCAGCCCCTTTCTTCACCTCCTAATGCCAGTCAGACCATGGAGCCCAGCCCCTCTGCCATCTTCTCCCTTGGCTGACCACCTGCCCCTGTCCTATGTCCTAACAGTTGGCTCTGAGTCCCTCATCCAGGTCCCCATGGGGGAGGCTCCTTCAGCTTCCCTTTGAATCCTTCTTGCCCTCACCACTCACCCCTGCCCACTAGCATGGGAGGAGCTTGGTGTGATCATACTCATGGTGTCTGTAGCTCTGCCAATATGTTGTCTTCAGCCAGGCCCCATACAGAGGACCTGGAAATCAAGTTTAAGTTTAGAACATAAGAGTGGAGAAGAGAACTGGTGAGTTGGGCTACCCTAGATTCACCAAGGCTGAGCTGCCACACAGTAAAAACATACATGGCCTTCAACACGAGAGAATAAAAAAAAAAAAAACAGAAAAAGGCCAAGTGGCAGAGGCGCCAGAGACAGGCAGCCTAAGGGACACTGTGAGCAAATGGGTGGGGAAAGAAAATAAGAATTTATGAGAGGGAAAGTTTGGAAGGATTTGTTACAAGGGAGAGAAAATGATCATGGCAAAGACCTCCAACAAATGGGCAACAGAGAGTCTGTGGAGACTCTTACTTTTCATTCGGCTAGCATCTCTGCCTTAGAAAAGGGGACATCCACCGTTTCTATGGCAGGAGAAATGGTGCTTTTTAAAGATTGTTATATATTTAACAATTGGTAATAGAGTAGTGAAGTCTGTTTGGGGAAATTGGTAATGTTTTATTTCCTTCTCAGCAAGGCAATGGATTTGTGTCCTAGATTCCTGGGCTGGAGGATTATGTGAATGGCCCCAGACCACCCAGCAGAGCTGAGATCTGCCTTCTGATTGCTGGCCATCAGGCACTGGTAGACAGGAGGGAGGAACAAAAAGTGTGAAAAGGAAAAACTGAAGTGAATGCAGAGCCTCTGGTGAGCATGGGCAAGAGAGGTTCCAAATATACCCTTCAAACCCCTATCAATCATTGTCAAGGCTGGACGCTGCCAAGCTAGCAGGAAAAAGAGAATAAAGGAACAGAGCCAAAATGGGTACTTTAATTTCAGAGTGATGGATGCATCTTCCCCCAGTCGGCCTGGCAGGCCTCCAACAGCCACAGATTCAAATCCATGAGTATGGCCACTGTAAAGGCCTTGCTGCCCCTGCAGGGTACAGATGGACCCTCATTATCATCCTCTCCAGAGATCATAAGCATGAACTTGAATAAAACTTCTAGCTTGCTTAATGGCTAATGCCCTCATGCCTCAGCCTCAATTGTTTTCAGCTTTAGAGCAACTTCTGGATGTCTTAGATGAATTCTTAAGTCACTTTTTGCCCACCACTAAAAGCCTTTAGATGGAAGTTACTGTAATAAGGGTGGAGAGCTTGTCAAAGGAAGGGAAGCCTTGAGTCTGGGGACTTGGGGCTGGGCACTCCCCTACAGAGACGAACTGGTATGGGGATGTAATCTCCCTTCTTACTTTCCCATCTAACCTGAGCCTCTCTCTCCAGCTGACATGAAATTGGCCAATCACAGATTATATCAGTGAAAACATCTGAGCACACAATCTCAGTCTGTCACTGAAAGAAGAACACATCTGTTTTATTTTTGTTTTAAACCACAAAAATAAAACTCAGACTCTATGCTTGTTTAAGAATGTCATTTCAAACAAAACTGACCATGGAAGAATTAGGTGGTTTTTTTTTAATGGTAAATAATTGTAAACAACCTAAGTATTAAAAAAATAGGGTAAAAGTTAAATAAATTGTGGTGTGTTTATGTGATGTATAGCTGGGTTGGCACTTAAGTAATATTTTTAATAAATTTTAATTAGTTTAGAAAATGTCTGAGAATGGTGAAAAGAAAGACTCAGAACTATATATACAATGGCCCAAATTAATTAAAAATAGTTATATATAAATTTGAGTCCATCAATGTTTTAAGAACAGGTACATGTCATTTTAGTCTTTTTCTTTATAATGATTTTCATATGTCCTTAGATGAACAGATACTAGTTCATGTTTTCCTGACTTACTATAGATTCCAACTCTGTGGGGTCCCAGGCAGTAAGTAGCGAAATTGTGGATTTCAGATAGGTCTGAACCTGATTCTCCACAGGAGACTGAGGCTAAGGGACTGCAGAGTGTGGGCGGCCTGCTCTCTGGCCCTCTTGACTAGCACTCCATCAAACCAGCATGGGTACAAAGGCACCTCTACTGTGAGGCTGCGGAGGTGGCTCCTCTGCTTCCAAGACTGTAGCTCGGAGACTATAGGACAGGATGGACCCAACAACCTGGGTCCCCTGCAGGCAGCCCTGTGAGTATGAGGTGAGGAACTCTCTGGCCATGGTGATTCCCCTGTGTGCCATTTGGTGTTCATTAACAGGTCTCTTTTATGGTTTTTGCTGGCTTCATAACTACCTATACACTTAATTTATTTAGATTTTTCTTTAAATTGGAATTTTAAAAAAACAAATGAATTTACTTAGAAAATTCCTGAAATGAATACCCAGCAATGCTTGCATCAAAAAAGTAACCGACATAAAATAAAATAAAATAAAATAAAATAGAATGTTATTAAAATTCTAGCTTGATGCTGTTACTTGCTCCTGTTTTGTCAAAAATGTAGATACTGTTAGAGAGGTGCTGAAGATGTCTTGAACCTCCAAATTTGTGCCTTTCTCCCTGACACAATCAGATTGAAAGAAAACTTAAAGAAAAAGGACTTAGTACAAGATCAGCATTCTTTAATGCTACACTGGAACACCATGCTCTTCCAATGCCAATGAGATATGTCTCCCACACTGGGAAAGTGGCAGAGGAGAAGGCATGACCTGGAGTATGGAACTGAATGACAGGGATGATCAGTACGACCTGGATGACCTTGAAAAGTTCACAAAATTTCCCTAATTCTCAGTGTTCTCATTTGTGAAACAGAATCATGATAACTGACCTCCCTGTTGCACAAGTTGGTGAAGATGGATGCAATTTTAATGTGTTCAGTGTGTGTATTGGTGTGTGTAATAAAAAGGCATTAGTTTGTGATATTCTGAATGCATATCTTGTAAATAATAGATTATACTACAGGGATAAATTACAAATAGTATGCAAGGAAATTCATTGCCAACTAAACATATTTATTTATAGAGTTGTACTATGCAATTTTCAAACTACTTTCTCTGACATTACTTAACTGATTATTCCTATTCTACCACCTAACCAAATAATTGAGGAAGTTTGGTTTAATGGTACAAGTTGGTCAATATGTCTATCAAGCTTTAGAAGAACTCCAAACTTACTTTTCTCCTTTCTTTAGCATCACCAACATCACAGTTTATAAATACATCACTATAATTAACCTAACAGAAACCAAACATTTGTGATTTATTGGTAATAAGAAGAGTTATAGTTAGTCTGCTGAACTCTCATCATTACTATTGCTATGACTATCACAATTGTGATTTATAGGGTACTTTTGGGCTGCCAGAGGGAATTCTAGGCATTTTGGCTTAATATTTTTTGGCTTAATATTTTATTTAATTAAAATAGTAGTCCCAGGAGTTGGTACCAAAATAACCCCCCCTTTGAACTTCTCTCTCTCTCTCTTTTTTTTTTTTTCGGTACCAGGGATTGAACTCAGGACCTTCTGCTTTCAACACAGACAATGGAACCACTGAGCTAAATCCCAGCCCCTTGAACTTCTCTCTTAAAGGAGTTCAGTGACTTATCTGAAACTATAAAGCTAATAAGTGGCAGAATGTAAGTGATGTTGGTCTGCTAAGTGAAATACGCCAGCAAAGAGAGACATATTACATGATCTCACTCATATGTGGAATCTAAAAATGTTTATCTTATAGAAGTAGAGAATATAATAGTGGTTACCAGAGGCTAGGAGTTAAGGAGTGAGAAATGGGAAGATGCTGGTCAGAGGACACATAATTGCAGTAAGATAGAAGGAATAAATTTCAATAGATGTATTAGCAAGTTAACAAGGCAGTTAACAAGGATTTATTGTATTCTTGACAATATAGAATGAATGTTATGTCCTAAGGCAGAAAAATGATAACTATGCAAAGTAATCCATGTGGTAATTAGCTAGGTTTAACATTCAACAATGTCTTTCTATATATGTACCGCAAAACATCATGTTGTATGTGATAAAAACATACAATATTATTTGACCATTTAAAAATAATAAAATTAAAGTTTTAAAAAAGTCTTCTCCTCTTACCATAAGACCCATGGTTAGAGACAGATGCGGTGGCAGATACTCATATTCCCAGTACTTGGGAGGCTGAAACAGGAGGACTGAGAGTTGAAAGCCTACTGGAGTATATAGACGGACCCTATCTCAAAACAAACAAATAAATACACTCTGGATATATGGAACCCTGAAGGGGTCTTTACCATCAGTCAGCCACAGAGCCTGAGCCATGAACAAGGCACCTAGCAGGCCCAGACAGGAGGCAGGCAGAAAGGCAAGTATACAGGCAGATGAATATAGAAAAAAGAGTAGTCCATGCTGTAACCAGCACTGTAACCAGCTAATCACGCTACGCCAAACCAGCTCCCAGGCAATTTTCTGAGTAGCTTCAGAGAATTACCCAGCCTGAGAAGCCAGCCAATTATACCTGATCATTCTCTGCATCCCTGTCCTTACAAAAGACAAGTCCAGACTGGCCCAGTGTAGACAAATGAGCAGTTCTATTATCTCTGAAAGGCAATGTAATTTCCTTCAAATTTTAAAGTCTCCATAGTTTTCTAACAGGCCTCAGTGGGGCACATGTAGAAATTAATAAGTTCACATTGTCCCCAGCTTGCTTTTATTACTATTTTTTGTCAGGATTTTCATTATTACTCAAGGATTTTTCTGTTCTGATTCTTTAAGAAGGTCAATTCTACAGAGCTCGTACTCTGAGATGAAAACTGAGTCAAAGCTAATGGACTTGACTGAAGTCTAAGGGAAGTTTTCCTGACCCAGTGGGACAGGGACCCAAAGGCAGGGTCACAGGGACAGGGAACTCAGGGCAGGCAGAGGGAAGCCCAGGTACCATTTCTGTCCATGCAGGCTTGCTCTGGGATGCCAGGCCAGTTGCTTACTGGGTTTCAGCCGGGTGTCTCCTTTAGCAAATTAACAGGGAGGCAGGTCAGGAGAAGGAAACTCTAATTTATTACCTTCAATATATTTGAATCATTGCAACATAATCATAGACATTCTTTAAATTTTATCAATACAATGTTGAAAAGCTTATATTACTTTACACATAATGATAGGGAGGCTACTATGATCAGCTAGCTCTTTTACCATACCGGCACTAAATCGTATCATTGGAATGAATCACATATGGAACAGGGAACATGGACTCATTGTATGAATATGATTACAGATTCACACAACTTTGCTGGAAAGCAATGTAGCATGATTCAGAAAATGTTAAAATGCTTGCCCAATTAATTCCAATTCTGACAATCCATCCAAACAACAGAATCTAAAATGTGGGCTTTGGTTTAAATGAAAAGAAATGAAAATAGACAGATTGCCCATCAGTCAGAGAATGATAATCTATCGAATACCCATTAAGTACATAATCACGTAGTCATTTAATCAGCTGTAGGATAACATTAAATAAAATAGTGTATTTTCATTATTTGGTGGAAAAATAAATTAAATATTACTATAAATTAAATTGGTTTATTTTTACAGTATTATGATAAATCAATAAAATATGTATATTAAATTTAATATTAAATATGAGGTATGATTACAAGTCTTTTAAAAAGAGTAGAAAAATGACTGAAAGGAAATACAATGTAATGTTCAAAGATGCCTTCTCTGGTGGCAGGAAAACCTACACTTTGTGCTTTTTGGATACTTAATTATTTTTTCCACATTTTTTGTAATCAGTGTTTATTATTGCCATAATCAGGAGATACATCATAAAAACTATGTTATCTCCCTGAATTCTGCATTTATGTACACAATACACTTGCAATTTTTATTAAAGGAAAACCACTTGGGAGCGTATATGATTCTAAATGATATTTACCAGAGCCTATGTGTAGAACATTTTTCCTTTAAAAAGTTTTAAAGGTGGGGGTGGGGGAGATAAGAGAAACAAGATCAAGCAAAAGCAATATAGCAGGAACTGTCTTCCAAAGAGCTTATAGTTCACCTTGTGAGCTAAATAAAGACCCCAGGGAAAGGGGTGGGGAACTGACCCATAATACATGAACAGTTGATAAGGGGGGACTAAAAGCTCCAGTGATGGTGCTGGCAGATATGAGTTTTTCAATTTTATGAGAATGATAGGGATCTGAAATAAATCTTTAGTATTTTCTTTTTAAGATAAATGTTTTAAAATAAATGCCTGCAGCATGGATGAATGGCTAGTACCTGTTTCCTGTCTCAGGGCTGATCATAAATAACATTGAGAAAAAATAGCTTTGACCATTCTAAAAAGCATCTTTATTTTTTATTGTTAAAAGCTTGGAAGATTATATTTTGATGAATTAAGTTCAATTTTTTAAGGCGACTGCAAAGGCCAGGTGGAGTATAGAAATTGTCTTTAGTTGTAATAACTTCCCAGAGCTCAGCTTATAAGCAAACCATAGTTTCAAGATGTGCCTGAATGACCACGGGTACTTCCAATGGTCAGAATAAGATCCAAGTTCAAAGGCACTTGGTAGGTTTATGATTTAGGAAGTCATTTGGTAAATCTCCAGGTGAAATTTAATTGTTCTTCAGCACTAAAACCAAAACCGTTAAGTAATGTTTTGTAAATTCAAACTTTCAAATATCAGATTTGCTTAACATGTTTTTGTTCTGTTTTCCTATTCTGTTTTACATGTTATAGAGCTTGTAACTTTACTATAGACTGTAGTTTTCCTGCTCACTATTGACTAAGAACAGGGCTACATGAAAGGTAGGCATATTGAATAGTCAGACACATACCTCATCTTTTAAAGTATTAGCTTCACTGAACAGAAATAACTTAATTACATCCATTCATTTCCCTTAAATTTGTCATCAGTTTACTGTATTTGAAAGAGGGTTCACACATTTGACAGAAAGTTGTATGTGAGGCCCTGCTTAATGCAAAGGCCTCTGCCCACAAGCTGTGAAAGAGGGCTTGAGGGAATTCAGAGCACATGCTTAGTCTAAAGAGGGAAGCTATGGCTTAGCTCTATATTTCTGGTCTGGTTCATCAAGATGAAGAATCCTGAGTTTTTATGTAAAAATCTCAATTTCTAAACATCATATCTATGTTTTTAAAGCACACAGTACCTATCAAATTAAACATTTCCATGACCCAACATTTTTGCTAATATTTGCTTAAATATCTCATTTCCAGAGGTTGTTCAGAAGTGTTGATTAATCCCATCAGCTCCCAGTTATGTCTAAGGGATGATTTGGAGTATTCCTAGCCTGCATAGGTTTGAGGAAGATAACTCATTTTTGTGGAAAAGATGGCATGAGATTTTTGCTTCCAACTGGCATTTTTTTGTACAGAAACTTTGAGGATATCCAGAAGATGTATGGAAATGCTCCAACTCTAAACACCATAGAAGTCACAGTCAGGTGCCCTTGGTTGTCATCATTCTACATAAAATAAAGATAAACCCTTCTTCTGAGAGTTGAGAGCATCCCCCCACGTACTGCAAGGACGCTTATGGGTTTATCTTCACATAACACTGAATTTAACCCACCCTGTCACTCCTTACTTTATAATGCTCCATAATGAAAAAAGGGCCTTCACAGAGCTTATCTCTTAAAAGTGCAAAAGAACCATTTCTTTTCTGCCCAAGTAGCTCATAATGTAGCAGACAAACTGTCAGAAGAAATAGACTTCATCATAGTGAAAACCTCTGCCTGGCACCCATCTATCATAAAGCAATCTTCTAGAAGTCTTGAAAACATTCATTAATTTTCTGTCTTTCTCCTGACAGTTATAAAATGTTAACAGTGTTACTCATGATGCAGGCATCTTCAGAAATTCTCTGTCCAATCCCTCCTATGCTTGCCTTCACCCAGCCTCTTGTCTTTGCCATATCTATGAAAACACGTGACGTAGCAGTATGCTGCACATACAGCTTCTGGGACATGGCCCTTGCAGGAAGTCAGGGGAAAAAGCAGTGGCTGTCTTGATGACAGTGAGAAAGTTCTGTAGTCACAGATGCGGAGGACAAACTTGTTCTGTCTTCTGCTTGCCTCTCCAAAAGCCCTACCCACATGTAAGCTCCAGGGCATGACCCTTACTCTTAGCAAATATTTCCTCATTGTTTTTATTTCCCTTTCATTTTTGCCAATCTACCAAGTTATAAGTATACACCTATACATGATATGTAGGTGGGGGGACAGTGGATCACACATTATATCATATCTATGGATCATCTATCTAGAGAAGAAATGGCCCCGGTGGCTTTACTAGTCCAAGCTTTCCAACTCCAAGGGCCACTTCAGAAAGGGCACTTTCAGAAAAACAAGAAACAAGGGGTCCTGTATTGGAGGCACCCTGATGGATAAAGGCCACAGGGAGATACAGAATCCACACCCAAAATAAGAAAAGGCTCACAGCATTTAATTCATAGGCTGACCTAAGACATACACAAGTGGTGACAATAGCTATAATGCCCTAGTCTGGGCTTTGTGAGTCTCCAAAGTGAGTCAAGCCTTCATCCTACCTGCAAAAGGAACCGGTGCATCTTTATCCAATGCTACGAGTGGTGGGTCCAAAATGACTGTGTCATTGTTCTCAGTTATGACTCCATGATACGAAGTTTCAATCCATGGCTTGTGCTTGTTGACTACAAAACAACAGAAAAAAAGAACAACATGTAAATAACTAACCTCTAATAGTATTATTAATATCGAACATTTTCCCAGTCACAGGCTCTCTCATCCAACAACCCTAGAGCATATTAACCCATTTAATAACCTGAGAAACTTCAAAGACTTGCAGAGAGAGGCCAACAACTCACTGCAAGCATACATAAGGTAAGGGGTAGTACAAAGATGAAAACATGATTTTTGTCTCTAAGACCATAGGTCTTTCACCTCACCAAAATCCTGTTATTTCTATTTCTGGACACCCAATGTAGATAGATATTGTTAAACTGGTTATAAATTTAAATTTTCAAACGTTACTATCTATGAATGGATATTTTAGAATTAAAGTTCATTACCAATCAAAAAACTAGAAGGTATGGCTATGTGTGCTGGGATTTCTGAACTTCATCTAATTGGATACCTCCTTAGGAGCTGTCACTGCATTTTATACACATGCATACATAAATATATGAATAAACACCAATATGTATGTAAGTTTGCAACAAACACTTGAATATTTTCTGGTCATTTGAAGATTACCTAAATGGTCTAAATTACCTGCAACTTTACTGTTCAATAATTGACTAGCTGAATGCTGTATCATCTAATGATCAATTAATATACTTAAAACAATTCCAACATATGTTACAGGTTGAATTATGTCTGCCCATATTGGGAGCCATCCTACAGAATTTTGGGGAAAAATCATTTCACGATTAAATTATGATTAAGCCTAGTCTTCTTGCCTACAGGCCAGCTATGACATGTCAAAACATAACTCTGTTTTTGCCTCCAGTCACAGCTGAGACCTCAATGGTTCCATGATGCTGTGACACACAAGGGAAAAATTACATTAGCTAAAGACATCCTGGTTCTCTGAGAACCATGTAGTGAGAGAAAGGTTTCACCTTGGGAGGGACAAATTCCTTATCAGCTTAACTCATCCCACCTGCTGTTTTAAGAACATCTTTGCTCATCTTATTGTCATAATCAAAATAAGCTTCTCATAGACCTAAGATCCTCATCAGCATAAGGTCCTCAGCAGCATAGGATTACCACTGGCCTCTGACACATCTGATACTCCCTCTGATTGATAAGATCTTTGTCAATTTAGGATTATCGCCACCCCCTGAGTCATCTGTTACTTCTTATGAACCCAATAAATAGTGGTAAGCTCATGGTACCTTGTCTTTGCTGCCCAGAGCAGTACTGATCAGGCCCAGAACGCAGCTTCTTCTCTAAGTCTCATTTCCTGTCTTTATTCTTTAATTTTCCTTGTGCTGTCATGTCTCACAGGAGACTAGGACCCACTGCAAGGTTCTGGTAACATCTCCTCTCCCTGTTCCCTACATGCTCCTAAAGAATATACATTGGAATAGAACCTCAGGACTTCAGAATTTGACTGTGTTCAGAGATAGAGTCTTCACAGAGATAATCAAGTTAAAATGAGGCCTTGAATAGGCCCCCATCAAACATGACTGATATTCTTATGAAAATGGGAAATCTGGACACAAGAGACAGATAGGCACACAGGAAGAACACTATAAGAAGAGTGGAGTGGTGCTGCCACAAGCCATGAAACTACCAGGAGTTGGGCCAGGAGCTCAGAACAGATCCTCCCCTAGAATATTCAGAGTATGGACCTACACAACACCTTGATTTTAGACTTTAGCCCTTTGGAAGCGTAAAGCCATACATTTCTGTTTTTCTAAGACACTCAATTTATAGTGCTTTTAATGATTGCCCTATCGAATGAGTATACTATGCTTATAGCCAACAGGTACTCATCATGGGTAGATAATTGAAATAAGACTTGTATCAGGATTTGGAGTAATTTTCCTTTATGGGTATCATATCCGTTCACATCCATTTTCTTCCCATTCTGTCTCCTTGGTATGTTTCATCTGATTTTGTTCTAGCCCAAGTGAGCCCTCTCTGGATTGCTGCAGTGGCCTTCTGTCTGGTCTCCCAGTTGGAAGTCTTAGCCCCTTTCAGTCCATATTCCCCGCTAATATCAAGAGTAATCTTTCTAAAATATTAATCTGAATACTCAACTAGTGAGTTTCTTGGTCTCTCTTTTTAATCCCCCTACATCCTCACAGAAGTGTAAGTGCAGAGTAGATGCTTTACAAATAAAGTAACATGTTCAAGGAAGCCCCTAAAATAATTCAAGTTGTCCTAGTGCCAACCCCCACCCTGTGTCTCACAGTTTCAAAGATGTGGCTCCATATGTAATCTCCCCCAGCAACCTGTGGGGTAGGTGTGATCATTACAAAATGATGAGGAAACTACTTCCATGAGGTGTGACTTCCCAAGACCATTACATGTTTAGTAATGCCTAGGAAAACTAAAACTTCATATTTCAAGATATCCAAAACATATACAAAAATACACACACCATACATACATATTGCGGTATAGATAACACTGTATATATCGTATTACAAAGTTTTCAACAGCAAGGGCAAGGTAGGAGCTTATAGAACTGGCAGCAGCTCTGTTGCAGAAGCTACTGTCCTGTCCCTTCCCATTACCCTTCAAAAGGCCAGTTAGGAGCTTATCCCAAGATTATTGGTAACCTCAACTCGGGCTCTCTTCCATCTCCTTCTAACCCATTCCCCAGCAATCACAAACAGACTGAGTGGCAGTCTGATGGGTCAGGGACATATCTCGGCCCCTGAAACCCATTTTTGCTGGTTGAAACAGGCCCAGGATGGACAGCAGTTCTGCCCACTGCAGGTGTGCATGGGGCAACAGTTTCATCCATTCTTGAATTTTGGCATTCAGACTGGTGCTTCATTATGGACCCTGGAAGAATTACAGCCACTCTGGGCTGTCCCCACACCCCTTTGCTCTTTTGTTAGCCATCAACACAAATGCAATGTAAATAATTTGCAGCTGTTGGGAGAAACAATTAATCTCTTTTCCCTGTAATTAAACCTAGGGGCCTATTCATTAGAAATGTGTACAGAGCATATGCCAAGAGCTAGCCCAGAGGTTCAGATTCATTGTACATGAACTCAGAGATACCATTCTTGCTTTTAGCCTTGGCTTAGCTGTTTCTAGCTGGTTCTATGTGAGCTGAGGCAGCCTCTCAGAGTTTCAAGTCCCTTAATTATAAATAGAGGTAATGACATTACTCACATGTCTGTCCAGTCACTCAGATGTCTTGTGCTGGACCCACAGCCTTTGCCCTTTCATTACTTAGACTCAGCACTCGCCACTGAGCAATGACAATATCTGCTGGAAAGATCATTTTTGGACAGCCTTAAAGTGGAGGCTGCACCCTCATCAGTGGAGGAGGGTTGATTTCCTTATATCCATAGGCCTGCCACCCTTTACTTCTCTTGCTGCTATGGTTAGTTGAGCATCTATTGCATATAAAGTATTTTATATACACAGATGCATTAATCCTTACAGTAATCCCATTAGATAAGACTTTAAATCTCATTTTGCAATTAAGAACTTGAGGTTCAAAGGAGATTCAATGTTCTTGTTTTGGAAAATAAGAATGCTAACATCCTTAAAATTTTCTTACTTCTCTTCTACATTCCCTCAGACCTACCTGGACTTTTGCTTTGTCAAGGTTGAGAAACATTTGTATTTTGATGTGTAAACAAAATTAACTCTATGCTTTGTTTATAGGCCAAATCCTCAGCTTTGCAAACTGATAAGGTAAACATATATTACTTTGACTGTGAGGGGATTGTCCATGGCTGAGCCATGTATTGTACAAGGATTACATTTTCTTCTCAGTGGTTCAGTGGTCCTTCCAAGCACAGATTCCTTGGATCCAGAGCTATTGGATTCTTTATTTTGTTTTGGGTTTTTTTTGGTATCGGGAATCACCATTGGATTCTTTAGTCTTTCAGTCCACCAAATGTCTGAGTCACACTCCATTTTGGCCAGAATCATACTTGGAAGCAGCCTCCTTTGTATACCTTTCTGTTTTCTGAACTTAATGATGGCCTTTTTAAAAATTGAATAATGAAACACAGGATTTCTCCACAGCTCAACTGTATTTTAGCTTTTTAATCATTCTATCTAGTACTCATTTTGCATTTGTAAAATGGGGATATTTATTTCTCATGACTCTGTAACAATCACAGGAATTAACATAGGCAAATCTAGGACCTTGTGCAGAATATACATTCAAATACTCTCTTTTTTTTTTTTTTTTGGTACCAGGGATCGAACTCTGGTCCTTGTGCTTGTGAGGCAGGCAGCAGAACCACTGAGCTAAATCCCCAGCCCTTGTATTCAAACACTCTTATGCCACCTTATCCCATTCCATGCTGTTGAGTGCCTGAGGAGTAGCCTCACAGCACCATCCATTCCACGGCTATTTATGTAACATCTAAATGCATAGAAAATACTATTCTAAGCATTGAGGTAAAATGAAGGGTGAAGGCCTTTGAAAAACAGCATTTGACAAAATTCAGTATTCACTTTTAATTAAAACCATTAGGAAATGAGTAGTATAAGGGAATTACTCAATCTGGTTAAAAAAAACTTTATAAAGATATCATACATAAAGGTAAGAAAGTGAATGCATTTTCCCTTAAGAGCAAGAAGAATCCAAGGGTGCCCACTCCCACCACTTCTACTCTCATTGTTCTGGAATATCTACTTAATGCAATAAAGCAGAAAAAATGTTGGTTTGGAAAGGAAAAACTAAAATTGTTCTTTATTCATAGAGAACATGATAATTTTTAAAATATTATAGAACAAAAATGCTGGTAGAACTTATAAGAACATTTAAGAAGATCACAGAATGGAAAATAAATGTATAAATTCAATGATGTGTCTATTACTAGCAATGAACAATTTAAAATTTAAATTAAAATACTATTACATAGCATTAAAAACTATGGCATACTTAATGAGGACTTTCACAAATGGCATGCAAGATCTGTACATTGAAAAGTTCAAGACACTCTGAAAGAACTTAAAGACTTGAGAAGTCTTCAGGAAAAGATAAACAGTACTTGTTTGGTAGACTCAATATAATTAAGGGCTGGGGATTTAGCTCAGTAGTTCCAGTGCCTGCCTTGCAACCACAAGGTCCAAGTTTGATCCCTGGTACAAAAAAAAAGACTCAATATAGTTAACGTGTAGATTTTTTCCCCAAATTGCTTTACACATAGAAGGCAATCCCAATCAAAATACCAGCAGGATTTTTTAAAAGAATAAGCTAATGAAATATTTATATGAAAATTAAAAAGACCTGACATAGCCAAACTAACTTTGAAAAACAAGAACAAAGTTGAAAGACCTGAAGTATATGATTTTTTTTTTTTTATGCGGGGATCGAACTTGGGACCTTGCACTTGTGAGGCAGGCAATAGAACCACTGAGCTAAATCCCTGGCTATGCAGTATCTGATTTGAAGACATTGCAAAGCTACCTTCAGCAAGACAGTATGGTCCTGACATAAAGATAGACATGTAGACCAACAGAAAAATAGAGTCCAGGCATACATACATGTGGTCAATTCATATTTGACAAAGTTTTCAAGACAAGTAAATAGGAGGAAGGAGAATCTTTAAATTAAATGTTGCTGTAAAAATTTAGATATCCACATGCAAAAAATAAGCTTCAATCCTATTGTACACCATTCACAAAATTACCATCTCTGAGTGGGTTGTAATTCTAAATATAGGAGTTAAAATCATAATCAAATACCTTCAAAAAACCTTGAAAAGAAAGCATAAAGGAAAATCTTAGTGTCTTTGAATTAGGCACAATTTTAATTAAAAGAGGCAAAAAAGTATGCATGATACAGTATAACACTGATATCAGAAAACTTTATAAAATTATAAATTTCTATTCTTTGAAAAAAACAGACTTGCAGAAACTTGCAAACACATTTTACAAGACTTGTATCAAGATTTATCAGTAACTCTTAGAATTCAACAAGACAAATAATCTGATAAAAATGAGCAATCATTGAATAGACTCATCATCAAAATAAATATATAATCCACAAGTAAGAGCACAAATACTCAACCTCAGTATTCACTGGAGATACATACATTAAAGTTACAGTGGTATATACCACCACTCTACCACTTGAATATCTAAAATAGGAGTGACAGCTGGACATGGTGCCACACCCAGGTACTCCAGAGGCTGAGGCAGGAGGATTGCTGATTCCAATCCAACCTTGAAAATTTAGGAAACTCATCTCAAATAAACAAACAAACAAACAAAGCAGATAATTAAATAAGATTAACAATACAAAGTTCTGATGAAACAAGTGGAACTCTTGTGCACTATTAATAAAAATGTAAAATAAGTTTCCCTTTGGAAACAGCGTAGTAGGTTTTTTTTTTTAAATGACTCAACAATTCCATTCCTAGGGTCCACTTCCAAGAAATTAAAACATAACTGTATAAAAGATTAATATGAATGTGATTAACATAAAACCTTTATTCAGAATAATGATGTACTGGAAACTAAAATGGCCATCAACTAGTGGGTGCATAAACAAATTATAGTATATCTGGATAATGGACACCTACTCAACAATAAAAAAAAGATCAAGTGCTGATCTGCATAACAAAAAAGGGTGAATATCCAAAGCATTTCCCAGTGAACAAAAGTGAAAACAGTCTGGCACAAAAGACTAATGCCATTTGAAGCCATTTGTGTAATATTCTAGAAAATCAAAAAAGTATAGGAATAGATAGGGCTTCATTCTCTAGGGTGACATCTGATTGCAAAGGGGCAGAAGGGAACTTCCCAGGATCAAGGAACTCTTATGCATCTTGACTCTGGTAGCAGTTACCCTTCTTTGTGTCTGCATTTGTCAAAACTTACCTGACTGCATACTTTAAAAAGGTGAATCTTATGTGTAAATTTTGCCTTAATAAATATGAAGCAAGAATCTTAATCCTTAAAAGAACTGCTGTACTAGAGGGAAACCCACAATATCCATCATGGTAAGAACTGGATAAGAAGAGAAGAAGAGTCCTGTGGAAAAAGACAGCAGAAATACTGACCTACAGTAATCCAGGATTGTTTCATAGAGAAAGTATATTCTAAGTCACCAGCAGTAAGATTCAAATGAGAATAAAGGATGCATTTTTCTCCGTGCAGAAAAATGTAGATGTGCAAAGCACCTAGTATGTCATGGGGAAAATGTGAATAGTTAGGTTTGGCCAGAGAGCTAAGTTTGAGTAGGCAAGATCAGCACAAGCCTGGACTGATAGGCGCCATTCACGTCACTCAGGGCCTACCCACAAGCACAGAAATCAGCCAGGGGCTACTTCTAAACTCTGGCTTCTTGGGATGCTGGACCCCACCTCCTGTTCAGAAAGAAGCAGAAGGTGTTGATGCTTGTGGCTTGCCTATTTCTTATTTAGTTCCCTGCAGTGTCTTTTTGTTGTAACAGGCCAGTCAGCTCACACTGCACTCTATTTACACTGCTTCACTCCAGAAGAGCTAACCTTTGACCCGTTATTGTAAATAACTGATAAGGCAATGTCCCTGCTTGCTGCATGCCCCCTCTGGAGGCTCAGCTCTGTTATATCATGCCCTTTTAGGACCACTTCTGGCCTCTGTCTTGTCTCTTCCCTATGATGTTTCAGCCACTGGGAAATGTCTGTGTCTTTCACTCATGCAGAGGAAACACCAGTGTGATATTTCTGCTCCATTTACAGAGAAATTAGGTCTTGCCACCCAATGCGCCTTTAACTAGAACACAGGAGCACCTCTCAGGAGAGCTCCTTGGCACTCTCCTCTCCGCTTCCACTCCTGATAAAAAGTGTGTTAATGCTTGATACAAGCCGCAGCAGAGCTTTATGGTAGATGATTTACGCTTTGATTCTTCCTGCTTTCATCCTAAGCTTCACCCTTCTGGTCACTGCTAGTTTCTGAATCTTCAGAACTCCAGTACCAATCCCTGGGTACAAGTAATCTATGAATAAAAATATGCTTTCCTGATTTCCAAATGCTTTAGGTAGATTAACCACACTGTAGTAAACATATTATTCTAATAATCAAGTTGGTCTTTTGCCTGCCACGTTCAAATTCCCCTTCTGACCTGATCCCCTGGTACAGCTGCTTAACCAGGCTGGATGTTTGGACCCACAGGGAAATTGATGGGTGGCATAGGCTGGGGCAGCCTATTGTATCTTGAAACTTTCATTTATGAGACCCAGAAACTACCATTTGTTCAGGAATTGGCACTTGAGACCTTAACACATATGTTTCTAAGATGTGGGGGTGGGTGATCATGCAGTGATACCTCAATGTTTAGGAGGAGCAGAAAAGCAATAAAATCAGAGAAAGCCTATCTGCTAGAAGATGCAGATCTTGAAAGTAGACATGCAGAGAGAACAGCTGTACCACTTCTTCTTTGCTCCTCTTCTGCTTTCCAGCCCTATGCCCTTTTACCCTTCACGACCTCATTAGCCTGCTGTGGAGTATGTGAAGTTGCCAAGTGAAGGAAGCCCTTCAGTAGATCTTCCCCAACCACTAGCTTTCAAAATTGTAGTAATAGTGTGAGGGGTGTCTGTTCTTGCAATAAAATGATTCCTAACTACAATAACTAAAATCACATTTTTAAAGTCTTTCTTCCTTGCTTTAGAGTGTGGGTTGGGTAGGACCCCTGTCTAGGCAAATCTGTCCCTGAACTTCCAAGCCAAGGATCCTTCAGCTGCTCTCCTTGGGATGAAACGAGGCCACCTCAGGCCCCCAGCTTCCTTAATCACTCATGCTTTTTGCCTTCATGTGTATCTTCCTATCCCTTTCTTCATATTTGTTATCCTGGACTCTGCCTGTTCATTTAAGCCCCACTTCCCCAGTTGCTCCTTCTCTGTCTCCGTGCCATCCTGCATTCCTGCTGTCATGCCACAGGCTTTCTACATCAGTACTAGCTATTTCCCTGTTCCTCTCCCCCAAGGAACTGTGTGCCTTCTTGAGGGACAGGCAGTATCGCAGACACGAGGATGTCTATAGTTCTTAACACCACACCCAGCACACGATAAGTCATTAGCAAAAAGGGTGAGTATGCCCCTGCCTTCCTGGCACCTCCAATGCCTTAAGCAATTAGCAATGCCTTGATTCTGATGAGTTCCTATACTAAATTCAAACAATGTATATTGCTTGCTAGAGGTACCAATTAGAGTTTTAAATACAAATCTCATGTGTGTGACTCACACAAAAATTCACAGATCAGGCTTATTTATGCTGTTTTAATTGCATTGAAATTATTTGTGGAAAAGATCACTGAATGATTAATCTTTAACTGCTTGATAGGTGCTTTCAGTGAGAGCAGAGCATTGCTTTCCTTCTCTTATTTCCCTTCCTTCCTTCCTTCCTTCCTCTCTTCTCCTCTCCCTGTCCCTTCCTCTCCCTTCCCTCCTCTTCTTCCTCTTCTTCCTCCTCCTTCTCCTTCTCCTTCTCTCTTACCACCATTCCTCTTTTATTCTTTTCTTCCCATCCACAAATACTCTGTTGTTTAGAGTGTGTGTTCTGAATGTTTTTAAATAAGTATCAGCAGCCTGAGATAAATCACATGCTGATATATCGTTGAGTACAGGTATGTGGCCAGGAGTAGGCTAGGAAGAACTGTGAGCTAGGGTACCATGTTGTCCTACAAAAGTGAAGTTTTAAGTTTTCTCTATATAAGTCATCTGCACAAAGGCAGGTGGTCAAAGCTAACCCTGTGACAGACCCTAAGGTTATGTACAAAGGGTGCTGAGCTTAATTTCAAAGTGCAAATGCTATATGCCAAGAGGATGTCTTAGCCAAGTCCTCCAACCTTCCCCAGTCTCCACTCTCCTTTGTAAACAGGAAGTCACACCAGTGCCACAGGGTTATTGAGAGGAGGATAAAGTAGGACTCTGAATGACAGCTGACTCAGTAATGATGAGCACCTCACAAGTCCTTAGCAAAAGCTCTACAAATCTGAACCACAACGTCTCCAGGTTGGAGTTGAGGCAACAAATCTGCCATTCAGATAAAGACCTAGCAGAGCCCTAATCTTAAAGCCCCAGGACTGGAAAAATTAGACTGATTTTGTGCAGAAGGTTGGGAACCATTCAGGAAGAAATCATTTAGTATAAAGAGGGGGAAAGTCTGTGGCTGTTTAATGTGCTCATTCAGTTGCTGGAGCCAAATTTATTTTTTCCCACAAAATGTCTTACCCACTGAACAACATTATTCAACTGAAGTGTACACTAAATTGTTACATCTATAATTCTACAAGATTGTTATTACTTCAATATCTCATACTTCACTGCATTTTAAACATCTTTAACCCCTAGATCCAGCCCTTGAATGACTGTGGAATTTGTGCTACTGAAGGTAACCATCTAAAACTCTTCAGTAATTGTCATTGTCAGACTAGAATCATTGCATAGCTGATCAGGAGCCACCACCCCTGAGGGCCTACTATGTGCCACATTATAGTCAGGTTGTCACTAAATCCTCACAGGCAGCCTTGTGATAAAGCAGTGCTGGCTCCACTTCACACTCTACTCTCCACAGTCATTCTTCCCCAACCAGAAGGATTCCAGCTGCTGAGCATTTGTTTCCACCTCCTGTGGCTGAACCCTGGGGCCAAGTGTCCGGTGGAGCACAAGGAAACAACAGAGTTCTTAGGAGCAGTCAGGATTCTCCAGAGAAAGGGAACCGATAGGATATGTCTATACCTATATACTGTGTGCCTGTGTCTATGCATACACTTATACAAATGCAAAGAGAGAATGAGATTTCAAGGAATGGGCTCAGGGATCATGCAATTGTGGGGCTAGCAAACCTAAAATCTATAGGGCAGGCCTGAAGGCTAAAACCTCAGGCAGGAGTCCATGCTGATCTTAAGGCAGCATTTCTTCTTTTCTAGGGAACCTTAGTTTTTGCTATTAAAGTCTTCCAACTGATGAACAAGGCCCACCTACTTCATTGAAAGTAATCTCTTACTTAAGATTATAGATGTGAACAACACTTAACATACTTTAATAGTAGTATTTATGTTAGTGTTTGATTAAAGAACTGGCTACTATAGCCTAGCCAAGTTGAGCTATCATAAAGTAATTATTATACCCATCATTCAGCTTTTTAAAATGTTACATTTAAACCTAGTGACATTTGATGAGACAGTGAAAAGTCCTCTTCAGGTAGAAACACCGTATTTTTTTCTCTATTGGAAAACTAATAAATCCTCTGTGGCTTATGTTACCAACTTTGTTCTAGAAAGTAGCAAATGTGTGACACATTTTTATTGTGAATTCTATTTCATGCCTTAGATCCCAAGGTGTTCAGAACAATGGACGGCAATTATCTGGCTTATAGTATTCACTATAAAATGCTAGCCTGCATCTCAATGCTTTGGAAAGAAACCATTGGCAGCCCGATTTCACATCTTATTTATGAACTCTTATCTGCATTTCCTCAGCTCTGGCTCCTCCTTGGGAGGTGAAGAATATTGGAAGTAGAGGCTAGCTAAAACCATACTTCCTGCCCTCAGCCTCCACACCGTCACAATGAACCTGCAAGGCAAATACTCAAGTCAGTCTCATGATCAGTTCTGAGAACAACGTGGAGATAAGAAGCTGCCTATTTCCATCCAAATGTCTGCACTTCTGACTGCTCAGCTCAGCTCAGATCCCACAGGGTCAGGACCTTTGGTGATCCCTTCCTCCTCCAGTTCATACCTGAGACTAAATTAGGTCCTTCCCCTGGTCTTCTAGGACAGCAAGCATTATACTGGATGTAAATATCCTTTGTGTCTTTCTTCTACCAGATGGTGGGGCAAGATACTAGGTCTTTTGTGTCCATATCCCTAACCTAGCACAATAGTTTTCAAAATATGGTCAGGTGCCCTTGGGGGTTCCAAAGACCTTTTCAGGGATTCACAAGATGAAAACTATTTTTGTAAAAGTACTAAGATACTATTTGCTCTCCTTGCTTTCAGTCTCTCTGGAGGAGTTTTCCAAAGGAATGTGATACTGCAATAGATTGAAAATAGAGTAGATAAGAGAAGCCAGCTACCCTATGTTAAGCCAGATATTAGCGACATTTGCAAAAATGTAAAACAATGTCACCCCCCATTTCATAAACTTTTGATAATATAGTTATTTTAATAAAAATTCTGTCACTGATTATATATTATGGATTTATTGCTATGTTAACTGAATTTATAAATATTTTAAAATTGTATAAGTTGTAGTTATAAACACAGTACAATGAATAGAAAAAATATATAACCCACAAAAACAAAAGTTTTTGGGGATTGTTAGTAAAATTTCAGAATGGTAAAGTGTTCTGAGACCAAAAACTTTGAATATATCCCGGCAGAGGTCTTGAAACAAAGTGCAAACTATTCCCATAGGAAGAGAGAAAAAAGGGCAGAGAGGAGGGAGGGAAAGAAAGGATATCAAAGTCAGTAGAAAGAAACTCACATAATCCATTCTTCAATTCAACTGGGGGAAAGTGGATCAGTGCAGTGACAAGATCAGTTTCATTTGGGGTTCTGATTGCAAAGATTAGCCAACTGGTGACTGAATGGCTTCCTCTACCATTCCTCAGATGCTGTGTAAGTTATGGAACCTCAGGTTCTTTTAGGAAATGGAAGAGGAATGCCTTCCTTGTTGGTGGGAGCGCATGCTGTCAGGAAAATACTTGTCTGAAATCATACTGCTTACATCTCTTGCAACCTGGTTGAAGAAATTGCCATGAAAAGAAATAAACATCATAAATCATTCCAACAAAAGGCATCAAATGTTGAAAGCATCATGATGTATTTCTGATATAAATTTGGCCTCGGAATTCTCAGTGTTTGAGAGGCAACCATTGTATCTCAAAAGAGAAATCATGATCTTGGCCAATATTAAGGGTGTTGAAAGTGTCAATTTCTCATAGAGTAAAACAGAACAGGTATTTACCAGCCGAAAGAGCCTCTCAAGGCCCAGGATATCTTCCTTAAAATTGATGCCTGCAAAACTATTTTGTTTTTAAGAAGGATATTTATTTCTCAGCAGTGATATCTCCCTCCTTTGAACCTTTCCAGGAACCCAACTTACATCACACTGTATCCTCTCCAAAGGGCAGGGAGAGACCCCCTTGCTGCCCAACTGCCAATGGGCAGGGTTAATAGAGCCCTTCCACCTGTAGTGCTGGCAGGGCATCTTAGTCCTACATGAGGCAGACAACAAGAGGAGATTAAACATGCAGAGATTTTGTTAAAGAAAATGTTGGGTAAGAGAAGAGGATGGATTCAGAAATGGCTGGTAAGAGGTTAGACCTCAATGCAGGTATCACCCCAGTGGAGGAGAAAGAAAAAGAAGGTTAGGTGGAAGTCTCCTAGACTGGCATGTAATTTAAGTAAGACTTGCCAAAGCCAAGGCCTGTCAGTGTTCTGAAGTCAGAATTTACAGTCAGAGGAATCTTAGCATCCCTCAGTAGCCCCAACCTTGGTCATCAGCTGGGAACAAATAAAGGAGCTATGGTATTTAAATGCCTATCCCTTCTTACACTCCTTGGAGTGGTAGTCTACAGAGATACTTTCTCAGGGAGGAAGCACAGAGTACCTACTCATGTCCTCAGGCTCCTTAAAGTTAGCTTTAAAAAAATTTGCCAAATACTAAACACCCATGTATTTATTCAGTAAATACTTATTGAGAACCTATGCTATGCAAAGTAAAAAAAAAAAGCATATTTTTGGAACTATCTAAGGATACTTAAATTTCAATTGAAACATTTTGGAACAAGTGGACAAATTGTCCTCTTCTCATTTCCATGGCAGACATGAGTCATCAATCCCACTTGAGCTTGAACAGAACTTTTCTTACTGTGGTGTTTCTGGTAGTCTCTTCCAATCAGTAAGATCAGACTTATTTGTTATCATCGTTCCAGGACAAGTGGTGGATAGTGGAGTGGGAAAGACTGGAATGTGAAGAACATTATATACTCAAAGTAAGTGTCTATGCTGAGAAAGTAGGACAAGAACAACAAGATTGTCCCCAGCGAGGTTCACAATAAATGTAACTTAATGTGAAAAAAATAATAGAAAGCATAGCTAAGGATATAAAGCTTAATTTCTTACCCTTATATCTTGGGCCTAATGAACTTGGAGATCATTTGTGATGCAGATTGTGATCTCAAGGCAGTGAACTGTCACAACTATCTTGGAATTTGGGAATCCACTGACTGGTTGTTCTATGACTGTAGGTAGAAGCCAGCTAAAAGTGGGCATTCATCATGCCAGCTAAGAATGGCCACTCATCGAATATGTACTTAACTAGAATGAAAGGTCATTTGAGTATTATCATCTAGGGTTTTCTAATGTAACAAACAGGACTTCTGGGTGTACTTAGCATACCTTAAATTCCTGGCTTTGGAAGAAAAGAAGGACAAGAATGTTCAACTTTTAAAATGTAAATTAATCTGCTCTTTTCTTAAAGATGAGCCCCTGACCAGATATAATTTATTATCCCCATTCAAATATTCAGGAAATGTCTTACTTATTGTTGTCAATTGGGAACAGGAGCCATTTTTTAATTTTATCCCCAGACCTTCTCCTTGCCTCATGGGCACTGGATCAGAAAATGGCACCATCATTGCTGCACAAGCCCAAAACCTAGGAGGCACCTCGATCTTTGCCTTTTTCTGGTCAACAGTCCTTCCACAACCTTCATAATTCATCAGAAAGTTCTGCCAGTTCCACACCAACATACAGTAGAATGTACAATTTATTTTTGACCCATCTGTCAATAGTCCATGCCCAGCCAAAACTATTTCCTGCCTTAACCTCTGCAATTTGCTTCCACATCTTCTCTCTTATCTCCTATATTCCCTTTCTATAGCGATTTCAGAGCGATAGTTCAAGAAAACATCCAATCATAAACCAGGCCAGGGCAACTTCTAGTTGGACCCTCTCAAGGCCCACCACATTTACAGTAAAGTTCAAACTTCTTCCCATGGTCTTTTAGACCTATTGCTGACTTACCTCCCACTGCAGTTTTTGCCCACTATAGCTGAGACACAGTATTTTCCTTCTCAGTTATCAAATTCAGCCATTTTAGTCCTGCCATGGGGTATCTACAGTAGCTGTTCCTAGAATGCTACTCACATGAACTCCTAGTCATATGACCCCCTAGTCACATGACCACCTCCTTCTCATCATCACTGTCCATTGCTGAAACCGCGAAGAATCTTTTCCTGAATACTCCATCTAAAGTATCTCCCTGCTGCCCCACAACTATTACACCTTTGTTCTTTTTGTCCTAAAGATTACTCCTGAAATTACCTTTTTTAAGTCTTGATATTTTTATTACCTGTGTTATATGTGAGGAATGAAAGTCCTAAGAATAGGTGCCTTGTCTGTTTTTCCCATCACTTTTTCTCAAAAGCTCAGACAGTGCCTGGCCCATGGTAGTACTAAAAAATATATGCCAAGACAGAAAATGAACTAGTGTCCCTCATGACTGTCAGGGAAATCAGGAACTTTTCTCTGACACCAGCTCTCTTCTTATACACCAGTAGGTTCCCTCTTGAAGTCCCTTACTCACTAATGTTCATCTCCCCAGCTTCCATCAGGATCCTCTGTTTCCCTCTCTCTTCTATTCCCAAGGCATCAGTCTTGATCAGCTCAGAAACTCTCCATGCTAATGCTCTTGTTTTCCATAGAGAATTTGAGTAGTCCAAAGACCCTTTACCCTCAAAATTATCTGCTTTCCAAAAAATGAATCCAGAAGCAAGGTGATCATTTTGAGAATGGCCTCTTTGATTCACCTGTGCCTTGATTTCCTTTTTAACACCCCCCTAACATACACACGGGTGAACCCAACGCCCATAGCTCTTTCCACACCATTGAGTGCCCAAGGTGGTAGAGAACAGTTACCAGAACCTGCAGCAGCATGCAGCAGCAGCCTGCTCTGTGTTGCCACTGGACAGAATGCCAAAGCTCCAAACCAGAGTTTATGCCACATTCCCATCCCAGAGAAATGGCTCCAGCCTTGAAGAGTCAAAGGGAATCGTGCTCATGCTTTTGTATAGGGTAAATTGTGGTTTTCTTAAACTTCCTTGCAGCCTCTTGCATTCTCTGTGCCAGTGGGTACACCTGATCTTTCACCTTTCTGTCTTTATAAAGGAGCCTCTGCCTTCACAGGCTGTGGGACCCAGAAGGGAGCTGAGAGAAACCATGCAGGCAATAAGTGCCAGCAGCCCCTCCCTCAACAATGGAAGCTAAGACCTCAACCCTTCCTGAACTGTAGTTTAACAAGCTGCACACAATGCCCTGGCACATAACTCCAAAATCCCCATAAAACAAGCTCTTTGAAATGCTATGCAAACTAGGCAGGCATCCAAGCTCTGCAGCCAAAATGGCTACAGTCACAGGTAAATTAAGCTTCTTTTTGGAGCATTTGGGCTGAAGTTAATGTATGTGGGGACTGACCTAGGCTTCAGGGCCTGTTCTTGAGCTTGTATATAGCAGGTTCTTTAAATATCGCTAAGATTATGAGGAGTTATACTATGGGTATGCAGATTATATCCAACTCCACTGAGACAGAGTGGATAAAATAGGATTTACTATATACAAGGAGAGGGGACTACCTGTAAAGCAGAACTCTGTGAGTTTTATGCTTAATCCTAAGATAGGCAATTGAAGAAAGCAAAGGCTTTATCCCAACTAGAAATAACTTTCAAAATAGCTTCTACCCACAAATAGGGCTGAGCTACCGGACTGTCAACACTGATTTCACCATACACAGTGTAGTCCACAAGCAACAATTTCATTTAACAAATATTTACTTAATGCAATGCATAGCTCCTGTGTGTATGGGGGGGTGTATACATGTGTGTCGCTATATCAGTTATCGGAGGTGCAGAATTAATAATTATACTAATTATACTAAGTAATTACACTAATAATTACAATCAAGGTAAGTGCTAAGGAGAAGGACAGGATCCTAAAAAGGGAAGAGAACTAACTGAGGGTAGTAGAGGGGGCACCTTTTAAAAGTGGCCCATGAGTTACGATCTGACAGTTAAGAGGAAAGATGCTCTATGAAAAATCCATGGGGAAAGACTAAGAGAGGCAGGTACACAGTCCATTTTAGAAAGCACTATAAAGAGATGGTCTTATGCACAGTGCAAGGGAGACTAGGAATGGCTTCTGCCTGGAGAAGCATCCAAGGACATGTTCCAAAATTCAGAATTCTATATAATTTAGATCTACTGGATCCTGCATGATATTTGGGTAGGCAGAGAAGCAATGGAGGGTCAAAAACCTGGCAGTCCATCTAGCCTCCTCACTTCTCGCTCATCTAGCAATTCATTGCTCACTGTGTCCCTACATTACCCCTCATAAAATATCTCTTTTTGGAATTGGCTTTACATCCCCGCTACCTAGGCAAGGTCTCCATCATTGTCCTTGGGCAACTGAGCTAGAAACACAAATCCTCCTGGAGCTGTTTATATTTGTAAATGACTTCTTGAAAAGGATCTTATTGCTTCTGTCTTCTGAGGTAAAGTAGCCAAGTGTTGCCCCAGAATGAATTTATCAAGCACCAGCCAAAAAGAGAGGCCCAGGGCAGGCAGAGGCCCTGCACTGTGAAAATCTAATGTCTGAGACATTACCATAAGGAAAGTAGCTCTTTGAAAAGAATGAGCTGCTGGGAGTGCCATGTAAAATTAGATCAATGTTCTATTTGACTTTGCTATTTCCTTTCTTCTGGTGTTGTTATTATTGATATCCTCTGTGGCTTGGGCAACTATCCTGTGTGCCGGCAACTGTACTGTGTTGTAGCAGGTTGGGTGCCCTGGGAAGAAGACTCTGAGACTCTGAGATTGAGTTTGCTATTCAGGATGCTCATGTCAGAGTGATCAAGTCAAATGGGATGGAAATCTGTGAGGAAGAAAGAAAGGAAGTAGGAAGGGTAGAGGGAGAAGGGGAGCTGGGATGCAGCCCAATGACAGCCTCAGTGAATCCCAGGATGCTCTAGGGTTTGCAGGCCCTTTCTCCGTATTCCTGATTTGGAAGGGCCTTTATTTTCTTACATTCTTTCTTCCTCGTATGGAGATCCCAGTAAGGGGCTTCACTTTGGGCAAAGCACCTCTCTGAAGGTGAAGCAATGCCTGGAGGGGTTGATGCCCAAAAGCTGTGAAAACCAATATTTCTTGATCATCTGTAACAACTAATACATTATGAAGGGGAAATCTGGGTAGCACATCTCCCGGTCTACAATACACTTTGAAAACTAACATAAACCCAGAGGTGTAGATAGTATCTCCACTTTACAGTTAAGAAGCTGAGGCTTGGCAAGAGTTGCTTATGACTAAAGTCCAATAGCTGGGTTTCCACTTAGTTCTGATTCAACAATTTGTCAATTCCACAATTTATGCTTCTAGTACTGTGTAGTGCTCACTCATTCTGAGCAAGTGAGTAGGAATTCACACCCTGCCCCCCATGACTTAACATGAAATAACTAAGATGACAAAAAGAAGAGATAGTACATTATGTAAAGTGAGGTGAGCACACACTGTACCTTCCCATTTTGGGTAGGGATTCCTTATCTTACGCTACATTCAGGAACCCCAGAGATAGTACCAAGGCTAAGACTTGTGGATGTGGTTGTCAAATTTCATAAATGTGGATATCTAATTTAGGAAACAAAAATACAAAATCCGCAGTTAAATTTAAACAAGAATTAACTTCTTTGGTATAAGTATGTCTGTACAATAATTGGGACATGCTTCTACAAAAAGACCACTTGCTCTTTACCTGACATTTGAACCAACTGTATGATCTGTATTTTATGTGGCAACCCTACTTCGTCTCTGGAGGGGGATTTCCATGACAGTAAATGTACTTCAGACCAAACCCTTCTCCACTCTGTTGTCTGAGATCCTATTAGCTGCACCTAACTTTCTCATTGCATGGTTACAGCTAGTGCTTAGTGTGCTGGTATCCCTGGAAAGTGAGTGCCTGAGCTAACTTACTCACCCTGGGTGGGACACTGAAGAAGGTTTTGGATTTAAATTGGGAGGTAGAAAGGCCAGAAAGGGGCATATTTGATGGGATGAAGAGCTCAGAGAAGGAAGAGAAGGCCAGACCAATGGTGTGAGGGCCTAGCAGGTATCTCCACTTTGCCCAGCTGGGCTCCATAAAGAGGAACCTCTTGTCTTTTAGGATTGCTCAGAGGTTCATGAGAAATCCTTTCTCCAGCCCATCACCCACAATAACTCTCTGACTACTGGCAGCCTGCTGTATCCATGGACTATTCGTGGACCACTGAGAGCTCTGGTGGTCCAGTGCCACTGCATCTGGAACAGGTCAAGTTTTGCAAAAGCCTCAGCTTTCCATCAGAGTCTCATCCTGAAATTTGCCTAGAGTCTGAGATTTCTTAGTAGCTCTTTTATAGGAAACCGTGTGTAGACAATCAAAATGCAATCACATGTGACCTGAACTTCTTCCATTTCTCCCAATGTTCCAGATGAACCATTCCTTTTTATTACCCAGAGATTCATAAAAATTCATAAGTGAATGTAGCAGCTTAAATAGTTTTCTTTTAGGAGTTTGGCACTAAATACATTAAATGAATTCCCTCAGCCCTTGGACAAGAAGCCATTAGATATGGACTATTACTTGCATTATCATTACATTAGTAGGCCATTATGAAAAATAAAAGTTCTAATCAGCATGAACATTTATAAAGTGCCATGATAGGGAATATGCCAGACTGGGCTGTCTCAAACATCCAAACTAACCATAGTGAGTAATGACTTTGAACACAAAAAGAGGGTGAACACAAAGAATCATTTTAACAAATCCCACTCAAAGTCTTTAGCAATTAAAGGCCTCAGAGATAAAGGAGAGGTCCACCTCCATCTCTTTAGCTAAGTAAGGGTTTTCTGAACTCTCCTTGGTGCCACATGACAATACTCAATGTCTTTACCTTGGTCACTCAGCTTCCAGCTGGAATGAAGGATCCTCTAAGGTCCCTGAGGTCCCTGAGGTCCTCCAGAGGTGACTCAGAGGCTGCAGGCCTGATAAGGAGCAGTCGCATGAGCAGTGTGATAGGCCCTTCACCCCACCTCATTCCTGTATGTTTACTGCAGTCTTCTTTATGAGTTATAGACAATCTAGAATGAGCTACATTCACTTCTCCCAGATTTACCTTCAAAGACAAACCAGGCAGTTACTAACACAGGTGATTTTAAAGTGACAAAGCTACTTACTTGTCATGTTGGTTACCCTTTCAGATTCATGGAATACAGGTCAATCATAGGCACCAGACACCAGTCCTTAGCCAATGGCTGGAGAAAGTGAGACAATTATTCTGGACTATTCACCAACACATTGAGTCAGTGGGAAGAGGTTAGCTGCAAGCAGTTTGGCCAATGATGCAGCAGAAAGTGACTAATTCCTAAAAATAAGGGCCACCCTCAAGATCGAGGCCTGAATTTGTGGCTGGAGGCAAGGTGCAAATAAGATGAGCAAGAAGAAGGTAGTTTATCTCTGAAAAAAGCCTGGCAGGTCCTTCCATCCTGTTCTCAGCTTCTCTCCCTGACTTCTTGGGGCAGGTAGCCCACTCCCCAGAAGCTCCTAGGTCCTGCACTGACTCCTGTCTAAACACACAGAAGTACTCTTATTGCACTTCTTTGTTTCCACCTGTTTAACCGTGAGCTCTGCTGTGCAATGGGAGAGTCCATACCAACTGTCTTATATATCCGCTTATCCATTCACTCACTCAATAACTGATTCACTCAACAGATTGAGAGTCAACATGTTCTTTTCACAGCCTCAGGTGCTCACATTGTCTCTGTATATCCAGCACTTGAAACAGCTTGGGACCACATGTGCATTAACTAAATGTTGACAAATAAAAGCATGGAAGACTGGGGACTTGTTCCACAAACAGGACTGTGATACTCGATGCCCCTTTTGTTAGAGGATGGGAGGAGAATTTGTAGGGGGAAAGATGGGATGGTGATATGGTGATTAGTCCTCAGATTCTGAACTGACACAAGTATCCCAACCAGCCAGAAATGTCTGGTCCATCCTAAAGCATGAAAATTCTTTTATTTCCAGCACCACTACTTTTTTGGATAAAAGATGTTTTTTCCTGTGTACTGCTATTAAGTATTTATTAGATCACTTTTGCCACTCTTCAGGTGCAACAAGTTTTTGTTTCCCCTAATTGTTCTTCCTCTGAATTGCCTATATGCTTTATTTAGGAAGGCTTAAGTAGCCTCTGGCAGAGGTCTCTGTCTCTGGAGCCCTGGCCAATACACCGCAACTTTCAGCTTGCTTCTTTGGATGCTGCTGCGCTCGCTTGCTTGGTCTGAGCTACCTAGTATCCAGCCCTCCTGCTTTTCAACATGCTTGGCTGAGGTTTTGTTTTTATTTTTGTTTTGCTATTCCCATAATATCTTTTTTCCTAATAAAAGCTACCTGTGTTGAGCACCGCATTTTAACTAGTCAAATTTCCCTCCCTTACCGCGTATTCAGCACCTTTAGGGCATCCTAGCTATTATAAGTTATTATATGCTTACTTGAACACACTAAATTCCACTTGTTTCCAGCTTTGTTGACTTCCATTTCTGTAACACAGCCCGGGCCCTTCCATAAATAGTTTTACAACAGGATTTCTAAATCAACAGGGACCACAGGGAATTCAGTCTCACCAGAGGGTGACAGATGGGCCCAGGGTGTCCTGGACAAAGGTCTTCCCAGAAGTGTTCTGTGGCTCCAAGTACTTGTTGCCTCATATCCAAATCCATCCAACAGATGCCCAGGAATGAGGCAAGCTTCTTGTGGAAAAGTGCTTTGAAATGGCGGGGCCATTGTGGAGGCTGGGCAATCTCACTCCTGGGCAATGATTTTCATGGCCAGAATGTTCTGCAATACCATCTGTCCCACATGGGTGGGAAGTGTCAGCAAGATCATTTTGCGGCCTCCAGGAATGGCATTCTTTGAACCAAAGAAACTCTCCTGTGCCTAGAATAGGTTCTGGAATCTTGCCTGGAACTTGTTAAACTGCAGAAGGCTGAGCAGAATATGCAGATGAAGCTGGCGATGTGTGAGAATATGCCAGGAGGACCCGGGGGCTGGGGGGCCAGGGAAGCCCTGAGCATGAGCTCAGCTAGTAGAAAGTGTAGTTACTGGGCATAGGGGTGCAAGCTTGCAATCCCAGCACTCAAAGGGCCGATGCTGGGGGATCACCACAAGTTTGAGGCCAGCCTGAGCTACACAGTAAGTTCAAAACCTGCTTGAACTATGTGGTAAGACCCTGTCTCTCTCCCCACAAAAGTGAAGCTGTATTTTCCAATCCCACTAGTGTCTGCTGTTATAGCTGAAAAAGATTTCTTCTAAGCAGCCCTCTGGGAGCCTATATACTTCTTCCAATGATGCAGCATTGCTGAAACCATTCAGGGGGCTTCTCTCTGAGAACCATGGTCATTTCAACAAATACTATAGAGAGCCGACACGTGCTGGTAAAAGAAGTTTCACTCATTTCTCACCAAAACTCTACGCCTTTAGGGATCATTTTATCCCTTATGCACATGAAGAGATATTGGGCTCAGAGATGATGATTTCCCCTGGCTTCTTTGATCCTATGAGCCAGAGGAGGAAACTGAAATCAGGGCTTTCTGGTAGCATATCCTGAATTCTTTTTACCTGCCCATGCTTCCTATCCATAGCTACCTACAGCCATTGAGTAAATACTTACAGAGGTGACAGCATGTGGGATGTGCTGTGCCAGAAGCTGGGCAGTAAAGGGTTTAGTAAGATCTAAATATATGATCTAATAGCTAGTCCAGTGTGGAGACAACCCCATAAGTAGACTGCTGCAACACAGTAAAAGGTCCAGGGGGTAGACAAGGGACAGCAAGGGCAGGAATTATCTAGTTAAGGAGAAATCATAGGTGTCCACCTCTTTTACAGAAGATAATAAGTTACAAAGGCCCTAAACAAGAGAAATTGATGCAGGTAGAAGACAAATCACATGTAAAGACCTAAAGGCAGGAGAGTGAGTGAGCAAAAATGGTCACTAGAATGACCTGGATTTCAGATGTAAGGTGGTAGGAGATAGGGGTATAAAGAGGGGCCCTGAGTACTTCTGCTATAGTAAGAATGTGTGTTCAGCCACTTAGGGGAACAGATTTTATCATCATCCCTCATTTAGAAGCCCACTTACATCAACAGGAGTTATATCTGTCTTCATTCTCCACAATTTTTACCTGTCATCATAAGTAATGGTGGAAATTCAGTTCTTCAGTAATCCCTGTTGACAAACATCAAGTTCCCTAATCTTCAGTTTGACTGAGTTTGATGCCTTTCAGGTGATTCAGGAGGTTCTTGCCAGCCCATCTCTCTGACTAGCCTCAGCCTGAGAAAGATGATCTTGAAAGCTCCTGTTAATTTTATCTGGCTGGAGCACAGGGGAGCACGTTTAGCTCAAAGAGACATCTCTTAAGTTGTCAATCATGGTATCATTTGCCTTAAAAGTGTTTAGTCTCTACCAAGCGGAAGCTGACAGACAGCACTAAGGCCTTTTGTGGGTGAGACAACATACAACATGCTAATTAGCTCAGCACCCTCCAAGTGCTCTCACCGGGATGGAAAGCTGCAATCATAACACGTCTTTCTGTGCACTTCTCTCAATGCTTCAGGCAAAGAAGTTTGCTATCATAGCATCAAAGTTCCTACACAAATGATTACGCAAGTTCCTCTCTGGAGCCTGTACTGCATATAGGTGGACCCAGAAAAATTACTCTAAAATTGACAGAATGAGGTGATGGTTAATTTCATATATCAACCTCACCAGGCTAAGGGATGCTCAGATACTTGGAACACCTTTATTGCTGTGTGTGTGTGTGCGGGGGGTTGAAGTAAGTTAGTACTTGGATTATTATTGTAGAGTAACTAAAGAAGATCCACCTTCAACATTTTAAACAAGCATCATCCAATCACTTGGTGACCCCAACAGAAAATAAAGGCAGAAGGACAAATTCATTCTCTCTGTGTGAGGTGAGATATCTAACTCCCCCCTCAGACATTAGTGCTTCTGATCTTGGACCTTTGGACTTATGCTCACACACTCACAACCTAGTTCTCAGGGCTTCAGAGTCCCTGGGAGTTACACCATCAGCTCCCCTGGCTTTCAGGCTTTTGACTTGGACTGAATTACATCACCAGTTTCCATGGTTCTCCAGTTTGCAGATGGCAAGAATGTAGGACTTCCAGGACTCCATAATTATGTGAGTTAATTTCAGTAATAAAATTCTTTGTGTGTATGTGCGTGTGTGTGTGTGTGTGTATGTGTGTGTGTGTACTAATGGGATGAACATATATCATGTGGGTTGTTCCTTTAGAGCACACTGAACTATATTAGTGGAGTGAAGTGCAGTGAGCATGAGCCCAAGGGGCTCTAGGAAATGCTCTTCATCCAGCCAGTAGAAAGGCTCAGGAAGGCTTCACAGAGGTGCTGAGGATCATTGTAGCCAAAGAGGAGTGGAGGAGATTCCAAGAAAGAATTGAGCCTGTCTGGCAGAAATCTCTATATTCATGTAAATGATTGTATATATTCATTATGATTATCATACTTGTTCTAACAGCAGCTGCTGTTGCAGGTTGCACTGTGTATGCCAGGCACTGTGTTGGACGCTTGCACACAATCTGTTAACATAGCAAGCAGAAAGTCCTGCTGTGGCGAGGATTTTACTCTCCCCATCAGACAGATGATAACATAGGGCTCTCAGAACTCACTGTCATAGCACTGATAGAGTAGAGGTGCTTTCAACTTTAGGTCTATTTCCTTTGCCTTACTTGTTCATGTTAAATTTTTCTGCAACATCCTAATGTCCTTTCAAAGGGATCACTGTTGCCGACTCCTTATGAATGGAATGGAACAAGCATTATTATTCTTATTTTACAGCTGAAGAAACTGAGGTCCAAGTAAATAGGTACTTATTACTGTAGATCAAATGGGCTAAGTCAGGTTCAAGGTGCCATCTTCCTCTCAGACCTTTTACACAGCTCACAGAGGGCCCAGCATGAATTAAACCTCCCATTTCATGAGCATGAATGCCCAGAGGAGAAAACAAAGGATAATTATCATTACATGAAAGGGAATTTTAAAGCAAGAAAAGAAATGATCACAGGAAGCCAAGCACATAACTTGGTGCCTGGTGAGCACAGGGAACAGCTGCTAACATACACACTGTCAATGCATGCCCACCTCCATGTCTTCTGTTTCTTGGTGAATTTGTCCTTCAGGTTTGGGGTTCAGAATAGGTTTCCACATCTACCTGGCTTCATTCAGCCTCCCACTCAACACTCCTCCCTTAATGTGCTACCTTAGGGCACTTGGAAGGTGTGTACCTGCCTGATGTGGACTGTGACTCTGGTAAGACCCTCTTCACTGAGCACAGGCCTGGTGGCTAAATGGGGCCTCAACTTTCCTGGCCCTGATAAAACTCAGACAGGTAGACTAGCATGGAAAAGGAACTGTGGAAAGCAGTGCAGTGGGATGACAAAGGATTTTTTAATTTTTATTTTTTTTCCTGATCTGTTCTGTCTCCTTTTGCAGGGTTCATTGTTTTCCTTGCAAGCACATAGGTCTTGAGAGAAATCTGGTAGCTGGCATTTTGCATATTTGTAGTATTTGTAGCATGAGTCCTATTGGATCATTTTGTCCCTATGGACAGATGTCAGGTCTCAGAGAATTACACAAGGGAAAAAATATTTAGAGAAAGGCCAGCTCTTGAGTAGGGGATTTCTTACTGAAGAGCTCTTGTCTTGCTGCATTGACTGCTGAGATTCTATGTGTGTTACAGGCATATGTTGTATATTTTTTGTGAGCTCCTCTTCCTTTGCAAGGTCTTTAAAGAAGTAAACAAATCAACAAAGGTCTATTGTAATAGACAAGGCAAAAAATTTTTTGAATCACTCAGACATGGGTTGAATTCCAACCCTGACACAGCTTACTCTGAAAACTTACACAACCATTCTGACACTGCTCCCTCACCTAAAAGACAGAAGAGTAGGGAAGCAGTGTCTGATCTGCTGATATCATCTGCTTCATAGAACTGGGTGAGAATTAAGTGAGAAAAGGCTGAGGGAATGCTTCATAAACTGCAAAGCATTATGCAAATATTAGCAGAATCATTATAACACTATTATTGCTTTTTTGTGGTTGGCAAGTTATGTTGTGCCGTATACATTGAAACCAAATCATTACTACCCCTAGCACTACAATTCCTGGAATAGATAGTCTCTGATATCAAGAGCCTAAGGTCTAGGAGGAAGATATCTGCAACCAGAGGATATAGAGTGTTGGGTGCTGAACTACCGAGAAGAAAGCTCAGAGCAAAAGCTATGGGCTGCAGAGGAGAGGTGCCTAATCAAGTCTATGGTCCAAAAGGCTTTGTGGAGGAAGTGAGCTATGCTCAGAAGGATATGAAAGAATGATGCAAGTCGGGAGGCTGGGGATCATAAGAACCTGACAGGAAAGAAAATCATACATAATGAAACAGAGCCAAAATACTATCAAACGTGGTATATGAGGAACTCCTGTAATTTAATATTTGCAAAAAGTCTCAGCTCCTTGTCTAAGTAGTTTCACATCATTGGGCTCTTGAGTCCTGCTGAGAGGGCGACAGGAGAAAGATGAGATTTTTCTTGACTTTTGCTTACAGAATGCATCTTGTCAATAGTTCTCTATTCATAACAAAGCAACATATCTCCAGTAGCAAGCCCAGGTCCTGGCACATAGCTGATTATTAATAAACATGAAATGAATAAATACATCTCCAACTTTCAATATAATCTCAAGGTAGCAGGCTGTGATTATAATAAAAATAACCAGAGTATCAAACTTTCCTACATGTTTAGCTATTTCAATTACAGACTCACTAAAGCTATCACTTCAGCGATCTGCCATATTTTCTGCCACCCATTCTTTACAATCCCTACCCAAGGTTAAACTCAGTTATGCTGCTCCATCTCTCCATTCACTGCTTAAAACACAGAGTAAGAACAGCTGTCATTCATTGCTTCTTGCCAGAATTGTGCTCAGAGAGTTCTTTTAAGTTTGCCCACCAAATTCTGACAACTCTACGGGGAAGTGGAGAGTCACAGTGTTTTACAGATGAAGAAGCCAAAGTTCAGAGAAGTCAAGTTATTTTCCCAAAGTTATACAGATGGTTAATGAATATAGTCGAGATTCCAGCTCAAGTCTCTTTGACCCCTAAATCTGAGCTCTTTGATACACCTTTGTTCACACTTGTACCTGGCTGAAATTCAGAGGAATATTATCAAAGATCCAATGATAATAGTTACACCAAAAGTAGCATAAGACTGTCACCTGACTTAATCCATACAATAATGCTTTGCAGATAAAAATCATTGTCCTCATTTTACAGATATGGATCTTGATGTTGAGAAATATTAGGTACTGTCAGGTAAAAGGGCCGAAGGCCAAGACCAGATCAGGCCACAACAAGCCTTTATTAGGGGAATAGATCTGCCGGGCTATCTCTGAACAAAGGAGAGACAAAAGCAATATGGCCGGGGCAGGGAGAGTCTTTTATAGAGACTGGGGTGGGGTTTG
>NW_004624730.1:16771306-16784084 GCF_000247695.1 Heterocephalus glaber | reverse complement strand
AAATTGTGTTTATCACTTTTCCACTCATTCTCTAAGAGCAAGGACATGACACAGGGGCCCTTAGATCAGGAGCTATGATCTCTTCCATAACAGTCTCTTACTTCTATAACAAATGAGCCCCTAAACATCCAGCTGTCTCTGTAAAACCTATGTAAATAATGAATTAAAAAATTACATGTCAAATGAAAAAAATTAAAGCTCAATGGGCCAGAGAGATATGTCCCCCAAGGTACTAATCAATGGTGGGGTACGTTTGGTTCCTGGAGCTCATGGCTCCCCTGGCTATTACTACTCTTGGGACCCCTCAGTATTATCTGTTTAATTCTCTGTTTTGGACTGTGCCTGGTTCGCTGTTTTCAAAATTTCTTGCAGGAACGATTGAGGGCATTCACCAATCAGACAGTCATGGAGCTCATCATGGCAGGGTACCAGCCAGTACGACAAAAGGAAGAGGTCCCCACTTGCCATGGGCCTCATCAGATCCAGGTCTAGCCCCGATCTTCGCCCCTTGTCAGCAGGAAGCAGCTCCAGAAGAGACCTTCGTCCAAATATCATAAAACAAAAGCCTGGAATGATAGGTCTCCCACCACCTCAGCAGCTATTATGTATAGTAGCTGCCCTCTTCCTATCATGCCTTGCCCCCTCCCCTGTGTGGCATCATGCCAAGATGGTTGCTCCCACCAAAGAATAAACCCTTCTTCCCAGTATGCCCCTGTTCCCACCTAGAAAGTAACCTAATACTCGCTCACCTCCTACCATCTAGTGACATCACGGGCTCCTCCATTCCCTAGTCACCACCTCATTCAACCCCACCTCAGCCCCTACAAACCGCACCCCAGTCTCTATAAAAGACTCTCCCTGCCCCGGCCATATTGCTTTTGTCTCTCCTTTGTTCAGAGATAGCCTGGCAGATCTATTCCCCTAACAAAGGCTTGTTGTGGCCTGGTCTGGTCTTGGTCTTCGGCCCTTTTACCTGACAGGTACTTTTCTCTGAAGCACAGTAAAGTTGTAGAGTTAATTTTGCCTAATTCTAAAGCCTGTCCTTTTACCACAATACCATATTAGCAGCATAGGCAACTACCAACACAGCAAGAATCCAGAGAGAGATTTGTCTATTGTCTTCAATAGGAATCCAAGTTCCCATTGGGGCAGGATGACTGAGGGTGACATATATTTTTAATTATTAGAAAGTTTTTATCCATGTAAAATCATTTCAGTGAAGCTATGGCTGATAGGCATACTCAACCTCACTCTATTTAAGAAGTTCTGAAGGAACTACTTATTAAGAATGAAAGTGACCCTTACTCTACCCTCCTGCATCTAAAAGCTTCAAATCTTCCTAAATCCTAGATAAATAATGACTTGCTCATATTAACGCTCCAAGATAGAAATCTAAATCTCCTAGGTATATATCTGTATTCACCAATGTTCTCAGAATGAAAAGCAGAAACATCATTTACTTTGGAGTTACAAAATTTCAGAAATTAAAGTTTAAGCAGTTTTCTAAAATGGAAAGGCCCCAGACATGAAGGGACCCACAGAACCTGTACCTGTAAAACAATGGCTGAGCCATAAACTCAAATTTCAGTGTCATAAAATGTTTTCAGGAGATTAACTTTTCCATTTATCAAAAGAACCAAGTGTGATTGTTCCATGCATATGCTCTATAGTTCTGCTCTCAGGGGATGATAAGGCAAGTGCCAGAGGCATCCCATATGTCTTGGTTGTATCTGCTCTTATTTCATTCTTAAGTCCTTCGGTTGCATTTCTTTGATATTCCTAGAAGTTTAAGAGGTCCTGAATTTCTCCTATTCAATTTAGTTTGTTTGTGGATACTGCAAGAATACAAACACAGCAGCAGTGCTATTCTGGATCCATCTCATTCTCCATTCAGCTCCAGATCCTACCTTTGAGGATGGTCACAAGGGGGAAAAGTGATGGAAACTTGCCAGAGTTTCTCAAAGTGTGGGCTACAATAGAAGGGTAGGATGATATTAGAGGCATAAAGAAAGTTTCAGAATCAATAAGTTTGGAGACAATGGATGAAACAAAATGAAACAACTATGTTTACTAGGGTCTCAGAGCCTTTGATATGCCAGTGTCCGGTTCATAACCCCGAAAGATGACTAGCATACCCTGCATCCCTTTAAGAAGCCTCACTCTGGACTACTGTGTAGAATAACCTCTTGAAAACACTATCTAAACTTTTCTTGGGGCCAGGATTTAGCTCAGTGACACCACGCCTGCCTCTCAATTGCAAGTTCCTGAGTTCCATCCCTAGTAACTCCCCCACCAAAAAAAAAAGCCTTTCTTAAACCCAGTTTTGTTTGCAAAGTGAATCAAATCCTGGGAAAAGGACAGCTATGTGTTCTCCACTATCCACCATCCAATTTTCTTTTTACAAGCCAATTTAGGATATTTCTCACAATCCATCATGTAGGAGGTCGCTACATGTATTTTGGAGCTTTTGATGAATATGATGTTCCCTGATGGATTACAAGAATGGCAGCTCATGTATCTTTACTGCTAAGTGACAATTGTTCCTGTCCCTAGTCCTGCTCTACAGTGATGATCAGTATTGGATGCTGTAGTGCCTGGAGGCTTCTGACTGTATTGGGAGAAATCTCTAATGAGAATGCTTAGCAAGTGTCCAGTTATGTTCTCCTGAGCTAAGGACCAAGTGATAACTCCTTTGGCCCAAAGAGACCTTATTAAAAATCCAAGCTTTCTCAGCTTGGGCACAGACTAGGTTTCTATGGAAACATCATTTTACAGGGAATGTCTTAATTTAGCTCTTCAGCCTGTTTGAATGGCCTTGAGAGCCCTGTTCATGGCTGCTTCTCCCAAGAAGATAGTTGGGTGGTGTGGAAGCTAGGGAATAGTCTTGACTTACAGAGAAGAGTTTCCCTGTTTAATGCCTGCTGGAGAGCAGAGTCAGCCAAGCAAGAGATGGACAGATTCTGGCAGCACAGAGCTCTGCAACTCCATTGTCAGGATTTATTTTATGTCTAGAAAGGAAACATCCAGTTCAGGGTAGAAGCATGTAAGAAAGACTTGGGAAAGGGAAGTGGATAAAGGCATGTGCAGTGCTTACCATTATGTCATAAACTGATAAATAGAGAAGCTAGGATACAGAGGATGCGAAGTTATATCCTGGAAGTCCCACAAGTAAGTGATGGGGTTGGGATTAGGACAATTTCAAGTCATTTGATCATTTGACAATAACTACAACCTGTTACACAAGGAGCATGAGAAGAAGAGACATTTCACCTAACCTCTGACACCTCCCCCTAGGTCCAAAGTATAGTCGAAATGTCCTATTTCCTGCAAGGTGGGCTGTAGCTATTTTATTAAGAAAGATAGACACTACACTCTCGTATCCAGAGAGAATGGCCCAGATTTTATAACCTCTGTGGAATGCTTTATTCCTGTGTCTCCAGGTTTTCCAATACTGTGTAATGTGATTGGCCTCCCATCAACACTGTGAATTCCTTACAATCTGGCCATGAAGGCAGGCTCCTGGCTGCCTGCCTCCTCCATTCTCCAAGAGTCAACCTTCAGGAATGAGGGCGATACCTGGGCCTCCCCCCAAATATAATCGCGTTGTTGGTTTACCAAGTTTCATCTGTCCCTGGGTCTCTCTGGAGACTCTTTGTGTACAAACACAAGCAGCCTGGGTATGGATCAGAATCTTGTCCATAATTCCACTGAAGAATCAGGCCTCTGTGTAGTTTTTTTTTTTTTTTGGTACCGGGGATCAAACTCAGGTCCTTGCGGTTGCGCAGCAGGTGGCGAAACCACTAAGCTAAATCCCCGGCCCCTCTGTGTAGTTTTAAAGTCATACCTATTTCATGAAGCATTTTAAAAGCACATTTCATTGCCATTTAAAAATCCTTAAGATGAAAACATTTTCCAAAGGCATTGAAAACACCTTTCAAAGAAAGATCTTAGGAGGTTATTAGGGTAGATGGAGATTTTGCTATCTCCATAAAGACATAAATGTAATTATGAAGGAGTAGGTCTTTTCTAAATGTAGATATTCATTGAGTTGCTCCAATAAGAACTGTTTTGGATGCATTCATAACATATTTTCACTTTAAGAAATGTACAATTGTTTAAAAATAATTTATTTCCTTCAAGCACTTACACTTTCACATACCATCTCATTTAATCCTCAAGACATCCTTATAGAAATTTTCTTTCAAGCAGAAAACTTGGCCTCAGATGCACTAAATAATTGCCTACCTCTAGAAGTAGCAGAGCTGGAACCAGAATTGGGTTCACAAAAGCCCATAGCCCATATACCTGCTCCTACTCAACCCTTTCTCTCCATTCCATTTTTGTAGTGCAGAATAATTTTCTTTTCTTGCCTGGGGACATGATGTTAGCCTACAAAGTATTTTTAAGAGATTTATACAACCCAAGTGAAGTTACCTGTATTAGCTTAAAAATATAAAACAGAAAGTACATTTGGATCTACCTATTATTCACCTTCCAACATAGAAAAAGGAGTTAATTATTTAAGTGCTATCAGTAAAATCATAGAAATCAGAGGAAGGCATTTCCCCTGAAAGTAAGGAATCTTTTACATTCTTTCTCTCTTGTTAAACTTCAAACCAACATGATGAGTTATGTGAACTCGCCATCCAGAATAGCGATATGTATCATAATTGCAGCTCTCCATGTGAGCTATCTATCAGAAACCTTAATGTAATTGCCAGACTGAATCCTAATTCATCTCAGAGAGAAGCTTATTACTTTGGGGGTATTGTATCACCTGCTTTTAAATCACATGAAAGTATAGCTGCAGTGATCTATTTAGTGTTCAACATTTTAAATGTCGCCACTTGTGTCTACATTAATTCCCTATCTGCCAGCCAGTTCAGACAAGATAGTGGTCAATTGCAGGACAGTTTTAGGCCCCTCTCTGTGCAAGCATTTCTACCTGTTTCTTTCCTTTCCATCCATTTTCCCTTATGTGGCTGCCAGAGTGCAAGTGCAAAACTGTATGCTTCATGATCAGCCAAAAAGTGTGGATGACATCCCATCCCCAAAGGATAACCTCATCATTCAGACATGGCCTGTCTGTCCTGCCTCATCTCACACCACTGCCATTCTCAAGCAGAAGCAGAATTACAGGGCACACTGGAAGTAGAGATCAGGCTAGAAATAAGCTGACTTATTCAGGCCAGCCTGCTGCCTCCAAGGGGCTATGGATTTTCATTCTAAGTGTGAACTTGAGTCTTGACAAGTGGTCTCAGAATACAAGAAAAGAACAAAACAATCATGAAAGAGAAAGTGATCAATACAGAAGATCATGTTCAACATACACATGATTTGTATCCAAGAAAAAAAGCATCAATGTAGAATACATACTGTAGGAGCAACAAATAAAGATATAAAAAAAAGAAATTGGCTGAACCAAAAATGACCTGAGAAAATCATTGTGCTAAAAAAAATCCTTGAAGAAACTCACTCTGTGAGATGTAAAATTTTGTGTTTGAAAGGAAAAAATATGGTTTAGTAAGTATCCAAGTGGAAGTAATAAAATGGGCTTGTTGCTGAGGAAAGAGTCCATCTGTCCTTAGAATTCTCCTTTGGTATACTAAGTACCATGCATAGACTGATGAAGTTTTGAGGGACAAAACGGTTGTGAAAGAATGCAAATATGACAGCCAAGCTGTCCTTCATTTATGAAGGTAGTGGAACGATTATCTTCTTTCTTTAACCACTCAGAAACCAAAGCTCTGATATGCTTGTCTGGTGGAAGTATAAAAGAGGGCCAAGGGTATGAACTCAGTCCAATCCAATCAGAAAATTAAAAGCTCAGAAATAAAAGGACTATCACTCAGAAGCCAGTTATACATGGATTCTAAACATTGCTTTGAATTGGGACAAAAGAATTGCAAATGTCTAATAAACTTCTTGAAAAAATGCAAAATATAACAATGGAATCTACACGTGGCAAAGCACAGCCATTTCCTTGTCCCCTGTGAGAGCTTCTAGGATCCATCAGAATTGGTCAGGGTCCTTTTCCCTCTTGCATCCCCCAGGGCTTCTCTATCAAAGCACTCATCCTAGTGCTGTATGTTAAACTTCGTTTGTGTTGTCTTTGCCATTAGAAGAATGTGAGCCCATAAAAATCAGAAAATGTTCTGTTTGGGTCTTTCTCCAATATAGTGGCATATAGTTTCTAACTATAAATATTTATTTAAAAACAGATGAGGAAAACTTGAATGTTCTTTCATTAGGCCCCACATAAACTTCCCTAAGAACATAATTTCTGATTCCTCAGTCAGGACTTCAAGGAAGCTTTCTTAGAATTTTTATTTAATAGCCATTCTGAGCATCAGCAAAACCCTCAGTGTCTCCCTAAAAGTCAGTTGTATGCATGTTACACAGTGAGCTGCCTAATACCTTATTACAGTGCGACTGCAGAGGGCCAATCAAGCACTGTGGTTCCTACCACCACTCTGAGCTTATTGTTGCCATGAGGCAGAAGTGGAAACCAGTTCCCAGAGGTGGTGGAATATTTCCACCTTCATATGGACACAATGGGACAGAGTTTGACTGGATCTCTCTGACTGTTAAGTTCATGCTGTCACCTCTTTCTGGCTTTTGTCCTCTCCTGAATCTGCACACCTGTGTCAGAGACAGTCACACAGTGACACACAGGAGTTATCTCCTGAACGTCATCAGGCTAAATTCAGCGTCCATTGTGCCAGGCACCTCCCCACAGCTGTGGACAGTATGCTGTGGACAGAATTCATGTTCACTATACATTAGGCACTTTAGTTTACCAGGAGAATGCTGTGTCCCCTTGATGAATGGGGTCCTGGTCGCATTTACATGCGAGGGGGGGTCAGAGAAAGGGCTTCCTGTGCATGATAAGGGGCAGTGTGATGCATCGCTCACAGTGTCAGCATGCAGAAGTCAGGGGTGATGAATGGGGCTGCAGGAGAAAGGGCTCCTGGAGGCTCCAAGCTTCAACACACCAGCCTCAGCTGATGTGGTGCCTGATAAGGGGTTCAAGACTCTGGTGCATTGAGGATCCAGTCCCTCATACATTCATCAATGTGTCAACAATTTACTGAGCACCTTGTCTGAACCAGGAGCTTGCTAGAGGCTGCAAAGGTAGAAGGAAGATGCAGTCTGTATCTTTAACTTGCCTTCTACCAATGAAAGCCTCAACTACTGAGCACTTACTTTGTAGGAGACACTTCACATGCACTTTCTCATTGAATCTTCACATTTCAATGGGGTAGTACAATCTTCATTTCAAGAATAGGAAACCCAAGACCAAGAAGGATTAACCCACCACTCCAAGGCCATTACAGGTAAATAATTAAAGAATCTGGGTTTGAAACTCGGTTTGTTTGATCTCAATGTCAGAGTTAGTAATTGTCCTTCAGTTATGCAGACAATACAGGGTAGTAAGAAGGAGTTCCAATGTGTCAGACAATCTGTGTTTGTCTATTTTTATTATCCTGACAAATTGGGGCTACACCAGCCTTCTTTGCCCTGTTCTGAAACTTCTTCTAAGTCTATAATTAGTTCAAAATAAAAGTTTAAAAAGTAGGTGATAAGAATGAACTCAATGAGACAAGCACTTATTAAACCCACAAACTGGGCTCAGCTCTGTGCTATATCAGGGGAAACTGAGACCACTCACTTTACAGGATCTCAGCATTACAATTTGTTTCTTCTTAGGTAGGATAAGTTTCATGTCCCTTAAAACGTCCACACTCTCAGCCTCCTAACTGTGGAAGCACAGTGTACTCTTCCCCACTGAGATGAGAAATTTATGCATCTCATCAGGGCCTCTGATCTCACCAGTGAAATTCAAGGGACTCAGTCAGCTCCATCCTCTTCCACTGCCAAGATTTCTGAGCTGGATGTCACTCATCTGCCCCTCCAGATTGACCTTTCCTCCTCCACCCAGATCTGTTCCCCAGAGGCCTTATGAATCACATCCTAGAGCTCCCTTACTTCAGGGTGGATTCAGCCATGGGGAACACTTTTGCAAGGAAGGAAAGAAGAAAGCTCAGGGATGTTAAATTTCCCAGCTCCTTCCCCATAGTATCACTCCAACATAGCTGATTCCTTCCACCAAAGGAAAGCCACATTCCTGTCAAGTCACCCTCCCTGGCCAGGCCTGTCATTAGGGTACCTAATGACTCTCTGTCCTATATCCCACCTGTATCCTATATCTAACCCCAGAGTACCACACTACCACTTGGAGTCTACAACCTCCTGCCCACTCTTTTGTAAACAACACCTATATGAACCTCTCCTCCCACTACCAAGTTGAACCTGCCAGTTTTCCACCAGGGTGCTGGCATCTTTTGAGAGCAGAAACCATATTCAGTGCCTTATTTTGTTACCCTGTGGACTAAGCCACAGTGCAGAGGCAGTCACCAGTGTGTGGGGATTGTCTGATGATTGGCTGTGTCCTCACTTACCCATAAATTGGCCTTATAGAAAATTTACTTATGTGTATAAGTTTTTGCAAATGAAATTTCTGTTTTAATTGGGAGAACTTAATATTTCTTAACCTATTTTTGGGACCCACATCTTTTAAGAAATCTGATGAAAGCTCAACCTAGAAAATTATATAAATGGCATATCTTTATAAACATTTGCATAAATTTTCAGGTAGTTCATAAACCACAGGTTAAAAACCCCTGAAATAATGCCTTAGCAAAGAATCTTCTCATGATATGAGTACTTGCTTCCTGATTTGAAGACACAGTCAATTCTAAAGGCTTTGCTGTTATAATTATTGTTATTAAAGTACAGATTGTACTTGGATTATAAGTCAGTATGGTATTACCATGATTTTTGTATTTTATGTCATTCCTCCATCAACCATTTAAACATTATTATTAAGCTCATAAATTACATAAGAGAAAAATAATAACAGGAATACATACAACCCCATAACTGTTCCTACTGCTTTACAAATATGAACTCATTTAATGCTCACAGCAATCCCACAAGGACAGACTTATTCACATGCTCCCCTACATGCCTCCAGGCCTTGAGGTTAGCCTGGCTCTCTCTGTCTATGAGGATCAGGGACATCATCTTGATTATGAAATTCCACTCTGGAGGTAGGTAAGAGCCATGGCTCCTGACAGTCCTCTCATTCTGCTTTCACAGGACCTTGTTCTTAGTTCTTCCCTGGCTTAGCCACAGCATGAAAGTCACCTTGCCCTCAGAGCAGTGATTTTCAATATCCCACAAGTGTGACACACTTGACTCAGGATGCAGACAGCAACACACTAGTAATAATAATGTGGCCTCAAATGCATAAGCCTCCTTATGTACTGGACTAGCCCTGTGCCCAGAGCTTTGTAAGTATTATACCTCATAACCTTATAATGGTTCTCGAATGTCTATTGCTTTTATTCAAGTTTATTGGGTTTCATGGTGGTGGATGTTAATTTTTCTACATAATTGAAATACAGAGTTTGGGATCTGGATATGGGAAGGTGCTCTTCTGGATTCCAAAACTCATCCTCTGCCTTCTTTATCCAAGAACTCTAGCCCTTTTGAGGCACATCTTCATACCAATGCCATCTGCCAACTTCCCAGTCACTTCCACTCCACCATTTACCAATGGCTTCAGGCCTGGTCCACAGTCTTGCTCCTCATCCACTCCAGCAGCTTCACTGTTTTTGTTTCTGAGACAGGATCTCGCTTTGTTTTCTAGGCTGGTCCTGAATTCCTGGGCTCAAGTGATCCTCCCACTTCAGCATCCCTGGTAGCTGGGATTATGGGTGTGCCATAATCCAGCTCTGCCATCTCTATTTTGGTGGGCTAAACATCCATGGGAATTGTCTCCACACAACCTAACTCTTTGATCACCCCAACCCAACAGTATTTTCTCTCCTACCTTGGGTGCTCCTTAGGCCATATGTCATCACTAACCTCTGAACCACTTACACATCTCTTCTGAAATCCTCTACTTCTGACCGCTTCCACTGGTCCCTTCTCTACCTCACTCTGCATAAATGTGCTAGCATCCTTTCATGCCCCCAGGGCTCTCCAGTGTCTTGGCCCCTGACATTTTCATTCCCTTCCTAGCAGTCACAGCCTATGTTCTGGTTTCTGGCTTTTGTCACTTAGTCCAGCACCACAATCCCTCCTTTGAAAAGCTGCTCACTTCTCTTGGTTCTTGCTCTCCTTCCTTCTCTCCAGGAATTACTCCAATCTTAGCTGCACCCAAATCTTTCCTTTCTGTGGTTCTGCTCCATGTAAATGTGTCTAGAGAACTCCATGTAAACAGTGTGAAGTGGGCTCATTGTGCATGGGCAAACCCAATCTCAAGTGGGCCCTCAGCACTGCACACAATCTATGATGACTGCTCAGTGAATTCATTCTGTCTGCCATGAAGTGATGATGCCACACCTTCCCCTCTCTTTCCTGTAACCTCTGACACTCCTTCCACTGCTCAGTCTCAGCTGGTAACTCTCTCCCTCTTCACAAAGAAAAATGAAATCAGAGAACTACCTCACATTGCCACCTCTAAATTCTCCACCTCACTGGCATCTGCCTTCTGCCTCATGGTAGCAGCCCCTCCCTGTTCTTAAGGCCTTCCCCATTCCTTGTCCTTTAGCTATGTCCCTTCTGCCTCTCACAGATTTGGCTTCTGTATTGCCTTCTCTTTTCTCTCAGAGGTGAGCACGCCTCAAAAGTGACCCTCTGAAACATGTCCTCACCTCTAACTCCACTTCCTCTTTTAGCCACCATCTACTGTCACACTTCTGATCACTGCAGTCTTCCTCAAATGATCTGGCAAGTGTCATCTCTCCCTCCACCCACTCCAACTGAGCTCTGTCCCCACCTTTCTCCTGAGACCACTTCTACCATGGCTATGAGTCTCCAGTCTATGCTAAAGCCAACGGTTCTCAGGCCTCATCTTATTCACTGAGACACCACCATCTCTGAGTTTCCATGTTACCGTACTCCCCTGGATTTCTCCTGCTTCATGGCTGTGGCTGACACTCTTCTCAGCTCTTTGACTACTCTAGACTCAGCATTCTCTTCTCCTCTCCCTTCCTCCTCCCTCTCTCTCTCTCTCTGTCTCTCTATTTGTCTCTGTCTCCTCCTCATCATCCTCCTCCTTTTCCTCTCCTTCTCCTTTTCCTTCTCCTTCTCCTTCTTCTTCTTCTTGTTCTCCTTCTCCTTCCCCCCCGCCCCTGCCTCAGTGATGAAGCTAGAAGCCAATCTTCTGCTAGCCAGGAGAGGCCTCACCAGAAACCTAACCATACTAGCACCTGGATCTTAGACTTCCAGCCACCAGAACTACTAGGACCCTGTCAGTGGTTTTGTGTTTCTTTGTCCTGGCAGTGTGAATGGAGACACTCACTAGCATGTGAAGTTAACCAGGAAAAGGAACCCTGGTTCTTCTGCTCACTGAGATTTCTCACATGCCCTAGAATAGTGCTTTGCATGCAAAGGCAATCAAGGGAGCTCTATTGCCTGAGTGGCTCCTTCAGTGCTATCCTACCATCTGCAGGGCTCGTTGGTATGTTGTCCTCTTCAAAAGCATCTTCAGACTTGCAATCAGGGTAACAGTTTAGAAGTGGGCCCTTAGAAAGTCATTGGGCTATGGGAGCTCTGCACTCCAGATGGAATTAGTGCCTTATTCAAGGGTTGGAGGGGAACAGACCCTTTTACTTTTCTGCTCTTCCACCACAGAAGGACACAGCATATGTCCCCTCCAGAGTGTGCAGCAACAGGACACCACTTTAGAAGTAGAGGGTGGCACTTATTAGACAGTAAATCTGCCAGGGCCTTGATCTTGGAGTTCTCTGCCAGTAGAACTGTGAGAACTAAATCCCTTATTATTTATAAATTACTCAGTCTCAACTGTTTTGTTACAGCAGCACAGACTAAGGTGCTTGTGAATTGACTGTCTCTACAATACTCCAAGACAAGATCACCAAACTTTGGTCCAATGGCCACATCTACCTTGTGGCATCATACATCTTATGGGCTAAAAAAATTATTTTCTTACACTTTTGAAGGGATGAAAAGAGGAAGAGAAAGACGACAAAAAAGACCACATGCCAGTGGCTGCACACCCACTGCTTCTCCACCCTCACACAGATGCTTTCCCATGTGACCCCAGTGATGCACACCCTCTCCCAGCACCATTAGTACCACCTTTCCAGTCCATTAGGGGAGCTAATGTGTGCACAGAAGAGTGCTTGAGAGGTTTCTTCATAGGAATTTTCTAAGAATCCATTTCTGGGGAGTAAGAATATTCTGTATTAACTAATAAAATAATTATATTGTGAATCAGGAGTCCGTGATTCCGCTAACATGATTCCATTAGCAGTTATCGCCACTTCTCACTGTTTAGCTTTTTAAAAAAAATTTTATTGGTACATTTTATTGGTACACTTTAGGTATACAATTAGTTTACATTTATCATTGGGCGTTTGTACCTGTACATGATGTACCTTGGTTCTTATTTTTTCCCCATTACCTGTGCGCCCATCACCCCCTCCACTCTTCCCTATTTACTTAGATTTCATTTCCATTTTTTTTCTTTTCTCATAGTTTTTCCTTTCCCTCTTTTCCTTGCCCCTTTCCCTCCCTTCACTCCTTCATCTTTGGACTTTTTTTCCTATTTCAAATTATCAATTATTCATTTTAATCATTTTAACTCTTGTTTACACTATCAGTTTCTCACACTAGTGAAACTATTCAGTATTTACATATGTGTGTCCTATTTATTTCACTTAAGAGTATGGCCTCAATGTGC
>NW_004624730.1:16738335-16766699 GCF_000247695.1 Heterocephalus glaber | reverse complement strand
TCTGCTGTGGATACTTTCAATGGAGTTTTTGATCTCCTGAATATCTGTTTGAATCTGTTTCATGGATTCCATTTCTTTCTTATGTTGAGCGATCATGGTTTCCATTTCTTTCTTATGCTGGGCATTCTTGGCTTCCAGCATGGTTCTGAGCTCATCTATTTTTTTAACTGTTTGTGTTCTAGATCCTCTAATCATGTCTTTCACTCTGCTCACCATCTTTGTGGATATCTGGGAGATTATTTCTGCTTTGAATTTTTCTAGAGCCTCATTCATCTGTTTTGTTACTTCCTGTGCTGTCAGTTCAGGGTCTCCAGGTGGTTGGTTATGGGACTTTTCCATCTCATTTCCCCCAGGATTTACCTTGGTAGGGTGGAAGTCTGAGTTTGTGCTTTGCTTAAATGTCTTCTCATTTTTGTTTTTGGTACTGTCCTTGGTTTAACCCCTGGGTTGATAATTTGAAATTGCTTATTGTAGGTATCTTTGTTGCTTGTAATTAGAACCCTTATGGAATGATTGTTTCTTAGAGGTGTTTTTCAGATATAGCTGGTCTTTAAGTTTTGAGTCTCTAATGACTATAAGGCTATCTCATTTTCCTTATAGTAGGAAGATTCATTGACTACATCAATAACAACACCTTAGCCCTAGTGATACAATCAGCAACACCATTGCATCAAGTACATCTTTGAAAATGACATTTTCATTTTGGTAGTTATTAATCTACCACCTTTAGCTGTGTGAATTAAATCAAGATCGAGGACCAGCCCAACATATAGTGAATAAACTCTTCAATATAACACCTTTACCCTTTGGGATGGGGAGTTAGAAGGGGTTGAGGAGGGATAGATGGGAAGAAGGATAGGGGAAGGTTGGCAGTGTGGTCAGAGGACACAGGTGGGAAGGAGAAAGAGAATAATAGGAAAATAAAGAAGAACTCCAAATGAGGACCAAAACAGGGACAGAAAGGGAAGATGAACAATGTGGGAGAGCAAGAGAGTGAGTGTAAGAGAGAGAGAAAGGAAAGAGAAAAGATAGAAGAAAAGAAAAGAAAAAAAAGGAGAGAAAAACAAATATTTGCAAAGAGTAGGGAAAAAAATTAAAGATAAGAGGAGCAAAAGAAAAGAGAAAAAAACCAAAATAACAAAACTAATTTTGGGAATAAAAAATAACCATGAAGATGAAGGGCCTCTTTCAGGGTATGTCTCTGCTGTCACAATAGATAACGTGGGTTGCAGTGTGCAGATATAAGTCAATGAGTCTCAGCAAGCTAGTCGCAGACCCATGAGATTCAGGCAGATTTCTGGCTGCAAGTCCCAAGTTGAGCTCCCTGTCGTCCCATAGGGTTGAACTTCGCAGAGTTGTATTGCAGGTTCCAGCTGCCCTTCCCCTGAAGATAGTCTGGGTCCTGATGGGAGGTGAAGATGACTCCAACTTACGCAGTACAGTGGTCTGGTGGTGTGGTGTCCTCTGCGTCTTTGTAGTGTGGAACCAGGTGGCTGTACAGAGGAGCGGGGGGGTGGGGGGTGGGGTGGGGCTGTGTATCCAGTGGATTGCTGCCAGGGCACGGGCTGATTCCGCACATTCCGCAAGACTTGCAATGTTGCTACAGCGTCCGCAGACCCGCCTGTCTGCAGCGGGCTGATTCGGCACGTTCCATGCGACTGGTGACGTTGGTACGGCGTCTGCAGACCTGCCTATCTCTGTTTAGCTTTTATTGTGGACCAAATGTTCTTCCCCTCACCTCCATCCACTGCATCCTCCCAGCTTTGAAGTTAAGAGGGGCCATCCAGACTTGTCTCCTTATAAATGCTAAACCCACACAGATAATAGATTCATACTGCAAAGGACGCATTGGCAAACTCATGTAGCAGGGAGCAGCATCCTCCAGCTGCAAAACATGCACTGAAAGCTGGTGTGTGCCCATGGAAACCAGAACTGTGGTCATGCCCAAGTGCTTTTCTGAAGGCTACACAATTGTAGGACAACCATAGAGGGAACCATAGATTGGCTTCCCTCTGCTTCTGATTGGATCAAAACAGTAATTAAGGACTTGTTCATGATAGTCATTTGTTTACTCCCCTTAAAGCTATTATTGGTGTCACCTTCAAATGCCAGACTTGTGTTTTTTCCTGTGGTTTAGATTCAGTGAAACTGGCTTTCAGGAGATGGAGTCAACAAACCAGAACCTTCCTGTGCTTGCCCACTTGTGTGTCGGTAGCCTTGTCTTTGTTATGGATACCTAGGCCTTGGAGGCCATGCTATGCATGGCCCCAATGACACAGGGCCATAGTATGGCTCAATGAATCCACTAAACAGTGTCCAAGTCATGTCTCATGCTTTCTTTCCTGATCACAGAACAACACCCGCAGCAGTAGCCTTCTATCAACACTTGTGCTGAGGAAAATGGGACTGAGAATTTGGTGGGGGAAGTTGGGCCTCAATGCCTCATGGCTCTTGGTTCTTGGGGTCTGAGGCCCAGTTTAGATTATTGTTGGACTCCTCTTGTCCTCATGGCCTTCTTCATCTCTGCATCCCTATAAGATGTCCTTCCTAGAAAGGGAGAATCTTGTTCTTTGTAGAGGGTATGCAAGGTTTTGGGGTTGGCACCTTCACTCTGCCTCTGTAAAGCCTCTCTCCACCCTGCCCCTCCACTCAGGGTCTAAGAGGCCAGTGTGTCTGGCCTGAATCAGCAGGTTTCCTTGCATTTTGTTTCTGGTTGGGCCTGACCATCAGGACATCCTAGGAAGTCTAGGGTATTATGGCTCCAGCTGTCTTCCTGAGTTGTAACCTGAGCTGGCTATGTCCCTCAACCAAAGGCCACAGTTCTGTCAAGACCCCAGTCTTCAAGATCCTGCAGCCTCTCCCTCATTCCCTTGTCACTTGTAGCCTGGAGGGCCAATACTTCACTTGTGAAAGGAAGTTCCCTGAAGAAGCCACATCTATATTGAAGATTCTGCACCCTGTTTGATCTTGACTGACCAGAGCATCTTAATTGTGGAGATAGTATGGTACAATTCAAAAACCAAAGTTATCTGAGGCTACCTTTAGGTCACCTTTAATAGTCATTTACTACCAACCTCTGTATCTGACCTATCATCTGCCTAACTACTAGATGAAACTTCAGATGAGTTGCTAACATTGACAGACAGACCTCTAGCCCCCACCAACCCTATAGCTAAGAATGTGATAACATCTGAATCCTATAAAAGATTCCCCTCTTGTGCCCTGCAGTAGCCCATCTACTTGATGCTCCCACAAATGTAATTAGTAAATGCATTGATCTGTGACTTTCTTTTATTCTGTGACTATAAAAGTTCACACAATTTCTTCCACAGTGGACCAGGCCATTCTAGGTAACTCAGATCAGTGTTCCCAGGCCACAGCACTCCTATTTGGCACAGAAGCTGTTTTCTTATTTCCTTTTAAGCAGATTTGTTATTCTATGTTGAGATACCATTACTACCCCTGAGACACCATCTTATTTCTTAGGGTTTCCTTAGCTCCTAGCACCTTTATTAAACTCTCAAACTTACTATACTGGCTATATAATTGGTTTACCATGGATATCCTGAGTGATAAGATGCTTTTGCTTGATTTTCAGCTGGTGGGTACTTACAAAATGCTTAAAGGAGGAGAGTGGAAATATGCATGTATTTGGCTGCCAGGGTATTTAGTGGTGGGAGTAAGGGATGTCTAATGATTAGCAAATCACAGGACAGTCCTCTACTTGTACCAATTCTCCAGCCCAGAAGGCACATGCCACTCCTTCTGGGAATAATTCACAGCCCACCGAGGAAGCCCTGAAGACACTAATTCCACCACACTTAGAAAATCAAAGCATAGGAAGCCTCCATCCAGCACCCACATGGCAGTTGAGAACACTACCCAAGTCCAATCATTTCCATGTTACTGCTCTCTATGAGACATAAGACACCCTGCTGCCACCCATTCATTCTAGCAATCAACTGTGCTCTAATTAATGGCTTACATTAACTGAGCATGTACTAGGTGTTGCTTGCTTTAGATCATTACTTGACTAATGATGTCTTGTCTATATTTCTTGCCAGCCCAGCAGGGGTAAAGGGAGGAGATAAGGCTGTTCTCTCCTTCCACTCCCCAGGCACAGAGCAGGGCTGAGCACACAATTTCTCATTACTAATTACTGATTGACCTCGGTTGACTTTCTCTGGGATTCTGCTGTGTGGGGCCCATGAAATCATATCAAGTCTTTCTGCTTCTAGTCCAGGTGAAAGACATTTGGAGAAGCAGGCAATTGGGAAAGGATGAAATATGATAATTATGTGTCATGACTTTGAACTGTGACATACTCACCCCTACTTCCCAAGCAAACATTTTGCCCTTTTGAGGCTCCTTGGCTGGTGGGGAGCTGTCTCTCTCTCTGTCTCTCTCTCTGTCTCTCTCTCTCTCTCTCTCTCTCTCTCTCTCTCTCCCTCTGTCCCTCTCTCCCTCCTTTCCTCCCAGTTTCCTACTCTACTAAATTTGGGGCTGGGACCTCTAGGGCCTCTTCCTCACCTTCAGCCTTGCCACCCTGCTCTCTGTGTATTAGGAATGCTAGAGCAACACTGGAGGAATTGATAACAAATGAAGTGATGATAACAGGAACAACTGCCACTTGGGGAGTCCCTTTCCACTCCAAACATGACATATATATTTCTGTCTTAGCGAGAATGTATTGTCTCTATTTTAGGGACAAAGAAACTGAGTCTCAAAGAAGTTAAATAACTTAGTGTCTGTAATTCCAGTCCAGGATTATCTGGAATTCAACCCTGTTCCCTTCTACCCAGGAAAAGCCTCCTAACAGAAGCCATTCCTAGGCCTACTGCCCCTCAGTCTCTTTACCTAACTCCATCTTCCAAGAGTGGGCTCAGTTGGATCCCCATAAATGAAGCCAGTTACGTTCCTTCTAGCCACTATTACTATAAGAGGGAACTCATCATTTCCTTCTCAAGGCTTAGTCATGCCGAAGTTCTCCAAAGAATTACACTCTGATATAGCTCAAGAAATATTAGCAATGATAGGACCAAACCATGAAGCCTTGGTTTCCTCTGGGATTGGGAATTTTTCCCATCATTCTCCTTGCCTAAATGTCCTACTTTTGTTGTCTTTCAATCCTAGCAGACGACCTGTGCAGAACAGCAGCTACAACAAAAATTACTTTCTCACAGTTTTGGAGGCTAAAAGTCCAAGATCAAGGGATCAGTAGGTGTGTTTTTTCTGAAGTCTCTATTCATGGCTTGCAGATGTCACCTCTTCACTGTGCCCTCACATAGTCTTCCCTCTATGTGTGTATCTGTGTTTAATCTCATCTTCTTATAGAGCCCCAGGCCTCAGATTAGGGTCCATTCCCATCACTTCATTTATCTTAACTACCTGCTATGGTTTATATGCTCAAACATAGTCACTTCTGAAGAACTGGGATTTAGGACTTTAACCTAAGAATTTTGGAGAGAAAGAGCTCCGTCCATAACATGACGTAAGAAGGATGCAAGTAGCAACAAAGTACCTGATTACATGTTTATTTAGAGACGAAGGGACCAAGTTTAAGAAACACAGAATCCAACTGGGACACCCAAGTCCTAGACCTGACTGCACTGAGGAAAGTCATTTTGCCTCCCTGGTTTTTCCATTTGTGTAATGGGCATAATTGCTCTGTCCCTGGTATCCTGGCAATGTTTTGCTGAATCTACAAGTTTGTAGCTGTGAAAGTTTCATGAGCAACTGAAAGAATCTATGCAACTGATACTAAACTTCTCATTAAAAGGAAAAGAAGCAGACAATGAAAAGCATTGTTTATAGAAAACTGATCTTTGCTGACCCTCCCTACCCCAATCAGAGGCCTGCTGCTTCAGTTAGCTCACTGCCACAGGGACTAGCATTTGTGGGAACATGACATGGGCTGGGGCTGGGTCAAAAGATGGGTCTTCCTTACCTCCCCACTCCCTGGCAGGGAGGTCTGTTAGCCATGTTTCAGGGGAGAAAAAGCAGGCTTAGGAAGGCCCAATGGTGAAGTGAACATGCAGAACCCTGGGCTGTCTGACTCCAGAACCTGTGCTCTTGCCCTGTGTGCTAGACAGAGCCCTGGCTATAACCACTGAAGCACTGATCAGGACAGGACACAATGTTCATCACTGAGGAGGTCACAGGCTACAAAGAGGTCTCCATGACAGACAGAGGAGGAGGTCAGTCTTCATCAAGAAGTGGCAGGAGGGGGAGCGAGGGGGGGAAACAGGCTGAAAAGAAGCACAGGAAGTAGTATGTTGCATATAGGGCCACACTGACAAAACTCCCTTCCTGACGGAACCATGCAGCAGGAGGAAGAGGTTCTAGACCACTAACCAAAAGCATAGTACTCATGTTTCAAAAGAGGTAAGGTGGAAGATTATGAAAACTAGGTCTGGAAAGCTGGATGCAAATACTCAATGGAATAGATGAGGTGGTGACTTCTGAGTCAGAAGGGACTCAGCCATCACTGTGGGTCCTCTGTCTACAAGCACACCCATTAAAGCTCTCTTTTGATTAGGCAGAAGGTTGAAAGGAGTCTGGTTTTCCCAGGCCGGAGCCTCTGTGATAAACTTAGGTAGTATAGGGACCTTGTGATGTGGAGCACTGGTGCAAAAGAGTAAGGCTTGTAAGGTTCCTAGGGGTGACATTTAAGGAAATTTACTTCTGGTATAGCACACTATGGAATTGACCTGACAGAGAGTCAGTGAGCTGGTGTGTGACGAGGGTCCTCTCTGATCTCACCATCGTCTGGACCCTTCTGGGGGTGGGGGTGGGGGGGGGGGCGGGGGTGGGGGCGGGGAAGTCAGCCCCATTCACTTCATGGTCAGCTCGTGTTCCTGTAAGGAGAAGGCCAGTCTAACTTATAACCTAGCCACATGCCCTTTCTAGCTCTGAGCAGGCCTTGGGTCAGAGGCAGGGATGTCCAGCTAGAGTTTAATAACATTATTTAATTTCACTGTATTTACTTTTATAGATTTATTGCAAATGATATTAGTTTTCCATTTGTAATCAAAATAGTGTTTTTCTTAAATTTGACTAAGTTTTCTTTTCAAGAAGTTTCTCTGAAGAAATATATTAAATCAATAATACACCAGAGGATACAGAGATGAAACAAAACTTGGGAGGTGGAATGTGTCTGATTAAAGTTGGGAGACACTAGATTTTCCCGCACCAGGCAGGATGGTCAGGGAGGATGGGGATAGGCCATCTCCCCTCTGCCAGTGCTCCACACGCTGACCACTGAACCCAGAAGCTGCTTCTGCCCAGGACTGTGGAACACGGGCTCCCACTTCTAGCAAGAACACCGAGTCCCGTTCCGGTGATCTCCCAGGATGTCTCAGTGTGTGATGAGCCCTCTCTGGGATCACTTCAGCTAGCTCTTCGGTCTGTGAGTCTTTTTCCACAGTCGCAGGAGCCCCTTTTTATTCCCTGAATACTGGGGAGTTTCTTTTCAGGGAGAACAACAGAATGGGGACAATTTTGGAAAAGGCTTGCTTAACGTTTCAGTCCATCCATGGGGCATGCATGACATCTTGGTGATCCCTGAAGAAAGCTCTGTTGCCTTCATTTGAGAAGAATACCCAACACACACACGAAAGGTTTCTGGCCCAGGAAGCTTTTGCCCTGCATGGGAAGGGATCAGAAAGACAAGCTGGTTTGGGTAGAAAATATAATTAGAAATGGTGCCTTTTCCAGCCTGCCCTTTCCAGGCGACCTTCTGCTCACATTTGCCTGCTCAGCCCCCTGCCAATAAGGAGAAGGAGGGAGGGCTCTTTCTAGTCCTGGTAAGCCAGAGGTTTGAGTGACGGGCTGGGAAATATGTGCCCCCTCCATGCACAGACCCTCCAAGCAAGGAATAGGCTGGCCTGTATTTCGTGATTTTAAAGTTTTGATATTGTAAACATTCACATAGAGAAAATCTATGCATGTTTTAAGGAAATGTTCCACACCCTACTATGGTATCCTTTAATCTGGGAGATAAAGACCGAATCCCAGAATGAGATTAAATAGGCTTAGGGGGTGAAGAATGAGGTGCAGTTGTCAGACCCACCTCTTACTTGCTCACAGCAGGTGATTTAGAATAAGCCTTGGAGGTTCAGTTTCCTTGACCGGGAAATGGAGGAGTGCTTCTGCCTTTCCTATAATCATCAGAAAGCACATCAGAAATAAAGGGATGTTGGGCAAACAAAAGGCCTTGCTACAGTGAAGGAAGAGAGATGCTACACCAGCACTGGAGAGTGCTGGGAAAAGTAGAGGTGTAAGTCACATCAGGGCAGGAGAGGGAAACTGCCTCGGCTGTCCTGAGAAGTTCCCAGTGATGGTGCCTAGGAAAACTGCCATCAGGAATCAGAGAATGTTATCTACGTCAATGATGGAGGATTTGTCAGCAGAGGGTGAAGGTCATGTGTAGCTGGGATGGTGAAAACAGTATCCCTCCATTTGTTGTTCATCATTATCTTTGTTTAACCAATAAAATTTAGGTGATGTACCTACTGTGTCTCAGGCACCAGGACAGGAAATGCTAGAAGAATTATAGCCTTAAATATAAATTGTCATTTATATTTATGATATAGACTTAAAATACATGACCTGCCTAACCTTCAAAGGAAAGCACTTATTCCATTGCTCAAGCCAATCATGTAATCGGATGGGTCTGCTCAGGGTAGGTTGTAAACTTCTGCAAGCCACCGCAGATCCCCAGAGCACCATAGTCCCTAACCTGACTGTACAATTCTCCCCTGGAGCGCAGTTTTCCCATAGTTATGAATCACTTCTAATATTCACATCATTTATTCATAGTAGTATCACACATACACATTTGCTTTATTGACTTTATGTTTGATATGAATCTTTTTGCTTAAGCTGGTAGTCCTACATCACCATCAATTAGTTTCATAATTTTGCACTATCCCTACCTGCCTCAGTTTTCTTGCCTGTGAAATAGGAATGATCATGCCCAACTTAACTTGGAGAGTTAATAAGAAGGTAAATAAAATTTTTCTGAGGAAGACTTGAAAAATTTAATACAAGACATAGAATCATGTAACCAAATCCCTAAACCCTACAGCTCCATCTATGTGAATGTCATAGATAACTGGCAAGAACAGGAGTTGGAGAGAGTGTCACTTGTGCTAAGAGCAGAAGAGGAGATGAGAAGCGCACTCTAGGCGGAGCACTGAAAGGTCACTGTGCTGAGATAGGAACTCGGCGGGTGTCACATGAGAACTCCTGGCTGTGGCTACTTGGAAGCAGCTCTCAGGCTTAAACTGTGGTGAAGATGAGAGCCCAGTAGTAACAGGAAGTAAGCTGGGGTCTGCAAAGCGTCCTTGGGCACTCTGCGGTCTGCTCTAGGTCTCCACCAAACTGAGATACACAGCTTGGGTTGCCACTGTGTGCCCTAAATTCAACATCAATTGGGCACACTGATGTGATAGTAAACTGGTTCCATAGAAATATCAATTTTTAGTGTTTGCTGATTCCCATGGTATAAAAATCCCAACCGTGGCCAATCCAATGATTTAGCAATTGATTTTAAAAAGTAAGAATAATTAACAATCGGTTCCCAGGTACCAGCTCCAGCAGACTCCTGAAGCAGCCATAGAAGGATGGGTTTGGCTTCTTAGAGCCTCTCCAGGAAATTACTACAAACAGATTATGAGCCATTTTCTGTAATAAGCATTCACACTTCAGTTGAGTTAAATGGAAATCAGCTGCAAAGGGATTTTTACAGTGTGCTTTTCTCATGCTATGTCTCTACAGGCCTGTTTGCAAAGTACAGACACATTTTCAAATTTACTCTCATAATGTCGACAGGCAGGATTTGCCTAGACACTACAGGGCAGACTTCCTGTCTTCCTCAAACCACAGTGCTTACTGGGTCAGCTTACTGAGCTCAGCACAGCTTTATCTGTCTTGCATTTTCCCTGGACTCTATGCATCTGTGACAGCCCAGAGGGGAGAGTGATTCCAGCCTTCAGACTGAGCGTCCATATTTGATGCTGGGACAAACAACTCTTTCCTGTTTACTGAGTTCATGAAGGAAATTATGGCACTGAGCATAAAGTACTGCACTTGGCTGTCTGCACCTGCACCTCTTGCTCACTGAGATGCCCCACTCCTGGGGATTAGAAGGCTCTTTGTGATTGCAGGCTTTAAAAATGTATATTCGATTCTTGGAGATGTAGGGGGAAAGTAATTATTTGGAGTGTAATGAAAAACACTTTTAATATTTGTTCATCTTCTCTGTAACCTCACTTTATCTGTGATTTCAAAAGCAAAACGAGCTCTCAAAATAGCAATGTTCTTGAAATCTCTTAGAAAACAAGTAGTTAAAGGAAACTTCCTCTTTTCTTTGTTGTCTTCTCACAGAAGAGAACTATTCCATCGGGATGGCCTTTTTCTCTTCTTCTTAAGCAGGAATGGAATGCAAACTCTAGTTTGAAAAAACAAAACAAAACACTGGATTCAGTCAAATGAAAAAGTCCTTCCATTTCTTTCACTGGGTTTTCAACTGAGTCACAGCAGAGACACTTGGCATCTTCTTACATGCCATGTATTTTTCTGTTGCAACAGTTTTAGAGTACAGGCCCCAGGCCCAGACTTTGAGTTTGAAGCTCAGTCTGCAATTCCCTAGCTGAGTGGCCTTAGGCAAGTCCTTTGTACTTCTGCATACCTGTTTCCTCATCTGTAGAGGGAATGCACCTTCTGGGTGCATTCTAAGGAGTAGACGTAACCACATATACGAAGCCTTTGGCACAGTGGCTTAGATGGCAAGTAGGTGCTCAATTAGTGATGATGATGACACCAACTGCTCCAAACATACACACACCTTGTCTTTTCAGCTGTATTTTGACTTCATGAAGGCATTGGGTCATTTTTTCTCCTCTTAGCAGATCTAGGAACACATGGGACATAGACACAAAGCCAGCCCTTATAGACTGATATGCTGTCGAACCACTAGGTAGGAGTGAGAAGGAGAGGTTGCCACCAGATAAGAAGGACACTCTCACAGAGGACAGAGGGTGCCTCTCTATGGAAATGAGGGGATTTGTTAAGAAGAAAAATCATGGCTTAAAATGAACAGGGAGCCAGCTTCTCCACCACGTGGTTTCAGAGGTAGTGTCCAGGTAGTTCCTATTTAAGGGATCCATCCCTGGTGGCTCATGTTTCCACTGGAGCGATCACCTCCCTGATGTGGATAAGAAAGATGAGGCCTCTCTGAACCTACCTCCATGAGTTCTCTAGCATGGCCTAGAGGTCCCTGGCTAGAGAAGATGAACAATGACACATAATTTAATAGAGATAGGGCAGGCAAGAATCCACCTGTGGAGCAGGAAAGGGGCTGTGTCTGTGGGGATCCAGGCAAAATTCAATGACCAAGAGAGATGTCACTCCCAGGCCCAGGACTACTGATCAGTAATAGAAATACTGCCCCTCCCCAGAATGACAGTCATGAAGCCCAAGAAATGAGAAGCATGAAGTGAGATCAACTAAACTTTGGGTACTCAGCTTCTTCTCCAGAGCACAACAGGAGAATAGGATAGAGGAGCCCAGGGTCCCTCTGGGAACACAATCTGAGCAATCCACACTGGAGGTTGTGTTTCCACAACCTGGAAACTGTACACTGGCCCTGGAATCATACTTGCCTACTTTTCTTTTCTGGGAGCCAATTAAAAGCCTGTTTTGATCTGGGGCTATGAAGAGAACAAGAGGAGAAGCTAACACCCTACTTTCCAGAGGCTGGGAGACAGGGCTCCCAAGTGGCAGCTGCAAGTCACCCAGAGGTTGAGATGCAGCAGAGAGAAGTCAGGACTGGGAAGGAAACACCCAAGCTCTTACTACTCATTATATGCCTGTGGGGTCTTGGACCTTGAGGAGCCTTAGCTTTCCTTGAGCTATAATAAGAATGAAGATAGTAGTGACCCCAGTGTTTGCAGCAACACATCTACTGCCCAACAGAATTATTTTAGACCATCCATAGTTGGGTTTTTCTCCTCTAATAATAAAAAGCAAATGAAAGAACTTCTGAAGGAACAGCCAAGTGAAAAGTCCTGACCTCAGAATCCAAGTTCTATCCTTACTAAAAATGTGTAGACATTAATTAATTCAGTAACATAATGCCCCACGGGATTTAATGTTTATATAACCTCCTTTGCTTTTGTCAAAATACTACTCTCCAAATACCCTCTGATGTTTCTCTTATAGAGGGGCTCATTCTTGATCTTTGGAATTTCCTGAGTTAATGACTGGGGAGTGAGCATTTCTTTAAGGAAAGGTTTCATCATTTCAACATCTATTTGGAAAACAAACAGTTCATTCTGATTAAAAACCCAAGGAAGTACTGACCCATATAAATAGACATAAGCCTCAAAATTAAAAGAAAACAGAAAATTCAATGTGAAATCTAAATATGAAGGTAGAATTGTTCCAAAATTTATAGAATGTTATGATGAGCATAGCATTTAAGGAAGGAAATATTTTAGCAAAACCTGGTAGAACACTGGCAGAGCTCTTAACAAATTCCTTTTCCCTTATTGGTGGAGATAACATGCCCCAGAGTGGAGCAAGATTTCCCGTAGGCCACATGATGTTGGTTGCAAAGCTGTAACTGAAGTATGACCCCCTGACTAGAACATACCATGTGCAGTTCTTTCCTGTCACCTTGGCACTGAGTGATCATTTGGTCTCATCTCTGTGTGTCTTTAAAATTCTTTTGTTTGAAATAGTGAGTCTTTCTACCAATCCAGGGAATTCCTTCATTTCCTTAAGAATTCCCCAAGCTTTACTAAAGCTCTCTACAGAGTTCAGTGCTTTAGTAGAGCACAGACACTGTGGGGACTTTCTTAAACTCAAAAATAGCTTTGCAAATATCAATTAATGGTCTTTTCGTAAAAACAATTCTGTCTCTCTCCACATCCATTGTGGCCCCCAGAGCTAAAAGGAGAGGAGAATCTCCATTTAGTTCTACCCAATTATTCACTTTTTCAGTTCACAACAAATAAAGGATCTAAAGTACATGAATCCAGACACTGTTTCTCTCATGCATGAGCCTCAGAATTGTCCAGGGAACTAGGCAAAGACACTGAATACAGCCAGCCTGCACTGGGGCTCCTGGCACTGCCAGGAATGGAATGTGATTCTCCACAGTAACACCTGGATCCTTGGAGCATAGAGTGCCGCCCTTTGGACAAGAGTCCCACTCTAGGGAAGGATCAATGGTTCAGGTGGTCTCCTATTATCTTTGAGCTAAGAAGAGAAAGAAGTCATTTCCATGTGTAATATGATGAGACCCATGAAAGACCCAATGACCACAACTAACTTGTTAAGCCACAAACCACAATGCCTGGGATTCCACTATTAGAATTCCACCCACCCCAGTCTCTAAGCCTGAATATGAGCTCAACCATATCCCAACTGCCTGGCTTGAGCAAGATATTTGAACTCTCAGGGCCACATTTTTCTACATTTTAAAAATGGGATTTTGATCCCATAGAGCTTCCCCAAGGATGAGCCCACTCTTTGGTTGAAGGGCTGCCCTTTTGTGACTCATCATCTCTAATGATTGTGTACAAAGAGGGGACACAGTTAACATATTCAGATGTATGGTCTTTACAAGAAGAGATGGGACTCCTAGCTGTAGGAACTGCATTGAGTTGATAGGAGAAGGAAGTACACAGAAATGGAAGGCTGTAGTGAGGCAGAGAGGGTGGATTCAGCCCTTAGGCCACAGTGGTAATTTTTTCAGGTTCCCCAGGCTCCATGCATCCTTTAAGAGCTTTCCTCTGATGGCTTGGGTAAGTTATGATGGCGACTTTGAATTCTAAGCATATAGCTGCACATAACACCATATTAAGTACTGAGGTTCAATACTCTAAAGAACAAGCATATTTTATGCCAAATACACTCTGATTTCCCCACACAGATTATATGACTTAATGTTTGAGATGGCCAATGTCATTTCCTGGGTTGGATTACATAGTGGTTTGCACAATTATTAGGAGAATAGACATTAAAATTTCAGAAGAAGATGCTATTTGAAAATTTAATTTCTATATTTTCTATGAATAGGAGAGGGGTAGATAATGCCAGGAACAAAACAAGCCATCTTTCTTGAGGTGGTCCCTTGTCAACTCTTCACTGCTCCAGCATAGTAACATGAGGAGAACAATGGACTTGACCAGCCTGATCACCTGTGTTGCCTCCTGGCTGCCCCAGAAAAGTCCTTTAGCTGTCTTGAGTCTTCTTTTTCTTAGCTATCAAATTAGAAGATGGACACCCATTTCCCCACAAGAATTGAACAGCTGGGGAGAACTAAATAATTCCATTAGCCCCCAAGTAGAACAGTGAGTCTAACTCCTCAACTCTCCTGTTGAGCCCAAGATGAGGAGGTAAGGAACCAAACTCTTCTCTGCCTGTGGACTTCACTGACTCCTCAGGAAGGGGGAGCCACTGGCTAATGAGACAAGCAGAGTTGTTTCCTTCTGATAGCAATGGTTTAGACATAGTTGTGGTCACAATATGACCTTCCCCTTTGAGAAGGAATATACAGATGTCCAATCCAAAAGTCTTGTGCTTAAAGGACGAGGTAAATCTGTAGTCAGCTAGGGGTGAAATGGCAGGAAACCCTTTCTGAAAACACACCCTGGCAAAACTCTTCCTGAGAGCTTTTCTTGGGTGTCAAAGAGCAACAGGGACATCAGGATCTTCCCCTGCAACTCAGAGAAAGCCTGGAGGAGGAGGGTGGATGAAGGGGAAGGGACAACTGGTGTTGGCAAGGAAGGATGAGGAAGATTTGAGAAGTGGATGAAAATTTAAAAAGCCCAAAGGAGAAGCTACTCTAAACAGAGACAGCACAGAGCCAGAGAAGGTCAAGGGGGCTTCTTAAGCAGATGCTATCACAAAACTTCATATTGTTGGGGGAGTTCCCAGCGTCCTCTGCAGAGATTTGTATTTAGAGGGACCTCTAGTCTGTCCTTTTATCAGCTGTACCAGCGTTCAGCAAAAGATTTCACCAGATTGGTAGGTCATTAAGCATAACCTTCATTATCAATGCCCCAAAGTCATAAAGATGCGTCGAACACTGACAGGTTGTCAGGTCATTAACTGAATGATTACTTACAAAGTGAGTTCCCATTCAAATGTTCCCCCTGTTGCTTAACACTAGTGTTGAGGGAAAGGCTCAACACCTGAGTTAGCATGAGGAGCACATAGGTACAATTATAATTTTTGTGTAATACTATAAGATAAAATTAACATGCTTTCATAATTTTAATTATAGTTTTCATACAAAATTCTAAAAACCTACCATGAAATTTTGCTATCTTGACTTTATGAAGATTTTTTTAAATGGCCTTGCTTCTGTATAAATTATATTTAAAGAATAAGGGCCTTGCACAATGTCCAGCCTGGTACGGTGGAGATGCAATTGAGCTTCCTGCCTCCTTTCACACCATCCCAGAGTGAGACCCAGTCTCCTGGAAAGGGCCACCTGCCTAAAATTCCAGAGGAAATGGGCACTGTGGTGCTGTGGGCAGCTCCAACCCCAGGCATGGAGAAGTATATGGAATGTGGAGAGAAACTAAGAGCCCCCCACTGAGTTCCAGGGAGGCAATCCTCTGAGAAGACTGAAAAGTGGATGTCTGCTCTGTGGGATCCATGCTAAGGACCAGATACAATGCTGTACTCACTGGCCAATGGGAAGAAAACCCTTCTGGGTTCAATTTGCCCCTCCCAGGTGAATTCCAGCAGGTTCTGCAAAGGTTTCCTGAGACTGGCTCTCAGGGGAACCACAGGTTAAGATTGATGCAGGTCACTTAGAAGGGCCTTTCTCCAAAACAGATGGATCCTGTTAAGTAGTTAGAGAACTTACATATCTGGAAGGTGTTTCGTTCAGGGTAAGGCTGTTTGCAAAGGGAAGCAGAAGAATAAAACTAGATATTTAAAGAGTGCTCTGACAATACAAGGCTCCCTCAACTGTCTACTACATACATAGCTATTTGAAAAGAAAAGAATCATCACTCATTTTTCCCACAGCAGTTAACCATATTCTGTAGGTAAAACCAGGCCACACCTCCACCATGGACTCGAAAGACCAGACAGGGGTTGATTCGTACATCAAAAGAGAGTGGGCCCTCCACTCAGGCCCCACCACCTTCTCAGTGACTTAGCCTCATTGGTGCTCAAAGGAGGCTCTGTGAGTGTTATACAGCTCCACACTAACCCATGATGGCCCTCTCAGGGCTGGTTTAGAAGCCAGGAAACTAGAGAATGCAGGCACTGAGGGTAAGATGCCTGTCTTCCATACAGGACATAGGAAGCCAAGTGTCTCTAAGGCCTGCTGCATCTTACAGTCTTGAGTAAGCCAGGGTGTCCTGGGGTCTGGTGAAGCAGCATTACACTCATCCTTACATTCCTGGGTAATATGCATGCATCATGGAAGAAGCCTGGCACAGATTAGATGCTCAATAAATGTTTCCCCAATGAATGACTAAGAAATTTGCCTGGTATAGGTGCTCAGAGCCTAGGAGTTGGAAGCCAACCTTTTCATTACACTCTAAACAGGAGAGAGGATACAAAGCTGAACAGCTGGCAAGAAAATGTTTATCACTCTTATTGTATAAGTGTCTGCAGCCCAGGAGAGGGGCAGAAAATTTATTATCTAGTTACTAGTTACATACAACTGCAAAGATGGTTGTCATGTGCTGACTTTGTAATGTACGAGTGAGGAATTAGGAATCTGTTAAGGTGTGATGTCTTCATTTTAGGCACTATGTTGCCCCCAGGCATGAGCTTGGATGGAAACCTTGGTGTGCAACTAGGGTCTGCTCTAGCATGGTTATTATAAGTCACATGACTGCACATTGTCAGTAACTTTGGCAACATAACTAACATTGGAGAATACAGAGCATTTAAAAACAACGCATCTTGGGCCAGGGATTTTGCTCAGTGGTTCCACCGCCTGTCTCGAAAGCGGAAGAACCCCAGTTCGATCCCTGGTACCAAAAAAAAACAGAAAAAAGAAAAACAATGCATCTTAAGAAAAAAAAATTTAAAGAAATAAACCTCTGGATAACTTGGTACCTCCCTTGTTAATTATTAATTGATATTTATCACTGTTTAATGTAAACCTGGAAATATCTCAAGACTTGAACAGAACACTTCTTTCTAAGTCAGCCCAGTCCTTATTCTGGAATACAATTCCTATTATGTTACCACTAGGAATTCAAGTTTTGCTATTTTGTTTTCTGTTTCTCAGCAAGTTTCTCATCCCATCCAATTTTGGGTTTTTCATTAATTATGAATAGCTACTCTTTCTGAAGTAAATTCATTAGTGCTTTGGTATAAACTAGAATTATTATATTTTGTACAATTGTCACAACTATAATGTCAGCCCAAAGAATTCCACCTGACTGTTAGCCAGTGGGTCTGGGAGGGAAAGGCAAGAAAAGTAGAAGTTTCCTCCCAGTTAGGTGTTGCTTCATTGGCACCAAGGAAAGGATCCTAGGTCTTTCTGACATTTGTCCTGAGAAAAGAATCAAAACTTCTGCTGCTGGCAGCTCTTTCCTAGAAAAGAACAATGACCTTCTAAGTGTGGGTAGTATACTTCACAGAGTTATCTCTTGCTCCAATGTCCTTGCACTGCTGCTCGGTGAAGAGGAGGCAGGTGGGAGGGACTGTCTTTGGGAGAATCTAGGTCATCCTTCCAAGGGTGCTATTTGACCCTTATCACCACTGGAGTCAGCAGAGGGAAAGATATCCTTACTTACCCCATGATAGGGAATTGTAAAAACTGGCAATATTTGATTAAAGCTATACAATTCCTTCCATCCTGGCTAAATTTACCAGCTTTTAATGTGAACAGGTGTTTCCTTGTTCCCTGATAAGAACAACGTGAAGATAACATTGTAATCAGTTTCACAGTTCCCCCTTTCTTTATCAATCGTCCTCCAGTTCTCTGGAGATCAGAATACCACTTTTTCAATTACTGACAGGCATTGTTCTCTACTGTGGTATAACTCTTGCATTGTGATTTCTTTCTTTGTGCATTTATCTTCTTTCCCAACTAGTCTAGAAGCTCTTTGAGAGTCCACCTGGAGCTCAGTACACAGTAGGTCCTCTAAAAATGCCTGTTACACTGAGTGCGATTCTCAAGTACTTCAGCAAGACCATAGAAAATCAGGAAAAGATAATATATCACTCCTAGAAATTGATTTTGTATTTTATCTTTGACAATCTCGACATGACTAAGCATATCAGCCAGTTTAAACTTAGTTATATTATGAATAGAATTCTGAGATCTCAGCTAAAATGCTACCTTCAAATGCATCCTGAAAAATACATAAATGTATAACTCACTTATCCATACTGCTAATGGAAAGATAAATGTATGATCTCTAAATGAAGCTGCAAAAAGCCTGTGATGACAGAATTTGAGGCACTATGATAGATGTGGGAGTTTGAGAGAAAATTGAGGCTATAGCTCCCTGTCTCCTCTGAAAGCATTGTGTGGGAGGTGGCTATTGCCTCTTCCCATTCACAGGAGGCAGCTGGTGCATCATTCATTCAGTTTTTCAGGCAAGAGTACAGCAGGAAGGTGTGTTAGCTTTCCGTTACTCAAACACCTGAGATGATCATCTTAGGAAGGGAAACTGTTTTGGTCACAGTTTTGGAGGTTCCAGGCTATGATCAGGCAGGCCAACTCTTCTTAGGTCTGTGGGTTGCAGGGGCAGTGCCTCATGGTGGGAACGTGTGGTAGGGGAAAAGTCACTTACCTAAATTAATGAAAGACAGGAAGCAGAAAGGGCTGGGGTCCCACTCTTCCCTTCAATGTCATGCCCCCAATGACTCCCTAGGCTCTCCCTTTTAAATGCTTCACTTCCAGCCCTACAGGTAGCACCACAGCTGGGGACCAAACTTTTGAAACATGGACCTTTTTGGGACACTTATCTAAACCATACAGAAAACTATGCAAAAGTTAGCAATCCCTGGCTTGGCTGAAATTACAGACAGACCAGTACCTCATCAAAAGAGGATATTTCTAAATATTCTAGTCAGCTGCTGCAAACCCATAGACTAAGCTGTAACAAATGTCCAGGCATTGAGGCTCAGGAGGGTCTTCTTCAAGGGAATATTAAAATAGGACTAGCTGCTGTCTTTCATGGAGCAGCTCTTCTACGGGCAATGTGCTGAGTTTTATATGTTATTTCAACTTCTCACAACAGAAATAGATATGATAACCATATTCAATAGATAGGGAAACTCAGAATAAGAGTAAATTGTTTATTATACAACTTTTGGACATGGGGTAGTAGATCCCAAACTGTCTCATTCCAATTCTCCCACTGGTCATTTTGTGACTCTTCTACCTTTTCAAATGACACTCTGAAGACCACAGTCAGAACTTTCTTTCCAAGTACAGTACTTCTTCTTCTTCTTTTTTTTTTTTTTTTTTGGTACCAGGGATTGAACTCAGGATGTTGTACTTGTGAAGCAGGTGGCAGAACCACTGAGCTAAATCCCCAGCCCTTCCAAGTACAGTACTTCTATCATCACCTCAGTGGAACTGAGATTTCTCTTCCAGTCCTTAATATAAATATCAGTATGAGGGCCAGGGATTTAGCTGAGTGATTCCACTGCCAGCCTTGCAAGCACAAGGTCCTGAGTTTGATCCCTGGTACCAAAAAAATAATAATAATAATCAGTATGAATGTGAAATAACAAATGATTAACTGACTTTCAATTGAATGTTTTTGTCTATATAAGAAATTAATCCCTTCTTATGGGAAATGTTGCTGGTAAGATTTTTCAGGTTTCTACTTGAAATCAGGGGCAAGGTTATCAGCAATCCCTTTATCTGCCCCCTACCCTGCTTTCCAAAAGCCTGAAGTGGCCTGCTCAGTTCCTAAAGAAACTAAGGCAATGAGCTTTTTGTTGACTGAAATAATGCCTAAGAATAGTAAATTTCTTGTCCCCAAATCATGGACTGCTTATCTATGGATTGCTTACAAATATCAAGATGATCCACAATTTCTTACTTACAGAACATGCTCTTAACTCACCCCCTCTAAGAGTCAACAGAGTATGTGAATCTGTCCCTCCTCTTCACAGATGGCCCAAGATTAAGTAGCTGTTCAGGCTCAGATTGGACCAAGAGAGGATAGCTGTATACAGGAAGCCAAATGGATGCCCAGCAATCTTTATGTGACATGCACAGTCTAATTTGAAAAGAGAACCCAGAGAGATTGCCTATATCATTAAGAATCTGAACAGGATTCAGGAAGGTTACCAGTGAGTTATGGATACATGATAAGAAAGAGTACAGATCCAGAGTGTGGCAGAGATGTTCACCAAACATCCATGTGCTCTCCTTCATGCTTTAGTGTGCCTCACAACTCAGTTGGGGACACGTGACCAATTGCAGCCACTGGCTTACAAGCAGAACCAAGTGATTTCACTTCTGGCCATTGTAATCCACAGCAGTTGTGTCCTTTTATCATTTTGTCCCCTTCTTTGGCCACATATTACAGACAACATAGCTATAAGATGCAAGCAGTCCAAACCCTCAAAGCATGCCTTAGGAGAATGCTATCTGAGAAAGCAAACAAACTACACCATGCTTTGCAAGAGTGGCAAAGTTTTATTGCATTATACCTTTGATATTTGGGGGGTTGTTCATTATGCAGTGTAAATTGATCTATTCTGACTAGTAGTCCACAGGGTCACAGCCATTATAGGCCTCATGCAAGGATGGGACCTGGAAGAAAGAGAAAGACACAGATGCACAAAGAAAATAAGAGTGAGAGAGATAGGCATAGGAGTTGATCAACTTTGGAGCAATTTCAGAATATGTCCAATATGATGCCTGATGGTGGTTCCACTGTTTCTTAATTCCTATGAGATGCACATAAAATTGTGTACATGTACATTGGCACGCTGGAATAATTTAGTACTATTATTACTATTATGTGATGAAGGATTAATAAAATGTCAAACCAAGGTAAGTCTGTGGCCAGCACAAAACAATGCAGTCTATTGCTGGGGAATGGAGTTGAGGAGGGCAGGAGCACACAGGAACTCACACCTACCAAGTGAGTGCCTAGTGTCTACCAGGAATATTGCTTCATTTTATTTTAATAAAAATTCTAAGCCAAGTGTGGTGGCACATGCCTGTATTTCCAGCACTCAGGAGGCTGAGGCAGAAGGATCACTGTGAGTTCAAGGCCATCCTGGGCTACATAATAAGTTCAAGGCAAGCCTGAAGTACATAGTGAGATCCTGTCTCACAAAACAAAAACTAACAAACAAAAAAACCCAACAAAGACAAACTCTAATAGTAAAGTAGATATTATAATGTCGCTTTACAAATGAAAATCTGACAAAGTGGTTAAATAACATGCAACTAATAATCCCTGACATCACTGGTGAAGCCAGGTTTGACCCCAGTGCACCAGCTGCCCTTTTCCTACCAGGCTCCCCTACAATCCACCTCTTTTCTTTTGCCTTCCACAAAGACCTGCAGTGAGGCATCCTGACCACAAGGGGCATCACAAAAGCAACCAATAAAGACTGCCTTGGCTTCCTCTCTAGGAGTGTAAGGGACCCAAGATCAAAGTACAAGCGTGGCTGTACACCCACACGTGGGCATAGGTACCATTAGACACTTAATTACTTCAGGCTTTATGATATATTGTTTACAGCAACTTCAGGCTGTCTCTGCTCTCCCACTGTGACAGCCCACCCCGACTATGCATATGCATGGCATTGACATTACCTTCCACCCACAGGCAAGGCTGTGTATCCCCACAACCCACCTGGATCCTTATTGGTCAGTATGTAGGGCTGGCTAACTATAAATACATTTAAGAAAGAAAAAAAGTAAAACCTTTCAGTGACTGAAAATTTGCATTTTCCTATTATAAGGTCATGTTTTGAATTTTAAGATAATTTTACAATTTTCAGTCTTTCTGTTCTATCTTTGGTTTACAAGTGAATATTCAAAGGAACACTTAAAATCCTTTTCTTTGGCTTAAGCAAAAGATACCCACATTGATCATTGCCTGATGCTAATAAGCGAAGGAGAAGGTAGCATTGCCACAGGGACACAGATGGCAACTATAAAAACTTGGTGCAGTCTGCAGACAGCCCACGGGCTTGGGAAGGGGACAAAGTCCACATCTCAGGGTGATGTAAGGGAGGAGAAGACAGGACAAAGGTCCCATGTCAAGTCCTGAAAGGAGTGAAGTCACAGCAAAGGAGGAGAGCAACCACCAGGGACAGGAAAGAGGACTAGAGGAAGAGGTGGGATGGGATGTAGGATTTTAGAAAGAATGACAAAGAGGCATGTACACAAGTGTGCCTAAGGGAGATAGGAGCAAAAACACTCTGTGTGCCCTCCTAAGAGGGAGGAGACAGGAGGTGGCAAAGAAGCCAGAAGTACCAGCCTGTAAATAGGCTTCTGCAAGAGGTAATAATTTGTTGCCAGAGAAATTAGTTTTCCAGGGTAGTGTGCTACTACCTCAGGAGCATCTCCTGACAGGGTGACCCACAGCCTGACTCAGTCTCCTAAATCCAACTTTGGCTCCGTCTTTATCTTATCCCTGAACCTGTGGCTGCTATTTTTTGCAGAGTTGGCAAATAGATTCCATCTGCTATGCCAGCTCTAATTGAATCCACACCATCACATGAAGAGGAATTCTGTAGCAGAAACACATCCAACTAAAAAAGCACCTCATTTTCCATTGCTCATGGAAGAGGATGTGGAACCTAGTTCTTGTCAGTGAGCTGGAAGCAGCATTTTGGTGGGAATAGTGAGTTTAACAGTGATTGCTCAAAAGATATGTCCATGTCTGGGACTTTGTGAATGTAGCCTTGTTTAGAAAAAGGATCTAGAAATGCAATCACCTTAGATTACCCAAATGGGCCCTAAGTCTAATGAGACAAGTATCCTTGTAAGACATGCATCAAGGAGGGGTCCATGGAGAAGAGGAGAAGGCCATGTGAAGATGGAAGCAGAGACTGGAGTGATGCAGCCACAAGCCAAGGAATATCTGGAGCCACTAGAATCTAAAAGAGGTGAGGAAGATTGTCCCCTACAGTCATCGGGACCCCAGCCCTGCTGATACCTTCATTTCAGCCTCTTGATCTCCAGAACTGTGAGAGAATAAGTTTCTGAAGTTTTAAGCCACCCAGTTCAAGGTAATTTGTTACAGCAGCCTCAGGAAACTAATACAGAATGATTTCCAGGAGAGTTCCTTAAAAGCTGGCAGACAACCACTCTACACTCTTTGCTTACTAAAATCTACCCAACAGAACAAGGATAAGCTTGTCTGGGGCATGTGTGGACTAGCAGATTCTTGTGTCCTTTGGACTGTGGCATTAGCACATCTATCACTAGGCTGTCTGTCTTGACATACAACCCTCGTTGCCTCAGGTATCCACGTATGATCTCAACTTTAGCATGGTCCTGTCCTGGATTTACAAATCGGCTGGAGAGAGTCTGCTTTATTCCCTTTAATATAACAGTGCAGTTAATTTTAACTCTCATCTCTGCTTCTGAGAGGACACTCAAATTCCTAATACTTTCACATAGAATAATACTAGTAATAATAATTTTAGGAGCACAAAACCTCAGTCATTCAGGCCCCCTGGAATAAGAGGTTTTGAAGCCAAATGGGAGGAAGACAAAGGACTTCACATCTCTTAGGAAACTGTGAACTATATTCAGAAGAAGTACATGCCTTTGAGTATTCAGTAACTGCCTCCAATCCAAGGGAATGAATAAAATCTCCAGCAAATTTTTTTTACTACCTTCAAAATTGTAAATATGCAATGTCTATACATTTCCAAACAAACACATTCTGATTAAGTCATTAATGTCACTTTATTGCCCTTTCTCCCTCTCCCTCAGTCTTGGTGAAGGATTTAACGTCAAACAATTCAGCAGTGACAGCTGGAGAGAAATCAGCTTTGAGATTTCTCATTAAAAGTAATGCTGTGTTAGTAGCCAAATACTTGGAAATGTGAAATGTTAAAACTTAATGGTGTGGAAAAGGTTTATTCTAACTTTGCAGATTGTACCATCTTTGCAGAAGTTGGTAGAAAATAACAACTCGGCATGTGGAGGGTCTGGTGTAGCTGTACAGATTGATGGGAGCTTGCAGAAGTAGGTATCCACTAGTGTGCAGTAGATATCCACCTGAGCTGCGATACTTAACGTGGTTTGCCTTGCATGTTCTTAAAACGTCTGATTAGCTCTCACACGTGCACAAGATGAAATAGCTCTTGGGTCTCTGCTTCTTCACTCTACACTCTCACCATTATCGGCCAATGTGCTGAAGAGACAAATTTATTCGGCTTGTATTATCTCCCCAGTGTTGTTTTCAGGAATATTCTCTCCGATATCTTATATCACTGCACTGTGTGAACCATTTAGAAAATTCATTTCTCTGAAAGGAATAGCAGGAAATAAAGTTTCATTGTATTTTAGATGGAGAACAAAAATATGAGGACTCATATCCAATGTAATCAAAGCTGCCCATTTGCATTTTGAGGAAATAATTACATTCTTTATCTCTTGACCTTAAATCACTTTCTGAAAACCTCAACCACCTGTGACAATAAAAATGTACAACTACACAAATTACGCAATGGATCCCATCCATAGATTTTAATACCAGTACCTCCCACCCCTGTAACAGTACTACAAGGGAACAGATTGGGAAAGAGTGGGTATATGTGAGCTCTTTGGGCCACCCCATCCATTACTTCTCTAAAATTCAAAAGCATGTGGAATGGGACCAATAAGACTTAATGTATAACTACATATCCATTTGAGTAATTTTTGTAATTTTATCTAAAATGTCATATTATTATGCCTTATGCCCTCAACTTGATTGTAAGGTACTACAGGGCATATAGTAAAGGCTGAAGAAAACAAACTGCTATATCATTGTGATGATGGTAATTCCCAGAGGATTAGCAGTCCCTAAGCAAAGGTGGGAGGTGTTTCAGCTAAGAAGCAGAAAGTCTGAACCAGTGAGGTGCAGTATCCCCAGTTTACAGGCAGGATGGAGTGAAAAAGGGAATGCTGAGTTAGACACAGTTGCCCCAGTGCCGCAGCCCCCCCACTCCTACTCCGTGACCTTGGATAAGACATTCAAATCCTCCGAAACTCATCATCTTTGTGTGTGAAGTGAAAGCCATGCCATAATGTGACTATTATTATAGTAGAAAAATGTATGTAAAGTTCTTGGCATATTAGAGATATTTAAGAAGTGTGCATTCATTTGAAGCAATAATTCTATAATATTGCAATCAACTTTGGAGCTGGGAGGAGTCAGAGCTCAGCTGTCCAACCCTCCTCTCAAAAATGAAGAAACCGAGTTTCTGAGAAAGCAGCTGGGCCACCCAAATGTATCAGAAGCTGGACTGCTCATGGTTAATGGTATAGCAAGGGTGAGGACCCCCTCAGACTATGGTGCTAACTACCCCCCTACTGCCTCTTTCCCTTCATGTCTCTCCAAACAGTACTTCAAGTCCAAGAGCGATGAGAACTGGCCCTTGGTTTCTTATCTTCCTTAGACTTAGAGACCACAGATTCTTTGTGAGATAGGGTGAGATCAACTCTGAATCAAGAGCCTGGAGTGACTGCCAGGCTTTCATTAAGGGCCACATTTAACTGGGTATTTTCAAAGGAGACTTTGGTATATCTCTATCTGCACAACCGCATATGGCCAGCTCATGTTTCTAGCTGATATGATCCTGGCCTGTTACCTAGAGAACTTCCCCTATACAGCTCTAAAAAGAAGCCATAGAAATGGGGACCATGTGACTAAAACACTAAAGAAGAGGAAAGTTCTGCTTCCCACGGCTCTCTCCCAGCACCCCACCACCAGTGCCGCCAAATCAACCGTCGAACTTCATCCCTTCTAGCGATAAGATACCACAAGCCTTTGATAGTAATTGGATTATCAGGAAACTTCCTGGGAACCCTGGGAAACTTCTTAGCAAAATATGACTTTCATTAGATAGTGTTGGCTTGAGAAAGAAAGGACAAGGAGCTAAAAGTGCTGTTCAGAGAGTTGGACCTGGAAGAAAAATGAGATTTTAAGAGTAAGAAGGTATGAGGATGATGAAGCAGAGAACCCTGAAACTGGGCTTTGTGGTCATTTTCGAAAATCAAATTACATTCCCTTAGAATCTTTTCTCTGAGAAAGGCACTTTTGCTCTTCCAGGAATCTGACTAAATCATCCAGTGTCCTTAAATCTCCTCTTCTGCCCATTTTGCTTTATCTCCTAGAAGAGCAGCTCTACACAACTGCACGCCTGTTAGAAACAAGAGCTCATCAGACACACTAACAGCAGCCCACTCACCAGCAGAGTAACTCAATTACGTCCAAGTCCTCAGGTTAATTTATAGGGTTTGGAGGGGCTGTCACTGTCCTTGGAAAACACATGGCACTACAGGGACACCAGCATGCTCCCAAGACCCCAGGTGTTCTCTTCCAGTCAATCACTCTGCTCTCCCATTCTGGGCAGAAATGTGACTGATAAAGTACAGAGGCAAAATTTCCACATAGTTTATGAAAACTGGATGTATTTGTAGATAAAGTGAAATAGTATTAATAGTCTTGCAAAGGCCTGATACAAATTGTTACGCGAGGTAGGGAATACATGTTACTCGTTCCCATTAGCTGATGTTAGCGCGAGTATAATAATGATAAACAGGCAACTGATTGCTCCAGTTCTCCACTAATGGTACTGGGTTTTCCTGTGTTAAACACCCATAGACAATATCCCTGTTAACTTGAGACAGGTAACAGTTAAGTAATTTTTAATTTTGGATGTTTGGTTTGAGGAAATTGAATAATGTCAGGCAATATGGAGCATAAACATATGGTCATGTCCACTTCTTGTCAAGAGTTCTAGTGACCAGCCTTTGCATGTGATAGTAATTCATGGAGACCTTTCAGAGCAAAAGTCAATGCTTCAAGCTTATCTATTCTACCACTCCATTAATATTTCTCCATCATTATTGCACCTAACCCTTAAACATCCTGAATAGGGGAATAGTTATAGCATGCTATTGGGAAGGAGGCTGAAATAATCAGGAAGGGACAGAAAAGTCTGCCTAAGGTTAAGGATCCCGATACTTTTCATAATGTAAGGACATCATCACACAGTTACTAAAATCTGCTCAAGATTTTATTATGACTCTTAGTCTTTTCAAATTACATCAGAACCTCAAAAGGCCATCAATAGTCCTGCTGGCTCCGGCAATGACTATGAAAATGGAAGCTTGGGCTGCTGCAGGACTGTTCCTGTATTACAATGGCACTCACGCAAAGTTAGTTCGCTACAAGTGAAACCTGCCACCAAGGAGAAAGCAGTGTGTTCAAGAGACTCTGAAATTGCCAATTTCCATATTAAAGGGAGCCTCCTGACAGTAAAGGTCTCTGGCCCATAAGTGAGGCAAGTATGTCTGCTTTGTCCAGTGTTTATCTGCCATTGCGGCTGCAGACTAAAGGATATAGTATTAATATTGCATACCCTCGAGCTACTTAATTTAGGCACTTATGTTGTTGTATTTTTAAATTAGAAAGTTTTGAACACTTAGCATTTCATTTGCTAATGTTTTACCCCCTTTCTTCCCTACAGAGGCTCCCAAACCATTTGAAATAAAAATTCATTTCCTTGAATACACTGAGTTGATGCTAATTAAAATGCCTGTGAGAATTAAAGGAATCAGCTAGCCCCAGGAAAATATAAGGTCAATTTTATTTTTCAAAGGGCAAGGAGAGAAATTAAAATATCCTTAATTCAAATCATAAATTTGGTAGAGTTTGAAGAGACTTTACAGCTCCTCTAAGGAAAATTAGAGAAAGGGTATGGTCTCCAAGGTCAGACAGACATGGGTTTGCTGTTTGGCTCTGCCCCATCCTGAGTCTGTGACCTCAGACAAGTACACTTGCCCCCCTGCACACACACACACACACACACACACACACACTGCCCATTCCACTGAACCAGCCTGAGAAGAAGATGCCCTATCAGGGGAGGCCTAACTGCCAAACTCATGCATCAAATGCTTCTGCTTGGCATTGGGAACTGGGTTTGGTGTCTCTTAAAGCAGGAATATTAGTGATAAAATATAGAATCAAATCTCTGTTAATGAGAGAATTTTTTGATTTCTCATATGGAACAGATAGGCTGGTTTCAGACACTACTACACACTGTCAGGCGTGAGATTTTTTAATTTTAGATTTCCCACCCCAGGGCAGTGTTCTGGTATTTCCTTCATGTGCATATTACCTTCAAGGGTTCTTGCCATGTCTGCACACTGAATA
>NW_004624730.1:16714253-16738235 GCF_000247695.1 Heterocephalus glaber | reverse complement strand
TACCAACAAGCCCTCTCATCTTCGTTGAGCATACTGTTTCATCTGCCAAAAGGTAGACTACTCTCCTTTTGAATATGGTGGGACAGATCTTTTTTTTTTTTTTTTTTTTTTGGTACCAGGGATAGAACTCAGAACCTTGCACTTGCAAGGCAGGTGGCAGAACCACTGAGCTAAATTCCCGGCCCCTGAATATATTTTTATTTACTCGTTATTTACTTGATTTTGAATAAACTCATTTTACTGTCTTATCCTTAAAATATAATGACTTCTTTTTGCTAAATAAAAGGTTTAACATGCTAATTATATATTATATTATATATTTTATATATAATATATGTAATTATATATTTATATGCAATGAAATAAATACCAACTGCAAGTAAGCTACGTTCACTTTGTTTGAAAATATTTCTCTAGAAGAGCCTCAGAGTGGAGCATCACTATGGTCCCCTCACCCAAGATGGTGAGAGCTGTGAAGAGCAGTGGACACTGAGGCAGAACTCACCCCACTTTGCCAACCCACAGTCACTGGCACTGGAGGACACTGGGATTTCATACTGAAGAATAGGAAATTCAGGACCCAGAAGGGATCAGAGAGACACTGTTATTTAAGGATGAGAGGCAAGGGGAAAAATGGGGACTGGAGTACAAGTGGGGAAAGAGATTAAAAGGGAGACTATTTGGGGACAGAGCAACGCAGCAAGGACACCTGAAGGCTAAGGCACGCATGAAGTATAACCCCTGCCTGGACGACCTGATGCCTCTCTATATTACTTCAAAACTCATTTACTTGACTTTTAGTAGACTCAAGTTTTCTTCACCTTGATTAATATTGCCTGTGAAACAAGGGCTCAGGAAGTGAAAACAGCAGGCCACCACTCAGCCTTCACCTGAAGAAGACTGGGCTGTGCTGTGGTGAAAGGCCAGGTCTTCAAGCCCCCCCACCCCTCTCTCTCTCTCCCCCCTCCCCTCCCCCCTCCCTTCCTCTGTACCTTCCATTCCAACAGCTCTGTACCTTCCATTTCAACACCTTGAATAATGAAGGGCTTAAGTCCTCATTGGAGTCCAAATAGAATACACATATTTTGAGGGAGGAGGGATCTGGTGACCTACAGAGGAACCCAGCAGAGCCCACCTACCCTCCTTCCTGGTCTTTGGCCACCTGGCCAGTGTGATCAGAGGTTGACCCTGCCAAGTAGCACACAGTGGGATGCAGGGTGGAGTGGAGGCCCTCGGGACACTCCTGGATCCCTTCTCTGGGGGTATGATTGAAGGTGGTGAGCACTCAGTGAGCTTCCCTACTTCATGCAACTCTCTCTTGCTCCAATTAGCTAGACCCAGGAATGAGGCTGGAAGGCAAGGATCACGTATAGGCCATCTGACACCCAGCGCCCTGCTCTGTGTGAAGTCACTTCACTGTCAGCCAGCCCCAGACGTAGACCTAACAGCCTGGGCACACTGTAGTGCCTGTGATGCAGTGGGGCAGCTGCTCTGCCTCCCACTTCCACCACTGGGTGTGACACTCACCTCTCTGAGGCTTGATTCCCAGAATAAAAATAATAGCTTCTCCTCTGAGGCTCCAAGTGGGGAGGAAAGGATGTTTGTAAACACCAAGTACATGTTAAGTGAGCTCCAGCTTCCTGCCAGGCATCATGCAGTACTGTGTGCCCAGGGCTCTGAGCAAAACAGAGCCATTGGTGTCATCCCTACCCTCTGTCTTAAGTCTCATTTTTCTGTTGCTGTGACAGAACACCTGAGACTAGATGATTTATAAGAAATAGAGTTTCATTTTGGTTCATAGTTTTGGAGCCTGAGAAGTCAAAAGCTTGGCACAAACATCTGCTTAGCTTCTGATGAAAGCCTCCTGCAGTTTCAACTCACTGCAGAAATCAGGAGTATGCATGTGTGAATGATAAGAGGGGAGCAACTCCCTAGATAGCTAACTATTCTGGAGGGAAAGGTTTTAATCCACTCATGAGGGATCAGCCCAGTGACCCAAACACTCTCCACTAGGCTTCCCCTCCCTACCCTGACACTTGGGGCACCAAACTGCAATGTGAGTTTTGGTGAAGACAAACCATGAAAACCACAGCATCCTCTCAAGAAGCTCAAGCTATTCCTCTTCTTGGTATCTTCCCCAAAGAGCTAAAGACATCATTTTACAGTGATGCATGCATACTCATGTTTATAACAGCAAAGTTCATAATAGATAAATATTTGAAGCAGCCTGTATTTCCATCAACAGTTAAATGGACAAAGAAAATATTGACTTTACACACAATGGAGTACTACTCACTCGGCCATAAAGAAAGACAAACTTGAGTCATCTGTAGAGAAACGGATGCATAATATTAAGTGAAATAAATTGGACACACATGGTTAAATATCATCTAGTTTTTTTCTGACACGAGAAATCTAAACTATAAATAAAGAGCAAAATCAGAGATAGCTAATGGGGAGATAGCTTTTTCTCAAATTGGAAGGGGATCAAGACATGGGAGGAGGAGGGAGGGAGAGGAAGGAAAGGGGATGAGAAAAGGAATTAAGATGTGTTATGTACGTGTACCGATTCCACATAAGGAACGGAATCACTATGTAATGAAACATGTACTCATTAAAAATACAAACTGGAAAAAAGAAGCTCAATCTTCTTGGCAGCATTACTTAGCTTGTCCAAAACTATGTTCTCAAGTGACAATTGGGAAGAATCCTTGGTGACTCGAACAGTGAGACAGCATCCCAGCTCTACATGTCTCCAAATATGGCCAGGATGTTGGCACACACCACACTCTCAGGGGTCTCAAAGTCTCCTCAAGGAGCCAGGTTTCAAATCCCTCCAACAGCCTTCTCTGAGGACAGACCTCAGTAGTGCTACTGATCCCATGGGCCAAGGGGGAAGCCCAGGATATGCTGGTGATTTTGAGACACAGCCAGGCTTGAATTACAGATTCTGTGTTTATTCAACTAACATTTCCTGAGCACCTAGTTCATTCTGGGTATTGGGTGGGGACTGGGAATACCAAGATGAATGGAGGAAATTAGACACAGTAAATTGCAATATTGTGTGGTGAGATAATAAAGGTAAACACAGGAGTCTGTTGTTCTCCATTCATAATAAAACTTTAAAACACAATATACTTGTTAAGCACATCATCAACAGAATCCCTAGTGAGATACTCTTGATTTTGTGTTTGTTTCTGAGGCTTTGTGCTTGGCTCTTAGGAGCCACAGAAAGCCTGGAGTCATACATGATCCATGCTTGTTGCATTTCCACATCAAGACACAAGGAAATGTTTTCTATTTCCTGAGTGGTTTCATAAACTAACATCATAGAGAAGTGCAGCAAGTCACCATAAACAGTTTCAAAATATCTCCAAACTGTAAACAAATTTTGGTATGAAATGGCTAAGCTTTTCTATAACACACTGCCCAGGCAATTTCTTGTGTTTTCTAGGAATTCCATGCCCCAGTGAAAGTTGAACCCTAGCCAGTAGGCCAGAAATGTGAAAAACCTATTCACTGGCATAGTTTCTTGAAAGCCAACAGTTTATAGGTACTTTTAGGGAATGGGTTTCCAGGAAACCAACTGTCTTTCATCACAGAATTCTCACCAATTTGCTACAATTCAAGAGTCTGTTCAATCTCATCACCAAGGCATGCTCTTCAGCCTAGCATCATGGCTTTGAGTCTGTCTCCACTTTCCCAGACCCTCAGTGCAATCTACTGTTCACCATAGGGGACCAACATGAAAATCAAACACTGACTACCACTGGCCATCGTGTTTAGTGTTTGTGCACAACCATCCTCACAATGGCTTCAAAGGTCATTATCCCACCATTAAAATCAAGAAGTAGGAACCAGCTTTGGGGGGTCAAAAGCTTGCCCACAGTGACACAACTGATGACAGAGTCATACTGGTTCTACTACCAGTCACTAGAAGAAGCATATCATTCCTAAGCATTTTCTACCCATATCAGCCTCCACACATTCAGCACTCCCCACTGTTAGGCTCAGGCTCTCTCTCCCTAATCTGGTATGGGAAGGCCTCCAACTTTCTACCACAAAGCTGTTCCATTCCCCTCACCAGCATCCTGTTCTGCCTGCCCCCATGCCACCCTCATTCCTTATCTTTATGCGCAGTCTGCTTCTGAGTCTGGATTTCTAGCTTCAGACATAGCACTCTATACTGCATTTTCCCTGTCAAAAAACACATTCAGTCTCACTACTTCCAAGAAGTGGCCAGTGTGGCCCATTCCTCCCTTTGCACTATTCCTTAATTATTTTCTGTGGCTTAGTGTTTTTTCTCCAGTAACACTTACATTTGCAGAGCAGTTGGTCATGACTTCATCTTCTACCTAACATATGCCAGACATCAGTAAGCACTTGAAGTGCTAATACACTGATAATACCTTTGTTTGTCTCATTGATTCTGGATGGAGTAGATTGATATAAAGAAGCTGAAAAGGAAGATCATCAAAATGCAGCACCCTTTAAAATATTGGGGTTAGGGATGGGGATTTAGCTCAGTGGTTCAGCCGCCTGCCTCGCAAGCACAAGGACCCAAGTTCAATCCCTGGTACCAAAAAAAAAAAAAAAAAAAAACTTGATACCTTTCATGTTCATAGCAGCAGAGTTTGTGATAGCTAAAACTTGGACACAGCCCAAACGCCCATCAACTGGAGACTGGATAAAGAAAATGTGGGGTTTTTTTTTTTAATGGAGTACTACTCAGCCATAAAAAATGAGAAATTAGAGACATTTATAGCTAAGTGGATGCACATTGAGGCAATACTCTTAAGTGAAATAAATAGGACACACATGTATAAATACTGAATAGTTTCTCTGGTGTGAGAAACTGAAAGTGTAAATAAGGACTAAAATGTATAATAGATAATGTGAAATAGGAAGAAAAGGGGCAAAGGGGAAGGAAGTGGGAGGGGTAGGGGAAAGGAAAGAAGGGAATGGAATTAATATGAGAAAATGGAAAACTAGGAAAAAAATCTTTGTAAATAGGGAGGAATGGAGGGGTTGAAGGGAGGGCTGGGCAAGGGTGAAAAATAAGAACCAAAAGAGATTATGTAAAGGTGCAAATTTCCAATGATGAATGTCATTATATTGTATACCTAAAATGTACCAATGATTAGAATGAATAATCGGTAATGCAAAATAGGAAGAAAAGGTCCAAAGGGGTAGGGGTAGTGGGAGGGGCTGGGGAAAGGAAAGAAGAGAAAGGAAAAATGATGAGAAATGGAAAAAATGGAAATAAAGTCTTTGTAAATAGGGAAGGGTGGAAGGGGTGAAGGGAGGGCTAGGAATGGGGAAAAAATAAGAACCAAGATGCATCATGTAAAGGTACAAGTTCCCAATGAGAAATGTAATTGTGTTGTATACCTAAAATGTACCAATAAAAGAATTTAACAACAACAACAAAAATGTTGGGCTTATTCTTCTTTCAATGCCTTTGGTGCCCAGGGCCTACTGAGCTAATAGGTTCCTTTTTTCATTGTGCAGATACAGTGTACCCCTGAGACAGTGCCCTGCTGAAGAAGTCATGGTTTGACCACAGACTCCAAGGACTGAACTGGGCCAGAGGGATCTTCAGGTGTTCAATCAGGGTACTTAGAAGCCATAACATTCAAGGACAAATCAGAACCTTGGCTAAGAAGGGAAGTCAAAAGTTAAACTTGAATGAGCAGAAGAACAAGTTGGATTTCTGGAGGGCTACACACAGCAAAAGAAGCCCCAAGTTAGAATCCCAAGTGATTGGAACAAGTGAAACACGAAAGTAAGATGAGTGCACTGAGACCAGAGCTCCCTTAGCTCAGTTACTTGCATTCTGGTGGTGTCCTACACAAAGAGCCCCTAAGCTGAGAGGTCTCTGGGAAGCTGAGACATAAACTAAAAGATTGAGCAAGTAGGAGAATGGAACAAGAAAGTCCATGACATTCTGCTTCCATCTTTTGCCTCATCTTTTTTACTGTAAGTTGTGAAGCCTCTTCCCAGAAAGACTAGGGAGAAGCCCAGGGAAGATGCATGGGATCACTACACCCACTGTACAGGTCATGTCATCAAGGACTGAAGATCTCCCAGGAGTGGCAGTGAAGTGGAAGGACTTTGGGTCAGAGTGATGGGAGAAAACAAAGGTGGTCCTGAGAGCCACCATGGAGAGCTATGGAAAACAGGCTTGCTTTGTTTTCCTGCAGTTATAATTCTGTGAAGTTCAGCTCAAATGACCTTAAATGTCAGTGTAAACTTGGTAGCCATAAATTTGAAATCAGGTGGGGGTACGAGATTGTAGCTCAGCTAAATTGGACATTGAAAATATAAGACTTGCAGAAAAAATACTTCCTATAACAAGTTATGGTGTGTCTAGGTGTCACGTAAAAGTCAACCTTGATTTATGTGCTCTGCACAGGAATAAAGGAGACTCTGGATTACAAACTGTGTCTGGAACTCATTGTCTGGCCATTATCAGAACAAATCTCATTCTTAGATAATGGACATCTGTTAAATCTTCCACTGTTAATAGAAAATATTGCCTATAGGATGCAGGCTTTTATGATAGTACATCTCTTCTGTGATAAAAGTGTTCTAAATCTTATTTTAACCAAGTGATTGTATTTGCATCTTGGTTTGCTAAGGGGAAAAAGAAAAATGAGCCACAAAAGAATCCAATGTGCTAGAGATGTCATAGCATAATGAAGGAAAACTCCTGCCATGAGCCTTTGATGGAGCTCACAGAAAGAGCATCTCCAACTCCCAAAGTACACACTCCTCACCCAGCATTATGAGACCCATAGAAACATGATCTTACTCTGAGCTTATGATACTGTGGCCCTTGCAACTTACATTCTAACCATGCCAACATTTTGGAAAACCCCAAACATTCCAGACACTCCTGTATCTCTCTGCCTTGCTACATACTGCTTCCTCTCCCCTGAACTCCTCTCTGTGCTAAAAACAATTTATCTCTCCTGGTTAAATCAAAGCCCGTCTCTCTGAGAAGCCTTCAGAGATACATTTCTCCCATCTCAGACTGACTTATGTATCTTTTGGGGGACTCCATAGAACCGAATTATTAACTCTATATCGGCCTCAAGTTTACCACTTAGGTGTGTTTACTTTTTCATTTTCCCTGCTTGATTTTGAAAGTGCATTCCTCAAAAACAGTTGGTCTGTCTGATTTACCTCTTTATACACAATCACGTAGCTCAGAGATGGTTGGAGGCATGAAGTGATGGATAGGTGGATCGTCAAGTAAAAGGATGGAATCATCCAAAGTGAAAGATGCTGGGAGGGAGGGAGGAACTTGACTCTTTCAATGTAGGATGCTGAGAAATACCTACCAAGCAAGGGAGTATTACAAATTTACCTAGAATATTAAAAATACATATTATATATGAAGAACAGAACAGCTATGATTCATATTCTAACCTTTAATCAGCTCATTCGTCCAATTCTTCACTCACATCTCTACCTGGACTCTGTCCTAATCTCAAAAACTTGTCTGTGATCTATTGAGGAAACTTAATCTGAGATCAGGGTCTCCCTTCTACCTCTATTCTTAAGATCCACAAAGGCAAATCACAACTCCATTCTTTCTGGTTTAAGGCACTGAGATCTGAGCCAATGCTTCACCCCAAATCCTGCCTCAGATATTAGCTCTGACCCTCTTCACTCCTCTTAAAAACTCTTCTCCTAAGACACAAAACATTTTTCTTGAGACAGAGTCTCACTATATAGTTCAGGCTGAACTTGAACTCACTATGTAGCACAGGTTGGCCTCAAATTCATGACGATCCTCATGCCTCAGCCTCCCAAGTGCTGGGAAAACAGATGTACACCACCAGGCCTGGCGAAGACAGAAAGTCTTAAAATAATCTCTTCTAGGTTAAATTCAGGTTGTGCAATTTATAAGCTGAAAAATTACAGGCACTGTATCCCATTTTTCTAAAATGTGGTGTTCCTAATGTAAAATGAGGATGGTCACCGTGCCAATCTAAAAAAGATGTCATAAGGAATAAATGAAACAATGAATGAGAAGCTCTTTGCATGTACATCATACACAATGACCACTTCAACGTGGCATCAGAATCTGTCAAAGACAGCTGTGGAATAGTGAGAATGATACTGCTGTCTGAAGATGAGGCAATGGTAGCAGCCCTGACTTTGACACATGGAGAAAGCATGGATCAAAAAACACAGGATGTAAGATGCACAGTGGTGCTCAGGAAAACTGGAGGAAATATCTTCAGGAGAAAGGTTATACGCACATAGAAAATAGAGGTGAGCCTAAGAACAAAAGTGAACTTAGTCATGACAAATACATTCGATGAACTTCAATTCCTTCATTGAGTGAACGATCAGACGTCATGCATTAATAATTACAATCTGAGCCAATATTTGTTATATTTACTATCTGCCAGATAGTCTAAACTTCACATATGTGTGTGTATTAGATGATTCAATATACAAAACAGTCTTATATGGTAGGTGCTATTGATATCCTCAATCTATAGATGAAGATACTGAAGCATAACGAGCAGAGCCCACTATAGAAAGTATGAGTGCTAGGATCTGAATTGATGAAGTCCAGCCCCAAAGCCTGTGTCTCATGCACTACAGCATGCATGCTAGCCCTCTGCCATCCCACTCCTATTGCAGACATTGCTAACTCAACATCTATTGTCACTGAACAATGACAGGGCCTTAACACTTTTCTTAAGATAGAACTTCAGAAAGACCACATTAAACCTGTTGGCACTGTTACACTAGAGGAAATCCCTTTGTCATTACTGTCATTAGCACAATATGTCCAAATGACCATAAGTTAGTCAGTAATTTCTATCACTACATTTTTATGAATTAGATGGAAAAGTGGTCCCAAATAGATGGTGAGCATGTAAGCCTGAACTCTTCATACCTCTCAGTAATAAGTCAATGTTCATCTAGAAGGGATCTCCAGGAGTTTCCATGAGTGGTCTGAACTTCAGGACTTGCAGGAAGAACTAAAGCATAGGATCTGATGATTGTACAACATGTCACACAGAAGGTTATCATTCAAACTTTCCAAGATTACGTATTTCCAGGAATCTGCAGGCACGGCTTTTAGTCTATAGAAATAGTCGTATTGAGTCTGTGTTTGCCCAGGTCTGTGGGAGATGCTGGGAATGATAATGAAAGGAGGGGCACAGGAGGAGGAAGATTCCCTGGCCAGGATGTTGAGAGTAGTTGTATGATCAATGACACCTGAAACTCACCCAATAAACTCAAGCACCTTCCCCCAGAAAATTAGCTCTGTCTGCTTTCTGATCATAGTAAGTTACCTGCAAAGAACCTGGATCCTCATGAAAGGTGTCCATAGCCCAGTGGGCCCCACTCCGCTTCGAGGTGAGTGTGGGCCTCAGTAGGTAGGACTGTGAGCAGAAGAATTGGAAAAATATTCCTAGTGTTGTCAAATATCTGCTTATACTACAGCCTTGCCTACATGGATATGATGAGAAAAGTAAATGGGTCTAAAGTTGGTCAGTAAGAGTGCCAGCGTGACACAGAGAAGCTTTCTGCTTGCTGGCAGGAAAAGCTTCTTGTGAAAACAGAAACAAAATGCTTCCAACCACCATATTTCTTTCAGCACAACAATGCAACAGCAATGACACCCATCTGCTTGTTGATTTCTTTTATAAGGCAGGAAATGAGGTGTCCACAGAGACCCTGGATGAATAATGCATACATCTACAAACAAAATCAACCCTCAATTAAATGTACCAGTGGAGGAAAGCTGCAAGAATCTAAAATATCTGACAATCCTAGAAATGTTTTCTTTTTCTCTATAAATGTTAGAAAGGTAAGTGATGGGAGATTCAGCCATACACACACACTGGGCACAATGTCTTGAAGTGCACATCTTGTGTATACACAACATGTATATCCATAAACACAAACTTGCACATATGCACACACACACCCATGGTCATACACACACATTCACACACGGGTTGGTTAAGTCCTGATTCAAAGAGTAAGTGGTATTCCTTAGAAGGGTACTGCATTCCCTGTCGCTGGAGGTGGGTAATCAGGAGTAGAAAATGCTTGTTGTGTATAATGGAAAATGGATTCATTTGTCTGCTCAGATAAATACCTTTAGGTTTCCTCAAACTCTTAGAATTTGTGGTTTCAGAATTTGCTCAAACTCAGCAATAGGTTGTATCCTACATCAGTGTGTCTTAAGCCATGCAGTACATCTGAGCACCCTCAAATATTGTCTCCTTAAACCTGTGAATTGAGTAAAATAACCATTAAAAACAGTAGCACATTCTGTTTCAGTTGTCTGTGGACTTGGCTTCTGACAGACGTTAGCAGATCCTTAGCTATGGTGGGAAATTGGATTTTGTCAGGAAGCTGTAATACATATGAATGGACATTTATCCATATACACCCTTACTCTTCACCTTCATGAAACTCCATAGAATTAGAGGACTTGTCAGAGCTCACATGGCTGGTTAAAGGGTTTGTTGAATATGATAATAGCTCCCTATTTTCTGCCCAGTATTTTGTCCATTTCTTTGAGTGGGTAAGAAAGAACATTATACATATTTATTTAATATTGTTACTCAACCGTGGCCTCACATACATGCCTCTCTGCCTGTCAATCAACAGCATGGGGTAGTAATGCTGCAAGTATGCAATGGTGCATTTCAGGCAAGCAGAAAGACAAAGGTGATGCTGCTATGCTGATTCACTGAAGTGTGATCCCCAGTCTTCTGGGATCATATACAGCATCATGAAATGTCAACATTCACAGATCAAGAGAACTTATGTCTTCTCTTTGATAAGAGTTTTCGAAAAGCAATGAAAAATGGCTTTTACTGATCTCTGGTTTATCTGTCACATCAAAAATATAAGTATCAAGAGTCTACCTTTGATGCTTACTGAGTGGAAGCAGAAGATCAAAGTTAACTGTTCAATAAAAGAAAGAGACAACACCCCAAAAGATGGCTGAGTTGAGGATACATGGTGTGGATGTTCTCACTTCCGTGTATTGCCTGTGGCTGTCACTTGCCCAAAGATGCCTTGTAGACAGTGCTACCACCAGAACTGTTTGGTGTCAATGTGCATAGGGACATCCACAGCATAGCGGGAGATCCACAGCATAGCAGGTCACCTTGGATGGGAACGCCCATCTGGACTGAGTCAGCGAGGTTCTGGGGAATAGTAAATGGCGAATAGGAAGGGAGGATTGTGTGCTGACTTCCCTCAGGGAAGCTTCACCTGTTCTCTTCAGCTGAGCTCAGGTCTTGGCTGAGGATGGCTGTTGTTCTCTAGAGAGGAGCTCTGGTCCTCACCCTCACCTTGAGCATCGTCTCCTGGCCTTTGGCACAGAAACTTTGGCTGGAAGCTCTGGTCTTTGTTTTTGCCTTTGGTGTCATCTCCTTGTTCTCTGCATGGATTCTTTGGCTTCCAACATTGGAAGCCAACATTCCTTTTAGCCTGCCAGTGCAGTCTCTAGCCTCTGACGCCAGCCCTTGGACTTTCTGACACAGATCCTTCAGTCTTCCATTGAGGATTCCTCAGCTTCCTGGTTCGGACTTGCACAGGATGTTGCTGTGGCTCTAGGCCTTTGGCTGGACTTGCATGGGACATTGCCATGGGTTCCAGCCCTTTGGCCTAAATCATGTGGGACATTGCCATTGGATCCAAGCCCTTGTCTGGATTCCTCAGATCTCTAGCCCACAGACAGATCTCTTGCACTCTTCTCCATTTGACTCTGTGGGAAAATATCATGTTACTCTTGTAAATTTCTGTGTCCTGCACTGAATCTGTTCTCCTGCAAAACACTGATTACACCAAAGCCACAATAGCTTACAAAAATCACCGGATACAATGTCTATCAATCACAAGTTTCCATGAGGAAGTTAATATTTCAATTAAGAGCTTCCAGAGTTTAACAGTCCAAGGCAAGGGAAAGATTTATCTAGGCAAAGGAAATAGCATGTATAAAGGGCCTGATGTAGAAATAAGGGTGCTGTCCATGACTGTACCCATTTGGAAAGTGCAGTTTTCTACGTGCTCTTGGATGTCAAGATCTGTGCTTGTTATTGATACAAAGATCAGGAGTATATAAAAGATAACCATGAGTTAATTGCAGCCAAGAACTATGTCCAATTCTTCCTCATTCCCCAGCACCTAACATAGCTCCTGGCAGAGGTTAAGCCTCAGAATGAGTGACAGTAGGAAACTATGGTGGATCATGAGGAGATTCATAGATTGAGCTAAAAGATCTGAAGTGGTGCTAAAGAGTAATAAGGTTACTCCAGAAAAGGGATAGTGGCGAATCAAGGCTTGAAGGCAGTCAAATGAGTAGGATGTGAGAGGAACTAGAAATCAAGTCATCTTCTTGAGAGGGCTGTGTTAGAGGTTTACAGATATAAAAAGGGCTGGGTATAAAGGCTGTTAAAATCCAGGGTGGACCCAACTAATTCTGAGCCCAGAAATAAGGTACAGTGGAGATACGTCCATTCCAAAGATGTACTGGGAAGCCTCTTTTGACTGCCACACGCAAAGCAAAACCCAGAAGGATGGCTTGGCCTAGATTCTCCATAGGTAAGCCCCAATCTGAAAAGCAAGCACATGCTCATCACCCCCCTGCCAGCACTCAATGCAGCGCGCAGCCCTCTGAGGTCAAGGAATAAGAGAGAAGGCAAAGGACAATACCAGCCATTGGAGAGGAGCCTAGAGCAGTCAAGTAACTTTGGAAGAAGAATTGCAGAACATAGCAGAATGGATTACATTCCTGCAAAACTCTCCCGCCCCAGGGCACAGAGCAATACTCAGGACAGTTGTGCTGCTTCTCCCTGGGCATCCACCTGCTGTGATTCAGGATCTGTCCTTGGTGCTCTCCCGCTGCTCCATTTAGGTGATTTAGTCATTGCAGCACTCCTAATAGGTTTGTGGTCTCCAAACAGCAGGAAAGAAGTGCCCTGCTTGACATGAACTCCAGGTAGGTGGAGGGTGGTAAGTAGTGGAGGGGGTTAGAGTTATTCAAGTAAATAAGGCAATAGCTAGTTATAGCTGCATTTTATATAAAAATAATAACAAATAGGTAAGCTAGATCCAGAGGGGGTTAGCAACTTGCTGAAGGTCAAACGGCTATTAAGTTGCAGAATTTGATAATTTAACCCCAAGCTCTCTCTGGTCTCCAGAGTAAAATGAAGACTAAATTCAGTCAATCAGAATAACCAAGACTTATTCTGCCCCAGCCACAGGCTTTAGGTAGCTCAGGAGATGGCATGTTATCAGGACACAGCCTGGAAAAGGAAAGGGGAAGGAGAGAAGTGAGTAGAAAACAGAAGCAGAAGAGGGGGGCAGGGAAGAGGGTGAGGAATTTGCCAGTGTAACCTATCAGCGCCTCAGGCTGCAGTATAGAAACCCAGCAATTTCCTCTCTGGATTTCCCACTAAATAAAATAAATCTCTCTGCCTCATGTCAGAATTTGCATTTTCAATCTGATTCATGGAGAAAGCATTGGCAGGTAATCTTTATCCGTTTCAAGTGTTTAACTTTTTACACAGAATACTAATGACAAACATGCAAAAGAGAAGAAACATCAACCTTGGCACTAAGAAATTAATCTTTCAACACAAAGAAACAAATAAAATTTCTCAATGCTTTCAATACTTTGTACTCTTTCTCTCTCTTTTCTTTATTGTTCATTTTTAGTAGTGTCTTGAGATTTGTGAGGGATTTGCCCTAAAGAGGAAAAAAAGACAAATTGACAAATTCCACTATAGTACAAAATTTCCCCCACTGAATGTCTGTTTTCTTGCAGAGATCCATTTCTTCCTCACACATCTTTAACTTTTGTTCTATTCTGTCATCAACAGAAGCATCTTCCTTTCATCTGGAGGCCCATTTTCCACAAAGAAATGGTGGATTTGTCCCTCTCCAGAGTTACTGTGCATGCTCTAGAGTTGAGGATGCCAGGACACCAGCAGGCCATTGTCTCTGTAACAGTAACTCACTTCCACACACAGCCTTCTCGTAGTCCCTGAATCAAATTTGTGTTTGAGGAGACTAGTCTCATGGTATCTCTCTTCAGTACTCCTGTAGAGGTGAGGAAAAGGAGCCCAGAGTGTTAGGTGTCCCATAGATGGAAGAAGCAGAAGGAGAAATGAAGTCATCACCCTTACGTCCTCATTCTTGTAACAATGTGCTTGTCTCATTCTTGAGCCAAACTATGGAGACTGTCTAGCCCATGTGACCTTACAGAGTTCCTGACTCTGGGAGTGGAAGGACTGATTGCAGGGTGTCTAGGGTACTCGGTGGTTCCTGAAGTCCTCACCTATGAGAGAAGCACAGACACAGCCAAGAAGCTCCACCTGTGGAAGTCTGTGAAGTGGAAGAACCCTGGACAGAATGCAAATAGTAGAGAAAAGTGGTGGCTCCTCAGAGACTGCAAGTGCAGTCAGCTGGAAGAGTATTTGTCATGATGGCAAGAGACGCATGGACCTGGGGAAGCAGGTTGAGTTGGAATGAATAGGAGCCCAAACAAGAGGTTGAGACACATCGTGCATCAAAAGAAAAGCCTAGGAACTGGGCACCTGGCTGCTACCTTCCCACATTCATTCAAATAATCTTCCTGTAGGAATCTACTATCTGGCAGCCACCCCATGAAGGTTTTGGAGGCTCTACGATGAAGAGGACACAGCTTTGCAATGTTGGGATTTACCTAAAGATCTAAGTAACCAATAAACATAGTAGAATGAGTTACATAGGTTTGGGGTTAGGGTTAGGGTTAGAGGCCCAACTGCTGTCAGATTCCAAAGGAAGGGCTCTCACTGGGCTTTGAAAGGAAGGAGAATAAAGAGGGTGTTTCAGGTACCAATATCCTCTCTCCACCATGATGCAGTAGCAACATCCTGAGACTGGAGTGTGAACTCTGACTCACTCTTGCTGTGTAACTTAAGAGAAAATCAGCTACTGGAAGAGAACTGCTAGGAGGGGAAATGTACAGGAAAGATCAAGGAGCAGGAATCCAGAGTGAGCTGTGGGCACAGGACTTCAGACTCACAATTACTCTGGCTTAAGTATCACCTGTAGCTGATCAGAATGCATCTTTTGCTCAAGTTTGTTTCTAGTAAGTTCCATATGTTCTATAAGATATGGATAAAATGCCTTACATGTTTAAACTATGAAGATCATGTGTATAGAAGCACATTTGCCTCAAAGTTAGTGTGTGTTCATTTGTTTGCTACCAAATAATCAAACTTATATTCACTGGGCCACTTAATAAGTAAAACATGAAACCATCAGAATTTTTCCACCTTTTAAAAAAACAGTTATCAGAAGCTTATTTCGGACATCAATCAGTCAATCAATGCACATTTACATTTCTCCTTCTCATTCACCCTGGTATGTTTTTCTGCAATTCCCATAATATATGATCCTACCACATCTGATTGGATATTCTCAGAGCTGGTCATCTTCTGTAAGAACTTTTTTGTGTCTCTTGGAGAGAATTAAGTTATCTCCTAAAATGTTGACATGAATGTGATTATTGCAATGCACCAGATTGAAAGGGTTACATACACAGCACAACTCTATCTTGGCCTTTGGCTCAGAGATCATTGAACTGAGTGACTACAATGACATATGATACGCCAAGATAATGATAGCATCTAAACACCACAATCGTGATTGGATGAGTAGCTGATTTTTACTAGGCACCATGTTCAACACATTTATGGGTATGCATAATGCTATTTAAACCTCATAGCAAGTCTGGCTTAGGAGAGCCTATTTCACAAACAAAAAAAATTGCAAATGGTCATGCAGCTGATAACAGAGCAGAAACAGGATTCAGTAACAAGGCTTTGTGACATAAAAAAATTACACTCTATCCACTAGCATTCCTAAGGGCTTCTCTTTACAAAAATGTACTCATTTCTCAGTCTTCATTTTCAAAGACTATGAAATAGAATTAACCAACTGAACATGACTGCTGCGTCTGCCAGAAAGCTTCATTCCTCCTACCTTTTTTTCCAACTTATGAACTAAAAAGAAAAGGATCCAGTTCAAAACCAATTCAATAAAAACCATCCGAGACATAAATGATTGCATTTATTATCACAACTCTGTTATCACTATTGATTTTTCCCTGCACTATTTCCCCTTTCTTTGCTGTCTTTATAGTCCACTAGCAGTAGGAAAGCTTACCATTTACCCCACAGACAGCTCTCATAGATCACCATGCTGTCACACTTGTCCTCTTTTGTGTGTGACCACAGTAATTCTAGGCTGTGGCACAGCTTTTCACCTATCAGTCATCGAGGCCTCCTCTTGGAGACATACTCATTACATGCAGCTCCCTAGACAGGCTGCTGTCAGCTTTGTACTCCCTGACTAAAGTTACCTTAATTTGGGGATGTGACCAGCCATATATCACACTTTGGTTCCATGTTAACAAAAATAAGCTTCAGTTCTGCTCCAACTATCTCTTCTAAACCACAGTGACCAAATAGTGTACAGCTCTAGTTTCCAGTGTAATCAATCAATCAACCAGTTAGTTCAGTGCTTCCGTGCTTACCACCTTGTTGAAGAAGTCTGCCAAGCCCATCCACAAATTTAAGAATTAGAGTTGATCATAGGGGAGCTGCTGCTAGCATCTTCTAACACTTATCTGAAACAGGATGGAGTAGGGCCCTGGGACGTAGCTCAGTAGTAGAGCCCTTGCTACATATATGCATGGCCCTGGGTTTGATTCCTCATATCAGGGAGAAAAAAAGCATATGGGGCTGAGAGGGTTCTTTAAGTCCAGAGTATGGAGCTAAAGTAGACTGGAGAAACCCCTAAATGGCCCCATGACACATGTAATTCTCTGCTTCCCCTCTTAACTTTCCCTCCAGCCTGTTACTCAAAATTAAGCTTCTCGGTTGACTCTTTACAGGACCACCAATCCCAGCAACTCCTTACAGGTGGTTCCTTTCCCTCCCATTCCAACCACTTTCCCAAAGATAGAACTGCAAGGTGTAATAATCACAATGAGTTCAGAATTATATTCCAGGACAGTTCACATGTAAATTGTCAAGCCGTTCAATGTAACAGAGGAGCAAGTCATTTCAAATGCTATTAGCTACTAGTAGGTGGGCAATTGTTACTGAATGAAAGGACAAAAGAGGAAGGACTTTGTGGGCAATAAGTAGAAGAGTAATTTAGATCTGAGCCCTTTCATACTACAAATTTAAAGCACTCTGTAAATGAAAAGAAAGTGGACAAAACCCCTGCCAGTGCAGGCATGATGGAGACGCCAGTCAAAAGGCATTAGACACTACTAAGGAGGTGTCTCTCGTATCTCTTATACTTGCAAATGTCTGCAATAGACATTCTGTTCCAAGATCAGCAGAAATAACTGGAGCACTGGAGATGGCAGTGGAGCTCTTAGACTTTTTGAAAACCTTGTCTTAAGGAAGGCGTTTTGAGCAGGTACTAGACAGAAAGACTGAGAATCTTAAAATGTGCGTGAGAGCACTATGATGAGAAAACAATCTGCCCAGTGTGATATGTATGAAATCTAGGAGGGCTGAGTGCAGATGGGTGTTATCCTGGCTAGGAATGAAGGTACAGTCAATCACCGGCAGCAATCTGCTAAGAAAGAGCAGGCCCAGGGTAGAGCTAGGACCAGGAATCCAACTATGGACATCAAAGAAAATTTCAGACTCATGGTGAGGGTCTTCCATGCATCATCTGTTTATCAGAATCCATCTTCTGTTTAAGTTTGCTTCTGATAAGTTCTATATGCTTTCCATTTGACGGAGAGAATTGATCCTTTTCCACTCATTTTAGAGTGAGTTGTCCTGGTAGGTATTATAGAAACTGTAATCCAAGCATTAAATTCTGGAAAGACAGACTAGAGAAGGTGAGTAAACAGCAGCTACCAAGTGTAGTGCCTGGCTAGGTCTGGTGGGCTGTGCAGAGTGCTTGGAGCTGTAAGGCCATGGATGCAGCAACTGTGGTCTCCATTTTCACGGTGTTCTTATCCTCCAAGGTGTCCTGAGACAAGCTGGGGCCAAAGAGAGCAATAAAAATGTAGAAAATAATTCATGCTGCATAGGCTAAGTACCAAGTAAATCATCCTGGCATTCACTGCTATACAGTTCTTAGGCAGCACAGTGTAGCCAAAGGGTCAGGGGAGACTTCAGAGGGGAGCTGTGCCTTGAGGGCTGAAAAAAATCTCAGCTTGGAAATGTGATCGTTATGTATGGCAAACATGTACTGATAACTTTTTTTAAAAATTTCAACTTGTGAGAAGGCAGTCACTGACAATTCATCTCCACACAAGCTCCATGTGAGCAGGGATATTAATCTGCTCTGTTCACCACACATTCTTGGAAGAGTGCCTGGCACAAGGGCTCTCAATAAATATTTGTTAAATTAATACACAAAGTGGTGTTTACTGAACTCCTACTATGTATCAGCTATTGGTGTACAAAGATAAATAGGAATCTTTAGCTAAGGTAGCTTCTAGTCCAAGGGAAGAGACAGAAGAGGACATAAATGAATTCAATTTAGTCAGTTAGATGATGTCAGGAAGCTGTGTTCTGGACACGCACAGCCATCAGGCCTGGGAGTATTCTTCTAGTTTGGCTTTGTGTCTTTTATCCAGAAGAGAAGACACAGGGTCCTCACATTATGCCTTCATAAATGAGGTACAAAGGGGTTCAGGGCTAGTGAAACACTCATAAGCAGTTTAGATGCAATTGGCTGTAAGATTGTTCACTGTAGCACTGTTTGTAACAGAAAATAATGAAAAGAAAAAACAAAATTATTGGCTAAATAAAAGATGGTACATTCATATAATGAAATACAATGCAGCCATGAACACAATACTAGAATATGTATTGACACAGAAATATGTCTCTGATGCTGTATATAGTTTTTTGAAAATATAAGAGTCAAAAGAAATGTACATGGTACAATTCATTTTTGTGTATATAAAATCTTCTTTAAGAAAAGCCTGAAAAAATGTACTCAAGAAATTCAAAGTGATTTTCTACAAATACTGCAATTACAGGAGAACCTCTCTCTTCTTCTCTTTCATCCTTTCTTGCAAGTTAACTACTCTTATCCAGAATAAGCATATATTATTTTGTAAAAGAAAATGTTATTTTAATTAAAACAGTCTCTTCTCCATATACACTCTGAACAAACACAATAAACTAAACTGCCCACCTAGCTCATGTGAAGTATGTGAAGACCAGAGACCATGAAAGGCCATCTTCCCTAGAGATAGTCCTGGTGCTGGATCACTGTCACCATGCTGGCCCCAGCCCTGGGCCATTTGTGCATGGGGCACTAAACTGCCCCACTTAAAGCCTTGAAAGAACTGACACCTGGCAGGTTAGATCCTTAACATTCAGAACACCTGTATTAGCCTCTCTCGTTTTCTCCTTATAAAACATACCCTCATGCAAGCTCAAATGACCTCATTATAAAATGGAAGGCTCCAGAAACCCGAGTATTTATTTATTATTTATTGATGATCTCTGAAAGGACAAGTACAGAAGCAAATTCTCTTTCTGGCTGCCTTGAATAATTTGACAGCAAAGACATTATCTCCAGGAGGGCAGAGAAAAACATGCTGGGGGACAATGCAATAATGAAAACCTGTGTGCCAAAGAATGGCCAGAGTCTTTATTTTTCCCTTTAATATTTGCTAAGAAGGAACTACCCAGATAGGCTGGTTTTATGATAGGAATCATCAAAGTGCCATTTGCCAGCAGGTCTGGCCATCAGCTGGAGTGTGGGGGGTTGGCAGTGGCATTCATCAGTGGCTCATATGACATGCCACTCACATCCCAAGGCAAGACCTTCCCTCCAAGTGATTTTTGCAACTCTATAATCTTCTCTCTCTCTTTTTTCTGCTTTAACTAGGGGAGTACTAGTTCTTGCAGTGGGTGACTGAAGCAAGGAGAGCCAATGATCAGAGCATGTAGTTTGTCAAGAGTCTCCCAGGAAACCTGGGGGTAGCCTTTTTAATTAGTAAAAATGAACACAAAACAAGTATGGAAATAAACTAAATGTCTGGCAATAGATGAGTAGATGAACAATGGTATATTCCTACACTGGAATATTATTCAGCCCTAAAAGAGAAGAAATCCTTCCATATGCAATATGATAAATATTAAAGACATTATGCTAAGTGAAATAAACCAATATGAGAACAAATGTTTTATGATTCCACTTATGTGAGCTATAGTAACTACTCAAACTCACAGAAGCAGAAGGCAGAATGGTGATTACCAGGAGTGGGTGAAATGAGGACATGGAAAGTCCTAATCAGGGTGTATACTGGTCAAGTGTCAGTAATGCAAAATGATTAAATTCTAGAGATCTGCTGTGTAAAATTGGGCCTATAGTTAACAGTGTTATGTTGAACGCAAACATTTATCAATAAGGTTGCTCTCATATTTAATGGTGTACCAATTTTTTAAAAAGGAGAACAAAACAGGTATCAGAGTGGTAACTGCAGGGCCAGAGAAGTTGGTGCCCACATGAATGATGAAAATGTGGCTCCCCCCAGGCCCTCCACCAACACTATTATTTTCACTTGGTCACATCCCTAGTGACTATGGAATGGGGCAGGTGGTGGCATAATGAGCACAAAGCAAGTGTGGGTCCATGGAGAGTGAGCCCCTAACTAGAGAAGCCATGGACTGTACTTTGATGTGGGTAGGAATCCCCATCAGATCCTATGAGAGGCTTAAATGGGCAACAGGACCTAAATGATCTGAAAGAAGATTGCATCTCATGTTTCCAAGTTCAAGCTCCAGAGTAGCCTATCTCTGTAACCAAGTACAGTAGCTTTATGACCTTGTACAAATTGTTAACTTCTCTGTAACTCTATTTCCTCATCTGTAAAATGGAGATAATAATGATGTCTCCTTCATAAGGTCGTTGTGTGCATTAAAAGATATTGGTGCCAAGTATATGCTCAGATACCTTGAGTATTACTGAATAGTAATGTTATTTTGTATGCATCTATTAACATGACTTAATGTACCAATTTGGGTGGGGAGGCAGTACTGCCTTCCTGGAAACAGGCCTGGATATGGAGTATCCCTCACCCCTCCACCCTTAGTCACTTACTAAGCACCTTCTATGAGCTAGGACAACTGCCCTTCCCACCAGGATGTCAAGGTGCTTTCCACAAGGGAGGGGCACCTTTCATCAAGGCCCGGCCAATGGACACCCCAAAGCAGTGGCCCATTCACCATCCCACTAAGGTGGCAGATAATTCCGGGAAGAATTATCTCCCACACTAAAGTACTGAAGAATGAAGATAAAAGTGGATGATAATAGCTCTGAGCAGCAGAAGTGAGCAATTTTTCAAAAGTAAACATTTTACCTAAGGAAAATCAGATGTCAAGTGGAAAGTGGAAAAACAAAACAAAACAAACAGCAGCAAGTTGTAGCTTTGACTTCAGTTTTTCCTGACGAGTATTATGATGCTGTCATGCCCGGGGTCAGGTATGGTGGAGGATAGCCAGGCAGCAGCACCAGTGAATGGGCCTCCAGGAGCAGAGGGCAGGGCCTATGCCTTTCCTGAGCCAGCAGGGAGCAGTCTGCTTTCTTTCGGGGTTGGGTCTGTGTGGACTGAGTCCAGAGATTTTCAGGCAAGTTCTGCCAACCCCAAGGACCATAAATCACAGAAATGGAAAACAGGAGCAAGAAATAAAACCTTTGGCTTCCTGGAAACTGTCAGCCACTTTCTTTTGGGTGTAAATAACCACAGTTAAACCAAATGCCCTTTGTACTTTTCCATATGGAAGTGCATGGAAACATCTGATGTAAGGATTTAAATTGCTCTCCATCCAAATCTACTTAACCAAACAGAACTTAGCTCTTGTGATTTTAAGGAGAGACCAGGGGCACCTATCCCACTCCTACCCCACCATATCCCTGGTCCACTGAGAGAGTTTTAAAGTTATATGGCATCATGGAGGTGGAGTAGGGCTGTCAATTAAGCATGGCAGAAGGGGTAGGTAGCCCACTTCTGTCTCCCACTGTCCTGCAAGCCCCCAGCAGTCATCCAATGAGCAAGTGACTGAACCTGGATTTGAACCTATGTTGGCCCAGGTCCAACACTCAGGTGCATTTTCAACAAGCACACATGATAACTGGCCCAGCCCATGTAGCAAACATGGCTGTTGTTGGGAGTTGAGATGATTTTCAACCTTTTTCTCTGTAATTTTAATTTCACCTTATATAGAATAGTCTGGTGGTGAGGAATTTAGCTGTTTGTTCTGCATTGCATTTTGGTGATATTTCAGGAGTAAAAGAACAAACACCATTTTTTGGAGTGGTCTGGGTAGCTGTCTTGTAACCAGGAAATGCTTATAGTTTCAGCACCCATTTGTGTCTTTGTTCACAAGAGTCACTGCACAAGGAGAACAAGTGACATTGTGGCAGTTTGTGGAGACAAAGGTTTTAGAGTAATTTGAAAACAGAAAAATGAGAGGGGAAATTGAGTCCTCCAGTAGAATAAGCAGGTAACTGAACTTAAATACCCTCTCTGGCAGTCTGTGCCTTGGTTCGTTAACAGTAAGCATGGCACTAAATACCCTAGGAAGAATGTTTCTGTTCTCAATTCCAGGGATAATTAGATTAAATACTATTTAACTCACATTTCAATAAGCCACAATGCTAACTTTATCTTCAAATAAACAGGGTAGCTTCACAGAATTATCAGTGACAGCTCATTAAAATTGGCTTTTGAAGATTTTGATTAATCATGGATCTGAATATATAAAACTATCAAGCAAAGCATAAATGCATTAATATAATTTCAAAGCCCATTTCCATAAATAGGCCTTCCCTTCACTAGTATTATTGAACTAAAACTATATCTTTTATATGTAAAATTGAATCTGTTTCCCCTTCCCACCATTAATACAACATTCACCATTTAGTTTCAATGGAACACATCATACATTTTACAAAATTAATATTGCTAGATTGCATTTTATTTGTATCTGTTTGTAGGTAGCTAATACATTTCTTTTTATTCACAGAACTATAAGAACTATAAATATATGAAGTTTATACTTAGTTTAATACTTACACATATTAGACAAACAGCAGAATAAAATTAATTAAATTTAACAGTAAGGGTCTCTGATAATTTCTTTTTCCTTTAAGTGGAATCAATACATTACTCAGATTTGAGCAACTCTGACATAACAAAACCCTACTGGTGTATGTGTAGGTTGTTTCCCGTAATTTTACTAACACAAGCAATGAGCAATTAAATCTCTTTTCTAAGTATCTTTCTGCATTTGAGCATGCCTGTATGATAACTTTCAAATATGGCAATGTTAGGTCAAACTGTTGATGAATTTACAATGTTCACCAGTGCTGTAAAATTGCCCTCCAACAAGATTGCAATTATTCATTCCAAACAAGGCCTGGGACGTCTAATTCCACATACTCTCGACACTTTTTTCTTTTTAATTTTAATTTTTATTAATACATATTAGTACACGTTGGAGATACATAATGATTATATTTATTGTGAGGAGTTGGTATGTTTTTGATATCTCTGCCAATGTCTGACAGTTGCTTTAATTTACATTTTTAATAAAGAAAATTTTGAGGCTTTTTTTCATTAAGTTATTGAGGCTTTTTAAAGTCTGTTTACTCAGTATTTTTCAGTTCTTTATTGTAAGTGGATGAATTACTTGATCATGCCCTTTGCTGATTTTGTACCAGATTATTAAATTATTTTCTTATTGATTTGTTGGTTCTCTTTGCATATCATCTCTTTATCTCTCATGTGGGGGATACTTTCATTTTTCTTTCTTTCTAGGTTCTGTACGGTAAATTTGCTCAATAAGCTTTAAAATTCTTCATAGTTTTTGTCTCCTTCTACACTTTTTTATAATTTCATTGTTTATTATTAAATATTGTATTCATCTAGATAGAAAGGAT
>NW_004624730.1:16663904-16709153 GCF_000247695.1 Heterocephalus glaber | reverse complement strand
TAAATGGATGCACATTGAGGTGATACTCTTAAGTGAAATAAATAGGACACACATGTGTAAATACCAAGTAATTTCTCTAGTGTGAGAAACTGAAAGAGTAAATAAAAACTAAAAGGTATAATAGATAATGTGAAATAGGAAGAAAAGGGGCAAAGGGGAAGGGGAAGTGTAAGGGGTAGGGGACAGGAAAGAAGGGAACGGAATTAATATGAGAAAATGAAAAAAAGGAAACAAAGTCTTTGTAAATAGGGAGGGATGGAGGGGTTGAAGGGAGGGTAGGGGAAGGGGGAAAAAATAAGAACCTAGAGGATATGTAGAGGTGCAAATTTCCAATCATGAATGTCATTATATTGTATACCTAAAATGTACCCATAAAATAAAACTTTAAAAAAAATAAATAAATTATCATATACTAGATATGAATTCTTCCAATATTTAAAACTCTTTCTTGACTCTTCTGCTGCATTGGATTATTATACTATTTTCCTGTGCCAATACCAAACCACTGTATAAGTGCTCAAATTTGTGAGGCTAATTTGTCCACATCAATCTTTTCTCATGTTTTCACAGATCTTTTCATAGGTTTAATTTTCTGGATTAGAAGTCTGTAAATTTTCCCTTAAGGAAGAGCTAGTAAATACTTTAGACTTTTTGTGAGACATGTGATCTCCATAGTAACTACTGTACTTTGCTGTTGTAGTCAAAAAACAGCCACAGACCATATGTAACCAACTGTGTTTGACCGCGTGTTATTAAAACTTTATTGACAAAAAAGTAACAGTAGGCTGGATTTGAGGACGATACAGATTGATGAGCCCCATGCCTAATGAACCCTATTATCATTTTTCAAACTTTCCCCGCCCAAACACTTACAGTATTTTGGACTACTGCCTGAGATTGCTTAGAATTTAATGGTTAATAGTGAGAGAATTAACATTTTTAAATGTTGAATCTTACCATCCAAAAAAAATTCTTTCTGCTTTTCCCTAGCTTGATTTGTACCCCAATAAGATTTTCAAGTTTTCTTATAGCTCTTACACATTTCTTGTTAAGCTTAGTGTGAGTTATCTTATCTGTTTATTATTGTACATGGAATCATTTGTTTCCATTGATTTTATTCAAGATGCCCATAGGTCAGGGTTCAAGTTTAGTACAAGGCTTATAACCAAGTCTCTAGTCATCCCCTGGGTGGATAGAGATCCCATGGTATCTGCATGCCCTCTGACATTGCATGCAACAGTTGTGAAGAAGTGTGTTTTGCTGGAAAGAGAGTTTAGACCTTTCATCAGAATTTCAGGATTACTATCCATTCCTCTAAGTATGAGATCTCCAAATATAATGGATAAAGGCAAGAACTTTTGCATTGAAATGGAATCCAGGTATAGGTGATGAGGAATATACTGACTCCTGGGCTAAGGAGATTGAGCTCCACCACCCTGATCAAGCTCTCCAATACCAGGAGTGATAACCAGTTTAGGAAGGGATTTCCCTCTGTTGTCCCTGGGGGCAGTGCTGCCTGAGGGATGAGGGGTCCCACAAGGCCACCAGCGGGGAGTTGCTTTCCGTGCTTCCTCAGCATCACAGCAGTCTATACTTAGGGGAGGTCTGTCTTGGCCTTCACATTAATCGGGTCTAAGTTCCTTGCTGCACCCAGGATGATCCACATATCCAAGTAAGTGCAGTACTTGCTCAGCTGGTACAGTCTGTGCCAACCACAGAACCTCAGTCCAGCTTGGCTGGGTGTACACTGACAAGGAAGGTTATGTCTTCATATTGCAAAGGGCTGGGATGTACTGAAATGAGTATGGGATAACCCTGAGATATTAGGCCAGATTTAAGCTTGAATTTCACTCTTGGAAGAGGAAAACTCTTTGATAGCTCTCAAGTTTTGCTTTCCTCATCTGAAAGTTGTGACCTAAAGAAAAGGGATGAAAGGTAAACAGTATTTACTATGTGGCAGGAGAAAGATTCCTCCAAAAGCCCTGTGGGAGATCATATTATCATTGCCAAAGAGCACACAGTGGTGAAGTCACAGGCTTGAAGTGGCAAGTGTGAAATTTGAACTCAGCAGCGTGAGTTAAACCCAGGCACCAAATCTCTGTCACCTGCATGCCCAGCTTGCAAAGTGCTTCAAACATGTAATTTATAATTTCCCCACAATGGGCCTATGGTTGATGTTCAGGAAATGGTAGTTGCATTTTTCTAAAGAAGAAATTTCCTGCCCATCAGAAATTGCGCTTCTACCAATTGGCCATTACATTAAGAGTTGGCTATATCTTCATATCTCCTTCAGGAACTGGCCATTCCATCCAGATTACTCCAAAAGTTAATGCTGTAGCTGATACCTGCCCAGAAGTCAAGCTGTCACATGACAAATTTCAATTCAACTAGACATTGCTCTTTAGTGGAAAGACAAAGCATATGACTACAAAATACATCTCAAATCCAAGGACTCAGAGCTTCATTTTAATCATCTGGGTAGAAGAAAGAAGGCAAAGCATGGGCAAACTGCCCATGAGCAAACTGCCCATGTAGGTCTTAGGGCAATCTACTGTGTGTCAAGCACTGTCCCAGGAACCTTGAAGCATCTGTTCAGCCAAGCCTCTTAGCAACTCTGATAAGTTTCCTCAATTCTATTAATAGATAAAGATTCTGGGGCCCAAAGACACTGAGAGAATTGTCTGGATTTCTGGAGTGGATAAGTGATAGATCTGGGATTCAAAAGCAGCAACACTGGGTCCTTTCCACCAAACTGCAGTGCCATCTTCCACCTAGGCTACAATATGTCCCAGTAAGAGTGACATATGTCCAGGAAAAATTCTGCCTCCTTCATAACTGAACCAAGTCTGGCTCTGCTCATTACAAGTCTCTGCTTTCTGTTAAACAACCACCGAAGGAGTATCTGGATTTAACTGTTTGCCACTTCCCTGGACTTGAAAGTCCTGGAGTAATAGAGCTGTGTTCACAGAGCTGGGCATACAGCCGATGGAGTTTCATAGAAATAGTGCCAAGACCATACTGGCACAAGACTTGCCAACAAGGCAGAGCCTCCATGTCAACCAAAGAGAAGGTTACCTAATGTACATTGTTATTCTTTATTCCTTTTGAGGATGGCAGTGAGATAAATTGAGGGATGGGTTATTTTGAAAACCCCATTACTGGAAGCCAATGAGGCAAAGATACAAACATTAAAATGATGGAAGCTACCTCATATCTCCCAGGAAACTGTGCCCTTCCCAAAATCACCACTCACAGGGGAGACCTGGTAGTCAGAGGGGGTGGCAATTTGCAGTCTAAGTACTTAATAATCAGACACATTCATATTTATATCCTGGTACCACCTCTTTACTATGTGTGCCCTCTGGAAATCTTTGAACTTTTGATACTCCGTCTTCTCCCTAAACTGGACACAATAACTACTTTACTAGACTGTCTTGCAATTTAAATGAGATCATTTATGGAGCATGCTTAACACAATGTAGGGCTCAGTGTGATGGTCCTCCTCAGAGGTAGAGCAACATTGTGGATACATAACTGTGAGGCCAGGATGCCACTTTCTGCCTGGGACTGTTTGAAGAAGACAGACTGAACTGCCTCTAAACTGAGATATGTATCTCAGCAAGAATTTTATAGTTTTAGATAATTATATCAATAACTTATTTTTTTAAACTAAAGAGATAAAGAACCAAATGTTCTTCAGTTCCAACCCATGCTACTGTGGCACACATGATGCTCAGAATGTCTCTGCTAGTTAGTACATTACAGCACCTACCTGCATACCCCCAACCCCCTTACCAGGAGAAGGCTGAGGTCAGAGAGCTTGTTTAATATCAACCCCAGGACCTTTTCTGTGTGAGTAAGACTCCTTCCCTGTTAATCCTACCTTACTTTGTATAATCAATCTATCACTGGAGTCACAATGACTGGGGATGGGCGAAGGTCAAAGGTCACACTTCTCCTTCCCTAAGATTGATGAAATCCATTTCAGGCATCTCTTGCTCTGACTAAAATACACTGATGATAGATGACCAAATTCCTTAACATGTAGATGGAAGTTACAGAGACAACTGGTGATCATCACAGAAAAGGGACAACATTGTTTTCTGAGGCCTAAACATCCGTGAGTGTCTGAGTGAAGAGCAATGCAGCTGATGTATTAAAAGGGATCTAATAGTCATAGGCATCATAGAAAATGTAGGCCAACAGCCTGCTGCTTTTGTTTACTATGTCAGGAGCCTCAGCAGAGATCCTTACATCCTACACATAAAGTGCCAAGGCTGTAAAATGGGTTTAGTGTCCTGACAAGCACCAGCCCCTCCTGTAGATTCCTATTCTTTTGTGATGAAAACATTCTTGCACATAAAGCTTGATGCCTTTGACCATAATCCCCTTTCTTTCTACAGTTAGGAATATCCTAGAAATCAGTCACACTTCGGAGTTAATATCGAGTCTCGGTCTTCTCTCACAGGACCATGTGTTTCCTAGGCCTCTCCTCTCCTTATGGAGCAAAAGGTGGGCCTATGCATTGAATTTTAGGTGTTGGAGAGAGATGGGAAGAAAAATATCCCTGGTGAAAGCTATGTAACCTGCTTATGAGAAGAGAAAGTGGGAGACTGTTTCTGCAGCTCACATTGGTTCCTACAGTCAGGCCCCAGCTAGGGAGTGCCCAAAGGCACTGTGGGAGGCAGGAAGGGACATTTCACAAAACATTCTGTCTGTACTTGTGGCTGTCTGGAAAATAGTATGAAGATGGAGTAGAAAAGTCAAGGACCTTATAGTAAAGGTATAAATCTCACCTTCTAACTGAAAGCCACCTTCTAGCTGAAAGACAACAGGCAAATATTCAACTGCATAATGCTTCAGTTACCAACTGAACAGGGCTCATATGTGCACACCAATTGGCAGTGAGTGTTATATGGGATGTTGAATGTAAAATGTGTGGTGGGTCATAAGAACTTGATAGCCATTAGATCCTTTCTCTCTCCACCATGGTTGAAAAAAATAATATTAATCCTTCCATGAGATCATAAAAAGAAGCCAAATGGGGTCTAATTTATTCCCACCTATCGTTTTATTGCTCACTGGGTCAGGTGCCTCCTATTTCCAAGGCTGTATTTGCCAACAGTATCGTTTAAACAAATAAAATAAAGCAAGATGATGCATTTTATGGTTCCTAGGAATTGGATTTCTAAAACCCAAGCATCTTCTGACCTACTGGTCCAGAGAGTTTATGAAGTTTATGGAGGTCAGTTAAGACTGGCTATTGACCTGGAAAAAACCATGAATCTGCCTCCTAGGGCATCTGCCCCCCACCCCAGGGCTAACACATTCACCTAAAGTTTCGAAGTTACTGACGTAGTATCTGCAGGATTCAACTTTCTGACTAAGATAAGAGTAGTTCTCACTCTAGTTACAACTTAAATTGTATTGGAATAAGTGCCCAAACTTTCTAAACCATTTCCCATTAATAATTACAAGCTGCCCAGGGGTAGGTAATGGTGATGGACTCTCTCCCTGGCTGACCATGAAGATGAAACGTGGGATGGAGAGGGCAAGACCCGAGCCTCAAGCGGAGGACACTGTGGTTTGGTCTCCAAACTCAGTGTGTCCAGACTCTGGCTCACCTGACATCACCTCCCACACACTAGCCTCAGCCCTGATTTGACTTCATTCTGATCTTCTTGTGCTTTGGCCTTGTCCAATTTATTGTCTTGCTCAATCCAGATCCACTCATCTGCTCCAGTAAAATCATAAGTTTGTTTTGATCCTTCTCTGAAACTCATTTCTTTTTGATTTGAGATAATTCATTAAACATAATTTTAAATTGTGCCCATGGCTATTAACCAAGTTAACTTTTGAATTAAATGTGATAGTGTGCATTTTCTCTGAATGCCATACATGTCAGAGACTTTACACTGTAGCAGCCTACAGCTGTATTTGTTAACCTTTTATAATTTTATCCAATCTATTCCATATCCTTATCCAACCTATTCCATATCCTTATCCAACCTATTCCATTCTTTAGTTATATTCTCTTTTTCTTTTTCTTTTTTTTTTTAAATTTTCTCTTTTTCATCTTTAGTCTTGTGTACTTGTGCTTTCATTTTCTTGATTATATCTAAGGCAAGAATGTTCATTTTATTGCTTTTTTTATACAATGAGTGTTAGACTCACTTTTAAATTCTAATATTTCTCTGTGTCCTAATAATTAATTTACATTATATTTGTGGTTTATTCATTTCTAATTTTCTCTGATTCCTCTTTTCTAACTTCTTATGTTGATTATTTTTTTCTATTTTAAATCTTTCTCACTGATTATTAAAGCATTTAAAGCTATGGATTTGCTTCCAGTACAGCTTTGGTCACTTCCCAGAAGTTCTGGTATATAACACTGCTCTATTAATATCTCGTAATTATGGTTTTGATTTTCATTTGTATCCAAAGGTCATTTTTTAAAGCTATGTTTTTTTCTTTTTTGAGTGATTAGGTTTTATTTTGCATTGATTCTAACTGTAAGTACCAAAACATGATCCTTCACAGGTAGGGAAGACATTTTGTTGCACTTTAAAAAGAGCAAGAGTTTGAAGCATGTTGCAGTGAAGGAACTAGCCTAAATAATTTGATGAAATTAGCAATGAAACCAAAAAGGTGGAGGGTGGTGAGAGTCAAAGCCTTTTGCATAAGTGGATGCTCCTCTATATGTTTGTTCAGTAAAAGGCATTGCACAATTGGTGGTCTTTTCAAGGTCTACGGAGGGAAGCATTTTGGGAGAGTTTAATGTTCTTAGCTAGAACAGAGTATGCAGGTAGCCTCTGTCTGGCTGAGACAGTACCTCCCCAGCACCCTTTACTCCCTGTTCATACTGGTTGATGGGCAGGGGAATCAGGTGGTCAGTAGTCAGTGTTGCATTTTTCAGATTAGATCTGGAGGAACAGGAGCAAAAGTCCCTACAGAGTCGTCTGGGATTGAACATGAGCCATCCAGGTGTAAGAACAACACCCAGAGGTCCACCAGCCATATCCAGGGAGTTCAAATGGCCACACAGCTCTAGGGTGACACTCCATAATCATGACATGCAATTTCATGAAATAGTTAGCATCCCCTTTCATATGTTAACAAAGTGAAGTAAGAAAGATGAAGGAACTTCCCTAGGTCAAAGTGCATGTTCTCTCCTAGAAAAGGGTGACAAGATCCTGCAGGAGGACATGGTGGGGATTCAGATGTTACTGTTTCAAGGGGGCATTTAACAGGGTTGCTTAGTGATGGACTTGTGGGATTCTGCCAGGATACATTTATATATTTAACCTGGAAATGTTTTCTTTGTCACAGTCTTTTCATATGTGTCTCCTGCTCTCTATGATGAGGGGTGAATTTTTCTGCTTCTCAGTGTGGTTGTGAGATTTGAGCCCTAGAGCTATAATATGGACCAAAGCTTTAGGGCGGTGGGTGATAGATTAGCAAGGACTGGGACCAGGACTCTATTCCTTGCCCTTTTTAGCATTTGGATCCCAAGTGGGAGATGGTGGCCCACCTTGTGCAGATGCATTCAAGTGCTGGCACTGGAAAGCCAAGGAGACCCTGTAGTCCAGGATTTCTACACAGCCATCAGGGAAGACCTTCCAACATAGGTGGAAAACACAGCAATATGGAATTTTCCTCACTTGTACATAGTCAACAACTCCCAGCATTCCTATATGACTTAGGACTTTGTGACCAATAGAAATCACAGATATTTAAGTTGACCCAGGAGTCTCAGAATTTCATTTTTATTAATCATCTCTTCACATTGCACCCACATTATACCCAGAAATACCAATTATCTTGTCACTTAATGTGTTAATAAGTGTGTATGTGTTTGTACAAGGTCACAAATTTTAAGCATTCTGATAACTATATTTCAATAATTGCCTTTATCACCCAATGTAGTTTTTTTAGTCTTTAAATACAACATTATTCAGAGAAGGAGTTCATAGGCTCCACCAGACTGCTACACAGAACCCTGTTACAAAAATATGTTAAGAACCTTGGTTGTAGACAATGAAACAGGCTAGAGAAAAGCGACTCACCCAAGGTCACACAGCAGAGTGAGTAAAGAACCCAAGTCTTGTGCTATTAGCAAAGGTAGGGAGATAAAGAGGGGCAGGTGGGACCATGGAGCTGAGTCAGGCATGTGATGATCCACAACTGCTGTGGGTGCAGTTGTGCCTCTGTCAGGATAAGGGAAGGGGAGAAGCAAAGCCATCCTGAACAGCTGGCATCCCTTAGCCAGGCAGGCCTCAGGGCAAAGACTACAAATATTTATTATTTGTTTTCCTGCAGTCTGCTCACATGAAACCTAGTAATAGATTAAACAATCCTCCAGTGGCCACGTGAGGCTTGATTTGTCTTCACACTTAAAACCCACATCATACAAGTGCGTTCTTTATAATTGTATTTGAGCAGCTCAGGGAAATAACAGAATACCTCAGTATATCTTGCAGGGGTGGACATGCTTGACTGTAGAATGGGAACTCCTCAACTCAGAGTATGGTCCTTTCACTGCTACCTAGGACTTGCTGAGATCAACGGCTTAGAACCAAAAATGTGCTCATCAGAGAAGAATGTCCATGTGTTTAGAAGGACTCGCATCATCATGCCCAGCATTTTGCAACCTGGGTGCCCAGAGCTCCACAGCCCATGCTCATCATCCCCCCTGGCCTTCCCTGCTACCTACCTGACTCATTCCACTCCTGCTGAGCACCCCTAATCCCCAGAAATCCTTCTCTACACTCCTTTATCACCACTGCTATGAATCCTAATAACAATAATAATAAGACAGTAGCAATTCCTGCAGCTTTCAGGCAGAAACTCTCAATCTATAAGGAGGCTTCATCCTAAATTACCATTTCAAGTATTGTGTGATCTACGTCAGGCGAGGTGAGCATAGGCTTCTGTGGTACCTGGAAGAATCGATATTTCAGTTGAGTCTAGAAGAAGACATGTGGGAGCAAAAGGGGTTTCAGGCATAGGGAACAGCACATACAAGGCACCATGGCCAAAAGGCTGTGTGACCCTGGAAGACCATGGCAGGATTTTGTATCTGCCTGGTACAGAATGCAACTGCAACCTGTCCTGGTCAGGCTGGGACAGCCTGAGTGGGCTTTCTCAGAGGGGCAGAGTTTTCCTTGGTCTTAAAGCCTGGTAGCAGTTCTGATAGGCAAGGGGAAATAGATAAGGTGTCCTTGGAAGGGGATCCAGTGCAGAAGATAGTGGGGCAGGAGACTCGGCACCTCTATCTCTAGAACACCTGCCCCAAGCTTGGAAAGGAGCAGAGATGCTGGACCTAGAAAGGACTCCTACCTGGAAAGTCAGGACCTGGAAAATGGAAAGGGAGTAAAAAAATTGAGATTCTGCAATGCTGGGCTGTTTGATTTAATCTTTTCTTCTCATTGACACAACATTATAGAGCCTGAGGCCTAAATGGATTTGGAAATCTGCATTAGCAACTGACCAATGGTCCAAATAAAGGAAATGTGTCCTCCATATGTTTCTATTTATCTGCTTGCCTTTCAATTCCTCTTCTCTGAGTCTTTACCTACCAGACTTATGGCAAAATAGTATTTGATCCAGAAAAGCTCACTTTGAGAAAATGATCAACGTGAGCATTGCCATATGAATTGAGAAGGCTGCAGTCTTTGAAGATTAAGAGCAATCAGAAAAGCATTAGGGAACTCTGCTTCTTGGGCCCCAGGCTGATTAAATAGTGTCTCCTGCTTCCCTCTGCTCAGGGCTGCCCTCTTCCAGAGCCTTGATGCCATCTGTTATGGCTTAGATCTAAAGTGCCCCCCCAAGCCCTCTTGTACTTGGAAAGTGAGTGGATCATGGGGTTACTATCATCATCAGTGGATTAATTTACTAATGAGTTCATAGCTGACTTGCTGCCAGGAGGGGGCATGCCTGGTGAGAGGGAAGTCATTGGGGATATAATCTGGAAAGGTGTCTCTCCCTCATCAGCTCGTCCCTTCCCTCACTGCTTCTTCACTGCCATGGGTCGAGCACCTTTTCCTCTGCTATCACCTTCTGCCATCCTGTTTCTACTTTGAAGTGAGCTGACTACGGACTGAAACCATGAGCCAAAATAAATGTCTCTTCCTTTAAATTGTGGGTGTCAGATATCTTGTCCCAGAGATAGGAAAGTGACTTAAGATCTTTGCTTATGGTCCCTACCCCCACATTACCCTCTCTAGGTGCCAACTCATTGAGGGCCGGCATCATCATTCCTCTTTCTTCAGGTGCCCTGGTATAGGATCCAGCCCTAAAAGATGCTCAGGAAATGATGAATGAATGAAAGAAACAGTGCATCCTGAAACACAGACCCAGAATAGCACCCATGTGTATGAAGTCCAGTTGTTTCCCTTTGTTACCTACCACTGTTATTAGCATGTTATCCTTTGGGTCAACCACAGCCTACTGCCCTGGATCAAGAGTAACTCCAGGTCCCACACGAGGCTTCCCACTAATGAGGGACTCAGATGCCAAAGGACATGCTGTAACTGTCAGATATAAAACCTCCCCTGGCCAGGTCTCCATTAGGCCCCATGGTTCTGGTTAGTCATCTCATTTGGCTCCCCCATGCCAGGTGAGGCTCAGGACACTTAGCCAGAGAGTAGAAGAGCCAGGACTGCCCTTGAGGCCCAGGGCTTTCTCTAGACTCTATGCATTACACATACCTGGGAAAGCCAAGATGGCCCCTGCCCTTGTAGAATTTATGTGTAAGAGGACTTCAGTGACTGTATTTAAGCACCTCTCCCACAGTTTGGTAGTTGGTAGAAAGGCAGGCCTGGTTATGGTCATGGGAAATTTTCCTCCCCTGAGCCCACCCCATCCACAAACCCTTCATCCAATGACAGCACATCACACCAGACACTCACCACCAAAGCCTATCTGAAAGACTGGCCTTTCGGCTTCCACAACAGCACGTGTATTATGCCCTGGGCACAGGTGATTGGCACAGACAAGGCAAAACAGTACAGCAAAGAATGAAGCCAAGCCTCTACTGGATTCTTCCTGGATACCAGGAGCCCTGCTCAACTATTATAAACCTGGTGTTTAATTCTCCCAAGAGCCCATAAACAGGTCTCATTATTCTCACTTTTCAGATGAGGAAACAGGCTCAGAAAGATTAAGCAATATATTAAAGCCCACTGAGCTGGCCAGTGGCGGGGCTAAGGTGTGACGCAAGTCCCCTCTCTTGTAAACATGCAGCCCTCTTGGCTTTCCCAGTGACCAAACAGCTCCCACCTAGGCCCTGTCACCTCCACTCTGCCCCACACCAACCCCACATGTCTTACTAGCCACCTTTCAAACAGTGCCTAGATGTACAGCCCTGGCTTTTAAGGTCCCCAGGGGCAGTCTTAACTCATACTTCTGTATTTCTCTTCTGTTCCCCAAGGTCCAGCTCAAAAAATATTATCTAGGACAGCTAGTCTAAACTTTGATGGGAATTATTGGTCCTTTTGAGTATCTAATAGGAGGACCATGCCTCCCAAGGAAAAATAAACCAGTGCAAATACTTTTCACAATTAGCACTCCATTTCTGGACTTTGCCATTTCTAGCTGTTGCCCTGAAGACCACTACTGTAGAAGGCAAATCTCACTGCTGTTCCTTCATTCCTTAATCATAGGATGCATTTTTGTGTCTCCCTTTCTCAAGTTTGCTCCTGTCACTTCTTCCATCCACAATGCTTCCTCCATTCTCATTTATAAAATCCTAAAGAGATTTTAGTGACTGATCGAAACCTATTTCCAATATCACTGGGCTAGACACAAACTCTTCCTGGAGCCCTTCACCCACAGCTACCCACATGGGATCTCTGCATCCCTCTACCTAGAATTTAGGACCATATCTCATTTCTGCCTACCCAATTTGGTATTGGCTTAGTCAATTCACCACCTTCCCTTCACCTAGCAGAGTTCAGTAGGTTTCAGACATATCATTATCATTTTTTCAGTTTTGAGAAATAGAAAAATGGAAACAGACATCTTTATTTCTAAATGAAAGTTTCCAGGATGCTAACAAATGGACTTTTCATCTGTGTTCCACTAATAAGGCCTTGCAGTGGGTAAAACTTTAGTAGACATAAACTTAGGAAAATTATCTCTTGCCTTTATCATTTGTTAAAAATGCAAGCATTAGTTCCCACTTGTTACCACAGTTACTAAGTTCCCATTTAAATCTCAATTTCTCTAGTAATGGTAACCTAGTTTATAGGGATCTATGATTTTGAAATAAGGTCAGATCCCGATAATTAGTTTTGATCCATATTTTGTCTCTGATAATTATCCTATAGCCACAGTGATAATTGGGCTGGCATATTTTAAGAAAGCAAGGTACTCTTCATTTGCTCTGATCTTGTCTCTGCTTTGTTAAGAGGTTGTTAAAGTAAGAACTATAACATGGAAGAAAAATGAATGCAGTTTCTCTTGAGGATGCAATTAAAAGAGAATGTAAATATGACTAATGAGGCGATTAGCTTTTCTAGAAATCTTATGCAAGAAAATCAATTGCTGGGATATAACATGTCTATGCTCAGATAGTTAGTTTGGTGGCATCAGTGACCAAAGGGATCTACAGAGAAAGGACACTTACTGTCCGCGAAGGCCAGAGAAGCCAGGGTTTATGAAAAGTGCCCATTTCTTTCCAGCATGCTCTGGCCAGCTGTGAAACATGTGCTGCTGCAAATGCTCCCAGCAGGACTGCCTCATGTGCACTGCTTTCGGTGGTTCTGGTCAATGTGACACCACTAGAATGGTATTAATTTAAGGGTCAGGAGAGCTGGGCTCAAGTCTCAGCTCCGTCAGTTACAGCTGAATGCATTGGATTATTCACACTATCTCCCTGGGCCTCAGTTTTTTCACCTGTGAATGGGATGTCATGGCTTGTATCTAGGGGTTGCCCCAAAGCCTCATGTGATCATAGGTGGGGCTTTTTCAGAAGTGTCTGGACAGCTGGGGATTTAGCTCAGTGGCACCACCTTGCAAGCGCAAAGTCCTGAGTTTGATCCCCAGTACCAAAAAGAAGTGGCTGGATCTACGGTATACGATACTGGGATTGATTCAAGATGCAATGCTAGGATTAAGGACACAAAGATTAAGAGTGTGGGTGCTACCTGCCTTAAAGATGGGTACACTTGATAAGATATAAGAGACAGAAAGTGACTTGTTGCTTGCTTTTGCTGTCCTCTGCCCACCATAAACTGTTTCTCCTTTGTGATGCCCCTCTTCCATGCCACCCTGCCGTGGAGCCAGCTGATTATGGACTGAAACCTCTACAAACTACAAACTGAAATAAACCTTTTCTCCTTTAATTTTGGATGTTGGGTATTTTGTCTCAACAAGGAGAAAAGTAACTAAGACATGGGGATACTGACACCTACCTCATGGAATAGTTAGGATCACATGAACTAATTCAAGTCAACTGCCTGTGACAGAGAATATGCCAGAGAGATCCAGGGAAATTGCTACTGAAGCTGTGGAATGTGGAGAATATGAGAAATCTTTCATTCCAGGAAGAGACTTTAGCATGACACAGAAGGTTCTAGGAAGAGGGACTCAAGAGGCAGGATGTGGGGCTGTAGTGATGCACATGTGTGATTCCAGAGGATTGCAAGTTCAAGGCAAGCCTGGGCAAGTTAGTGAAAGTCTGTCTCAAAATAATTTTTTTTTTTGTACCAGGGATCAAACTCGGGTCCTTGCACTTGCGAGGCAGGTGGTGGAACCACTGAGATAAATCCCTGGCCCCAAAATAAAAATTTTTAAGAGGCTGGGGATGTAGCTCAGGGGAAAGGCCCTAGTTCAATCTGAAAAAAAAATAAAAGAGTCAGAATGCTAGGCCCTGCTCTGCCCTCCAAATCCAAGCCATGTGATGTTGGGCACTGGTATCACGCTTTCAATATCTATAAAGTGATGCATTTCACTAAACAGCCCCAGAGGCATGTTCTAGGAATCTAGCATTGTTCAACACTATAAACAATATTCATATTTTCACTGATATTTTGTTACTAAATAGCTTGAATTCCTCCAAATATGACCTACTACCAACCTAGTCCTTTAGTTCCACACCTGTAGGTGGCCATAAATACACTGCCACAAGGAAGACCAGCTTGTATCCCTGAAAGGCCTCCAAGTTTTATAAAGCTCCTCTCTCCTCTTTCTGAGTTTACTTGCAGCAGCTCCTCCCTACTCCTCCAGTGTATATCTAGGCACACTTGTTGAACCCATTGTTTCCTGAGCCAGGCTCCACACCCAAGTTGAGGATATAGAGCTCATTCCTGTTCTCATGAAGACTGGACTCCAACTGGGTGGGGACACAGCAGAAAGAGATAAAGCCAATCCAGAGAGAAACAGAGAGGTACTCCTGGCCCCAAGCACCTAACCCACAGTAGTGCTGGAAGGAGGATTAGGAAGGCTTTCTGGAAAAGGTGATGCTTGAGTTGAGCCTTCATTTTCCAACCATTCATCCAACTAGCAGTCAGCAACTACATGAACCCTCAAGTTATGACTGGCCTGACATACGAGCAACTTGGGTTATGACTGGAATTTTTGTTTTAACTTAGAAACAAAGTACTGAGTTAAAACCTGAATGTGGGCCACTTGTGCTTCCAGATGGTCTCAAATACAGATGTAATCCTTAAAGAGTTCTGGAAGGACCATTACAACATCCTTTCCTGTGTGGAGTTAATTGAGAAATGCTGGCCCAACGTCTCTCTAAGGACACTGAGATCTGCCTGGAAGATAGTCTGGCTAAAATTATACAGGAGAGAGACCTGAAGACAATGAACCAACGTGAGTTACAACCAGCCTTCAGGAACAAATTGATTTTGAAGTCAAGGGTCCACTGTATTTATTAGTCATCTCTTGTGTACCAGGCACTGTGTTAGGTGCTGTGTCTAAATAGTTCAATCTCAAAAGATAAAACATGTTGCCCTATGATGGTGACTCAAAACTAGGTGAAAAGCTAGGGCCTCCTCAAGGGACAGGGGGCCCTTCCAAGCCAAGGTTTAAGCAAACAAGATAAGCTGAGTAGGAAAATGGTTTCCAGACCCTGCTATCCATCTCTGGGAAAGGAAGCAGCAGGTGAGGCAATGGAACAAAATTCTGAGGTGGGGAAAAAAGATGAAAATGGAAGTTTTACACATCACTGAGCTGCCTTCCTATCTAGAGGGAAAACCCAACATTAATAAAACAGAAGACCTTCAACAATATCAAAGCCAATATTTCTGTCAGGCTCAGAAACAACAGTACATAAACCTACAGGCGTATCCCAGGTGTGTTCCAGAAATAGCCCTGTTCCCATGAAGTTGGGTAGAAATCAAATTTGGGGTGAACTTGTTCCTGCCACCCATGTCCAGTGAAGCTGCCTCTGTCACTGAGGAACTGTACAGGAGAGTTGCCTCTGCTTATGTCAGCTTCAAGTGTTCTCCTCAATTCCCCTGCTTCCCTCTTCCCATCCCAAACAGGGTCACTCTGGATAGTCAAGTAAGCAGTGTCAACAAACTCTTAACTGCGCAAAAAAAGTGCCCAGTAAGTTGACCTCATCTAACAAAAATATTTGTCCCTTTTCTTCTCCCCAGTACCAGGGATTGAACCCAGCACATTCCCAATGAGCGATAGGCAGGGTCTCACTAAGTTGACCAAGATGCGCTGGAACTTGTGATCCTCCCTCCTCAGAGCGCTGGGATTACAAGTGTCACCATAACCAGCTCAAATTTGTCCATTAACATACACATGCACACACACACACACACACACACACACACAAACACACACACACACACACACATACACACAAATCCTTGGGCAGTAGCTTTTTTTACAGATGAGTCCACCTGCTTTCTGTGTATTAGTCAATAGGTGGGACATTTTCTCCTCACCTGTACCAGCTAATGGCCTGTGGCAGAAATAGTGAGTAGATGGGTATGTACTTCAGTAGATGATTTCCATGGCCATGAGCAAAATTAGCAGTATCCGATAGATCTAGTTTGAAAGTCATCTCTACCCTATATCAAATGCATGGCCTTGAACCCTTTTCAGCATCCATCAGAGGGAAAAAAGAATGCCTTTTTCTTAGGGTTATAACAAGGATAAATCAAAGTGACAGCCTAAAATTCTGGGCCTTGAAAAGGTCTCCTTGGTCTGCTCCCTCTCCTTAGACCTGATCCCTTTGGAAGGCCCATCTCAATCTTGCCTGCTCCAGGAAGCCCTTCCTGACCACATGGGTCGCCAAGGATCTCTCCATCCCATAAGACCCATGGTACTGTTTGTCACCACCAACCTCTTGACCTTGGTCACTCACTACCTTGCTCTGTGAAAGATAAATGTCTGTGCAGCAGCCACCTGAGAACTGAGTGTGGTGACCTCTGCATGTTGAGCTTGAGCCTAACTCAGAGAATGCAGTTGGTAAATATGTACTTGTTGATGGGGCATTCACAACCCCAAAAGACTCCTTGCACCTGCTGTCTCCATCAAGTGCAAAGTCTTTACCTGGCCCAACTCACTTCATCCCTGCAGTAACCCTATGAGGTAGGTGTTACTGGATCCACATCACAGACGATAAAACTCAGGCCCATGGATGTGAGCCAGGAGTATCCCCCAAAGTCCCACTGCTTAGAGGAGCAGGGATAGAGACAGAACCATGGAGGAGGGAGGGACACTGGAGAGAGGGAGAACAAGACAGTGTGGGAAGACAGACAGCAGAGAGTCAGGCAAAACCTGCCTCCTCTGTTGTAAGCCTGTTGAGAGCCAGCCCTGGACAGCCCTCTGTACACATCCCTTCTTGTCATGTTCACTGCCACACTGGAAGCGTCTGATGCCCTTGAGACTTACTGTGACCTTTCATTTATCGTGCCAATGAAAGTGAGAGAGAGAGTAACTGTGGCTCTGACCTCTGTCCCCACTCAGCTGACCAGCAAGTATATCCTCACACACAATCCAGTAACTCCAAAGAACCAGAACTGGAAATAGATTGCTTTCTTCTAATAAAATTTACAATGTATACAAATTCAATTACATCATCCTGAAGGCCGACAGTGGCTGGAGGGGCCAAGGTCACTTCCACACATCCATTACCAGAGTGCAAAGAGCCAGGGACATAAAATTACCTCTACCCAGGCCGAGGATTTAACTCAGTGGTTCCGCCTCCTGCCTCTCAAGCACAAGGTCCTGAGTTCAATCCCCAGTACCAAAAGAAAAAAAAAATTACCTCTACCCAGAACCCAGAAGGTGGCAGGAGCAGCGTAGAGCTGCTGGCTAGGAGGGGTGCCTCTTGCACAGCAGGATGCTTGTTTCCAAACCTCCTGTCCTCCTGACACGCAGGAGTGACAGAGGCCAAGTGGACACACTGGGCATTCTGAATGCCAGTCCTGCCATGGGAGGGGCTCTATGTTCATCTCTGCAAGTCCATGGTCAGCTGTGCTTTCCTGATGCCAGTCTCTCCCTGCGCTGTGCAGGGGTTGGACAAACAACAGACTCTTCATACCCAAACTACTACATGCTATTTAATCCTCCCAAAATCCTCCCTGTATAGATGTGGAGCTGCCAGAGAAGGAAAGAGGCTTGGAGAGGATGAGTAACATGTCCAAGGCCACACAGCCTTTGAACTGATAAGCTATTGGCCAATAGACCCATGTTTGTTGGTCTCCAGAGCCCACAAAACAAACGCATCTTTTCACACTGACCAGTGGAGCACAGAAGGTTTGCCTATAGGAAAAAAGAATGGGTAAACTTCAAAAAAAAAAATCTCAGAAGGACATTTCAGAGTGGCGGGAGGTACAGTTGGCTAGAAATAAACACTGTGTTTTAAACAAGTGACCCCAAGAATTTCTATGCTTGGCAAGTCTGGTAAGAATAGGCTTATAAAAATAAATCTATAACGGTGATGAGAAGCAGTTTGAACCTTGCAATTGACTGACTGAGTTTTGAGCCTGGGTCTCACTAAGTTGCTAAATTGCTCAGTCTCGGGTCGAACTTCTGATCTTCTTGCCTCAGTTTCCCAGAGTGCTAGAATTATAGACATGACTTACCACACCTGACTTCTATGATAATTTAATAGCAGAAGTATTTGAAGAAAATATTGGCCCTTTGTACAGGCTCACCCAGCTAGGCCTGGAGAGGGATCAACAAACTTCAGTTCTCCATCCCCAGAGGGCATTTGACCTCAACCAAGAAGAAACTCTCAGAGCCTCTAATTCCATTAAGACAACGGGCCTTGGTGTGGCTTCTGGGCCACATTTCTGGGCCTCCAGCATTTCCTGGAGACCTGTTAGAAATGCACATTGCCAGGCCCAGCCCTTATTCACTGAATCACCAGTTCTGGACAGGAGACCAGAGATCTGTGTTTTCCAAGCCCTCAAGGTGATTCCCATGCAGCTCAGTGGGATCAGAGCAACCCCTACCCTGAGGCAGTGGTGCTCATGTCCAGGGGCACATTTCCATCACCTGAAGGATTTTTACAAATACCTTGAACCCAGCACATCCCAAACCAATGGCATTACCCTCTCTGATATAAATGAGCTGAGACCCAGGCCTCAATAACATTTGAGGCTTCTCAGGTTATTCCAGGCACAGCCAAGTTGAAAGTCACTGCTCTACAGTCCCCACATGGAGTGGACAGCCTGGAGTATGACCACAGATAAAGAAAGATGAGTGGATTTCCCCTATTCATGGCCTCTTGCAGCCACATTCAGCTCTGTTTCTCCTTCCCATTTCTGTGCCTGCTCAGCAGAGCCCCACAGATATAGGCGAGGGATGAACAAATGGAGAAAGCTGTTCAGGAAGACTCATAAAATGGATCAGGAATGGACTGAAGGCAGGAAGGGTTTCGGCTTGGATTTTAATGGGCTCTATAAAAGTGTGTGATATTTCATCCAAGTCTGATTGTTTCTCATTCATCAGAAAAGGTCCTGAAAGTCTGCAAACTTGTGCAAATTGCACATGCCACAAGATTGACGACTTCTCCCGACAGCTTCTCCCTGAAGCAATTTGCTGCTAAAATCCCAGTTCTACCAAGGACCTTGAAGCTATTCACACCATCAGCCAGGTCTGGGATTTGAGTGGGCAGTGGAGGCCATATTTCCTGTTCTCTTGTAGGTGAAGGAGAGCCTGAGCACAGGCAGAGGTGGCTCCAGAGCCCAGCCAGGGAGTGTCAGAGGCTGGGCTGCATCCAGACAGCCTCCCAAGGTGCCCTCATGTGTCCTTTTGCTGTGGTTACTTAAGTGCTATGTTTCTTTCTTTTGGTCCTGAAATTTCATATCCTGGTTCACTTCAGCTTGTCCTTCAAAACCTCAACTATAACAATAAGAATGGCCACTTGACAGCATGTTCAAGCCTGGGTCTTGTACAATATCACCCTCCAGACCATCCTCCACCATCCTCCAGTGCCCCTCTCTCCAAATCCCTGAGGCCAAACCTTGCTCTTCAGGGGGGGTTATATCTGCACCTGCTAGCTTCTCTTATCCTTTCCCCTTCATCTTGAGTTTGTTAGGGGCTTCCATTTTGCAAGACCTGGATGCCTCCCTATTCCTTCTGGGTGTCCCCTGACCTCACCCACACCTTTAAACTCTGTGTGATTGCTGTGTTTATAGGTCAAATAGTTGCAAGTATCACAGTTTAACCTAGTAAACAATGCTTTCCTTAAACTCTCTCCAACCACCCACTGTGAGTGGGCTTGTTTCAAGCACAATCACGAAGCAGGCTTAGAGAACCACTGCTCTCCAAACACAGACAAGGAACAGAGAGAGACTCAGAGCCTCAGGGAATTGTCCAAGGTCATCTAGTGTATGGCTAAGAAAATAATACTGATGGGTTGAGAGTTTACTATGTATCAGGCACTATGCTGAGAAATTCCTACACATCAATTCATCTAATCTTTAAAACTCTGGAACAGGGACTGATAATTATGTCCATTTTACCAGAGAAGAAACTGAGGCCTTTTATTTTATTTTACTATTAGTCAGGTGTGTCAGGAGCAATTCTATATAATTGGGGGGGGGATCATTTCACAATTAAATTACAATTAGGCCTAGTTTTCCTGCCTGCAGGCTGTCTACGACATGTTGAGACATAACTCCATTTTTCCTCTGGTAACAGCTAAGAATTCAATGGTCTCAGGATGCTGTGATGCTCAAGGGCAAGATATCAGCTGAAGACATCCTAGGTCTTTGAGAACCAAGTAGGAAGATTTCACCTGGGGAGGGACAAATTCCTTATCAGCTTAACTTATCCCACCTACTGTTGTAAGAATATTTCTGATCATCTTACTGTCTTAATCAGTGTAAGTTCCTCATTGACCTAAGATCTGCATCAGCATAAGTTCCTGGTCATCCTAAAATTGTGGTTGCCTTCTGAGTCATCTGTTGCTCCCTATGAACCCAATAAAAAGTGTGGCAAGCTCAGGGTCCTTCGTCTTTGCTGCTCAGAGCAGCATTATCAGGCCCAAAGTTCAGCTTCTTCTCTCGTCTCCTTTCCTGTATCGTTTCCTGTCTTTATCCATTAATTCGCCTTGTGCTCTGGTGGCTTATAGGAGACCAGTTCTCACAGAAGGGGTTCTGGTAATGTTCCCTTTCCCTGTTCCCTACACAGGTGCTTACTTTGGTCAAACCCAACCAGAAGCAACAGGAAGGTAAGATCAGATGAAGCAGTCTGTGGGGGTCAGGTGCAGATTGGAATAAGGAAAGGAGAAGAGGGACAAGAGAAGAATAACAAGTGACTGTGTTTTCTGCTAAAATAAAAGACATTCTGCCTACACTGGTCACCTTTTGAGGGGCCATTGAGGTCACAAGGTTTGTGCTGGGGCATGATCCACCCCTTGTTCCTATGACCTTATTAAGCTCTTGTCCAGCCTCTGGGACCTCGATGTGCATCTCTTGAAACAATGTGGTTCACAGGAAACAGACTAGGCCCAGTTCAAGTACCTTCTAACCACACTGCCCCCTGCAGGATCAGGATCCTCCCTGTGAGGGACTTTTATACCCCCTCATATAAGCCAAGAAGATGAAATAAAGATAGCATAGGAAAAAGATGTGGTCCCTAATAAGCATCTAATAAATGGCAGGTTTTCTTCCTTTGTTCTGGAAACATTTCCAATCTGGAGATTATAATTGGTGGTTTCAAAGGGGAAGTTAAAACTGTTTATCACACATTGATTTTCTGTGCCTGAGAATAGAAAATCCACCTTAAAAAATGGCTTTCTTGATTTTACTGTTAAATTCCAAGATTTCCTTGGCAATAGCCTTCAGGAAGACAAAGAAATCAGTCAAAGGCCACCCAAAAGGGCATGAGAGTTGGAGGGAATTTATTTTCCTTCTCTGGATCTTGTCCCCAGTGGAGACAGTTTCCCAGCCTCAGGCAAAATTCACTCCTTTCTTTCCACTCTGTCGGGCCCCTCTGATGGTTGCTTTGACTGGAAGTTCTAATCAGTGCCACTTGCAAGTCCACCCAAAGAGACAGGGTCCCGTGAGGAAGGACAGGCACAAGCATTGCTTCTTGAGGTGGGATAGTGAGTAAAGCTGGCCACACTAGGAGGAAGCAAGGATAGTGAAGCTAGGAACAGGCTCGGGAACAGGAAGAGGATGTCTGGGCAAGTAGCAAGCTGGGCAGGTTAGAGTCTGGTCTTTCCCCCTGGAGAGCAGCCACAGCTTTAGCACAAATGAGTGGAAATTTTGTTGGTTTCTGGAGCCTCTAACTCAGGAGGCCCCCAGAGGAGAGGCTCAGCAAGGCCTCACCAGCAGACGAAGAGAGGACCAGGGGCGGGGGGGGAGACAGAGGGAAGATTATGGAGCCTAAAGCACTTAACCCAACTTCACGCGCAGCTCCTCTACTCATTAGCTGTGTGAGCTATGCAATGCATTTAGCCTGTCTTTGCCTCAGTTTCCTCATTTGTAAAATGAGAATGATAATAACCATATTTGCCCAATAGGGATATTGTGAAGATTAAATCAGTATACAAAAAAATACATGTAACAGTGCTTGGCCCTCAGTGAGTGCTACTTTGATGAGCACCATTATTGTTAGCAGGACCATCATCTCAGAGGGCCATCTTGTATGTGAGTGGACTTCAGGAAATCCTTCAGTCACACAACAGTCAGCACTGGTTGCTGCCATGTCCCTGAAATCTGATTGCAGACCATTGAGTCACTCATTCATTCATTCCACTTGGAACTATACCATACTTCCCAAACTATGGCCCAAGTACAGCTACAGCATACAAGTTGAGAGTGGGAAAGGTTTAATTTTAAGAATCATGCATTTAAGATATCCCCTTATATCAATATTTAAGTAAAGAAACAGCAGCGTCCATTTAAATAATTATGACATTTTAGCCATAGTTATATTCCTTTTCCTCACTTCCTTAGCCATATTCCTCCCTCTTCACTTCTCCCCTCAGTCACCATAGAAACAATGTCTTGGTCATTTTTATACTTCATATTTTAATTTTCATATCCATGCATTTCTTTATTTCTTTGTATCATTATTTAAGGCAAGTTATAATCATTTCCCACTTACAGTGGTGACACAAAATTTCCTCTTTAAATTAACTTACATTAGAAGTGAGTTAAAGGAAAATGTTATGTAAATGAAAAGCACAAATAGAAAAGTTTTTTGTGTGATGAAGTCCCATTTGTCAATTTTTGCTTTTGTTGCCTGTGCTGCTAGAGTCATATACAAAAAAAACCCCAAAAAACCTTTTCCCAAAACAACATTCTAAAGCATTTCCCCCATGTTTTCTCCTTAGTTGTTTTATAGTTTCAGATCTTCGGTTTAAGTCTTTGATCCATTTTGAGTTGATTTTTGTATATGGTGAGAAATGGAAGTCTAGTTTTATTCTTTTGTCATGGACATTCAGTTTTCCCAGCATAGTTTCGGGGTGGGGGGTGGGGGGTTTCAGGGATCAAACTCAGGACCTTGTGCTTGCAAGTCAGGTGGTGGCACCACTGAGCTAAATCCCCTGCCCCCCACATAGTTTCTTGAAAAAAATTGTCCTTTCTCTAGTGTACATTCTTGCAGCTTTTGTTGAAAATCAATTGGCTGTAATCATTTGGATATATTTCTGGGTTCCATTATTCGCTGTGTCAGTTTTATGTTAGTATCATGCTGTTTAGGTTGCTACAACTTCATAGTATGTTTTGAGGTCAGATAATGTGACATCTCCCACTTTGTTCTTTTTGCTCAAGGTTGCTTTGGATATTTGGAATCTTTCATGGTTCTTAACAAATTTTAGGAGTATTTTTAATGTATATTATAGTTAGAAAAAACAAACTACATTTACGTTTCAATACTGACAGGTAGTAAAGACATACAATTGAATGAATAAAAGAATTATAGATCAGTATATATTTTGTTGCATCATTTATGGAAAATGTAAAATATAAAATATATGCAAAATATTACTAATGATATTTTTCATTATGACATGTATCTATGTATAAAACTATACAAAACTAAGTAGAAGTCTTGGTGTTTCTTTTAGAAGATAAAGAGAAAAGACAAAAGAAGAGACTTTGACCAAGATTGATGGTCAAAAGGGACATAAATTTACTAAAAATATCAATTCCTCTTTTTCTTTTTAAAAAGAGATGAAATAAATGAAAATAAATGATATAACATTAAAACCCTGATAAAATCAATGTAAATATTTACTAAATGTTCTTGTCATTTTTTTTATTTTACAAATTTCACAACATAAATGGCAAGGGACACACCAACTCATGAATGAAACAATAAATGTATCATATCCACACAAGGGAATACCACTTGATAATAACAACAAATGGAGCACTGACACATGGTCGAGCATGGTGAACTGAGACAACACTGTGCAAACTGGAAAAGGCCAGACTCAAAAGCTCACATAGTGCCTGATTTCATTTATATGAAATATCCAAGGTACCATGACCCTGTCTTAAAATTAAAAAGAAAAAAAGGGTGGAAACGTTGCTCAGTGTGAAGACTAGATTAAGTCCCCAGCACTGAGGAAACAAGTACTAAAATTATGGTGATGGTCGCACTAGTCTTGTGAATATACTACAAAATGTAGAATACTCGTTAAGTGGTTGAATTGTGTGTGGTCTGTGAATTCTATCTCAATAAAGATGATAAATATGAGACATTGTATATTAAAATAAAGACCTAAGGATGGGCTATAAATGGAGCAGGGGAGAGGGATCATGAGTAACTGAGGCAGCCAGCCCCTCTATGGTCCTCACAAAAGTTTGTTGTAGCCACTTTGCATCAGCTATTGCTGGGGATGTGGCAGACACAGAGGAGATTCGGGCAGACAAGGTCCCTGCCTCTATGCAGGCTGAGAGAAGCAATGCCCTGATGGCTTAAAATGACACAGATACACATCAAAGATTCAGAAGAGCTGGTCAAGCTCAGAAGGTGCAGAAAATGCACTTCAGGCAGATGGAGTACATAAAGTGTAAAAACAAAAGAGGTAGAGACTTCACTGTGGAAAGCTGAGTCAGAAGGATCATAAGTTTGAACCCAGCTTGGGCAACTTAATGACTCAGTGAAACCCTGCTTCAAGAATAAAAATAAATAAATAGGCCTGGGGAAATAGCTCCTTGTGAAGGCCCTGGCTTCAATCCCTGATACTGCAGGAAAAATAAAAAGAGATGGAGACTTTGAGAACTGCAGGGAATCTGTGCAGGATGTACAGACTGAAAGGGGATGAGTCCAAAGTGATGGTCAGGGGCACAGAGAATCATGGACTCTCCCTGAGGAAACTTCTCCAGAGCCCCAGTCCCCACCTCTCCTCCTGCACTGCACCCTCTCCATAGTGCACAAAGGAAAGAAACTTCATTTCCTTTGGGACTTTCTTCCAGGTCCCCTCTAAGGCAGGGCTGAGTCCTCCTGCCCTGATATCATGGACATGGAGAGAACAGAGCCTCTAGAAGTCTCCTCTGCTGACCTCTCTCCTGTCACAAAGGGGAAACCTGTGTGCATAAACCAAAGAGTCAGGAGTGCGGCATAGTTGGCTACCTCAGCCCTGCCTGCATGTGGCCAAAAGAGTCCAGATGTGGTCTTAGAAAGTGACTCTAAATAAACTTGCTTCAAGTCAGTTGATTAAAGTTGTATATCTCAAGATGATAAAAATGAGCAGTTGTGTGGCCCCATTGCTCTCCAGATTTAATGTGATAAATGAAAGGGGTAATGTCCTGTAGGGAGAGCTCACAGAAGCTCTGGTGGAAGGCATCTCCAATCTTTGTTATTGTGCTGCTTCTCCATTTGGGCTGCCAGATTTGGAGGGCGCTTATTTCCTTCATTTATCACCACTGTCAGCAACACGAGTTGGATGTCAAAGTCCCATTTTCTTTCCTCATCCTCCCATCATATCAGACATGACTGATTCACTGTTGCTCCGCCTAACAGCTAGATCTGCACACTCCACCTTGTAATCGTGAAAAATACTCTCTTCTTTTCAACAGTGCTGTCACTAGGCTTCATAATCAACAGCCTCCATACCAAGACTTTATTGTTTTTCTCTTGCCACTGGGTTCAAACTAAGAAGGGGTAAAGACACATTTCTAAAGAAGTGTTCCATTTTCTTTAATCTCTTCAAATTGCTTAGCTACTCCAACTTTCTTTTTACCAATAGGAAAAGCCACCAGCATTGAACAAAATATTCAGACCCCTGGAAAGAGCAGGATAAGGTGGGCTCAGGCTGCCTAGAGAGGAATACTAACAGGTCCACATGAAGGACATTAGTCATTGACCTTCCTCTTCCCATTGCCCAGGCAAAGAAACAGCAGATGAAAATTCCGCCAAGGTGGGGGATTTGCTTCTTCCTATATACACACCATATAACCATAAAGATAGATGATAGATAAATCTATAGATAGATAGATGATAGATAGATAGATAGATAGATAGATAGATAGATAGATACATACATACATACATACATACATACATACATACAAGCATACATAGATTTGGCACCAAGGACTGAATCCAGGGCCTCATGTGTGCTAAGCACTCACCCTATCACTGAGCTATACTCTTGGCCCCAGTTTGACTATATTTAATCTATGGAATACATAATCTGGATCCTGAAAAGTCCCCCCATCACCACTTTCTTTCGCACACTATTATCCTGAGAATATTGAGCAGAACCACAGGGCTATGTTTTGATAATGGATGCCAAACAGGAGCTAAATAGCTCATAGATTGAGTAGTACTGTTTCAGGGTGAGAACTGGCCCAACCATATATAGGGGGTCATTATAAAAAAGACACCAACAAGATGAGAGAAGGAGAGAGAGAGAGAAAAGAGGAAGAGAAGGAGAGAGAAAGAGAGAGAGAGAGAGAGAGAGAAAGAGAAGCCACTATAGAAAACAGCTGATATGCAAAATTTGGGAGAACCAGACCAGGTGAATTCAATGCATTGTAGCTTCAGCAGCTCAGTGAGCAATGTTATAAACTATGTAAGCTCATCTGCTATAAGGCCTGGCTTATAGAAGATGAATAATGAATTTTACTATGTGAAATGGTGTTTAATACACAACTTTGATTTCTTAAAATAGTTTAATATAACAGAAGAGTTGAATTTATCTAATGTAAAATAATTTAAGCATAGTCGAATATTTTTGATACTTACGAGTTGCCTTTACAATTTGTATTGTTTAATTCATCTATTTATGTTTATTTAATACTTTAAATCCTTTTTAGTGCATATATTTACACACAGTGATGCAGAAATCTACACACATAAAACAAGACTTTCCCCCAGAGCCTGGAATCTCAGCCCTCAAGTTGTTTTCAGCCCCACAAATTACCTGATGGCAGTGGAGAGACATCAGGGTACTATTGTGTGTGAGGAAATGAATAGTGTTTTTAAGAAAGGCCCGAAATCTGAATTAGCTGTAGGAATGTCATGCGTGGTTATGAAATAAAATAAAAACTAATTTATTTTCAAATAGTTCCTCATGCTTTAAGTGACTAGTATTAATAAAACAAGCATAATTATGCAAATGAAGGAAGTACAAACTGGAAATATTAAAGTGTTAGGAACAGAGAATCAGTTCAAGAGGCTAACAGTGGAACAGTGTTAAAAGCAGGGGAGGAAAGAAATTTGACAAAATGTAATAAAGCCTACAAAAGGGCATTATCCACTTGACTCAGAAATTCCACCATTTAGGAATTTGATTTTAAAAAATTCATAGGGACATACTATCACCAGAGCCACATTTATAAAAGAGAAAATAGAATCAAAATATCCAGGAAAGGAAAAAGATTCAGTAAAAAAATATCCAAGCAAACTATAGACTATACACAACCCCTGAATGAATGAATGAATGAATGAATGAGGTTCCAAATCAAAATTAGCCCTTAATAAGAGAAAGTCAATGTCTAGGAAATAGCACAATCAGATATCCAGGGCTAATTGACTCAGACTGTCATGATCAATGAATTTAAGAGAAGGAATTCATTGAGATAAATCAATGTGAACACATATGCATTTTCACTTAAAACAGGTTGAACTGTGTGAAACTGGCACTATTAGATCACCTTGATAACATGGCAATTTCATACAGTTCAATCTAATCCATTTTTTCCTAGTGCTATCCCATAAAAAACTATAAACAATGAAAATCTCAGTAGCAACAAACACCACTAGTAGCTAAGAAACATTTTCTAATAAAAGGGAAAAAGACTCCTTAGAGAAAGGTCTAGTTCCAGGTCTAGGATAGAAGATAAATAAGATGAGCCTAGCGTATCTTATCACAAAAGAAACCAAGGAGGCCATCAAAAACTATGGAATTATGTCTCCGAGAACACAGATGCCAGCTTAAGGAGGCTTCCACTGAATAAAAATGGGGCAATTTGAGTCTTAACAATAATGTTAACTGAAATAGACTGAACACATCAGATGTGATGAAGTCCATAAATTCATAAGTCACAAAGCGCACATTAGTTGCCTTTGAGCAAGAAAGAAAAAAGGTAAAATCTGTTTTGAAAACCAACAACCACGTAATTAATGAAGGGCAGTTTATTTTAATAGAAGCATTTCAGCTAATAAGTACAGAGGAAAATAAAATTGGATGATCACTATTCTGCAGCCACTAATTAAATAATGAATTAGACAACAACCGTTAATGACTATCAACATCATAAAAATAAAGAAAATTGGATATTATGTACCATCTGGAGGAACTATGCTATATTGCATATGATGCCATTCCCCCCAAAACTGCAACCAAGACCCTAGCAAAGACTGTAGGAGCTACCTATCACTCTACAGGATTTAGAGAGCAGAGGAGAGTGTTGGCCTATACCACAGCAATGCACTCTCAGATTATGGGAACTCTATGGGGAAAAATAACAGACAAGCTGAAATAAAATAAAATAAAACATGTTTAGGAAAGACTTTACATAAAAATATACTTCAGAGACATACCAGGCAATTGTAATTTATGGATTTTATTTGGAACAAGATTCGAACAAACTATCAAAAAATTTTATAAACCAACTGGGCAAAATTGAACAGTGACTAAGTGTTTCTTCAGATTGGATTACTATTATTAATTTTAGGGGTGAAGTAATGACATTGTGAGTGTGTATTTAATAAAAAAAAAGCCCCTTATCTCATAGACATCCAGGTTCATATACTTATGGAAGTGATCTAATGCTAAAAGTTACTCCAAAGTAGCTCCATGGAAGAAGAGAGAGTGACAAATGAGTCAAAATTGTTCAGCCTGGATGATAGATACTGAAAGGCTTATTACAGTGTTCTGTTTCTTCTTATGCATGTTTGAAATTCTCTGGGCTCAAAAATTTTTTAAAATTGAAAATAATAATTAAGAATAAAATGCCCTTGATACATTCTTTTCAGCAAAAAAAGGATGCCACAAAATGGCATGTACTGTATGATTCTAATTCAGTACATAAAAACAGTTGTATATGTAAGAGAAAAGGTGAAAATTATACACTCAAAATGCAAACTGTAATTAATTCAGGGTTTAGGGATTATGTAAGACTCTTATTTTCTTTATATATTTCTGATTTTATACTTTATAATTATCAAATGTGTTTTAATCAAAAAATTGTATTTCTTTTTACATCTAGCAGTATACAAAACATTCAAGGATTAAACTTAACATACTCCCATCTGAAATAAGTATAATCTAAACAAATAGGTCAGAAATTAATGACAATATGCTAAATATTGGAAACATTTTAATGAGTGGCAGATGATTTGCCTTTTGTCTGATATTCAGGGTCCTGTAAAACCATCCAACATCTGCATTAATTTGATCAGAATAGTAGGGGTGGCCAGAGTGCTCAATATGATACTGTGATGATGCTGAGATGCTCAATATGATGCTGTGATTCAGGCACTGACAACATGTTCCTGAGGCACAATTGAGATGAAAAGTGGAATTTTAAAACAAAAGTTCAAATGTTTCTCCATTTCCTGACTTATGGCCAGACTTCAAAGCTTTTACTTACATGTCTGTATGATGAGCAAGTACCCCAGGACGTCATTTATGTCAACTTACTTCAAACAAAAGTATCAACTAGAAAAGATACAAATGAACATCGTCCCACTCTTCAGAGCAAACACTTGACAAGGCCATGGGGTTCTTCTAGGCTTGAGCCAAGCTGTCTTAGAACTAGTCCTAATTAAAGACAGCATAAATCACTCTGGATTTGGGGCTGGGTTATAACTGTCTTAGTTAATGGAATGGAAACAGTTCTTAAAATGTGAGACAGAGTGTAAGTAGAATGTATGAGATCACTCATGCTTTGGAAGGTGAGTGCTCAACCACTCACTCACCAAATATCATCCATCATCTGGCCGATGTTGAATCCTAATCCAGGCACTGGGAAACAAGGAAGGATGGACAAGTGAACATGGCTCTCTCCTTCAAAGAGCTCACAGCTTACTGAGAGAGACTGGCTTTATTCAAATACAGGCACGATGTATAAGTGGCAATGAATGCCATAGAGAAAAAAAGAGGCTGGATTGTGAGCATATGACAGGGCCCTAGCACAATACTGGTGGTGAGAGGGGGCCTATCCAAGCTGAAATGTGAAGGTGGAGAAGTAGCACACATTCCCTGAACATCTGAGGAGGTAAGTTGAGGAGAAAATGTACCAGGCAGAAAAGAGTTGTCCTATGGTGGTACTTTCCAGAGACAAGAAAACAAGTATGCCCCAGATGATGAGCTTGGGATGAGGTTAGAGGCATAGGCAAAAGGAAGATCTTGCAGCCCCTTAAAAGCCATATTGAAACCTGTGGTATTAAGTCAATGAAGTACTTCAGGCAGATGACTGACAAAATAGTAATAATTGCTAATACCTCTGAACATTTCTACAAATCAAGTGGTGCTCTGGAGTCTATATGCATACTCTCATTTAATTAGCCCAACAACCCTATAAGACAAGCACTGCTGTTATCCTAGATCAGTGATGGAGAACCTTTTAGAATCAAGTGCCCAAACTACAACCCCAAACCCACTGATTTATCCTAAAGTGCCAACACTGCAATCAAACACAAATACTGAGGTTTTAGTTTAGAAAAAAACCAACTCATACATTAACATCTTCTGTCTTAGAAGAAAAACAATAACACGTATGTCATAGGTTCTCCACCACTGTCCTAGATGGAGTGGGAAAGCAGAGGGAGCTCAAAGGGCATATACAAGTTCTGACAACTATTAAGATTTCAAATGCATTCAAAAGCTGACCCTAAAGTTCTCTCTCCAACAGTCCATGATGCCCCATCACCTTTTTGTGCCCACACTGGCTGTCATGTTGGTAATGGATTTCCTAGACAGGGTGGGAAGAAAACCAATCTAAAAGGCTACTGCAGTCATCCATTTCCTATTGTCTCATCTAATTTGCACACAGCTTGCAGAACCATGAAGACAGACATTCCAACTCATGAGCTATCATATAATTAGTGATTCCCTTGATAAGGTACCACAGGGATCCCCAGGTCCTCTTCCAGTCTTGGGACTAATCAGAATTCCTAAGGACATAGAGATTAAATAAAAATTCCTTAGCTGGTATAAGTCACTGAGATGACCCTTTCCCTGTTCCTTACTCTCCTGGACCCTACGGAGGCCAGAATTCCAGCTAAAGGAGATGCTATGATGAAGAAGAAGGCAGGGCAGGCTCCCCTAAGCCTGTGCGTCCTCTGACAGGGGTGCATTGCCCTCACGGAATGCCTATGGCAGAGAGGATCAGCTCCAAGGAAACAGCACATGGGAAGACAAGCCCCATTTCATGCTTTGATTCCAGTGTGGCATTTGAGGGTCCTGTGGCCTCTGGGATTTTATTTTCTCTTCCTCTGATAGGATGATGACATTGCTGTTCTAGGTGAATGACTGAAATAGGAGAATTCCCACTCAACGCCTTCCCATTGCACCAGTCTGCTCCCACTGCCATAGACACTGTCTATGAAAATCATATGCTCTTTACCTCACTGCATATAACTTCTATTTAAGGATTCATTCAGTTGCCTCAGGCCATCACCAAGAAAATTACTTATTAATTTCTATGCACTGCAGAGCTGTCTCTAAAACAAACAGGGAGTTGACTCTGGATTGTCAGTGTTAACCCAATGTACTTGTTTTGTGCTTTCTGTCAGAGCCTAGAAATCTTTCACACACACACACACACACACACACATATATATATATACACACACACACGCACATACATATATATATACATACACATACATATATATATATATATACACACACACATACAGTTGATCACATTTACAAAATGCAAATTTACTCAACAGTAATTGAAAACGTTCATTGGTGAAGTCCTGAAAGTTTGGACCCTCTCAAACTGTCCAATGAGAGATATTTTCTCCCACATTTTATAGTAAGGCTAATTATTTCAACCTCCTCCTGTGTAAAAATGAACAACAACTCAGGAGATAAATGAGCTGTAGCCTTTTGATCTTCTTCCTTTTAAGAATTTGAAGAGTAATATGGACCTTCTCCCCAGAAAAATGTGTAAATTTTACCCATATGTGCACACTAGCACACAGAAAAGATCATTTGGTGTATGCATAATAATTTCAGATGTTTCCTAGCCCACTGAGTCTGGAAACCCTGAAGAATATCTGCCTCTCCTTTTTGTTCCAGTCCATTAATTTGTTTATTAAACTGATGGCTGCCTGTTTCATTAGTGATATTCGTACTGAGTGAAGGTGTGAAAGTAGAGTGCAGAATGATGTGGTATTTGGGTTTACTTCTCTGCTCCCAAGCTCAATTATCAGGTGTCTTGCACACGTATTTAAAATGTGCTAACAGCCTGTGGAGGGGACAATTAGCTAACTGTTCCATTGTAAAGGGGAGAAAAGAGACCTGTCTTGTATCCAAAGCAAGGCAGCCAAAGAAAAAGGCACTTTCTTGTCTGAAGCCAGCTCCTGGGACATAGTAGGTGCTTAATAAAATTTATTTGAGTATTATTATGAAGTTATTGCCTTTGGGAGGCAGAGAAGCTAATTCCTTTCTGCTCCCCTGATGAGTTAGGTTGACCCTGTCACCACGCAATGTCCCTTCAGTCCATGCAGGAGTATCGTGCACTTTTCCTGTTCTCTTAAGATGTTTCAGAGGCATATTGTAATGTTTATGTGCTGACTACTATGTGCCAGTCCTATTTCTTTTTTAATATTGAAACAACTCTCTAAAGTAGATAATCATATTCCAGCTTTAAAAATAAGAAAATCGAAGCTAAGAAAGGTGAAGAGCCTCAGATTGGCTTATTGACTGACAACCGGTTCAGCCAGCTTCCACGGGGACTATCCCACTCCAATGTCCTTGTTCTATCCCAAAGGCCAGGCTGCCTCTGCCATTACTTCAGCACTTTTCACATTGCTCACACACCAATTCATTTCCCACAAACCAACCCAGAGGGGTATTTTGTTACCCTCAATTGCTATTTTGTAAGTGGAAACTTGAGGGGCAGTGAGACCAGGAGATTTGCCCAAGGTCACATAGAAGCCCGTAGCAGCTGTGTGGCTAGAAGCTACTGTAGGCCCCACCCCCATGCCTGAGGCCCAGTTGGCAGTAAGAGGTGCACACCTCTGCAGCCCCGTGACAGCTTTGGGCCACCCAGTAGAAGTACTCATTGGCCCCAGGATCTAGTTTTGGTGGGTACAAAGGGGTGCAGGAGGATAAGAATACATTTTAGGCAGACTCATAAAGACTACATGTAAATATATTTTAACAATTAATTTTTCTGTATGAATACCTTTATGGGACTGCTCTCCCCAGTAAGCAGATTCATTTTGCACAGATATAATTTTGATGACTAGTCCATGCAAATTCTCCAGGACAGCATCTTCTTTCTGTCTCAAGAAGATCAAGGAGTCCCTCCTGCTTCTACTTGTGTTTCAAATGGGCACAGACAGTGTGTCACAGTATCCTCAGTGATGCAGAGCATTAGGACTGGTGAGCAGTTTGGAGATCCTAGAGTGTAACCTCTTTATTTTAAACAAGGATCCTGGAGTCCAAAGAAAGGATACACTTGTCCAAGGTAACATAACCAACTGTGCAGTGGTTAAGGGCATTCTGATTGCCTTGCTTGAATCCCACCTTGCCTCTTACTAACTCTGTGACTTTGGACAGATTATTTCAAGCATAGTGATGAGCTCTTGGGGACATAAGAATCACAGATCATGCAGCTCAGCTACCTGATTTCTTCCCAAAACCAGCTCTGGATAGCCTACCGCATTGAATTGTAGCAGTGGGGACCCAGCTCTAACAAAGAGCTTTTGATTCTGTTCTCTCCACTACACCATGTTCCATCTCATGTATGCTTCCCTGTTGTCAAGAAATGCCAGGAATAAGAAAAGCACAATATTCTTCCACATCAAACCTATGCAGAAGAGAACTCCACAGTGTCTCCTAAATATAGGAAGATGTTTACTTATCTGAGTCTATTTAGTTCCTGGAGTTAGATAACAATGAAGGAGTTGGCTAACTAGGGCTACCATCCCTATCTCAAAACATTTACTCAAACCTATTAATCGCCTGCATTTGGACAAAGAGAATTTAAATAGTGAGGACTGACCCTCTGAAATACTCCCAAGTGTCTACCGTGAATTGGATAACAAATATCTTACCCACTCCAGGGATGCAGTGGTTATTTTTCCCCAGTTCTTGAGAACTTCACATTGTTTCTCAGTAACAAAGACCCAAGATGAAACAAGACTCTTCCCTCCAGGTTCCCCATGTGAGTTCAGTTTGATTCATATCATAACCAACAGAAACAAAGTGTGACCCTACCTTGGCTTCTTGGGAATGCTGCTGCCAGTCTTTCAACTGGACTTATTTAAGTCCTTTAAAAAATGAGAAGTGTACGTGATGTCTTCGGCCGAAGCGTATGTTACCTGGCATTTTCAAGACTTCCCATGAGCAGTAAGAGCAAAAATACCCGATGTCAAAGAAGGTACTTCTCTCCAACAGCGGGGCTGACAGGAAAAAAAGGGAAAGAAATGGGCCCATTTGTCTAGGGCTCCTTTTTCCCTCAGACTAATTTATGCTTCGGCAAGCTGTTACACAGTTTCTCTGACTTTAATAATGTAACCCACCAAAGGGAATTCAGGGCGGAAGATGCAATTTATCTGCCATTTTGGATACTTAGTGAAAATGTTGCTGGGCATGCATTTTTTAATTAAGAATTCCAAAACTGTATTAAGGGATCTTGGTTTCAGTTAAATTATCTCCAGTGATGTGACAGAGCCATTTTTCTTGTTTAGGGACTGTGCAGGGGTGAGGAAAAGCACTGCATCAGGTACCTGAGTAGCCTTGTGTCCTTCCCACCCTGGGGCTTTGTCCTCAGGGTTAAAACCCAGGGGCTACAAGTTCTCTACCATCTCTCTCCATCCTGATATTCTTGGGTCTTCCTGGATAGGTGTCCTGCACTCGCTAAAGAACAAGGAAAATGGGGGCTGTTGTGGTGAGCCATACACTCCCCATTTCTTTCTGTCCAGTTCTTAGCCTCCTTATGATGCAGCTCATCATGTAGCCAATGTTGGAAGAGTCAATAACAGGGAAAGAAAAAGGATAGGGCATTTAGGGACAGCTATTCTGGGCCTATATTGTACCTCATACCAGAAGTAGACTAGTGAGGAAGCTACCTAACTCTTCCCTGTATGTAAAGGGTATAATATTTTTCATCTCACAAGATGGCTACAAAGGAGGATGTGTCATGGGGTATGTGAGGTGCCTATTACAGCAGCTGGCACATAGCAAGCTCTCCAGATAGGTAACAGACTGTGGTCCAGTCTGCTGTTCTTTCCAGCACACAGTTGCTGACAGTTCTTGGTACTACAAAATGTAGGGGCAGGAGGGATGCTTTAGCTAGCACTAAACTAAAAAAACTGGAAAACACAAGGCCAAGGAGAAATGCTAAGGGAACCAGCTGAAACTGTGACCTCTTGAAAATAGCTTATTGAACTCAGCTTCTCAAGATGGATGTCTGCTGCATTCTGGCACCTTTGAAATTCACGGATGTCTCTGACTTGGGTCTTTGGAGATCTCCATGTTTGCCTAATTACAGGAAGCAGAAGGATTAGCAGCTGGAGTGTGGAAGTAAGACGAAAGCCTAGAACAGTGATGGCGAACCTGTTTGAGCTTTCAGTGATATCAACACCCTGCTGCGGCACAAGTGCTCTGGGTTACCACCACTGTTCTAGAGGGGTCTGAGGGAAGATTAATGGTACCAACGAAGACATGAAAATATCCCCAAACTCTAAAACCTTGGGGAAATGAAACTTAAAATTTACAAAATTTTAGATATTTGTATATGAGAATTTCTTGTCTCCATGTGCTTTGTCTTCTGAAAATTTCTTATATGTAGATAACCCAAAACCCAAATTCCCCAGCAAGTTTTTAATTCACTGAGTCAAAAGTTTTGGGGAGATTGTTCTGAAGGCTTCTTTGTGCTTTTTATGAACTTACTTCAAATTTAAATGTGAAAGCTAAGAATGCCACACGTGGGACACAGGCCTTGCAGGCAGAGCCAGACATCCTCATGGGGTGCTCAGTTCTCCCCCAGCATCCTTTACAGATCTAAATTTAAATGTTAATTTAAGAACACAGACATACCATGTGTGTATCAGACTTTCAGTCACAAAACCCATTAACTTTGCTACCTTTAAAAATGTGGGGAAAAAAAGGAAACACTCAGAAAGTATGTAATTGGTTTATCTTCAAAAGTCCTCCACTTATTCCAGACAGCCCCTACTCTGGCTCCAGGCAGGCTGAAATTTAGCATGTATTGGATTCGAAGGAAGAGAATGTTCTGGAGCCTATGAGAGTTTTTGACGAAGACCAGAAGAAGAGGAAATAGACACAGTTTTAGGACAAAACTTATCAACATGAATATAGAAGTGCTCCCATCAAATCCATGGGGCAATTCCAAGACAAGGCCTTGGTGTGGCCAGAAGACATCACTCACTCCGTGCCCTTCACACTACTCTCCTCCATAGCTTCCCAGACAGAAACCCCAGTTTGGCACAGTCCACTTTTATCACTCTTGCCCTTGCCTCATGCCCCCTACGCCCCCTTGTGTTTCTCACAGGGGCAGACCCAGGTCCCTCCTTCCCTGCCTGGTACACATAAGGAGTCTCCTGCTGAGCTACACTATGGCCAAGCTGCTTCGGCACTGTCAGTGTGGGGCATAGGATTGAGGGTCAGTGTGCCCTCCAAGTCAAGGAGTCACACATCGGTGTAGCTCTCCCTCATCCTGTCCTTCTGACCTCCATGTTCACAGAATATTCATCTTGCTTACATCCGCTCTTTAAAAGGGAACCTGGGAGACTCACTAAGGGAGGACATCCGGGGACCATGACAGCCCTGAGTGGAGAGGCTTCTCCCCTCCACCCCCACATCTACTCCATGGTAGCTCCTTATCCTTGCTGTCGTAGCTGGCACTCGTCCCATCATTGCAATTCCCTCACCCACTCTGGTAGCCACCCACAACTGTGCCCTAGATTTTTATTTCTGTCTTTGTGTTTGAAATGTACGATGATCTTGGCATGAAATAGTACCCAGTTGCTCTGCAGTACTTGCATCTTAATATAGGAGCTCCTCCTTTCCCTTCTCTCCCCGATATCCACTCAGAGTCCCTGATTCACGTCCACAATGAACCACCAGAGAGGTGCCCTGGGGTCTGGGAGTCTGCTTGAAGGGAAATAAGCAGCCCTCGTGAGTGAAATATTAGGAAGAGATCACCAGGCCCTCGGTCCTGCTCAAGTGACCAAAAGGCTATGGAATTTTTGCTTCCAATCTTTATCCCAGACAGGATAAGAAGGAGGGGACAGAGGAGTCCAAAGTCCCTTCTCCTGTGCAAGCCTACGGACTGCTGGGGATGGGCAGCAGGGCCCTGAGAACAGAATTAGCTTCCATACCAGAAAAAGGACCATCCTTCCCAGCAGCTGCCTCCCTGCTACAGTGCCAGGAAATCAGAGAATCCCGGTGATCATCATCATGGTTTGCAGACAGCTTGCAAACTTGAGGAGTCTCCTAAATCAGAGTAGCCATCAGTTCCCACACCTGCTCTGAGCCCAGCACAGCCTCAGGTTCTTGAAGTTATCATTCCCTTTTGCATAGCACACCTGGGAGGGTGACAGAACTACCACACTTCACACAAAGAAACTACAGTTCAGAGAGGATAAGCAACTGGCCTGACAGTTATCCAGCAAGTCATTGGCAACTCAGTGTTCCCAGTCAGGAGCAGTGCTGTGGCTTCTGATCTTAACAACAGAGTGAGCAGCCACCTATTCTGTCCCCTCCTTCTTGTCCAGTCTGAGATAAAGACTGTAAACAAAATTCCCACAGCCCTAGGTTTTGTTAGCAAAGTATGAGCTACGCCATCATCATTCACTGTGCCTACCATGGGGTCTGAAGGCGTAAGTGGCCAGGCTAGTCACCCATGGGCCAACTCCAGACTTCAACGCAAGCTCTTGGGGAGAGGAACCACATGAACTGAGGAATGCAAATGCCAATGGTGGAATCTGCACTAATTACTGGGGCTGCAGTAACAATCATCACAAACCAGGTGGCTTGAAATAAGAGGATTTATCCTCCAACTCTTCTGATGGCCAGTGGTCTGAAATCCAAGTATTGATGGGGCCATATGCCCTCTGATGGCATTAGAGAGGATAAATCCTTGCCTCTTCCAGCTTTTGGTGGTTTCTGATATTTCTTGGCTTGGGGCTGCCTGCGCTGTCACACAGTCTGATCCCTGTGCTTCTGTGTGCCCTCCCTGCTCTTATAAAAACACTAGTCACTGAATTGAGGGCTCACCTCAAGCCTGTCTCATCCTACCTAGCTGCATCTACAAGGATCATTTTCATAGACAAGGCTACATGCTAAAGTTCTGAGTGGACGGGAATTTGGGAAGACACCACTCAACCCACTACAATGTCAAAGGCAGGGCCATTTCTTCCATCTTTCCACTGTGTCCTGTGGGTCAGTTAGGCTCTGCTGAAGCCCACAGACTGATGGCTATGAGAGAAGGACTGATACTTGTTTTGCAAAGTCACTGAATTATGTAGCTTAAAGGGAAGTCACCTCTAGCCCCAGATCTATGCTGTGATTCCAATGGCCCTAATTCCTGGAGCTCCATTCAGTGCGGTAAGGCTATCTACCCACAGTGGCTGTCTGTCTGGTAGAGCTCCTGTGGTCACTCTCACAGTTCCAGCTCAGGATCCTGGGCTGCCAACAAGGAGGAAACAAAGGTGGCTCCCAAGGTATAAGCAGTGACTCATGGAGAGGCCTCTGAGCTAGGGGCCACAGCCCCCCTATGGGCCCTGTGGTCTGTGAAACAAGAAGCAGCTCTTCGATCTGACATCTGTGCAGTGAGAACAGTGAGCCAGTGGAGAGGGGAAGGTCTTGTTGATGAATAGGGTAGCACACCCAACCCATTTGCCCTGTGGTGGTGTCACCTTGCAGGGACCAGAACAACTGAAGAGTAGGGTCAAGCCCTGTCTTCCTCTGTTCCTCTGACAAATCCAACCAGAAATAAGTAACAGCTCAGTTCCTCAGCCCTGCAACATTCTGTGTCACAGGGAAGCAGAGAAAAGATGAGACTTTCTGGTAAGGCACATTTTTTTGTCCATTTAGTTTTTCTCTATATTCTGAGCCTTGGGACACAGTTAGCAGATACACACTCCACATAGTACAGACAGGGTTCAGTGATGTATTTGCAAGCACGTCCATATACTATTTATTTTACCTACTGAAATATCATTTCTGTCTAGGAAAGATATTGGGTATGGTCAGCTTTTATGCTGTGGGCACTTTCCCCCTTAACAAAACCTTTCCCTATAAATCTACAGTCCACAGCCTGACTTCAGAAAACACTTTAATAGTCCCCAACTCCAATGTTTTCCATAGCAATATATCCTCATGTCAGGAACACTGAAGTGCTGAGGCTTGAATTTATCAAACAAAACTCATCAATGCCCTGCGAGTGGGGTCAGGAACTTCATCTCCTCCTGCCCCACTGCAGGGAGGTGGGTGGGGGCTAAGGGGAGATATTGGTGAGCAGACAGGCCGACCAAAGCACCCATCACTCCCATCCCCAGCAGGCACTGCCGCGGCTGGAGGGAAGGGGATGGGGGATTATCTTCACCATTACTGGCAGCAACCACAGGACCTTGACCATCTTCACTCCACCTTCAGTTCCCATAATGCCCACACAGTTCCAAGCATCATTTCCTCATATGACCCCCTAGGAGCTGCTCCCTCCCTCTCTCACTCTGTTCCTATCACTATAAAGCAAGTCCAAGCCTTGCATAGGGCACCCAGCAAGACAGGTTTGACTCCAGACTTTAGAGAGGATGACAGTGCATGTCACGTCAAATACTTGAATCTTCCTTGGATCTCTCTAGCCATCCACTGCTTTATCTCTCTCTCTTCCTTCCTTGCATCACTCTTGGGGATAATTTAACTCCTTCCTCATCATCCATCACCCCTTCAGAGGGAGATCAGAAATTATGAGCTGTAACATTAACACCAGCAAAATTCTTGCACTATTGTGCTAACTTGTGTTTGCTCCTTCGGTTCATCTCTACAGATGGGAAGGCTTGGGCTCAGGCAGGGTATGCAGGCAGGGCATGCAACTGACTGAAATTCATTGAGCTGGACAAGAGACTGTGTCAGGATCTGACCCTGATACCACCAAACCTCTGCTTAGGAACAAATAAGCTGAGGAAATTTTAATGTGCCTAAGGTAGTAAATGAAAACCGTACTGCTTGAATAAAATTGGGTTCACATTCATACAAACAAAAACTAGAGAGCTAAAGAAATTAGATTGAAGAAACAGCCAGTTTCCTGACCATGGAGAACCTAGGCAAGTTACCAGCCCTCCAGGGCTTCAATTTCCCATCCACAAAACGTTAGGAAATGACTATGGCTTTTTCCCATACTACACATCCTAGTCTAGTTCAAATAAATGCACAATTAATCACTATGGTTTATCTTGAAGGGTCAAATCCTTGGCATTGGGTATACTCCTTTAACAAAAATGGTAGCAACTACTGTGCTATTTAATGAGCATCATGTGCTTAATCTGCAGTACCTTGAGTCTTCAGACAATCTACAAGAATAGGATAACCATCCCATGATATGACTGCCAAAACTGAAGCTCAAAGAGACTCAGCAAACGTCTTGAGGCTATGAGCTGAGACTTGAGACTACCCATACCTCTCAAATCCATAGCTCGTGAGACTCAAAACTGACCATTGGCCGCGCCATAGAGTTGGCTGTGTATATGTGTAGGAGCAGCCCAGCTCCTGCCTGCAGTCTGAGGCACAGGGTGTCTCCTAGTGACAGCCTCCACAAGGGCCAGCCAGAGGCTGCCTGGGGGCTACAGAAAACCCATTCCACATCCTCGATATTATCCAGGAAAAAGAAAACCTGGCTTCACTGGGAATCAGCACACTCACCTGGTGTGGGTCCTGTGGCTCAGTCCAGGGCTCTGGTAGGAGGGCAGAACACTTCCCAGGCTGCCCATGTGTGTGCAGAGTAGTCACAGATACACCCCAGCAGCTTAGGCCAAGAGACACTCACCTGTGCAACACTCTGCCTACAGGCTCAGACTTCATAATATCTTATTATGTAGTGATAGCCACAAAGCAGCTGTCATTTAATGACGGCTGTTGGTGGGTCAGGAGGGTTGCTAAGGGCTTTACATTTATACTGCCTCACTATGTCCTCCACATTCTATGACATAGGTCATTCTTTATCCCTGTATTGCAGATGAGAAGACTGAAAACAAGATTGGCTCTGTGCTATGGTTTGAGTGTTGCTCTCAAATTTCACGGGATAAAATTTTAATCTGCAAATTCACATGTGAAGGGCATTTGTAAGCGGGGCCTTTGAGAGGCAATTAGGATTGGCTAAGTCTTCAGGGCCCAAGGATGGGACTGCCAGCTCTATAAGAAGACTGGGTTAGCACACGTACTGTGTCTCACCACTTCATGCCCTCAGCCACACTACGATGCTGCAAGAAGGTCCTTGTCAGATGCTGCTGCCAGAACTTTGAGCTAAATAAACCTCTGTTCTTTATAAAATACCCAGTTTGTGGTATTCAGTTACAGCAACAGGAAATGGACCAAGATATTATGTCACAGGGTCAGCAGAGCTGGGGTGCAAACCCAGGCAGTCTCATTTCAGAGGCTGAGCACCTAACTTCCACTTGATTGCTTCAAAGCTGCTCAAGTCCCCCCTGAGGTCCCCTTGGGCTGTAGAGAAGGAAGAGGGTGGCACTGAGACCTGCAGAGCCTGGATCTAAGCCTGGCGTCAGGTGGAGGCCACACTGGGGCTCAGTGCTTCCAGCCCAATTGCCTCACTCTTCTCCAACTCCAGTCTCCTGTGGAGAGGCACCAGGGCCTGAGATGAGCAGAGCCATAGCATCTAGGGAGAGCCTCCTGGTAAACAGAAGCTCCCATGGGCTCATGGCTGCCACAAAGGCACCTGCTGCTAGATAGAGCTCCTCCTGGGGCAGCAGGATGGGCCCCAGCACTGAGAGCTGTGCCTGCAGGTCCACTACCTAGGCTCTGCTGAGGTAATAGGGAGGCAATTCCCCCTTGTGAGGGATGTAGAACAGCTCCACCCTTGGAGTAGCTTTTGCTCTCCTTTCTTCTTTTACAAATGGAGAGGTGAGCTCTGAAAGAGCAAAGGCTGTCAGGGCCAAACAGCAATTTGTTATGACTCAAGAAAAGCACTGTACCTGTGTGTTTGAGAGATCCCCATCTGTTCTGGATGTGTTTTTACTTCAGCCTCATGCATACACTCTGCGCTGCCTACTTTCCATCTCTCAGTCTCCCTGTTTTGACTGGAAATAAGGCAAAAATATCTTCCACTCATCCTCTCTACCCTCAGTGTCACTCACTTGACTGAAGCAGCAGCCCCTCTTTTTGTGGTCCCCACCAGGACAGGAACCTCCACCTGTAAGACAACGTCTTCCCACTGTCCAGAGCCTGGTTCCCCTTCCCTATATGGGAGATCTGTAAAACTAACACATTGAATTTGGGTGATGGTGTTCAGAGCCAAGGTGGGAGGACCAGGGGGTCAGGAGGGAGCAACCTCCTAGGAAACGTGCCTCCCAGTGGAGAGGAGAGGTCTCCAAGGAATGTGGAGCCTTTCTCCCCACATTGCCTCACTTTCCTCACACACCCAGCACCTTTCCTATAATGGAGAGGTAATGGTGGGCACTGAAAGCTCCACTCATGGGCGGATCTCCGGCAGGGGAATGAGCTCCACTCATTGCATGTCATGGTGAGATTCCAGCTCTGGGGCTGCCTGAAGAGGTCCAGAACTTAGTTCTGTCGGGCCAGCTAGGCAGCATACTGAGAACAACACTGTCTAAGATTCCAAAAGCCACACAAACATTTGCCTTATTTTGCAAGAGGGACCAACACTGTCAAGTGCCACCCCCACTTCCAACTGGTTCTCCACACAGCAGCACCACAGTCCTTCTGACAGAAGTCACTCTGCTTCAGGGGCCCTGCATGGTGCTCTCAGCACATCCAGCATGGCCCACGAAAGCCTTCCCCAATGGCCTCTCTCTAACTCACTGGGCAGTTTTGCCTCTCGCTGTGCCACAGCCCCAGCCTCTGCTTCGGCCTCACAATGCTGTGCTTGCCCTGGCTGCCAAGTGGTAAGGCACTCTCTGGGGCAGATGCCCTCTCCCTTGCTCACTCTTCCTTGCAGGCACTTTCTGCACATCATACATAAGCTTGTCCTGCCAACCACCTCATGACATTGTATCGAGACTTTCTCTGTCTGTCCCTCCTGATAGTCCTCTGGGAGTGGAGGCTGCACACAGTTCAGCTCTGAAACTATCATCACAGAGGCTAGAGCCCAAGGACAAACAGCCTGGTAAGCATCGGGACTTTATAAGATCTATAATTAACCTAGAAAATCAATCACATTTTAAATGATGCTTCTCAATTTTCCCGACTTTAATCATTTGATTTATTTAAAAATCTCATTTACAAATGACTTTGAGCTCTTTTGCTACTACAGTAGAAACAAAAGACCATTGTATTAGTTCAGGGAAAACAACCTCTTGCTCACAAAAGCTGATCAGTCCACTATAGCCTGTCTTCCTCCACTCTCGCTTGCATTTGTAGCAAAAAGAGCTCAGAATGTATGTAGCAAGATGGGGAGCTGCTGGAAGGAGCCAAGCCACAGGGACACAGGTCGAGAAGACTGAGGGACAGCACACTGCTTGTACAGGAGGAGCAGTTCTCCCAGTGAGGCTCATCCGCACACAGGGCTGGCTCAGGCCCTCTGTGGCCTGTACTGCTTTCCCTTGTGCCAGCAAGTTGCCCACCTCCCAAAGTCATCTGGGAGAGTAAGAGGCCATGGGCAGAGGATCTGGGGGCTGCAATACCTGTGTGCTTCTCTCTTCTCCTTCAGTGATCTGTGGGACATCATAGCACTCCCCAGCCACAAGCAACTCTCCATTCCCACCACTCCCCCGTGACTCTGCTTCCCCAGACTGGACCCAGAGTTCCCAATAGAATCTTGTATTTCTCCCCCAAACAGCCTGGCCTGTGTTAGGTTCCCCCAGCACATTTCCACTGTTCCAGGTGTTCCGCCAGAACTGCTGTCCCCAGTCCCAGTCAGCCTGCTCCCTGGCTTGGCAAATCTCATGTCCGCTCTGGTCTTTAATTTTCTTACCCTCAGCGTCTCTCTCACTCTCTCTCTCTGTCTCTGTCTCTCTGTCTCTGTCTCTGTCTCTCTCTCTCTCTCTCTCACTTTATTAGAGTATGTTATTTATAAACAATGGTGAGGTTTATTTTGGGAAAATTGTGCATTCTTTTAACATACCTTGATAAATTTATTTTTAAATATTTTTTATTAGTATGTGTTTGCAGTACATAATGAATAAACTTACCATGGGGAGTTGGTACATGCACATAACACAACATAATTTTTTTTTGGTCCTCTACCTCCCTATCCTTCCCTGTTCCTTCCAACTATCGGTCCCCTTCCCATTTCCATTTTTTTTTTTCAATTTTTTCCATCCCCTTTCCTCCTTTTTATCTCTTGTTCTCCTGATTTGAGAAAGATCTCCCTACTTCCTGTTATTTATCTTTTATTTTAGAGCTTTATTTATATTTTGGGTTTCTCACATAAGAGAAACCATGTGATATTTAAACTTGTGTGTCAAGATTTTTTTTTTTTTTACTTAATATCATGGTCTCAAGGTACATCTATTTACCTATGAATGCTTCAAATTTATCCTTCTTTATGGAAGAATAGTACTCAATTGGATATAAATACCACATTTCCTTTATCCATTCATCAACTGATGGACATATAGGCTGTTCACATGATTTAGCTATAAAATATGCTGTTATAAACATAGATATATATGTACTACTATAATATGATAACTTTAACTCATTCAGGAAGATACCTGGAAGAGTAATAGCTGGGTAGAATAGAATTTCTATTTTTAGTTTTTTGAGTAATCTCCATACTGATTTCCATAGTGGTTGTACTAGTTTTTATTCCCTTCAATGATGTAGAAAAGATTCCTTTTACCCTGCAGCCTTGCCATCATGTGTTATTTTTTGATTTCTTTTTTTTTTTTGTATTAAATTCTTTTATTGGTACCTTGTAGGTATACAACACAATTACATTTCTCATTGGGAATTGTACCTTTACATAATGCATCTTGGTTCTTATTTTTTCCCCATTCCTAGCCCTCCCT
>NW_004624730.1:16639717-16658566 GCF_000247695.1 Heterocephalus glaber | reverse complement strand
ATCTCATTTCCCTTTGGGGTTGCTGTAGGTGATCTGGAAGTCTGGTTTTGAGACTTATTTACGTGTTTTCTCATTTTGACTGGGGCAGGGGGTCTGTTAGCTCCTGCACGGATTACCTCCTCTGAGCTAGGCGAGGTGGGACAGGGGCCAGGAGCAGCAGTAGGGATGGTGACTCAAACGCCCTTTCCTGTGGGCTGGGAGCAGCAGGAGGGATGGTGGCCAGGAAGACCCTTCCTCTGGACCAGGAGCTGTGGGATGGTGGCTCAGAAGTCCCTCCCTCTGGGCTGGAAGCAGTGGGAGGGATGGTGGCCTGGAAGCCCCTTCCTCTGGATCAGGAGCAGCGGGACAGAAGGTGGCCCAAAAGCCCTTTCCTCTGGGCTGGGAGCAGCGGGAGAGATGGTAAATGGGAAGCCCCTTCCTCTGGACCAGGAGCAGTGGGATGGCGGTTCAGAAGCCCCTACCTCTGGGCCGGGAACAGCAGGACTCAGTACCTTGGTCTGGTGGTCTGGTGTCCTCTGTGTCTTTGTAGTGTGGAACCAGGTGGCTGCCTGTCTGCAGTGGGGTGATTCAGTGTCTTCCCTGGCCATTTATACTTTTTCTGAGAAGTGTCTATTCATTTCAATTGCCCATTTGGGGGATCTTTATTTTTTTGAGGGGATCTAGCTTTTCAGTTCTTTATATATTCTAGATGTTAGTTCTCTGTCTGAGGAACAGCTGGTAAAGATTTTTTTTTCCATTCTGCAGATTGTCTCTTCAGTCTTGTGGTTGTTTTATTTGCCTATGCATAAGATTTTTAATTTGATACATTCCTATCTGTTGATTCTCGGTATTATTTCTTGTCCTTGGGGTTCTGTTCAGAAAGTTCTTGCCTACCTATGCCTTCAAGAGTTGTACCTGTTTTATCTTCCAGAAGATTGTTTCTGTTTTAGCACTTAGATTTTTGATCCATTTTCATTTTAGTTTGTAAATGCATGATGAGATGGGTTTTGACTAAGTCTTTTGCATGTAAATATCCAATTTTCCCAGCACTATTCATTAAAAAGACTATCTTTCTTTCAGCATATTTTTTGGCCCCTTTGTCAAAGATCAAATAGCTGAATGTGCCTGCAGTTATTTCTGCTTCTATTCCGTTCCACTGATCTACATGGCTGTTTTTGTGCCAGTGCAATACTGTTTTATCACTGAAGATTTGTAATGTAACTTCAAATCTGGGTTTGTAATGCCTCCTCTTTGGTTTTGTTACTCAAGATTACTTCTGCTCTTCTGGGTCTCTCCTACTTCTATATGAATTTTTGAATTGTTTTTTCTAGATCTATGAGGAATCCTGTTGGTATTTTGATTGGTATTGTGTTAAATCTATACATCTGTTTTGGAAGTATGGCCATTTTAAATCCCAACCACTCTCTTCCTTTTTGACTCCCTCCACTAATCTCCTTCCTTCTCTCCAGAAGTCCACGTTCTAGTTTCCTGCCATCCTGGTTTTATTTTACGTACATTTTTATTTTTTCCAATTTTTCATGTATAAAAAACCATGCAATATTTAACTTCCTAAATCATGTTATTCCACTTAATAGTTAACAATTTGATCTTCTTATCATTCTGCAACTCAACACTCTAATTTGAACAAATGTATTAACAATAGAAAAATCCTTATTGGGCAGCCATCTCATCTGGAATTTAACAGAGATTTTCTTGCCTTAAACCCCAAGGAAACACATCTCTTTCTTTTGGGTGGAACATCAGAGACAATGGCATGCAGGTGATAAAATTTCATACCTGAGAAGAGATAGGGTTTCCTGGTGCCCACAAATCATCTCAACATAGATATGTATACTTCCATAGTTATCCTGGAGCATGGATTTAAAAAACAGCCCCAATACACATAGACACATTTGCACATACACAACCCAAGAGGGCCATGTTACAAAGTCAGGTATATACCATGACTCTTCCTCTGCCAAAAGTTTTTTTATAGAACAGGGCTTGCTGGTGTCCAACAGCTGAGCACAGGGTGAAGCAGGCCTGGCTCATCACACTGGTGCAGTAAACACATAATGCAGTCACATGCATACATTCACCTGGTGGTCATGACCTGCTTTCTGGCCCTTACTGGCACATAGATGACATGAGAATCCAATTCTCCCAGGGATGTATGGCAGAGTAAGGCCTCACTGGAATCCGCAGATCCCTCAGCCCAGAGGAGCATGAATGAACACAAGGGCAGTAACTCAGAGTACTTAAGAGTACAAAATAACATCATGGCACTCAGGAGCCTGGGGATCATCTAGGCAGCCAACAGCGATGCTTCCCCTGTGGGTGGAGACTTGGAGAAACCACAACTCCAGGAAGCATTTGGGGCATCAGATGGGTGAAACAGCAAGCCTCCCATAATAAAAGTTATTATCTCACAGGAGAGCAGTCTTTTCTCCGATTTCTATCTAAACACTAGGTAAAAAGGAGTGTTGGGTTGAGAAGGGAGCACACAAGCATTTAAGTCATTTATAGTTTACATTTTTATGGCACAGCAGAGATCAGCATCCATTTTCCAACTGCAATTAGTAGACAGAGCAGTCTGCCAAGACTCCATGTAAATTGTGCCTATTAAAAGAGTCCACACCATGCAATGATTGATCAACACTAAGGATTTATTTACTGAGCTAACAGCGATTTTTACTTTTGCCATTACCCAGGGTGATCCATAACAATTTAGATAATGTACCCAGACAGATGCATTTATAACCTGGTGTCAGAGTCCTGTCTTTAGGCTGGTCAGGCCGGGGGAGGAGGAGTTGCTGTTGCTGGTCAGGGCAGGGAGCGTGGGTGGGGCCTGAGGACTTCCAGGACAGGGCCTACACTGCACCCAAGGGAAGGCATGGGGACCGAGCTGCTGCCTGTCCTCAACAGCACACTGGTCCTGTGGGTAGGCAGGTTTCCCTCACTCTGCTCATCTGTCAGTGGGGATGAGATGGCTGTATTTTACGGGGGGGGGGGGGGGGGCAGGGAGGACTTGTGAAGCCAAGATGAGATACAGGATGGTAGGCTGTAGAGATGCCATTGTTCACTGTCAGCATATATTTGTGCATGCAGAAGGGTTCTTGAGTGCACGCACACAGAAAATCCCCTCTCGCATGAACAATAAGCCTCTTTCCTTTTTAACAGGGTCTTCTCACAATCTCCTTGTTTTCTTTTCTTGGCTGGCACCAGATGGTATTTAACACTTTGCTGAGTTCTGGTGACAGGTGCTGAATGTTCCCTTCTCAGCACAACCAGTCTACTCTGTGTGCCTGTAGGCTCCTGGGTGACAGACCCTGGCAGGAGCACATGCGGGGAAGATGGTCCTGGTGGCTGTCCCATGGGAAATGTCTCCGCATAAACACAGATGAGCTCTGCACACTCCATAGGGTTTCAACAACCACCCCCTCACATATATCAGTTGTTTCCATCTCCCAAATCTCTGCTCCCTGGGAAGCTCCCTCAGTGTGTCTGACAGGCCCCTTCCATTGTAACACAATGCCCAGAAAACTCATCTCTTCCTGATCAACTGCCCCCAAACTTCTGCACCATCTGCTAGAAGCATCCCTTATGTACCCACACTGTTTGAGAACAGACTCACCCTGACTCCCTCCTCCAGCCCTCATGCACTAGGTCCTGCTTTCTAAGGGCTCTCTTGCCTAAATAACACTGGCCCTTCCTCTCCCTCCTCACTACTGCTACCAAATCCATCATTCCCCACCTCGTTAAGTACCCTGGTGTCCCTACCCCCAATCTCCCCACTCACCACAGGAACTTCCCTAGCATCTTTCTAAACACAAACCCAATTGTTTCCTTTCTCTGTATTACATTCTTCAGTTAATCCTGCCAAAATTAGGCTGAGGCTCAAACTGCTTTGCCTTGGAATATGTCTGACAGATATTTCTTAAAAGACTCAACTATGCCATCTGTATTAGTCTGGGTCCTGCAGAGGAAACAGAACCAATAGGGTGGGGTGGGGAATGGAGAGATTTTAAAGAGTTGGCCCCTGTAATTATGGGGCCCAGGGAAAAGGAGATTTTGCAGTTCAAGTCCATAGGCCAGCCGCTGGCAGAAGTCCTTGTTTGAGGGAGGTCAGTATTTATTCTATTCTAGCTTCCCATTGGTTGGATAAAGCCCACCCACACTGTGGAGGGTCATTTGCTTCAAAGTCCACTGATTTAAATGTTACTCACATTTAGAAAATACAGAGATCCAGAATAACGTTTGACATGGGGATTTAGCTCAGTGGTTCCACTGCCTGCCTCAAAAGGGCAAGGTCCTGAGTTCGATCTCCGGTACCAAAACAAACAAACAAATACCTATTTAATTCAGAATAACATTTGACCAATATCTGAGCACTCTGCCTCAGCCAAGTTGATGCAAATAAACCATAATATCACCTCCTTTCTGTAATAACAGTTAAGGTTTTGGGAACAAGCAGGACTTGTCTCCTTCCTAGGGACCAGGGGAGATTCCTCTGAGTAGCTCCAGGCAGAGGAAACTTCAGAGCTGGAGAGACACCAAGATCATCTCATTGGAGCTGTACATGGAACAATGGGAAGAGAGAGGCCCAGAAAGGGCAATTAAATGGGAAGGCAATGTGTGCTGTGTATCAATTCAGTAAGTATTTAAAATATGAGTAACATTAAAGGTAGAAGCTGAGGGTCTCCTACTGTGTGACACTCATCAATGAGTACAACTTGTCCTCTCAACTTGTAATGACTTCAATTCATGACATTTTGACTTTATGATGGTACAAGAGCAGTGAACACTCAGAAACCACACTTAAAACTTTTGTTTTTCCCATGCTAGCACTATGTGGTATGATACTATCTTGTGATACTGCACAGTAGAAATGATTCACAGCTCCCCAGTCAGCCGTGCAATCAATAGGGTAAACAACCATTACAAGACAGTACACTGTGTCGCTCAGCTAGGACATTTAGTAGGGCAGGTGTGCATTTCAACTTATGATACCTTCAATTTATAATAGGTTACTGGGATATAACCCCAAAGTAAGTTGAGGAGTGCCTGGGTTTATCATTGAGCAGAACCCAATGCCTACTGAATATCAGGCCCCATGCTGTGCATCTGACAGAGTGTGTGGGCAGTGGACAGGGCTGAGGCTCCGATTAGGCAGAGCCTAAAGGCAGAAATCTAGTGGAAAGAGGGCCTCTCCTGAAGTTATGTTTCTCTGGCTAGCACATAACCACTACTTCGATTGTCTCCTTATCTGGAGTTATCTGGGGTAAAGAATGAAGATGATGAAGGGATCGAGCCTCTAAGCCCCTCCCCAACTTGGAAGTGCCACTGCTTACACACAAACAGGGTACTCTGGAGACAAAGAGCACAGGGTACATGTTGAAATGTTTGCTCAAAACCATGGAGACAGTAAGTGGGAGCCCAGCCTGCAAACTGTGCCAGCTCACAGACTATCCTCCTCCTCCTCCCATCACCCTCCCACACTCCTCCCCAGAGATCCACCCATGCACACTGAGCCTCTGGCCCTCAGTAAATCCAGGGAAACAGGGTTTGCTGCTCCACCCTAGAGAACGGGCTGCAGGCCTCGACAAGGCCAAGCCTATAACTTAACTGATCAAAAGCCTTCCCAGCTACTTATTACAGCCAGTCCCTTGCAAATAAGAGGGACTCCCATCAGTAAAAATGGCTACAAATGTTGCTGTTCCCAGAGTTATGGCAAAATGTGTCCCCTCAGACCTGTGAACTCATGTAGAGAAGTGTCACATTACAACTGCAAGTGGGTTTTCATCTGGGAATAGGTGACTATGAATGGAAGCATTATGCCAGGCTACAAGCATCTTCCAGACACATATGCAGCAACCACAGCCAATCGCTCAGACGTTACCATGGGAAATAAAGAAAAGATGATGACAACTTCTTTTTCTTAAAAAAAAGTGAAGAAAAGGATGCCCTGAAGTTAGATTTTGTAATTTTAGATCCATTTCTCAGCCTTAAAAAGCATATCACTCTACTGCTTCCTTCCTTCCTTAAAATACAAAAAAGCAAAAATAGACTATACTCAGTCTGGTCTCCAAAGGCACCAAAATGGTATCTCCCTCCTCCAATCAGAGTTATTTAGGAAAAGCAATCTCTGGCATATTACATGTGCACATAAATACTCCAGGGCAAGGCCGTAGAGTGGCTCCCAGGAGCTGGCATGGGATCCCTTCTCAGAACAATTATGTGTCACCTGCAGGCAGAAGGAAAGGTCTGAGTTAGACTACGACCGGTCTTTACTTGTGCAGTAGGCTTGAATAATGAATATACTCCCATCTCCTTCCCCCATGTGGCCTCAAGAAAACCACCACCTCCCGCTCCATTCTGGAAAGGAATCACTCTACCTGGATGACCCAGGGATGATGGGTACTACTGTCTGCCACAGCCCTACCCCCCACACTGCCTCCAACCCATCTGGGCTGCACTGCATTCACTGCCCTATGTGTGTATAGGATGATGCAGGGAAAGTTGGCCCCACTTGGGCACCTGGAATTCTGCAGAGGGAGACTGATGTTGAGATCACACACTCAACACTTCCACAAATCAGTGACAGGAATGTTACCTTGTCTTCCCTCTACCTGGGTCTAACCTTCTCCAGGCCATCTTCTGACCTGCAGCTGTGTCTATCAAACTCATTCTCCTTGCCTTCAAAACTCCAGTGGCTGCTTCTCTTACCAGCACTTCCCACCCTTCCCACAGTACAGCATGCACAAAAAGCCATGGACTCTGTATGGGGCAGCCACTTAAATAGGAGGCTGTCCATGTCTGCCAGAACACAATATTAAACTGAAAAAGACACCTTTCATGAGAGTGGTCTAGGTATAAGTAGTGTTCCTTGCCACTCTATTCTATTCAATTCTAGTCCAACTATCCACTCCTCCTCCAACTTATTTTATTCCATTTTTTAAAAATGTGATCATAGTCTATTAAGTTGAATGTGTAACTAATCAGTGGGTCCTGAATCAGAGTTTGAAAATCTCTAGTCTGCAGATTTCTTGGGCTAGGACCTTGAGGAGTCACATGTCCAGCCGTAGCCCTTTCACTTCTTGACAGCCTCCTTTACTCCAGTAATCTTCCAATCCTGAAGCTCTTAAAAAGTTCAAGTCCTCACCATGCCCACACCTTTGCATTAACTCCACCTTGTCTAGGAGTCCTCTCTGCTTCCACACTGGGGAACAACCTAAGCCCCTGAAACAGTGTCCACCACTGTACTGCCTGGCCACTCTCAGTGCTGGGAGACCTTCGGGGATGTGACATGTCCTTCTCAGTTCTGTTCCTAGAAGGCCAGCACACACTGGCACATATACTGGGCAGTGTTGCTGAGCAGGTATCAAGTACAGAGCTCAAAAAGAAAGTCAAGCACAATGATGGGTATCAGAGGTCAAGTGGTGAGAATGGTGGAGCAGTCACTGCAAGCAAGTTTCTGCCACGATCGCCCCTCCCTGACCAACACAATTACTGCCACAATCACATCAGCAGCTGCTTTCGGCAGACAGTTCATAGTGGCCCCTAGGTCCCACCTCCACACTCTTGTTCTTAAGCTATTCATGGACAGAGAGCCAAACTTACCGTGTCCACAACTGATGGCATCTGCCCACCCAAACCTGCCCCTTGCATCATTCTCAAAGGTGGGGAGACAGAAATCCCATCTTCCATCGCTCAGCCCAAACCTCGGCAGCCTCCTGGCCCTTTCTCTCACGCTCTTCTTCGAATCTGTTGGGAAACTGTGTTGACTTCACCTCCAGGATACCCCAGAATTTGGCTTTGGTTCTCCCAAGCCTCCACTCTACAAACTTCCTCTTTCTCAGATGACTGCCACAGCCTCCCTGTCAGTCTGTGTTCCTGCTTCCCCACCTCCTCCCAGCTCAAAACCCTCACAGTGTTAGGCCAATCCACACACCATTTCTACACATCTGGGACAGCACACCCTGGACTCTTCTTGAGGATGTTTATGTACAAACATCCTTGAAAGACACAGAGATAATATATCCTCCTGGACAGAGGGCAGATTGTTTCCTGAATAGGATAAAGATGTTGTCTTATTCTAGGGCAAAGTTGGGGAGATTTGCTAATGGTTCCTAGTAAGATTGGGGATTTCCTAACCTAGGAGTTCCTCTGCTGCTCCGAACACCTCCATGGGCCTTGAGGTACAAGAGGAATGAATGTGAACAAGAGGCTCACACCACCCACTGTGCTGAAGTCAACAAAGTCCTTGTCTCTTCCTGACTAGCCACTGTGAAACTGCAGCAGGCTAACTTGCTGCCTCCCAAGCAGACCTTTCTGCACAGCTGCCAACATGCTAATTTTATATCTAAACCAGACCAAGTCTCTCTTCTACTCAAAATCCTATATTTACCCCCTGCTTATACAGGGTAAAAGCCAAGTCCACACAGTGGACACAATGCATGCCTGACTTGTACCTCGCACCTGGCCCTACCTTCTGCTCCTCTTCTCGTCCCTCACTCTGTCCCAGCCATACTGCCTACTCTAGATTCTTCAGACACACCAGGCACACACCCTACCGCAGACCACCCCTGCTGTTCCTTCAGCTGGATGCTCTTCCTTGTATCTATGTGGCTCACCCTTCTCCTCCTTCAGGTATCTACTCAAGGTCATTTTCTCACTGAGACTATCCTGAACCCCTGTCTAAAATCACATTCTCCTTATACTTCTAATCACTGGGTCCCAAAGGAAGGTGTGCTCCCACCTATCCAGGTGCTTCACCAAGTCTGGCCTTTTCGAATAGGTTTAGTCACTCACCACCATTGTCACACTAAGCAACACTGACCAGTCCCAGCCCCATCCCAGGAACAAGGGACAGATGGGCCAGGTGCAGACACGAAGGCTCAGCTGTAACCGGAGGAAAGAGCACCAGGATCACAACAGTGATCAGGAGAAAGCTTTCCATTCAGGAGGAGGCTAGAATATGAAAAGCAAGGAGTGACTGGCTTCTGTTAGTATAAATGTCAGCATCCCCTGGGACTGCAGAAAAACTTAGGGTAGGAAGTACAGGGCTGAGTTCCAGCCAGTGAGCTGGAAGAAGAGTCAGGTTACAGGAAGTTGAGCACTCAAGGCACATGTGGAAACTGTGCCACCTCCAGCACGGGCTCGTGAAGTCTAAGAGTCAGCTCATTTCTTCAACTGGTATATTTTCTGCTGCATCTTATACTCTTTTCAGTTACAGTTCTGAATTTGGTGATTTTAATAGGCACGCTCTGCTATTTATGTTTCTGATTATTTTTAGAGTTTTGCAATTAAATTCTCTTAAATTAAAACTCGAGACCTAAGCATTGGATTGTCAGTAGTGTATCATGCTGTGTTCATATACGCAGTTTATATATTTGGGTTGCAAAAGCCTCAGAAAAAGGATATTTCAATATTTGGCACCAAACAACCTTGTTTCCACATCACCCACATATCTCCATGTCACCATGCACTGGCTTCTATTCCCACACCCTCAGAGACAGCCTCCAGATCCCTGGGAGCCCAAAGTTGGGAGAAGCAGAAAGACTCTCCAGCACTGTGAAGTGGAGAGAAAGCAGGAACTAGCCACACTCAGCTCTATCTGCCCCTTCCCCGAGACGAACTCAGCTCCACTTGCCCCTGTGCTACCTCTGGCAGTGCCCACCTTGCCAGCTCCTCCAAAGTCCCTTTGCTCCTCTCAGAAGCCCTTGCATATCTTGAGCACAATCACAGTCTCAGGTTTTCTCCAGTGAGGTACACAATGGCTCTCACGTCTCCACTCTGGAGAGTAATGCAAGTAAATATTTTCTCATCTTCTTTAAGACAGAAAAAGTCTCAACACCAAAACAAAGAGTAAATCAAGCCTTCTAATTAGCAGGATACAGATCTCCCAAAAGATAGAAGCCAAAAATCAAAGAAAAAAATGTAGGTTTCTGACCATAACCATTACCTTTACTCATTTAACAAATATTTATGGGAAGATTCATCTTAATTGGTTGAAAAGCCAGTGACAGGATCCCTGTGTTCCTGGATCATAAGAGATCAGAAACAAGCACTGTGGAGGCCATAGGATAGCAGCAATTAATAATACAAACCCAGTCAAAGGACGGGTAAGGAAAGCCTTTCTCTGAGTGTCATGTTTAAATTGAAACTGAAGGACCGTCAAACTGGAGCCTCAAGAAAAATTTCTGGGCCAGGCCACAGCAAAGTGAAAACCCACTGTTGAGTCAGCAATTCCTTTACCAGCAGCTCAGAAATAAAGGTGCATTTTTGCGGAAGGGATATAAACGGATTCTACATTTTATTTTGTACGTTGAAAATAAAAACCTATGCAAATCTTTCCAAATGATTCAGATAAGCACGCAAGGAAATACGGACTTTGTTGCAGCAATGTTTATAACAACAGAAACTTGCAACAGAAAAAAAATAACAGCAAGATAGGTCAAGCTCTTGCTGCTGAAAAAAATGTTTAAAAATGATGTAAACATACATTTATTGATGTGGAAGATGTACATATCTACGAAAAACAAGCAGGTCTCAAAGAACACCATAGGATGATTTCATGTATTGAGCACAAAATAGAAAATCAATAAAAATTTGCTGAATGAATAGCAAATAAATATATTTGAATAGATAAACACCAAACAAAATGTTCACATTCATTATTTCTGGGTGATTGGATTATTGGTGATTTAAAATTGTTTTCTGGATCTGCATATCTGATCTGGTTTTTTCATTGTATAATGCACGTGAATTACTCGCACAGTAAAAAGGAATATATAAAAAACAAATCTATCCAAAGCAAGCAATGACTTACCATGGTCAGTATTAAAGGGCAACACTTATAATTAGAAAATAGAACTTCAGGAAGGAACAGAAAATAATGGGGCTGGGTAAGTACACTAGATGGGAAATATTTTTCAAAAAAATTGAGGGTGAATAATCCTTTCTTCAATGCCACAGCAAAAATTTATTTAACACAAGTCCACTGCACATTATTCAGTTATCTGTAAGAGAGCACATTAGTTAAATATTTGTAAAAGAAAACATTTACAATGATGCAAAATTGAAGTCAACAAGGTTTATGTCTATGTGATGCCAAAAGATTACACTAAAACGGTTTATGTGTGCCAAACATCTAAATATTTGAGAAAATCTGCAAAATAAATGCCATTTGGATCAATTTATAGGGTGACTGATTGCATAATCCATGTTTCTCCAATGTTTTATTTAGCATAATAGAGATTGTGGCCTTGAGCAATCAGGCCAATAGCTGGGCACAAACCTAGCCAGGTCCATCGATGCCATCACTAAAAGCGTGTGCTGGGCAAATAACACTACTGACTCTCTGATGTCCTTTTGAGGCCAAATTATAATCCTCTGATTGTTCATATCATTAGGAAAATTCTGTTAACTTTGAAACTCTGGAAGCTCTGACAGAAGCAAAGCACTGGCTCTGATCCTGGCAGATCTAAGAAATCATACAGCAGGTGCTATGAAGAGCTGGCCAAATGTTGGGAACGGGGCCCTGGGGGACCTCCACAAATTGCAAGAACAGCTGCCTGTATCCAATATGGCTTCTCAGGACCCACACAAGCAGTGTAGCTCACACCTTCCTGAGGCTGTCTGACACACCATGCTGCAGACTTCCCACATATAGAAGGCATTCACAGTAAGTTGAAGAGGTCAGAAAAGCAGACTACAGAAGCAGGAGGGGACCTGGGCCTGGGAATACCTACCAAAGAGAAAAGGATGATGAGGAACATGGCCACACGAGCCACTGAAGTGACCTAGGCCTTAGCTCCTGAGGACAATTGAGAGTTATGGCTGTTATTTTGCAAAAGCATGGAACATTTGTGGAATAAACTCAAGGACGTAGGAAAGAAGAGAGGCCATGACCCCATAGAACAATGCTCCAAAGGTACTCACCCCATGCTGGAATCAGCTGTTTGCATGTGTTTAGTGGCCCCTGGAATGTGAATGCCTGAAGCTGGTACCTCATCTTACTAGGCTTGGCATCTCTGCACCCAGCACAGTCTAGCCAAGAGTCTTTACTCAGTAACCACTGGAAGTTAAATACATTGAGTAATGAACACATACACTAGCAAAACTATGTCTAGGTTCTAAATTGGCACATGCTGTGAAAGTCACAAACGATTCAAGTTATCCTCAGGAAATCCCTTAAATTTCCTAGAAGGTACATACCAGACAGTACCTCTCCTCTACAATGGACAGGTCATTGTTTCTAAGCTAGAGGAGGCAGCTACATGGTTCATGGAGGTATCATGCTGCACAGTCTCACACGTATGCACACAAACAACTACCACACAGAACACACTCAGCATTGCAAGTGTACCATGGTAGGTACTGTGTGTGAGAACCCAGACCCACTGAAAAGAGTGCAGGCTGACCTCCCTCTGCCCCCTTGCATGTTAACTCTGGGGGTCTGCTTGACCTGAATGGCATTGTGGATGAAATCTCAAGAATTATTTAAACTGTTCTTTTCTACTCTTTTCTTTCATACGGTACTCTTTTTAATTTTAATTTTTATTTTTATAGTACACGTTTGCAGTAAATAATGATTACATTCATTGTAGGGAGTTGGTACGTGTACATAACACATCTTAATTCTTCTTTCATCCTTTTCCCTTCCCTCTTCCCCCACTTTGTCCATCTCTTGGTCCCCTTCCTTATCCTTTGCAAAACAGCACAAATTAGTGAACTAGTTTGTGGGACTCAACTGTGTCCCTTTTATTGGATTACTGCAAACATAAAAGGAAACAGGAATGGGATGGGGAAGGGGGGAAAGCTGCCCCACCAGATTGCAGCACTGGCTGGCAGCCCCCATTGGCACTACATATTCTTGTGCTACCACCCCAGGTGCCAGCACATCTGCCTCTTCTGCTGGCCAGAGCCCTTCCTCCATACCGTCTAATCAGATCTTGACCTAGGCTTCCACCATTATTCAGTGTGCCTACTCCTAGACATACACTGGGGTTTCTGAGTACTACTGCTTCTTTAGCAAGCCCAACAACTTGGAGAACTGATTCCTGCAAGACAGACATTCATGTAATTTTCAGATCCTTTGTGGTTGATAGAGGAAGAAGGACTTATTGCCAAGCCAAACAGGACTATGTTAGCAGAAGTACACATGGATGTACAGTTCCTTATTATTACCAGTGCTGTGCCATGCCATATTAGAGCCTGAAGCAAAAGAAGAAAACTCAGAAACATTAATTGTGTATTGATTTAAAATGTTGATGTTTTTTAATCATAGATTTTTATATTAATCTTGCTTTTCTAAAACATTGCATTAAATATTATTTATCTTGACTTCTGAGGTGTTTATATTTCTGATGTCTATTTAAATTTTACAAATGAGATAAGAGCCTCAGTCATTTCATCCTACTTTCTACGGATAGAGATACTATTAATTGAGTGACAATCACATACCAGACACTGGACTTCAAAAAATCATACAGAAGACTCACAATACTTTTACCAGTAGTGAAGAATAGTCTCATTTGAGAAACGGGAAAAATGAAGTGCAGTAAGTACATGGCATAGGAAGTATCACAACAGCTGGAATGAGGTGGTGAGAACACACATTCAGGAGACCGTGAAGAGGAACATACCTGGTTAGAAAACACCAGCCTACTGTGGATCTTATTTAGGACAGAAGTGACGTGGTATCTTAGTTACTTTTCTCTCATTGCTGAGACAAAATATCTGACATCCAAAGTTAAAGGAGGAAAAGTTTACTTAGCTCACAGTCTGTAGAGGTTTCAGTCCATAATTGGCTGGCTTTGAGGCAGGGTGGCATGGTGGACGGGCTTTGCAGATGAGAAACAGTTCATGGCGAACAGAAGGCAGCAAAGCAACAAGAGATGACCACAGCTCTTTCCCTTATATCATTTCCAGGCTACTAAGGCAGGTAGCACTCACACCCCTAATCCTAGTGCCCTTGATCCTAGCACTTGCACCATGAGTCAGTCCCAGCATCACACGCTCTAGACCAGGCCACCTCTGAAAAATCCCCACTTGTGACTGCATGAGGCTTTAAGGGGACATCTAGTCACAAGCCCTAACATGTGGGCATTCATGATGAAGCACTATACAGGTATATAGCGAGACTGAGAGTAGATTTCAGAGCTCCTCACGAGTTGTTCTAAGGGATTTGGAAAGGGCTGTGCAGCTCAACCACATACCTGAGAATTTGCATAGAGACTAAGGAAGGCTTCCTTGCTAAAGGATTCACACACTGGTGAGTATTTTAAAAACCAGGATTTGAATTTTTCATAAGATTATTTTAAATTTGTGGGAGGAAAAATTATTGTGAAATCTGTAGCCAAAAGTATTTTTTTCTTGCAATCTAATTTTCTCAGAAAGAATAAAACAAAGTATCTCACACATACAAAAATGTCTAATTTGATTTAAAGCCCTGTGTCAGCTTCTTCATCTGTTCATAAATATCACATCCCCATTAACACCCAGGGGTCCATGGAAACCCCACTGAGAAACCACAGAGCCTCAACATGCATTGAACCGACAGCTGTATTTTTTTTTCAAGAATGTGTGTGCTATGTTGAATATCAATCAACTCTGGCTCCCCCAAACATAATTCTGCTAATATTAACAGTAGTATAAATGAATTGAGATACTGTTAACTCTTAGGCTAGATTCAATATCCAATGTTGTTCAGACTAAGCTGTCAACATTAGAGACCGCTGGTTACCAACATTCTGTTATGTGTGGGTGGGAATCTTTCCACGATGCTGTTTATTGTTTCATTTTTGCTTTGTCACTGTTAGTGACACCCTACGTCAGGTGACAGCTGCACTGGCCAAAGTCCAGAAGTAGACAGAAGATATATCCCAGGTCAAGATCTACTTCTCCCACTTGAAATGACATTAACTTTTCTTGCATTAGACTTTTCTCTAGCAACTGTTAGTATCACAACATTTAATGCTTAATTAAATATTGCCACATCTTGTTAAGAACTGTAAAATTTTGGTCTCCTCAGGTAGAATTAGCTTTTAATAACAGGAATTTTGCTTTATTTACATGCAGATGTTTGTTTTAGGGGTGAGCACATACAAGGCTTTCAGGTAAGAGGCTTATTGGAGCCAAAGGGACACACAGATAAAGGCAGATGGGGCCCTCTGCATAGGTCCTGATGCGTGGAGAGTGAGAGTAGACTGAGGGGCCTGGTAGGAGAATTTTGAGCCGTCTTAGGAAATGTTTCCAGAGGCTGAATCAATACCACAGGTGAAGCAAGGTGGAGATCATCACACCACAAGTACAAATGGAGAGATTGAACACAGGGCAACTAGTAGTCCCAGCACAAGCTTGGAGGATCTGGAGTGAAGAGAGGACACAACCTAGTCTAGGTATGTGGCTAGGTCTGAGATGGCACCTGACATGAGAGTGATGGAGGCCTCCTGATAGCCACCAAATCCTGGACTCAGTCCTTCCTCAGTTCACTGTCACGAACTTCTCCCATTCCCAGGGTATTATCTTGTGCTTAGCTCCTTCACTATTGAGTAACCAGGCTCCACAGAAGCTCTACTTTCCCCAGCCTTTTCAGTATACAGGTCAAGGTAAGGTTACCCTGCTCCTTTCCCTAGCACTCTACAGGGATGAGTGAAAAATGCTGTGAATGTTTAAATTTTTAAAAAACTTATTACACTAAAAGACACATTGTCAAAAACAATGGAAGAAGTGTGCTCAAAGCAAGGAGTATTTTGAAGGTTATTAATGGCAAAATGTCTTTTACTGTAATACATTTTTCAAATGCTCATGTTTTATGAGCACCCCATATTAATCAACTGTTTGTGGCAATTTCTGTCAAATAAAAATATGTGTGTTCTCATCCACCTCATTCATTGGATCTGGCACTGTGCAACTTCTGACTCTTCTCCAAAGTCAAAATGAACATGCATGAAAGTTAAATGTTTTGAATTGATTCAAGAATCAAGGCAGAAACAACAGTGCAACTAAAGACACTCACAAAAGAGGAATTCCAGAACTGCTTCAGAAAATGGCAAGAATAATGTGATAATTAGGCTTGAATTGGGGGAGAGGTATTTTGAGGTGGATTAATGGTAATGTATCTTTTACTGTAATAATTTTTCAAACTTCGAACATTCACTGTATTTTTATTACACTTCATATAATGGCCAGAGGAGATCAAGGGTACCTGATAAACAATATTTATAAATCATAAACATTGGTCTCAACACACCAATACAAGAGGCATATTATAGGATCAATATGTGAAGAATGGTGCAACAGTGTTGGTTATAGGATAGAGAGACACTTGTTTATGATTTTTTGTTGCCTTATTCAGTAACCAATAAATACCATAAAGCCTGCTATGGTTTATATTCAAATGCCCCCCAAAAATCCTCATGTACTAGATGTGGCTTTAGGGAGGTGATTGGATCATGGGGCAATAATACTCATCAGTGGCTTAGTTCACTGATGAGTTTATAACAAACATGATGTTGGGAGGTGGAGCCCGGCTAGAGGAAGTAGGTCACTGGGGGCAAGGTCTGGAAGGAGATAGCTCGTGTCTCTCTTCTCTTGATCTCTCTCGCTCTGCTTCCTGATGCCATGCCTTTAGCTGTTTCTCTTCTGCCATGCTGCCCTGACTTGGAGCCAACTGACTATGAACTAAAACCTCTATAAACAATGAGCCAAAATAAACTTTTCCTCCTTTAAGTTGTGGGCATCAGTTGCTGTGTCTCAGTAATTGTCAAATGTAATTAAGAAAGAGCCCCAGCAAACAAATCCAACACACTTTATTGTAGAATGGGCAAAGTTAATAAATACTTATTTATCACAAGAAATCCCTCACATTGGATTTTACCTACATTGATTACAGGGGTTGGAAACCACATCTTCCTGATTAGAAATCTGTCTCCTCCAAATTTCTCTCCCTGATGAAGAACTCCGTTATGTTAGTGAATTGCTGGAAGTCCAAAAGTGGCAGGGAACTAGCTCCCTCAGGGCCCCAGCATCAGAAAAATACTACCCAAATATTCCTAGAAATTTATGCTCCTTGCTATCCCTGAAAATGACTGTTGTAGTGATTACTGTATGAGGATTTCCTTTCGAAATCCAGATGGCTGGAATTGGATTGGCATGCCTTCTCCCACATTTCACCTCATTGATGTCTGCAGGACTTCTGGAGGACTCTACAGATGGCACCTGCCATAATGAAAATCAAGGTCAGACTAGTCATCTGTTTACATTGGAAAAGTCACCTTCAAACTGATTAGCTCTCTCTCTCTCTTATTTTAATTTTGTGAATAACCAAGAGGGCTACATATTAATGAAGGTGCTTAATTAATTAAATGGTGTCAGAGAAATTGCAATTACGGCTATTTGACTACAAAAACTTCAAAGAAGCCATGAGCACTAAAAGTTATGCTGTGTGTGCAAAATATGTGTGTATTTTTTATGGAATTGAGGTAGGAGTTTTCTCATTTTAACTGCCTAAGAGAGGGAAGGAAGAGGTCTCTGGTAAAAAAGAAAACTAACACCTCTGTGTTTTTTTATATGCAATGCCCAGTACATATTAAAAAAATATTACTGAACATGTGCAGAAGTAGGAAAATATTGACCAGTAATCAATGGAAGAAAGATTATAAAAACAGAACCACAAATGATCCAGATATTAAAGCTGACACGTAAAAACTTTAAAATGAAAGTGAATAACATGTTCAAGAAAAGAAAGGAAAAACAAAATGGATGAAAAGGTGAAGAATTACAGCAGAAACTGGAACTTATAAAGAGTTTTTAAATGCATTTTGGAACTGAAATATGCAATGTATCAAATTGAGATCTTAAGAGTATTTAATGAAAAAATGGACAGTGCAGGAAACAAGTTTAGTATATAGTCATAAAATCCATAAAGTGAAGAGAGACAAAAGAGTTTAAGAAAAAGAAGAAGTAGCAGAGGTGATATGTGAGAAAAGGCCACATTTCTAATGTATATACAATTCAAATTGTACTATTTTGACCACAGACAGACCTGAGTTGAAACTCAGCTTCCTCACTTACTATATGAGTAAGTGGTGTTCTTAGTAAGTAGCCTAACTCTTCTGAGTTTCAGTTTCTGCATAAACAAAATAGAAACAAATAATCCACTTTTAAAATGAGGCAGAATTTTGAAGTATCATATGTGTACATCTGTGGGGGATTGCCCTACTGACTATGTCCAAAGCAGGATGTGAGCAGTGCAGGCTGTAAAGACTTAAAAGTATAAATAAGGATCAAAATGTATAATTGATAATGTGAAATAGGAAGAAAAGGTCTAAAGGGGTAGGGGCAGTGGGGGGGGGGTAGGTGAAAGGAAAAAGGGAAAAGAAAAAATATGAGAAAAGAAAAAAATGGAAACAAAGTTTTGTAAATAGGGAAGGGTGGAGGGATTGAAGGGAGGGCAGGGAAATGGGGAAAAAATAAGAACCAAGATACATCATGTAAAGGTACAAGTACCCAATGATGAATGTAACTGTACTGTATGCCTAAAATGTACCAATAAACTTTCCATGTTTTTCTTTTCTCATACTTTTTCCTTTCCCTTCTTTCTTTCCCCTTCCCCTCACTCTTCCCCTACCCTTTTGAACCTTTTCTTTCTATTTCAAATTATCAATTTGAAAATCATTTTAATCTTTATTACACTTTCAGTTTCTCATACCAGACAAACTATTTGGTATGTATACATGTGTGTCCTACTTATTTCACTTAAGAGTATGGCCACAATATGCATCCATTTAGCTATAAATATCTCTACTTTCTTGTTCCTTATGGCTGAGTAGTACTCCACTTTATTAAAAAAAAAAAAAAAAA
>NW_004624730.1:16594182-16626627 GCF_000247695.1 Heterocephalus glaber | reverse complement strand
CTGGGTATCTTCCCCAAAGAATTAAAAGAATCATACCACATCGATATATGTGCACCTATGTTTATAGCGGCACTGTTTGTAATAGCCAAAGCTTGGAAACAGCCCAAGTGCCCATCAACTGGAAACTGGATTAAGATGTGGTTTTTTCATAAAAAGGAGTACTAGTAAGCCATAAAGAAAGAGAAACTAGAAACATTCATAGCTAAATGGATGCACATTGAGGCCATACTCTTAAGTGAAATAAATAGGACACATGTGTAAATACTGAATAGTTTCTCTAGTGTGAGAAACTGGAAGTGTAAATAAGGATGAAAATGATTAAAATGAATAATTGCTAATTTGCAATAGGACAAGGTCCAAAGGTGTACGGGTGGCGGGAGGGGAAGGGGAAAGGAAAGAAGGGAAAGGAAAAATTATGAAAAAAGAAAAAAATGAAAACAAAGTCTATGTAAATAGGGAAGGGTGGAGGGGGTGAAAGGTGCACAGGTAATGGGGGAAAACATAAGAACTAAGATTCCTCATGTTCAGGTACAAGCACCCAGTGATAAATATAAACATATTATATACCTAAAATGTACCAATAAAAAATTAAAAAGAAAAAAGAAGTGACCAATAAAAGTAAGCATCAAAAAATGTATTTTTAAAAACCTAAAAATGTTGAAAAAATAAAAAACATAAAAGCAACAGATATGAACAGGAATCTTCACAGCAAAGGAAACTCTAGATCCACTAACACATAAAGAAATGCTACACCTTACTAGTAATCAGGAAATTGAAAAACCAAGATATGAGATTTCATTCAATTGGAAAACTGAGAAGTCAGAAAATACTCAAAGGTTGAGAGAATGCGGTTTAACATAATATTTTATACATTGCCTGGATGAGTATAAAATGATGAGTATAAAATGATGCAAATGCTTTGAAAAATAGTTTGGCATCACTCTGCTCATTTGTACAGCCAGTTACTTCAAAGCCCAGTAGCAGCAGAATGGACAAATAAAGTGCGGATGCTTCACACACTGGAATATTATACAGATACACACAGAAACATCTAAAATTTGACTGGGGAAAAAGTTCCAGAAGGCAGTATCCAGTAAGATACTGTTTATAAAATTTTATACAAGTAAAATTAAACAACTTGAGGTTGAGTATTACATGTGATAAAAATGTCATTAAAGCAAGGAGCTAATAATCACAATCTTCAACATCATGATCCTCTGTGATAGATAGGATACAGAAGAAGCAAATGGGAAGAAAAAAGTCACTGGCAAGATAATAGTTTTGGTTTGACTTGATATTTATTATACTTTTGACAAATAAGAGGACCAACAATAGTAGTATATAATGACAACATTAAAATTATTCAAATTCTGTACATGTAAGGTCTAATAAAAATTCTGGAATTTATATGCAGTTGAATATTGACAATGGTCAAAACAATGCCATTTATAAAAAGTACCTGTCTACTGGGCCTAGGATTTTGCTCAGTGCTTCCGCCGCCTCCCTCGAATGTGAAAGGCCCCGAATTCAGTTCCCAGTACGAAAAAAACAAAACTACCTGTCTACTGGCCACACAGCTGCAGACTGAAAACCTACATCTGGATACTTTCCAACCCCCCTTTATATCTGAACACAGACAGGTAGTAGGTAAATATGCAACTCCCTTAACACTACAATCTACTTTTTTATCATGACCACAACAGACATCAGTAATGGACCTGCTAAAGCTTCAAACCCCTTTTCCAGTCTCCCCATCGCTGCCTTCGATCAGGTATGCAGAACAGTGAAGCTCGATCACAGAAGCTCAGTCAGGATCTCCAGAACAGCAGAGAGAGGAAGAAGTCCAGGGATCCTAGGCAAGGGAGAGGGGAAACACTGACTGATGTAACAGCACGCAAAGTCTGTGACATGCTGTGTGGCTCCCTGGGTGATAAAGCCCCGAGCACTCCCTGCTGTGCAGTGGCTCCCTGACTGTATTGTTTCTTGAAAGAGAAAATCAGGATAGACAACAGCATATTTAACTTGACATGTGGGAAATGTGCTATTCCACAATGTATGGAAGCTGAAAATGGAAAACAATTTCCCAAAGAAATGTCTCTGTTCATGGATGACAGGGTCATTTGGGGACCCAGAGGGAAAATTGTGTGTTGAGAGCTCAGGAAAGAAATGTGATTCCTCCATTGCATCCTTGGATGCTCACTTCAGGCAGATTCTCAGCCTGACAGATGATGCCAAAGGAGATTTGAGGGCATGGCAGAAATCAGTCCCCTCCAAATTTTCAAGTGGCTTTTCAAAGCCAGAAACACCACTCAGAACAGGCACCTCAGCAAATGTCACAGCAATAAATGCAGTGATACCAGTGATATATGATTCTTTCTTTTGGTTCAAAGCCAAAGTCCTTGAGACTGAGGTCCATATCATTTAGGAAGGACATCATGATTCTAAGGGAGGAAAGAAGGGGAAGAAATAAAAAGGAGAGGATTGTCTTTTCCTTGCAAACTCCTTAGTGGCAGAGGAAACTCTACAGTACCCTCACTGTCTGCAGTGTATGGCACAATAGTATATACTTATGAAATGATGTTGATTTATTAATCAATTTCTCCAATCCAAGAGACTCATCTGAGCAACAAGGAGTATGCAGAGGAAGGATGCACCTGGAATTATGTATCACGTAATCATTGCATAGGAGCAGAGGCCAGGAGTGGGAGTTAGCAAAGGAGAGGCAAAGGGAGCAGTCTTCTCAGGGAACTGTGTAGTCTGGAAGGTTTTGGTTGCAGCCCAGGACCTTGGATAGGGCAGAATAATAAAATCATTAAGACCTCACCAAAAAAACCTGTCTACACACAGGAACAATAAAGATAGAACAGCACAAGTGGTACTTCCGGGCAGTAGAGTGAGCACAAAATCAGAAACTGGGAAATCTAAAGGAAGGGATAGTGCCTCAGTTTTCTCATCTGTCAAATGAGCATAATACCTGCCAAGGTTATATAATTGAGGGATTTTGATGTGGAAGGATGCCAAAATAAAACCATAGGTATTCTTACTTTCCTTGGGAAAACCACTGACCACACTCAGTTTGCACAAGTGATCATATCACCAGTCCAGGTATCAGATAAAGGAGTCTGGTCCATAAGCCTCAATCCTAAAACTGATATCAAAGCTGTTGTAAAGTTCTTTTTAATGAAACCTGAAATCCAGTGGATTACCTCAAGTTGTCAGGGGCTACCACTTGCAGAGAAAGAGTGAAGAGGAAAGCAGAGTTGAAGGATGAAGAAGGCTATGTATCAATAATATTCCTTAATCATCCAGATTCAGCCAGGATGGAATTCCATACTAGACTTTTCACTGTGAGACCTATAAATTTTTTCTCTGTTTGTTTTAGCCAGTTTGGGTCAGGTTTTCTATCACTTGTATCTGAAATAATCCCACTCACTCCTCAGGGACCTAACAGAGCATGGCACATGGTGTACATTCAATAAATATGAAATTATTGAAACCCCAGCCTTCTGAAGTTCAACTTAGCCTCACGCTATGCTTCTTGGGAGAAAGAAAATCTCCCTATTTGATTTGGATGGCTGATCTCATTGCAACAACATTTTGGTTCCTCAGGAACTGCTATAAGGAGAAGCTTATTGTCTTCTAACTTTTGGAAGAGCACTTCTAATTAAAGCAATATTAAACAGTAATAACTGTCTTATAGTTTTATAGCAAAGCCCATGATCACATAAATAAGCATTTTATATCCAATTAACATTTTATATTTATTCAATCCTAAAACAATTTAGCATTTTTATTAATCAAATAAAATAGCATTTAATAGATATGGTTGTTTTACTTTCTGAAATTAGCCACATATAAAATAACACTTCATCCAATTATGCAATATATTGCCCCCAAAGAACAGTATGTGCTCACTAGGATTTCCATCAGTATGATGCCCATATTAACCTAAAGAGTGTAAATCCTACACCTTCTAAAAGCCTTTCATTTGCATAATACTCTCATAATTTCTGCTATAGCCATATAACACCTGTATTATTATTTACTTAAAATGTTTCTTTAAATAGACCCATTTTGTTCATTTAAATACTTTTATTTTTTAAAAGAAACTTTGTGTCATGAATTTGACATGCTAGCTATGCTTTAAGATGCTATCAAAATAAAGACATGACTATTAATATAAAAGGAGTCCATCTCTGAACCCCTCTGAAATTACCATGCATACCAACAATTATAGTCAGGACACATTTGGGGGACACATGTGAGTTAAATCAACCCAGTAGAAACTTCCAGGGCATACTGTTCAATGCTTTCCTGAGCCTACCTGTGTCAAATAGCATCTACTCGTATCATCTAATACTGAACACCCCAGGGTGGAACCCCCACCGCTACCTACCAAGGAGCCTTCTTCCTCTTCATTAAGCAATTACTTGTCTATTGACAGACGAGGAACTTGGCAGTAAAAAGTTAAAACTATCTTTCACATGTTGGATGACCTCTTTAATCTTGTGGGAAATTGCATTTTAATCAGTAAATGCATTTCTGAAGATGTCAGACAATTGAAAACAGGTACCTTTCAAGACTCGGGGATAAATATGAAGGAGGATGAATTGTACAAGCACATAAATCTGCAAACTATCTTATGTATTTGCTTTTAAAGCTGCTTTTTGTTTTCTCAGCATGGGTCCTAATATTCCACAGAGTCCTCTATGTATCTTACCACATAGCATATTGTGGCAGCTGTCTGGCCTTCTTTACTGTATTTTATCAGCTCTACATTCTGAACCAAAATTATTGATATTCAGGTACAATTCTTAAGACTAGTAATGCTCCTTAGTAAACACTTGAGTGACTTCATTTAGAGTATTTAAAATGTCTAATTATAATAATGATGAATGTTAATAATAACAGCACAATGGTTATTAAAATGACATGAGCTTTCCAATGCATGTAAGCAACAAAAGAGTTTACAGGATGCAAACAAAGAATGGCTTATTTTCATTTACCAGTTCAAGGGTGAGCACAGTTTATAGTTCAGCTATTTTGTTTTGAAACCATGTTGATTTTTTAAGGAAAGAAAAGGAGAATCAGATGACTTCTAGTTTTTTGCATGAAGTGCACACTTTTAAAACCTTCGCATCACACTTTCAAAACTGCTAATTCAATTTCACATGAAGTGCACTGTTGTTGGCAAGGTTCTTTTAGAAAGGAGGGAGTTTAGGAGTGCCATACTAATAGTTTGGGTTGGAGAGACCTCAGAGAGATTTGTAGGGAGATTTGCCAAGTGGAGGATGGGGAAAGGCACCTGGCATTTATCAGCACCCCAGATGCAGTAGCCTCAGTGCAGAACTGTTGAATATCTGAATATGTCATTTCATTTGATTCCCACATGCTCCTTTTAGGGTTAAGAACTCAGGGAGGTGCCTACTGTGAAGGGCCAAGAAGACAGCCTCATCCCCAGCAAGGGGGATGAAGGTGGGCAGGCAAAGAGCCCTGCCACACCCAGAGGGATGGAGAGGAGGAAAGTGAAGAGGGAGCTAAGGGCACAAGCCCTGTGTGCAGAGCAGCAAAAAAGAAAAAGAAAAGAAAAGAAAACATGTAGAAGGGATAGATAGCCACAGAAAAGCAAGGGAAGGGAACAACAGCAGCTTTATGGTGTGGGGAGAACAATAACCAGAAGAGAACGTGTCTGTGATGGAGAAGGCGCACACTGCTCTTCAGGTGCCAAAGTGGGGCCTTGGCACTGCAAAGGTGTGTGCTGGGCCAGTGTGGACACAGGAGGAGGCTCTGATAGGAGTGGCAACATCACAACCGGAACTTCAGCAGGATCCTGGATCCATATCGGCCGCTCTTGACCATGCTTCACCTGTGACACCTAGGCTGGCTATCGTTCGTCTGTCTCAAAGAGGGCTGTGAAACCTAAATGACAGGAATCAGCGTGCTCCCCAAGCTGTAGAGCACATGAGGGGGGTTGCTCCTGGGTAGAGGGCTTTTCCTCCCCCTCCCTGAGGAGGGAGTGTGCTTGAACTCCAGTGCACATTACACACACAAGACCTATCATTCTCTCCATGCAAAATTATGTGTTATAATTCTTAATCTCCTAATAATATGTGTTCATACAAAAATTTCCAAACTCAGGCAGACCCCACCAGCTATCAGTGGACTTTTATTTGTAAAAGGGAATCCTTGGCTCCCCAGTGTTCAACCCCTACCAAGTTTTGTGTTGTCTTTTTACAACTTTCCTGGCTCTGATATCCCTCTACTCCATGTTTTCTACCACACTATCAACTTTCCTTTCCTGAAAGACAGTGTGCTCTACCCAGTATGCCCACAACCTCCAAATGTCTATTACTCTTAATGTTCCCATGAAGACTCAATAACCTCTGGGGTAAGGGCTGCCTCTTATTCATCTTTGCATCTTACTTGCTCTGGCAGAGCAAGATGTACATGTTCGGCGCAACTCAATAAACATCTGACAAGCACAAACTAACTATATTACTGATGCTTAACAAACACTGTGGAATATGGGCCCAAAGGTCACCATATTTGGGGACTGTCTTCACTATGTTGGGGATTTGCTCTCAACACTGTATGTTAAAATTCTATCCAGCTGTATATTGGCCATCTTTGTGAATGTGCAAGGGGTGGTCAAAATAAATGGTGAATATTTAAACTTTTTAAAGTTATTACAGTAAAAGACACACTGCCATTAATCCATCTCAAAAATATTTCCCATCACTTCAAACATATTTATTCTATGGTTCTTATCATTTTCTGAAGCAGTTCTGGATGTCCTCTTGTATGAGGTTCTTTATGAGACGTGACCAAACATACAGTGAATACTGCCTCCCAGTGCCATCCAACAGCAAGGCAGGCTCATACAACATCATAGCATGTCCTCATCCACCCTATTCACAGGACCTGGCACCATGCAACTCTGGCTCTTCCTCAAAGTGAAAATGACCATGACTGCTGGCCATTTGAATCAGTTCAGGGCAGCACAGCTAAAGACAAAGGAGGATTCCCAGAAAGGCTTCAGATAATGGAAAGAAAGATGAGACAAGTGTGTCTGAAGTGTGTGGGAGGAGGGGGAGTGAAGAGGCTTAATGGCAATGTATGTTTTACTGTAATAAATAGTTTTAAAATTCATACATTCACTGCAGTTTTCAATCATACCTTGTGGTGTGACATTTTTTTCTTGTTTCTGTATTATTTCATTTTAATGGATGAAATACAGAGTCTAATTGGGCCCAACAAGGTGAAGGAAATGTTTGAGACTCAGGCAGTAGAGCTGCATGGGACTGCAAGACAGGAGTTGTATCAGCTCCATCTTCACTTAGTAAATGCCCCTAGGTCCCAAAATCAGCATTCCCATTAAGATTTCTTTAGAAAAATGCCAATTTCACAACACTAATAAAACTAGAAAAGCTGAAAAATATCTAGCATTGGGCTTCCCAAATGGTCTTCTCTCTGTTTATAAGAATTTAGCTGTCTTTATTGCCTGTAAGAACCACTTTATGAGAATTCAGCTGTTCCTTGTGAGAACAGCTTCCCTCTTCTTCCTTTTCACTGCAGTTCTATATATATTTTCTAGACCATAATCAAAACCAGCCTATTAAAATTATTTTGATTCCTGTAGCTCAGAGGTTGAATTCACTAGGGGGTTGATGACTAACCTACTGCCCCCAGGTGTGCAAATTGGTTTGTTTTTTTATCTGGAGCTTCAAAAAGTCTCACCTGGATGATCGGGGTACTGGAGGCAAGAAATCTGGAAAACTTGTACCACTGGAGGTGGATAAATCCCACTGCCAGCCACAATGTCCCTGTGCTGTTTGCTGGTGTTAAAGAAGTACTTTGACTTCTTTGTTTAGTATCTCTTTATTTACAAAATAGGAGCTCCAAATTAGGACACAAGTGTCGGGAGCAATGCTACATAATTTTAGGGAAAAATCATTTGATTAGGCCTAGTTCTCCTGTCTACAGGCCAGCTATGGCATTTTGAGACATAATTCCATTTTGGCCCCGGGTCACAACTGAGACCTCAATGATCTGGTGATGCTGTGATGCTCCAGGACAAGATTACACCAGCTGAAGACATCCTGGGAGGAACAAACTCTTCATCTACTCAGTTCCTCATTGTTCTTGGACTGTTACACTTTGTTTATCCCGATGTTACTGAACTCTCTGTAAGTCATTTGTTACACCTTGTTTATCCTGATGTACTGAACTCTCTGCAAATCATTTGTTACATCTGTTTCTCCTGATGTACTGAATAAAAGGTGTAGCAACCTGGGGGATTTCATCTTTGCCGCCCAGAGCAGCACTGATCAGACCCAAAGCTCAGCTTCTTCTCAAAGTCTCATTTTTCTTTCTTTCCTGTATAAGTTAATTCGCCTTGTGCTGCTGTGGCTTGCAGGAGACTAGGACTTACTGCAGAGGTTCTAGTAACGTCCCCTTTCCCTGTTCCCTACACACAAGGGCAAGCAGCTTTTAGAAAGAGACCCAGATGGTGAGAAAGGTCAGATTGCTTACCTGCAAGATGGAACTGCTGAATAAACAGTCACCTGGTTGCCTTAATGGCTTCAGTTGCCACCCACTTTTTCCTGATGTAGATGATACAACAATTAGCATTTCAAATATAAAGATTTGCCCATTTCTAATATTCTTTTCTCATGGTAACTTCCTATGACTTTAAATACTGAATACAGAGTATAAACATTTAAAAACCATTTTATACATCCTACCAAAGCACCCTGTCACCAACAGCAAGGGCCTAGCACCAGGCATGGCCATTATATTTTCACATTGTATAAGCAGAAAGGAAAAATCAGACATATTTTCAGTTTCCATTAACTGGACTGTTAAAAATACTTGACTCTCCAAAAGAAAAAGAAATCATCAGTGTAACTTATCTCCTTAACAGTAAATCAATTAATGTAGCAAAGGGAATTTTTCAAACAGCATCAACCTGGATAAGAGATATGTATGATCCATCTGTAAGTCAAGGGGTATACATAAGAATAGTCTCTGAAGATGATCAAGCAGTATCTTTCCTGACAACGCTGTCCTTCAGGAATTTCTGCCACCTCTCAAGTATGGCCTAGTAATGCCACAGTACAGCCAGCCCCCAAGTGTGAGTGGATTGCTATTGACAAACCCAGCTCTCTCGTGCTTTGTGTTCTGGTTCCAGAGCTAAGTGAAGCCATGAGAGACCACCTGTCCTTATAGCTAGAGGAGAGGAAACACTGAATTGTCAGCTAGTGGCATGACTAAACATTCAGGCAATACAGAAATACATGATTTCATTTTTAAAATGCATAATGAGCTGGGGAAACCCTCACCAAGAGCAACAGAAAATTAAACGTAGGTTCTAATCAGTCTAGGCTGAAGCAGAAAGAAAACCTGAGTATTTCCTAGTAGATATTACATTAGTACCACTAGTGTAAGCATATACTGCAAGATGGTAGCAGGGTTAGACTAAACAAATGCTCTCCCCATAGTATGCTGGTCCCTGTGTCACATGAAGGAAAATGGTGGTCAAAGGCTGCCTGCAGAAGTGCAGACACTCAAAGATTAGAAGCCCAGCTCTACCACTTACATTGGACAAGATACTGGCTTCCTTGGAGTCAAGATCCGAAGGCAGGAGTGAAAATTAATGAGATAATAGAGCATAATACCTCTACCACAGAAGACATGCCATAAGTAGCTGTTATTATTAATAATTATAGTAATGATTCACAACAAATACCTTTATGTGCATGTAACCTCTAAAATTTTCAATAATTCTGGAACTTCCTGTATAAAATTCAATTTTATTCTCAGAAACTCAGACAAATCATGTAAATATGACTGCATTTTCTCAATAATACCATATGCATAATTATGAAACATATCTGACCTATCCTCAAAGACAGAATGACTAGAGAAGAGAGATACTAAGAAGCTTGGAAAGATATGAAGTGCTAAGAAGCATCAGGAATTATCATCTCCAGCTACACTTGGACAACAAGGCCTGAGTCTGCCATGTCCAATATGGTAGCCAGTAACCATATTAGGGTATTTTAATTTAAGTTAATTAAAATTATGAAGTGATATTTAAATATCCCATTCCATAGTTGCATTGGCTACATTTCAAGTGTAGATGTTGCTGCTGTGGCCTTACTGAACGGTACAAATGTGGAATATTATCACCATCCCAAGACACCTACTCTTTAGCACTGCAGCCTGGATAACATAAACTAGTCCTGGTGACAGTAGGGCCCTAAACACAGACTCCACAGGAATTTTACAGCCACCAACATTCCATTACTCTCCTTTCTTCAGCTTTATCTATAAGTCTCGGTATTTAAATAGACTTCAGTGACAGCTACAGACCACTTTGATAAACTCATACAAGCAATGGATTCTCCAGAAAAAAAAATGCACATGAGAACATAAATAATCACACACACACACACACACACACACACACACACACACACACTTTTTAAAACAATGTCAGAATATCAAGATATTCAGACCCATGAACCCCTCAGCTTGAAAACTCAATCTCAGCACCAACACGGAAGGCCTGTGTATCAAGGGATCCACTGGCACAAAGTTGGGAAGAATATCTGAGAAGGTGTACAAAAGAACAAAGCTCAAATGCTTTTTCTGTTTCTGTTGCACTTCAGTCTATTCCAGGCATTCTTCTCTTATCTTTCACTTAGAAACAGTCCACTCCCCAGTGGTGTCCCCAGTGCTAGGCTCAGCTCACCCCACTCTGCCTGTTGAATTTGGATTTTAGGCTAAGTACAATGGGAAGCCATTGAATGATTTTAAGTGGCTTTAGCTGTGGAGTTAGAGAACACTGGCAGGCTGTGACACATGTTGGAGCTGAAGCTGATGACATTGTTGCTGGTTTGCATGTAATAGGTAAAGAAAGACTTACTGGCTGAAGTAGCTGTGGTGTACATATGAAAAACAACAGATTTTCTGGGGATTAACGGTAGAGAATGTGGGACAAGTATTCTGTTTTGACCTTTAAGATATTTACCTGGAGTCCAAGTGGAAAAATCAGGCAAAGAATAGGTGATATGAGACTGGAGTCAGAGGGATATCTTTTGGAAATTTCATTTTACAGATAGTATTGGAAACATCTCATCACAGAACAATAGAATATCCAGGGAGCTGACATGAAAAGACATGAGGGCTGACAGGATAGACCAAAAAGCAAGAAGAGAAGGGAGGCCATTAGAAAGGAGGGGTATGGGAACTAGGCAACCATGGGATTTGGTGCCCAGCAGCAACGAGGAGGCTGTGTTTCAAAGAGGAAAGTGTGGTCACCTTTATTGAATGCTGCTGAAATATCCGGTCATTTAAAAATGGAGAAGGATGAGGTGGAGAGGTAGTGAATAAAGCATAGTTCAACTGGCTTGTGGCTACAGAAGCCAGACTGGAACTGGATGAGGGGAAAATAAGAGCTGAGAAAGTGACTAGGTACATCTTTTTGGTAATGTCCTTCCTTCTTGGAGCAGTAACATTGGTGACAGTCCTTGGTTGTGAGGGACACTGACAATTTGCAGCCTCTCTGACCATAATCATCATGAAAAATATCCTCTGGAGTAAGAACCCAAGCTCTAGTGAAGATTCGATTTACCTGTCCTTTCAGTTACCATGCAGTGGGTGTCTGCAACAGCTCATCTCCACTGCCTTCTCAAACACATTTCTCTCTATATTCCTGTTTCCGCTCTCCTACAATTAATATTTTCAAATTATCATTGTTGTAAATAAGTCAATACTTGGTTAATTAAATGTGGGTCGATTTATGGGCTGACATCAATAGGTTTTTACCTTTGGTTCCAAACCAAGAGAGAAAAATAAATGCAATGAAGGAAGACCATTTGGAGAGGTTGAATCAAATTACAAATGATTAAGAAATAAAATCACTTTATTCATTTTTAGATGCATTGGACTTCTGGATTTTAATGTCATGTTATGGCAAACATACAAAGTTAATAGCACAAATTGGGTAAGCCCCCATTTAGAATGTGAAGTACTTTGCAAAAAGTAAAACATGGTATACAGTATCTTTGAAGTTGATTTTAAGTATGTTAAAAATTATGTATCGATTATCACATAGTTCAATACTATAACATAGTAAAAGTGGCATTTTTGTTCTCCAAGAAATTTAAATGATATGGTATTTAAAGATTTAACCAAAAACAGACTTTGCATATATAAATTCATAAAATCGAATGAAGAACAGTTTTAGAGATGTGAAATAATTTCACCTATCTCCAAAGTTTATGATATAATGGTATGTAGATTTTCATGGCTATGGGTTAAAACAGGATTATTTCAATACTTTGTAATGAATATACAAGTCAAGTCATGACGGTGAATTAAGGTAAAAGCTCATTTCTCTCTTAGGAGTGCTTTCAGGTATATTTCTCCAGATGAAACCCCCAGTTTAAAACCTTATTTTCTAATTAAGATTTTAATGTAGTTAGATTGTATTAAATCAATTCAAAACGAACTTCCCATCATTTTTTCCTTAGTCCACTGCTTTTGTAAACAAATTTCCACATGAGTGACTGCTTATTAACACATAGGTAATCAGGTCTCATTTATCAAAACATGTAGATATACCATGACAAAGCCAGCCCCAAATCCTTCCATTATCAGTGGAGAAAAATACCAAATTGGAGACAAGCTTTTGATGGGATAATATAAATCTCTCAGGTTTTTGTTTGTTGCTGTGTTTCTAAGGTCTCAGTGACTGCTTTGGGTGCTGTTCATTAAGAAGCACCTTCTGCCCGGGCAGACACAGACACACACAGGGGTTGGGGGAGAAATGCCTCCAATCAGCCTGGGATCTCCATTAGTCCACCTATCTCAAAGTTACCTAGTCATATCTAAATCCTGTTAATTTTATTGAGTGAGTCCTTAGTGATTTTTCTATTATATCCCTATTGTATGTTGCTTCACAAGCTACCAAAAAAGCAGGTTGGAGAGTTTAGCCATGAGCTAGCTCTCCACAGGAGGACTCTCAGTAGCAATGGACCTCTAAATGAGCCCCTACTCACAAGCAGGTTTGGTTTTGAATCCCATCTCCAGTGTGTGCCTTGCTCTGGTGCAAAACTTTCTAGATCCATGAATATTTTTAAGTTGCAGATGGTAAATGAAAATGTCTGAGTTGTTAAAAAGACCTAGCATCTCAACAATTATGAATCAGTAGAAATTAAGTTCCCACTGAAGCAATTTGATACCAATGGTGTTACCTTTACTACAGGTGTTACCTGTGAACATTTTGTAACTAAAACAATTAAGAAGTTTTAATGTTAATATAGGATGCTATCATTCAAAATATAAATATATTAAAATTAATATTAAAAGATGTCTGGAACATGTTAATGGAGCATATGTTAAGCTCATTTGGTCAACAATAATCTAGGAGTAAATTAATAATATTTGAAAGTACAAAAATTCAACCAAAAACAAGCACATAAACAGGCAAGAAATTCATAATTTGAGTAACCCTTATGTAAAATGCTTAGGACCAGAAGTGTTTCAGAATTCAGATTTTTTGTTATTCTGGGATATTTGCATATACATAATGAATTATCTTGGGGGGAAGAATAAAGTCTAAACATGAAATTCATTTATATTTTATATACACTTTATACATATAGCATGATGGTAATTTCATCAACATTTTTTAATGACTTGTTCATGAACAAAAGTTTCATGGTATAAAATTTTCTCCTTTTAAATGTCATGATAATGCTCAAAATCTTTCAGATTTGGGTGTATTTGGGATTTTGCTCAACTTACAGTATATTTAATTTGCTAATGAATACTGACTTCACTTAGGAAAAGCTGCCCACAGTAAATGTAGCTTCTTCTGAACAGCAAATAAATTATTATTGGCTGAATTAGTGAGCTCCTCATCTCTTAGATCTACTATCCCTTGCTCTGCCAATAGAGAGAAAGGAACACACAAATCACGGTAGCTCTCTGGCCCAACCACATTTGAATTCTAAGGACAGATGTTGACCAGTAAAAGAAGGAGAGCCAGGGTGAGGTAGCCTTGAAACCCAGATTGTCTTCTCTACCTGTGGTTTCCAGGTGGCAAATCCACTTTTTCACTTGCATACCTTGCAGTGTGAACCCAAAGAAGACAGAAGCTCTCGGGACCATGAGTGGCCCAAAGTCAATGTGGATAACTGAAAGAAGCAAAGATTCTTTCTGAAAAGGCAACCATCTTATTTCACAAAATGGCCAAACAGTGTTTAGCAGCTAATTGAAATTGATTTAGTGAATGCAAGAATGGTTTGGAAACCTGAACTCTTTTTGTTCCTTTGATTTAGTCTGCCTAACCTCTCTCAGCATTTAATCCTAATTAGATAGAGTCAGAAAATTGAACTGGCAGACATAGTCATTGACATTTAATTAATGTCTGGCATACCATTTACTGAAGAAGAAAGTCAAAGTACTGGAGGCATAGCCATTCTGAAGTGTAGACAATGATAAAACACAAAGTCAGTACTTTCAAAGGGCATCAGTGCCTCAAGTAGACTCATGCTCTTTTATGTGATGGTTCACTCTTGACCCTGCAAAAAGGCTTAAATCTAGGACTGATATCCCACCTGTTTCCCCACTGCCTACAACAGAGCTAAGAATGTAGTGATATGTAAATAGATTTGTTAAATATCACTACAATTTCACAAAGAGGGCAATTTGGGAGCAGGGCATGCATTACTTCCCATACACATGGATAAATCTTCTCAAAAAGTCAGTTGAGAGAATGACATTTTCCAAAAAATGTGAAAGAAAAAAGATGATGCCTCTGAGACACATCAGTAAAACCCACAGATATGCAGATAACCCATAACTTAGCTTTGATTTGCCCAATCAAGCCCATACTTAAAACTCCAGACTGCAGGGAATTATCTGCCTCTTGCTCCATAATGCCACACACCATATAATCTGGGCACCTGGATGAAAGTTATAAGAGGAAACTAAGAAGGCTGTGCATTATGCTGAATGTCAGTGTGGCCATTTCCTGACTGTGGTCACTTGACTCTGTGGATGTGTCTAATATGCAGGCACAGGTGTTAAGTCTCTATATCCTATAGTGCCTGGAAGTGCTCTGCTCTCAGTGGGGTACAATTCATTCAACAAGTGTCTACTAAGTGCCTACTGTGTGGTGGCACTGCTCTGGGCTGTGGATAAATCATAGGATCAAAATGACAGAATGACAGATGCTTTTGTGGCAGTTATATCCTGCAAGGGAAGATCAACAAATGGCTATATAATATGGCATAGAAATGGCAGTACTATGAGGAAATAAAGCAGAAGGGGATAGACAGCAATGTGCAGGGAGAGGCAGTCCTATTTTACATAATATCATCCTGGAGTGCTTTTCTAATGAACTTGTATTTAAGTAGAGAACTAAATGAAGTGAAGGAGAAAGGCACATGGCTATCTGGGAGAACAGTCCAGCAGGGAACACCAAGCTTAAAGGCCCAAGGCAGGAGCAAGCATCAAGTGGCCATGGAACTGCAGGAAGGATAGTGTACATGAAGCAGAGAAATGGGAGACAATAAAGTGAATAAAGAGAAATGAAGCCAGGGGGTGGACCTACATAAAGCTGCCAATCATTGTGAGGACAGCAGATTCTATTTCCAGTGCCCTGTGCAGACATTAGAGACAAGATCAGCATTTTCAGACTTTAGGAGAACAAATGGGAGCTGGAAAGCTATTAGGAAGCTGGTGCCTGTCATCCAGGTGAGTAATGATGGTGACCTTGATGAGAGTGGTAACAGTGCAGGAAAAGAAGCAGGTAAGTTCTGCAGGATTTCTTAGAAGACTAGACAGAGTAAGAGAAACAGTGAAGAGCCAAATATGACCGATTGCAGGATGACTTGAACAAATGAATGAATGTAAATGCTATTTACTGAGATGAGAAACACCAATTGGGGGATGAGTTTGAGAGAGGTGCAAACCACCAGTTTAGTTTCGGAACATAAATATCATCTGATCAAGATGACACTGGTGGGCCAGGGATTTAGCTCAGTGGTTTCGCCGCTTGCTGCGCAAGCGCAAGAACCCGAGTTCAATCCCCGGCACAAAAAAAAAAAAAAAAAAAGATGACACTGGTGATGATGGTAGGAATATAGTAAAAGGCAAGGTGAAGAGCTCATCTCACTTTGCAAAAATTAAAAAGAAGTTCTCACAGAACCAAGTAAGAAGTCTCTGGAGCTCTGTATAGATCTAATCTTTGGCCAGAAATAGACCAAAAAGTTATTTTGAGTTACACGAGGAGGGAAATATAAAAAATAAATAAATAAACGTCAGAGCTCTGTATAGAAATCTAGTCTTTGGCAAAATTTGGACCAAAGTTATTTTGAGTTCCATGAAAAAGAAAATGTAGAAAATAAATGACTACAGAATTGCCCTACATTTACCTTGGACACCCTCCATGAGCACAGACAGCTAGATCTCAAGGGATTTGCTGTGCTGAGGAGGCAGGGATGCCAATGTGTAAAGCACAGGAGCCCCTAGTCACTGCAGACTGGCCCGGTACCCTGGCTTTTTATGGTGGGTCAGAAGTCACCAGTGCAGAGTCTCTTAAGACAGACACTCAGGTGCTCCCAGCGCTAGGCTGTGTCTCCAGCATGGGGCACACACCCTGGGCATGAGCAAGGGGGTCTACTGGGCATTTTTGAATATTTTCCTTGTATTAAATTTGTAGTTACTTTTTATCAAACTTCTACGTATACACAGTTAAAAGGGTTAAATAGTTCCATAGGGCTTATTGCAAAACAAACACAAAACAGCAGTCATTCTGAATCTTCCCTCTGCCACATTTCCCACTTCTTATCGGTAACTTCTTTTGACTCTATTAGCCGTTTCTCTCTTTATTTACCTCCATATTGCTAACATACTTATATTGCTACATCCATTTCACCATTAAACATTATTGACTGACTATCCACTTGGGATGGTGGAGCCTGACATGTTCTCCCTCCCCACCATTCAGCCAACTTACACATACATGTGCACATGCATACACTGCATACACGTCATCCCTGTGCTCCCCTTAGAGCCAGCGATGTTACCCGGAAGTCACATCAGCATGCGGCGTTTGTGTGAGTATAACCATGCAGGTGCTTTTCACAGCTAAGTTCCAGAGATGATTATAGTCCTGCCTACCCTTTTCTGACAACATTTTGTGTTTTTAAACTTTTTACTCATCATCTTAATTTCTGTCTTTCCTGTTTCCGAGGTACATCCTACGCAACGATAATACAACTAAGCTGAATCTGAACTGCCATCATGAGCTTCACATGTTCATTCACCTATCTTTGCCTCATTCACTCACATTTTAGGGACTTGTTAGTGAGGAGAGAGATAGCATCCCCATAGCAACATTTCACAAACATGTTTATAGGCATCCCAGGAGAGAAGAGTTTTATCATCAACAAGGCTGGGAGACGCGGAATGTAGCACCTGGCAGTAGCAGGTGCTTGGTTTTGCTGGACTCAACATTTTTTTAACTATTGAAATGATGAGCCCAGAATCCCTTTTTTTCTACTCTTGGTTCTGTTAAGACAAAATGTCACTTTTGTTCCTCCCTGTACTTTAGTGTTTGCACATGATATGAGGTTCCTCAGAAGCAGAGGCCGTTATCTGGGGGCCTTCCTCACCACCACCCCTCTCCCACTGTCAAAATGAGAAATAACAGTTCCTTCTCATGTCACTACATGTCTGAGAAACAGGCCACCAAGGGAAACATTAAGAACATGCTGAGCAGAGAACATGGGAAAATAACCTCAATTCTAGAGCTATATTTTTTTCAGCAGGTAAAGAACATGAAATAAAGTGACTGACCTCTGCCCTGGCCAGTGTGCAGAGGCAAATGCAGTCTTGCTGTGCCAGGCACAGCTTTCATGCAATGCCTGTGTTGCCTTGTTAGCTATTTCCCACCCCACCCCTGGCCACTGGGCCACACTGACCTGGTAGAAAGTCAGCCCAAGGCAAAGAGAGCCCCTGAATGGCTACAAACCATGTGAACTGGAAAGATGCTGGCACAGAATTGGTGATTCTGATGCCAAAACACCTCATCTAGAAGGTTCCTTGGATATTCATGAGGGAAGAGGAAAAAAGATACAGACACAAAAATCCACACTAACTGACACTATTTTTGACTAATATTATCATTTTACTCAAACGAGTCTGAGATCTGGGTGAACAAAAGAGCAGAGGGCAGCATGGTGAAGATCAAATGTCTGTAGGGGGCCAGCCACAATGTGTTCCTGCTCATGGTGTTCTGCCACCAGGAGCTGCTTTGCCTGTGGCTTCTTCCTTCTTTCTCCTTGCTCCTGTCCCTTCCTCCATATTCCTCTTTCTGGCCTATCCAAACCTGCAGTCAGCTTGTTTGTAGGGTTGGAACCATTGCCCAGCCAGCCTTTTGGAGGAAGGGATGTATTAGGAATCAGACCACAGGACCTGGGAACATTGCAGGAAACAGCAGAGGAAACACTGCGCACTTACCTACAAATCAGCCTGCAGGGAGGGAGGTTTTGTCCTCACCAATTCCTATTTGCAAGCAGAATGGCTGCTGTCCTCCCAGTCCCAAACCCAGGTGCAACTGGCTAATGAAGGAAGAGAGACAGACGGAGAGGCGGGCACTTCATCATTGGAGGTCTCTAAAGAAGCAGACTGATTATCTGCCTTCTAGGAAGTTTGATTACAACAGAGAGTTCTAGGTCTCTAATTTGCCAACACACATTCATGCACATATACACACACATGCACAGACACACACTGATATACACATAGCACTACACAAATATCCTCAGGGAATCAACCTTCGGCATGCATGTTTAGCACCTTTATAGCACAGATGTGGAAGAGGCTTGAAAAGTGAGTGCATGCTGAGCCAGAACTGCAGGCCATGGTCCTTTCTTCTGACCCAGCTCTTCCCTTCTGGGTTTACTTGGCACAGGAAAGAAAGGTAGGGAGATTAACCTTGGGCAGAATCCATTTGAACCCTTGCTCTACTACTTACTGACTAAGCATCCTTGGGAAAATTGTTTAACCATCTTGGTCCTCAGTTTCACTTGTCTTTATACTGAGGAGAATCTACTTTATTCCTGAATTCATGAGACCTCCATATGTGCAGCACCTGGCCCAGTGCCTTGCATGTAGCAGCTGCTTCCTTAAGTGGCAGATGTTAGTAATTCTTCCCTTAACATTCAGAGCTGTGGCAAATTTAAAAGGCTCTGCTCATGCTGGAAAAATCCCTGGGTGGATCCAGAGAAGGGGGTCAAGGTACACAAGCAAAGAAGCTAAGGTCACTGTTACATGGGAAGGATTCTGATGCCCAGAGCAGCAGTGGAGGCTCTTCCCATAGGCTACAGGTGGGTCTGCAGGTTATGACTATTCTGCAAAGGCATTTGGTGACAATATCCCTGACCAATACTGAAACATCAGTGGTTTGTACACAGCCATGATGTGCCCACAGGGGTCATGGTAAATCAATTAGTTGTATTTTTAAGCCTTTAATTTGAAAAAGTCAGATTAATGCTACCTGCAAGCCTCAGTCTCTCTGATCTAGTCCCCACCTCCTGGCTACATTATGAGAATTATGAAAAGTACAGTTTCGAAGGTCCTTTGCCCAGTGCCAGGCATGTTGTAATGGCTCAGTGAAATCTTGTGCTTATGATGGCTCGTGTTCGGAGGCAGCTGTTGCAATGACTGCGGCTGTGATTCAGCCCTCTCCTCAAAGACTGAACAGAGGAGTCTCCATACAAAAGATTATAGCCATTCTGGCTCACCTAACTGTGCCCTTTCTGCAGAAAGGTGACAGGGAAGTTATCCGTGCACTGGAAAAGCACTCTCAGTCCCACTGTATCCACCTTGTCTGTGTGATGGGACACATATATGACCAAGACCCTCATCTTCATGGAACTGCGCTCCTAAAAGCTGGAGGATAGTCATTTCTCCTCCACGTGTGTCTAAGCCAAACATCACAAGTTCTTTCTCGGAACCAAGATCTACTGAATTTTATTTTGTGATGTGTCCATCGGCCCTTCGATCCTAATAAAGTTGAATGACGTCTATTCACACTCCTTTTCCAAATGTGCAGCTAAGATCAGGAAAAATGTATTCACTCTTTCACTCAGACTTACTGAGCATGAACTCTGGGCTGCTTCGGGGAGACAGTGATGCATGAGAAATGTGGTCTCTGCCCTGATTGCACCATCTCCCACTTTGGCCAAGGTGCTTTCTTGGCAGCAGACTTCCTCAGCCCCATTCCCACTCTGGTTATACGTACAGGGTGTGTTTCTTCCCCTGTTAGAGCTCCTGGAAGCCACAGCTCTCCAAGTAAGGCTCAGAGGTAGAGGCTATCACTCTTATCGCTTGCTGTGAGGCATTTCAGAATGCACTTCCTCACTCTGAATCTCAGCCTCCTGCCTGTAAAGGGAGATGCACAGCAACCCTGCAGGGATGTTTCAAGATTACATGAGAGTGAGCATGAGGGAGAGGTGCTCAGGATAAGGCAGGATCCCCACCACACCTTCTCCTTAGAACTCTGCAATCCTGGCCAGCCCAGAAGAAGCCCCTCCTCAGTTTGTCTCTCCAAGACAGCATCCTAGGCCTCTGCTCAGGGCCAGAGGGCTGACAGCATGCCAACACCCCTCTGGCCTGATAGCCTGGAATAAATTATGGTGCAAAACATTAGCCTCTTTAGCAGGAAACCAACCATTGATTTCATATATAATTTGGAAAGAGAAGAATATTATTGTACTTTGTTTTCCTATGGCTATTATCCCCATAAGAGCTCATTTCTACCTCTTAACAGGGATTTACTTGGACTGATGAATTGGTTAAAAACCTTACTGCCCAATTTCAATTTACTCAGTTCGACATACACTGTAAAACATTCAGTAAGAGAATAAATTGTCCACTGCAGCTCCCTGAAGAATGCTGCTGTCCTTCTTCAGAAACCCTAACTCTCCTCAGCAGGGCTTGAGGGAAGTCACACATTGACCTCCAGAGGACCAGGGAACATGGTCCAAATGGACCCTGGGGTATCATTCCCAGAGCAAGGCAACCTACAGCATATATTGGACCATATCCCAGTGTGAGCTGTAGTGCAAGTAGGTTTGTATGGCTGATAGTGTGGGGATCCTTTGATTGAGTCCAGGGGACACACGATTTTAGTTTTTCACCCCATGACCCCATTCCCCATCTGGTTCTCAGAGGACAACCAACATCATCTTGAGGGCTCAAAGCATGCAGCTGCACCCTGACATTTCAAGGTCTCCCCAGAATGTTCAGATCAAAATCACTCTCTCTCTCCCATACATACAAGCACCTTGGGCTTGAGTGGAACTGAAAAATTGGCAATTTGAGACCAGTTGTTGTAGATAATTCTTTTTTTTTCTTTTGATACCAGGGATGGAACTCAGGACCTTGCACGTGAGAGGCAGGTAGTGGAACCACTGAGCTAAATTCCCAGCCCTGTTGTAGATAATTCAGCAGCTTCTACACCAAGACTTCACAAATTCTAAGCTAAACCCTTCCTCTTCACATAACCACAAGCCCCACCCAACCCTTCCCAGAACCCAGCCAGAGTGGGCAATATCAACTTCCTCAAACTTTCTCACCCAGGCAGGGCCCAGAATTTACATACCTAGCCTCCTTCCCAGGGGCTCCTTGTTCCTAAGGATGAGTCCTTTCACTCTACCACCACTCACTCCCCCAACACCTTGTCTTTAGATCAGACAGATCCTCTTAAAGGCATACTCTGAAACAAGCCCTTCTGTTCATGCCCAAGTGTCTAAGTTCTGATCACTAACCAGAGCTAGCTACTAAAAAGGATGTGGCTGGAACTTAGTGGTTGGGAAGACAAGCCACCCTGCTTTGCCTCTCAGCCACATTACTCCCTAAAATTCAGCTGCTCATGGAGCTGTGGCTCCTCAGCAATGAAGGAAACCTAGCCTAAGTGAAGGAGGTGCCTGGCTCATGGCACATCATCACTGCCAGAGCCCACCTGAGGTGCAGCTCTCAAGATCAAGGCCCCTTGGCTTCAAGGCCTCTCTCTAAGCATCCTTTAGGAAAGTCTTCTGAAGCCTGAATAAGAATCAGTGTCCTTCCCAATAGCCTGACCAAGAATCCAATTATCCAACATCTTTCTCATATATAACTCTGTGCAGGAAACTTTTCTATTTGTCAAGGAAGACTAAAGGAATAATTAATTTCTAACAATACAGATGTATGGACAAAAGTCCCAGCAAAAATCACTGGGGGGCAAGTTGAAATTTTCATTCATTCCTTTTTTAATCTAGGCATTCCTTCAATAAATACTGAGAGCTACCACGGCCAGGCAGGCAGGCCCCCACATTCCTCACCACACAGCCCCTCCACTGTGGGAACTGCCGTGGCATTCAGATGTCACTGGTGACAATTCACTGAGTGCTGGACCTTCTGCTAAGGGCTTTTATAGATGACCTCATATAATCCATACACACCTTTGAATAACTTGGTTTACCCTCATTTGACTAATGAGGAAAACGAAGCTCTAAGAAACTGGGTGATGTTTTCAGTAAATGACAGAGCTGGATCCCCAGACCCATTCTTTACTCTCTGCTAGATTTTACATTTACAAGGGACTCAAATCCTCTGACAGGTGCTCATAATAACATCATTACTTCCTACAAGCAGCCTCTGTCTACAGCCTGGGGAAAGGGACTAAAATGTTTCTAGGAGTCATGCAAAAAGAATAAATGAGGACTCACAAAATTGTGCAACCTCATCTCCCAGGGCCCATCAAACCCTCTCTTCTAAGAAGTCTTTTCAGACTCAGAGTATCCCTGACTCTCCTCAGAACCTGTGATCAGATTCTGAGACTATCAGAGACTGCAGTTTGCAGTGGGTCTGTATGCCTAATGTCATAAACAGAATTGAGGCACATCTAGATCAAATCCTGTCTCTTTTTCTCCTGCTTTCACTCCACTGCCTGCTAATTGAGAGGTTCACTCCTGTCTATCCCTCTGTAAGTGCTCCTTGGCTTGGTCTGCACCCTGTAGCCATGCATGGGCTCAGAATCCAGTGCATTTGACTGATTGTCAAGAAACTGCTACTTTTCTGAGTGAACCTGGGCTCACTCACACCTAAACCCTACCCTATTTAACAACTCCTCTCACTTGGGAAGCCTGGAGCAAGCCATACCTCCTTCAGGAAGTGTGTGCGCTCTCCACCCTCCACTTCAGCCCACCAACTATGGCCCACCCCTTCATGTAACTCCAGCACTGAGTCCAGGATCTAGCATGGAGAAGCACTCATAAATGATTGTTGAATAAATTTTGTTGAATACACCAGAATGATACAACAGCCTCAGGCTCAAATAGATATTTCATTATCTGGTGAGGAATTAAAAGATGCCAACTCATCTTTAAAATAATTGACTGTTCTTTTATGAGGCTTCTCATCTCATTTCTCTCCAGCCCAGCATTGCACTGAAGCTCTTCAATATCCCTCATAATCAGAGGTACGATTTAATCTATAAGTATTTCGTTTAACAGTACTAAGACCTCAGTTCTTCAGTGGTCATTCTTTTCTCTGGCATTAGGAAGGACTGCTAACAGCTATTCAGTCCTGAGAAAAGCAAATGAATGCAAGGAAGAAAGCCTGTTAATTCTAAACCATAATCTTCCCTTTGATTGATTTCCTTAAGGCAAAACTTTATTATTAAAAGCAGTATTGACTACTGAGGTTTTTACAAAGATGATAAGCCCTCTATGACATTGGACAATGCACTGAAGGGGGCAAAGGACAAGTGTACAATGGGTCTGGTCATCATTCCTGTAGCTTTTCTGGAAGATGAATCCTATCGTCGTACCAAGAGCTATTTTTAAAGTGTGCAACCTCTCCTGGCCACTGGCCCATCAAGACTTGAGACTTGAGAGAGTCCCCAGTTACCATTGGAAACAACAGCATCAGTACCTAATCCACTCCTTCCAAGTGGAATACCAGGAGGCAGGCTCAGGTGGGAGCCCGCATGAGCCTCCTTGGGGTGAGGACCCATATGGCCAAAGGCAGTTCTGCCCAGGATGAACAAGAAGTGACAGAGCCAGGGCTAGAAGGACCAGTGGGTGTGGTGCTGGGAGAGACTAAGAGTTAAAGCAGGAGGCAATGATTTATGTGGTTGACAACAGGAAGTCCCCGAAGACTCTCCAACTGGCAGTGACATGACCTCGGATGTTCTCTAGAAAAGTCATCTAGATGTGGCCCATGAGAGGTACCCCAGGTCTAGTGTAGAAATAAAATGATAGAATAGGTGGTGTGGGATGGGAAATCAAATAGGAAGTGGATACAACTTTCCCAGGAATCAAGAACTGACTCAGGGTAGGGTAGTGAGACTAGAAATAGTAAGAGCTATTGAGAAGGCAGAAGGGACTTGACTTAGCTGCAACTGACAATGCAGGAGACTTTGCTTTTTGTAACAACCCTGACAATTACTAGTTAGGTGATATTGGACAAGTCACATGACCCTCCATGCCTTAGCATCCCACTCTGGTAATGAGGAATAATAAGACCTCCCGTGACCATCTAATAGTCTGGCTCTGAATCTCGAATGAGATAATGCTTGTGTACACAGGGATAAGGAAACGTTATATAGAAAGTCCTACAGTTTTATGATGTTACTGATACTTTGCATGTTCTTTTTACTTTCCTAAGCTCTTAACTTGGAAGTCTATGCTGCCATATGAGAAAAAGGTGTTAATAATGATGCTTTTTATAGATGAAAGTTATGAACAAATAAAAAGAGTTTATGTCGTTTGCGGTTGCTGGGGAACAGACTTATCAACATGAATTTAAGTTAAAATGTCAATAATTTTTATTGGAGTTTCTTAAAATATATGTAATTTCTTTTTATAGCCCCCTGCCCTTATTTTATGAAGCAATATATTCTACATGCAATATATTCTATATATTAAGTTTCTGGACTACTGAAAGACCCAAACTAACCAGAACACAGTCATTGTCTTAGTCCACTTGTGCTGCTGTAACAGAATACCATAGACTGGGTAATTTATAAATAGAAATTTATGTCTCAGAAGTGGAGAAGTCCCAGGTGAAGGCCACAGCATCTTGTGTCCAGTGGGAGCTGTTTTACTGCTTTCTCACATATCAGATGGCAGAAAAGCCAAAAAAAAAAAAAAAAGGAGAAAAAGAAAAAACAGGACAAACACCGTATCTTTACATGGCAGAAGAGCAAAAGAGAGTAATCTCACTCCCATGATCTCTTTTTAACAGCAGTATTAACCCATTATGACAGAAACCACCTCCCATGAGGCCCCTCTTCCCAACACTGTTGCACTGAGAATTGTTTCCATCACATAAAATTTGGGAGACACATCCAGACTAGCGCAGTCATGAAAAAGTTACATTTCAACTTCCTTCCTAAGAAAAAAGAAAGATGGTGGTCATGAGACTCATAATGCTTATGCTGAGATTTCTGCATCAATTATATTTCTTAAAACTTGGGGGACAGATGAAAGGGACTGCAGAAGACAACAGATTTGAAGACACATTGTCAATTAGTTCCAAAATTAAATACCTAGTATATATATTCTAGAGTTCTAAGGAAATGTGGTCCTTGGAACTATGGAATCCCAGCTAATTCTGCCCTCCAGTTTACTTTGTGGCCTCTGGCATGAGTGCTAAGTTTTCAGAGTCCCCACATGTTCAAGAGACACATATGCCATCCAGCTGGAGTCTCAAAAGGATTTCTCAACTAATTTTAGACCAAATAACCAATTCCTATGTATTTTGATTGTATCAAATATTTAATTATATTTGCTGCTATACATATGTCACATATGCATTATAAGTGTGTGTGTATTGGTGAACATGTTTGTGTATATACATCCTTATTTTCTCTTAACAGTCAACTAGAATCAATGCCCATTTTATAGGAGAGGAATTTATATAACTTGCCAAGGGACATCCAGCATGGATCCTGTGTTACAAAATTCTTCAACATCCATAACATCCTGCACTCACTCTTCCTTTTTCGGAGAACCTAGGTAGGTGTCCCAAGAGGTATGAATCATCTCACGTGGTCCCTTTCATTACAACAGAGCTGGCAGGATCACTTGGTGCATTGGCTTGCTGACAAGTGCATAGTTTCTGCCTGAAGACTATCATGTGTAAATAATAGTACAGATATGTAAAAACATGAAGCTCTTTCATCATTTTTAAGTATGTATTTTCCATGACTTCAAACACATCCAGAACACAGTTGAAATATTTTATTCCTGGGAAACTCAGAGTTCTCATTTTCAGGAAAAGAATAAATTGGCAACCACTTAAAATAACAAAACAGTTTTTCTAGAACAGAAGGGAAGACAGAAAAGCAATATAGCCTTGGAAACAAAATCATACAGAAAAAAACAGTGAGGTTTTCAGAGACACTTGGGGTATTTTCCTGTACTTGCTTTATATCCTACACACCAAACCCCCTTGGCTTGCTCCCGAAGGACAAACATGGCAGGCAGCCATGACCATTCCCCAGTCATTCTTCCTCAGAAACCCGGATGTTACTGCGTGAAGCTGGACAATGACGGTGCCCATTGCTTGGCAACTTCTTATTGATCTCACCCAGTGTCCAGGATTGAAGGTGGAAGCATATTCAATTGGATTAACCATATCCTGATGGATGCGGGTTTTATAAGACAAGGCCACCTTTTAGACTGCTATTTGGGCAGTCAAGAAAGAAAGCAGAAGGTGGTAAGATGCCTCTCTCACGCTCATAAATGTACCTCTGAAATGACTTTATTGCCTTGATCTCAAAATCTGTTTTGGTCATCCATCATCCTTGTGGCCTCCATGTCAGTCTCTGGCTTCTGCCATGATCAGAGGCAGGTGTTCCAGAGCATTGGCCTGGCAGCCAAACTCCTGAGGCCCTGTGCCAGAGATGGCAAAAATTTGCCCCAGTGAGCTACAGGTTTCCTCTACCCCAATATCCTTACACATATCTGTGCCCCCACATTCCTGTTTCTGAAGTATACTCTGGTTTCCCAGTGGAGACAGCCTCAAACCTGATAGCACAGTGGGGTACTGACTCTGCCTCACTCTTGTGAGACTACTCGTCGGTCCCTGAACTTCTGGTTTGGGTCATGCCTGATTTTGTTTTTTGTACCGGAACTCAGGACCTTGCAATTACAAGGCAGGTGCAGTGCTGCTGAGCTAAACCCCCAGCCCTGGGTCCTGCCTGATTTTTAAAGTTCCAAAAATTGTTCAGCTACAAGCCTGACTCTGGGCACTGTCCCTTCATTCATACAGTCCTTTGAAAACCACCTGTGCCTCTGAGGATTGCAATAGTTGACTTCAACTATCTCACACTAGCAGGAGAGACAAGCAAATATACAGTCATGAGACTACCAGGTGGTATATGCTCCAAGAGAGACCACACCACAGTGCTATGAAAACAGAGAGGAGGTGAAGAGGCTCCAAACTCAAATACCAGCACCCAGGGTGGGCTTTCTGAAAGGCATGAGGCCTAAATCAGGTCTGAAAATGAACAGAGATTACAATTTGGGTGGGAGAGCTGGAGAAAACAAAAAGCTATCCCAGGCAGAGGAAATGATATTAACAAAAGCAGGAGATAACAACCCTCAAGGGATATATATAGGAAGTCCAAATAGCCATGGGGCCACAGGGCAAGAGCTAGATCATTAAGGACCACAGAAGGATGTTAAGGAGCTTTGGGTCTCTACTTAATGTGACTGGAATAACTGGAGGGATTTAAACAAGAGATTTGGGTTTGAGGCTGATTTCTCTGGCTGCAGAGTAAATTGCAGATGATGCAAAGAGAGCAGGACCAGTGAACCTGTCAGGAGCTGCTGGAGCCCAGGTCTTCCTCCATCATTTAGTCAGTAAGTCAGACCCAGGGCACCCCATCCATTACAGCCAGGCAAGTTAAGTAGAAGACAACAGGAAGCTAGAGAGGCACTACACCCAAGATAGTCAGGATGATTAGGCCTTGGTAAGATAAGCAGGAGCCAGAAATCAAGGGCTAACAAGAACCAGATGGACAATTAAGTCCAGGTATATAACAAGCAAGGTAAGAAGCAAGGTGATGGATGACCACTATGACAACTTATGCTCCTATCTGGAAAATATTTTTTCCTTATCAATTTGTTCTTTGAATGAACATTTTAGATAGAATGGCTGAGAGGCACCTGCAGACATACACTTGCTATGTGCCTCGACTCCTCATAGGCCCATTTCTAGTTTAAGTAAGCTTGTTTTAGTCCTATAGGTTGACCTTAGTTTGACTTGGAATGGTCCAAGCCTCAGTCAGTTTTTGGTATAGAAACTCCTAGACAAAGAGTCCCTGGGCCACCCACTTTTAGGTTCCCTCCAGAGCTATTTTTCTCTTAATAAACATCCCTCCTGTCTACCTCCTTTGTCCTTATTTTCATTCTTCACTGACCTACATTGTGCCATTCTATATCCACTAGTTAGTTTCTTCTCTGGACCCTTTCCCCAACTCTTCAGTGCCTGCTTTGCTCAACGATGAAGTTCCAATGCACTCCAGAGAAAATAGAGGAGCGCTACCAGATGGACCAGTCACTACAGCACTACCCAAAAGACTGACACAGCAAACTGATTTTTAAGGAGAGAAAGGCATGGGCTTGATGTGGCAAGTGAGGGGACATGTCTCAATATTCCTGGAGCACACAGGAGCTTCAGGAGGATGTCAGAGGCTTTTAGAATAAGAGGCTGGGTGAGGGTTCTGGGCCCCTGAACAAAGGAAGGACAGGTCACAGGATCGAAAGAATCCAGGGTTTGGTGCCATACCTGATTCTCAAGAGGAATGAGCCAACCCTGAGGTTGACACCCTGAGGGAGGAATGAGTAGGTACTCCATCCTCAAAGAAAATAAAAGTGGTTCTCTGATACCGTGTAATGGAGGAAGATACCCTGCCTCACAGCTGGGTAGGCCATTGCTACTACCCACTGATGCCCAGAGGGGAGGCCCCAAGACCTCGCCCCTGAAGCCCCAAGTATAAAGGATGTCTCCCCAGTAGTGCACCTGAAAAAGCATAAGAATACAGACAAACCCACTTGGCTTCTGCCTCTAGAGCTGCTCAGAACCCAAGGCTTGCTCAAAAGTACAAATTCCCCCCTCCCACCCTTAACCTCCCTTCTGGACCACTGCAAAGGTTGTAGGACAGAATGCCTGATATACCAAGTCAGAAAAGTTGGTTCAGACAGCTTTGTTGTCAAAGGATCAATCAATGCCAATCCTCCACCCTCAAAACCACTGCCTGCAAACAGTCTTGGACAAATGATAGAGGCTTTGATTAATTCCTTTAAACAGCCTTTGAACAGAACTGAGGGAAGGCATTTTCTTCACCAAATGACACCATGTAAACTTTCTGGGGACTAGGAGAGGATTGCACGAAAATCAAAAGCACATTAAATGAAATCGCTGAAAAAGAAAAAGCCTCCCAAACTATAAAATATCAACCACAGCGGTATTGTCTGAAGTCTGCCGTCAAGATGAATGGGGGTGCCTGGGAGAAACATCAGCTGGTATTTGTCAACTCGCTGTTCTGAAGGACAAAGCAGGTCATTCCCCAATTGAAAAGAAGTGAGACAACTGCTATGGGCCACAGACATGTGGCTGGGAGGTAAAATTAAAACTACTGGAAATAGCATTGTATATCACTGGCAAAATGCCTTTCTCTTTTATTTAAACAATAATAAAAACAAGGGAAGAAAAATATTTGCAGAAAGGTTTGGGGTTGCACAGCCCCTGGTTTCCTGGGAAAAGCTCAGTGCCTTGGGTACAAGCTTATCTCACTCCCTCCAACAGCCAGCCCAGCTCCAGAAACGTGGATCTTTGGTCCAACTCCTCAGCCCTCCCCTGAGCTCCTCTAAGGCTCTTCCAACCCTGTCCTTCCAGCTCATACTTTGAGGTCCATCTCAGACGTGGTTTCTACCTTGCAGTTTCCTCTGACTTTGACAACTGGGTTAGAACACCAACAAGTGCCGGTACTATGTCCCATACCCATCTTATCTGATCATACGTTTTCCTAAATGAAATAAGCCCTTCACATATCCTACCTGACACCAGTACTAACTTTCAGTATGGCCCAGGCTGGACCACATTGTAATTATTCACACTGCTCTCTGGCTACTGGACCAGAAGGTCCTTAAGGGCACTTCCTGCATGGCTCTGTCTCTGAGACAGAAGACCTGGTCAGCACCCATAAATACTAAGATGAGCTGCCACCCCTGAATCTGTGGTCTGAGACATTTCATAGTGCTCTATAGGGGCAAAATTGTTAGAACGTGAGTATTTCTTAAATTTTTGGAACAATCTATAAACAGAGACAATATTACTGCGGTTGATATTTTATAATTTTGGAGGCTTTTTCTTTTTCAGTGATTTCATTTAATGTGTTTTTTATTTATGTGCAATCCTCTCCTAGTCCCCAGAAAGTTTACATGGTGTCATTTGGTGGACACCTGATTCTCAAGAGGAATGAATCAACCCTGAAGTTGAGTATCTGGAAAGGGGTATAGTCACTATAAAAAGAAAATACTGAGACAGAAAGGATGCTGTGAGCCAAGAAAATCAGGGAACTCCTGACCTAAGGTGAGGTAAGCACAGAGGACAGGAGAAGCTGCTCCCATGCCTGCCCTGCCAATGCCATCCCAGCCCACCCTCAGTGCCACTGTGCCCATCTACCCAGTTCACTCCAACACCCACTGAGCTCCTTCTGTGTGCCAAGGGCTGTGCTCAGCACTGGGTAAGGTCCTGCTCTGGCATCCAGCTGAACAGCTAGATAAGATGCTGCCAGAAAGAACTCTATGACAGACTCTACAGAGTCACACAAACCACAGCACCATTGCCCTTCCCACAGGTCCTCCAGACATGACCACAGTTCCGAACAGAAAACTGGTGTCCAAAAAATTCAAAGCCAAAGCCACTTTTACTTTGGGAATCAACAAGCAAAAAGCCCCAAAGAAAAGATCAGACCAGACCAGCATGGACACAGTAACAATTTCTGCCTATCTTCCTCACTCCTAAATATCCCAAGGTGCTGGGATGCAGGGCCCCCAAGGCAGGTCATGTGTGAACTCCTTCCACGTTTCCCACTCATCACCACCTTTCTCATTCTTCACATTAGAAGGGCAACTGGGGATAAATGAGGAAAGGGTGTGATAGGCAGAACAGGACTAGATCATTTCATCATAAAGTGCCGTAAAGAGAAAGAAGGCGAGTTTAAGCAGGATGCTCAGACCAAAGACTGTACAGACCTGAGCCTGCTCCTCTGAGGAATACAGGGAGGAGTATGGAGGTATCTGGGGCAGAACTAAGGCTACAGACCCTGTGTGAGGAACAGAGGTTGAGAAAACCCTTGTGGGCAGAGTCCCTCTTGGTTACTCCCAGCTGAATATTTAAAAGTGTGTGGCCAGGGGTTCCTACCATCCTCCTCCCCGTTATCATCTTTGATAAAGGAACCAGTGCAATAGTCAATGAGTCAAAAATAATTTAGCATGTAATAATAATGCTTTATCCTGGGATGTGATCACTAGTAACAGGAGATGCTAGTTAGTCAAACATACAGCTACCATAATACCCATTCCTTTCTTAGGTATTTACTCAAGAGAAATGAAAGCATATGTTCACTAAAGACTTACACTTGAGTGTTCATAGCAGCCTTATTTGGAATAGCAAAAAAAAACCCCAAGTGGTCATCACCTGGACAGATAAATTATGGTACATCCATACAGTTGAGTACTATTTATCAATAAAAAGGAATGAATTATGAATACATGCAATTAGGCTGAGTAAGAGAACCCAGACAAAAGGAACAATGTTTAATTCCATTTATATAAAATTTTAGGAAATGCAAACTATATTTTAATTATACTTGTAAAACAGTAAAGAATGATCTAAAAGGATACAGATATGACTTTATACTGAGGGATATCTCTTAGAAAGCAGTTTGGCAATAAGTACCAGGAAACTTAAAATGTTCTATGCCTTGATACTTCCTTCAAAACTGTATCCCAAGGACGTAAAATGAAATACAAAACTTTCACTGCAGGATTATTTATAATGGAAATCACTAATATATCTGACCAAAAAATGCCTCAAATAAATCATGGTATACTCACATATTGAAATATCATGTAACCATTAAAGGCAATGCTTACAAGGAGTTTTTAATAACCATGAAAAATACTTATGTGATAATGTTATATGAAAAACACTAAGATATAAACTGCATGTATGCTATGAATTAAATTATGTAACAATATGCACAAAAAAATATCTGAAATACTTTTAGGATTATCTCTGAGTGATAGAGGGTATTTTTTATTAATTTTTTAATTATTATTTAATTATTAATTTTTTAAT
>NW_004624730.1:16514033-16594082 GCF_000247695.1 Heterocephalus glaber | reverse complement strand
GGAATATATTTTTCAAATTATAAAATAAATAAATAATATTGAAAGAAATTCTCTCATCTTTCTTGTTTCTTTAAAAAGCAAGGCTGTTAAGGATAAGAACCAGATTGTATTCTCTTAATCCTTGCATTTATGAAAATATAGAAATGTCCTCTCTGTCACTCTATAGCTTGAACCCACATTCCTTTTTCTACTTTTAAACAACCTAGAGAACCAACGGATTGACAGCATACATTGTGACCTAATTTCTTGTGTATTTCATTGAAACCCTATTTCTGTCTACATTTCAATTATCAGTCCCCCAAAGGCAAAAGTAGTGGTTTTTTCCTTTGCTTATTCCTGCCATTTCACTTTGCAACAATATGCAGGAAAGAACTAAGGACACGGGAATACATGCACATGCACACACATGTGCACACACACAGACACACTGATGACATAAATGAATAATAACATGTTCTTATAACATCTCCATTTGTTTTTTTTAACCAAAGCCTCATCAAAATAACAGCCCAGGGTGGTGAGTGAATGATTAGGTTGATGGTACTTTGGCCCCATTTTAGGAAGAGGAAAATGAGATCAAAGCACTAATTTGCTAAACTAATTTCAGGAGTTTTTCTCTGATTTTCCCAGTGTGAACAGCAAACAGACAAAAACATTGGGTTCTATGGTCACTCAGCTTCCATTGTGCCTTTGAGTTGCATCAGGACCTCCTCATCTCTGTACATCCAGTGCTTAAAACAAGCATCTGGCAAATTATTGTTGAGTAATTTCTAGCATAAAAAAGATTACTAAATTGGCAAAGAAATAGCTAGGCATTTAATCCTGTTTTCTCTGATGTAACATATATCCAAGAGAATCTTCAGTTTTTCAAGACTAACTTAATAATTTCTTAAAGATATGACCCTCCAACCTATTGTTCATGAGTCTTTGCAGCTGCACCAAATGACTGACACACTGAGGAGATCCTGATCTCTTATTTCAAGTCCCCCAGCCCTATTCCCAGCCCATAGACATAAAGGTGAATAGCATCCTGGATTCTTTCATAGTCATGATTACAGAGCCTATCAAGCAAACTTAAAAATTCAGAATGCTACAAAGAATGAAGTGATGGAAGCACGGAAGGAAAGGACCACAGAAGCAAATGTCAAAAGTGAGTAGGTGAGGACTGACCACTGGGAGTGAGAGGCCAGTGTTAGCCCTGGGAGAAGAGATGAGGGTGAAGAGAATGGAGCTCATGTCCTCCAGAATCAACACCAAGAACATTCAATCTTCAGCACTCTTGAGAGCCACAGGAAACTACCCAAGCTTCAACGGGTAATGTGCTCAGATCTGATGAACAATGCCTAGAAGGGAGAAGATACTAAAACTACAATGAAACATCTTGACAGTCCACGGGAGGAACAATGGGGTCTGAGCTAGTACAGTCTGAGTTGTGTCCTATTATCTCACAAAAGCCAGTTGTACATAAAATTCCCTAGTACATGTTTAGTAACATCATGTTGGTAACCTGAAACCAGCCACAATGACAGAATTTGCCCTTAAAAAGTTGGCAAGTATCCTAAGTCCACTGCCTCCTGTCATCTGATTTTTAAACATTTACACATGTACATGAGGCACAGAGTTTAAGTAAAGTGGAAAGTACAGTAACCTCCTGTTATTTTCAGTCTGGATTCAGGATGGACTGAGCTCCATTCCATGAGATGGATAACAGAGGAGAATAAGCTGATGAGGGATCAAAGGTGAGCTCAGCCAAGGGCACTTGGAGATTGAGAGATCTGCAAGACAAGCCAAATAACATGCTTGAGGGCAGTGGCATTCTGTGTCAGAAGCTAGGGGATAGTTCTCTGCTACATAGAAAGGCTGTATTTAAAGTCATGAGTACAAACAAGTAAAATCTAATTCTTTTTGGTACTGGGGATGGAACCCAGGACCTCATGTTTGCCAGGCAGATGCTGTGCTGCTGAGCTACATCCCTGGCAACAAGTAGAATCTAAAAGAGGAGTTGGCAGCACAGGAATGACTGAGACTCTGCAGAACCCAACATATAAAGAATTTTCAGAGAAAATGACTGGCAAAAGAGATTGCGGCAAATTCAACAGGTAAAGGGAAAGGTGGGGTGGGGATATCAAGAGATGAGGAAAGATAAAGAGTCAACAAATAGGGAGAGATACACTGTCTAATCCCACAGACCAGAAAGAATCTCTATGCATAGGATCAAAAGGATCACTGGTTACCCTAACTGGATTCGATATACAGAAGTGGCAATTTGGAGAAGAGACATAGTGCCTCCCCAGTACCAGTTTAATCTTGTGATGCTGTATTATTGTACCAGTCAGGCCCCAAACAGGAAAATAGCAACTACTCTAAATACTTAAAAGAAAGGAAATATAACACCAAGAAATCAATTAACCAAGTAATGGAGAACAAGAAGGTAAAGACCAAATGGCAAGACAGGAAGCCACTACTACCCTCAGGCTGAAAGGTTAGAAGGACCAAGAAGGGTCACCACAGCCATGGAGGTAGGGACCACACAGCAGATCTGAAAACCTGGTACTTTCTTTGCAGTAGAGGTCTGAGAAAAGTCAGTACATTGTGCCAGGAAGTAGACCTACAGAGAAGGAGAGATAGGCCCTGACAGAGAGCTCACCTAATGAGGAGAGAGAGGAACATGCTTTAGCTCCCTCCTACCCTGCAGTCTTTCACCAATCCCTCACCTTAGCTATACCTGTGCAAAAGCAAGTTGGCCAGGGACCTGGAGAATGAAGTTCCCTACCACAGAGAGCAAAGAGCATCATAAACATAGGGACAGGCAAACAAATGACACAACCATTTAGCACATTTCTTCAGAGCTGAGACACCATCAATTTAAGACCCATCCTGATTTCAGAGATACTAACATTTGAAAAACACAGCCCACAAGGGATGAAGTATGTTCTACCTATGGAGACATGATCAGATGGCACAATGCCTCACAGCATATCTTTTTTTCCAAGATATTATATTTATTTTGCTTGAGATTGTTGTCTAACCCTGAGTCTACAGAACACACACCAGCCTCTTGGAAGGAGCACTGAGCTGCTCCATGTGTTTCTCTGCAGGTTCCTAATTGTTCTTCCTTCCTTAATGCTCACTCCCCCACCCACCTGCAGCATCGTGGCCAGCTACACGCTCATGTCCATCATGTTATCATGGACTGAAATCAAATTTACTATTTTATTCACTAATACTAAACCACATTCTACAACAGAGTTCTGTATCTTGTACATGAATACACATTATGCCAAAAGAGAAAAGTAATTACTGAGACAGGTGAATAGAGAAATATGAAGATTAGAAAGTTAGAGCTGGGGGGAAAGTGAGCACTCATAAATCACTGGCCCTCTCCTGGACAAGGGTGGCACCTGCATGATGTGGCTGATGAGCTCTGCCAAGAGTGGCCAGCTACATCCCTGATCCTTGGGGCAGTCCTGCTCCCCCAAGATACTAGGAGATGCCAATTTAGGCTAAGTGTTCTGGTGGTCAGAACCCTGTGCAGGGACAATGGTCATCCAAACTGCAAGTCACACAGGAGCTGGGATTTTCTCTGACCAGCTTTTTGACTAAAGTTGGTCCCAGGCCCTTCTTGTAAAGAAGGGTAAGCAGCCAGGTGTCCTGGCTAAACCCTCTCTTTCTAACAGCCTGGCTTCATCTTCAGCGTAGATCAATATCAAACAAGGGGGCCCTCACCACCGCTTTCACGCCGGCAGTAAATTGGCATGAAAACAGAATCAGAAAAACAGGGCAAGTGCTTGCCTCTGATGAGGGTGACAGGTGGGCTCCCATGGTGATTCAGAGACTGAGTGCCTGAGAATATTTCCTGCACCAGCCCAGCTCAAGCAGTGCTAGGCCATGGGGCCCAACATTACAAAGGCCTGCTTCGCCAGGCCTTCAACGGGGTCCCTCATAAGCAGGCTGGTCTGACTGAACTTATGCCCAAAATGGCTCATACCCTCTCCCTGGCTTGGACAATATCTTTAGACAATATCTTTTCCCCTCTCTGACTTCATAGCCTTTCAGCACAGTCCCACATGCTTCAAACCCATCTCATTGAATCATTTTGTGCATTCATTTCTCTGCTCACACAATCAGTAGGTACCAGGTGCTGAGGCACAAGGTTGTATTAAAATATGAGCCTTCCCATTTCCCAGAGCATACTAATCTGAGGGCTTTTCACATGATAGATAAGAGTAAAGATGTCATGCCTGTATTTGAGGTATGTACAGGTTAGATTCAAGGCATAGTTGTGGAAGAATGATAAAGTTTTATTTAAAAAACTACTGAAGAGGAAAGTATTGAGAGGAGATTGGATCTCTCCCTACCAGTTGGGATCTGGGATGGAGAGTGAGGGTAGGGGAAATGAGGGCATCCTAGGTCCTGAAAGAGGAAGTGGTGGCACTGTTTGGAGGGGTGAAACACGCGGCTCCTTCCCTAGCTCTAAGTGTCAGGTACGGTGGAGATACAGTGGGAGAGCTGGGCAGTCCCAAGGCCTGGAGGGCCCCTGCTCAGAGCACTCCCTGCTTCAACACATCCACCACTCTGATGCCAGCCTCACTCAGTGCGTGTGTTCCCCTGCTGCACAGCATCATCATTTCATACTTTAATCTGTCATCTTGTTAGTTTCCCCATCAACATATGGATCATCTTGAGGGCAAACAACTATCTTTCAGATAGACAACATTTTGCCAAACCCAGGAGTGAGGGGCAGACAGCCTTGGCAAGGTTAGGTTTGGCAAGAGCATTATTCTAGCCTAAGCAATTCCTGAGTCAAAGGGACACTTATCAGCAAAACCAACTATGTAATTTTTTCAATTAAGATATTTAGCTTTTCAGGGAATCCTATTACTGGTGAATGATAATCAGCATTGTGCTCAGTTTTTGTAATGTAAATTATGCATATATCCAGCAGCTTTAACCTGTCAGAGCCATTCACAACATTCTTTCCGGGGTTTTCTTCCTATTTGCTTCACAGTTATTGCTTTTTAACGGGAAAAAAGTATCCATTCCAAATGGGACATCCCTTTAGTAGACCTCCTGTGTTTTAATTTCAATACCAAAACCTCAACATAAGCTGGAACAAAATTTCCTTTGGAGAATAAAACATAAGCTACAATGCCTTTCTCTGTCCACCCAAGCCCAGCAAGTATGGTTTGTAAGACAGTCAATCGCTAGGCTGGGCCCCAGGAAAGACATGGTGGCCTCACTCTCAGCCCCAGTCTTCTTTTCCAGGGGACTCACATTGCCCAGGAAGGAAACAGAAGACACATATTTGCCCTCAGTGAGTACAGAATGAAATTGAGGAAAATGATTAATGCATAATAAATAGAAAACACAATTCGAGAAAGTGGTACCAGGTAGGAGGCTACACATCACAGCAACATGAAGATCACAGGCTCTGAAGCTGACAATCTGCATTCAAGCTCTAATCCCAGCACTTTAGAATTTAATGAAGCTCTCTCAGACTCTCTCTCCTCCACTGTAAAATGGGTAAGGCAAGAAAATCACCTCCCAGTGTCCCAGTGAGGATGACATTAATAGATGTATGTAAATATAGAATACACTATCCTGTGGTAAGCGCTTATCAAGGTTTAGGTAGAGAGCAACTTAATGAAGTTGGGTAACTACCCTCAAGATCTTATCATGCCCTGACCCCCTACTTCCCTCCAGCCTTTTGGTTTAACCTCCTACAGCAATCTGTCTTTGCACCAGAGTTCCCACTGTGTGTGTTTTCTACCTTACAGTTGTGATTGGGGAGTATTGTCCAGGAAATGAGTGTCCTCTCTTGCTGCACCGAGACCACTCTACCTAAGGCCAAGGTCAGAAGTAAAGAATTAAGGAGAAAATACAGGCATCTGGTGGGCACAACTGTGATGATGAGAAGGATCTGGATTTACATGAATTGGGAAAGGTATCTAGATACATTCACAAGAAGCACTGTAGTTTCTGCTTTGTGCACTGAGTTCCTGAGCTGCCAGTCAAGAAATATGACCACCCTGAGGACTTTATACAGTCAAGGAGCGGAACCACTGGTGAAGACTATGCACAGGACCTGATTTGAAGCCACAGCAAGGCCTAGTCTTTGAGACACCCTAGCCATCTGAAGAAAGTTCCAGATGATTCCAACCCCTACTCAGCCAAGGCCATAAATATCACAGAGTGGAGATTAGCTAAGACCCTACTCCTTGTCTGTATCCCAGGGCTTCAGGATCTAGGACATCATAAAATAGTTGCTGCTTTGCAGCATTAAATTGTGGGTGATTTTCAAGACAGCAATAGATAAGTGAAACACCAGCCTCTGTACTCTAAGTTTTTATATCCTTAAGCTTACTTCATCTTTACAATAGCTTGCTAAGCTTGAATTTATAATACCCATTTTAGAGATGAGAATTTAAGTCTCAAAGGAGTTACACAATTTTTTCAAGATACTATAGCTTCTAAATGGCATATTTAGGAATCAAATATCCATCACAAACCATCCATCACTCAGCCACCCAAAATTAAAAGAACATCTAAGATAAATCAGATGTTGAACTCAGTACCTGAAAATAATCATTTACATATATGGTATAAACTTATAACACTCACCTCCAAAATAAAGTCATTTGGCTGTCAAAAAAAATAAAAAAATACTAAATCCCATCCACTTGAGTGGGGCCATGTGATCAAGCTGAAGCTAATGAGCTAATTCACATCCACCACTTCTCTGACAAGGCTCAGTGCATTAAGTCTTTCTGACAAAGAGTAAAATTTGTATCAATCAGATTTTCAGTGCCTTACGTGAAATATTAGAATGACCACAGTAATTTAGACTGATGGGCAATCTGGGCTGGATGTAGCAGAGAGATTTTTAGTTCTGCTGGCTATTCCACACCAGCAAAGGAAGTCCTGATGACACAGGTAACTGCTTTGCAAATTCACTAATAGGTGCTCTGAGAAAATGCTGAAAATAGACTCTCAAGAAATCTGGCTATGATCAGAGGTGCCAGATGTTCCCCCAGACACTTGGATTACATAAGTTGCAGGCATCCAGCCTGATTCAATTCATTTCACCGCCAGAGAATGAGTGCCTGTCTTTTTCCTTCTTGGGGAAGGAGCAGGGCCAACCCTTCCCTTAAGGAATCATCAGAGTCCTGGTCCACAGGAAAATCACCACCACCAGTCTAGTATCTACCCCCACGGCAGCACATTGCATAGAGTATCCATTCCAGCCAAGTCTCCTAACCCCAGGAGGACAGGGAACACACTCATAGGCCTAACTGTTGCACCTGGGCATCAACAGGTCCATGAAGGGAGACACTAATCAGAGAAAGAGTCCCCCAAATGTCCCACAAAGCTCCACAGCTGTCAAGTGAATCTGAATGAATGTCTGAAGGAACCCAGTGCTCTGATCTGATGAGTGAACTGCACAGGAGGCTGCAGAAGACGCATGGAAGGACTCTCTGTAAACAGCCTCTTTGGCTCAGCCCTCCCTTGGTCTGGGTTCCCTCAGAAGCAGGCCCTGAGATAAGCACCTAGTAAAGCCACTTGGGAAGCAATCTCAGAAAGTCCAAACAGAAGTGGGGAAGTAAGTCAGGAAGGGAAGAAGGGCAGGAAAGGATGGAAGCAAGTTACCACTGTGGGCAAGTGGAGCTTCTGTCAGTCATTGATAAGGAGGACTCCTGGAAGTGTTAATTACCTGGAATTTATGACCCACCATGAGTGCAAGAAGATTCTAGTGGCCAGAGAAAACCTACCAGTGAAGGTCTGCTTCTGATGGAAGTTGGCCTGCACACATGAAAAGAATGTAAGCAGAGGAGACATGAAGAGGGCACTGACAGCATCTGTTACAGCCACCCTCTGCCCACTTACACTCTACATACTCTTAGGGTACCTGTGGTCTTTATGCAACTACACCATATTGAGCCTGGTGAATATGCATCTGGGATGGGGAAGGGGATCAAGACCAGCTGTAAGGCCCATCCTGAAGTTCACATCCTCTTTGGGCCCTAACTTCTATGTCACTAATAGCAGGTTCCATACAGTTCAACATCATTCCACTCCTCCAGCTCAACCCAGTGGGGTGGTGGTTAGGATTGGCCCTTTCCCAACCTCAGTTGGTTATGGATAGAATATGGGGCTGTTCCCTACCTGGCTTTGAGACCACGTTTTGGTATAGGGAGGTCCTCTCCTGAAATTTCTGGTAAAAAAAAAGAAAGAAAGAAAAACCCAGTACCCCATAAAAGAATCACATCCCAGGACTGTCTGAGAGTAGCCTTGACCTTAATCACTGTCCAAGAGCATCATATTAGGAACTTGATATCTATTTAGGGCATTTACTTCTGGGAGGGTGAAATGGGAAATGAATAGGTAGTGAAGACCTGAATTTATCCTGAAATGCCAAAGACTTGTTGGAACATGACGCTAGCCATCTGTTTCACTCCTCCTGATTTTTTTAGACATACTTTTGTCTGGCTGTCAGAGGTATTTCATACAACCCCAGGCCTTAATTGCCATCATTTTCACTTTGGGCACCTCAACCATTTCAAGGAAATCAGGGTGCACATTCCTAAAAAAGTTTAAAAGCATTCCTCTTTCTAAAAAATCTCAAAGAAACCAATGTAGGTGGCAGAGTTGGGAGAAAGGAGTGGTGGAGAAGGAAGCAGTTTGTAAATCGAGTCAAATGGTGGGTGTGAGAACTTTTCTGTCCACCCCAGCTCTTCTCTCTTCCACACAAGCATGGCCTGGGCGGAAGCCAGGAGGAAAGCCACTTTTCAATTCACAGCTGACTGTCCATTATAATTGAAAATATGGTAACGCATAAGAGATTATGTTGATTTTAGAATCAGAATATCAAACAGGTCTTTTCATTTCAGAAATACATAGATCCTTCAGTGCCCTGGAGTTACTGTTAGGCTGAAATTTTTATAAACTCAACTTCAAGTCAAATATTACAGAACTACCAAATGTCACCAAACCACTTACTAAAGGGATATACTATCCCCCATTAAATCAAACTATTAAACGTATTTTAGGATGATGTTATGTCTGCCCTCTACTACACCGTCAAGTTCCTCTTTTCCAATGAGTAACAACTGCCTTAAAGATATTCCAGTCTGATTCCACAGCTCTTCATTCCCTTTTGATTACAAAACTTAGTCCAGGTCATTTTTAAACTTCAGTCTCATATCTGACCCAAAAGCCATCTACTCTGGACTGAATGAGGTCTGCTCTTCCCTGCTGCCCCTACCTTACCAGTTTTTTATCCCAGGGAGAAGCAGAAAATAGTTGAAGGGAAAATTCAAGAACTACCTTCATATCCCACTGGGCAAAGTGGTGGTCCTGCCTTCAATTCTTCCAGATGATGTTCTAGCACATGGATTGTGGGCTCCATATGGTCTCCCAACAGGTCTTACTAGTTGTGGGTGCAACTTCTTTTTCTCTGAAAGGTCTACTGTGAATTCTGATCACTTGTTTCAAATGGCCATCAGCTGGTTGCATTTTCCCCGTATAGGTCACCAGAAAGACTATAGTTCCAAATATTGTATACTCATTAAGGTAATTTCAGCTTGCAAACACATATGTATGCATACACACACACACAAACACACAGGGTGTCTAGGTACCTGTCTGCCTGAACATCCCCTAGCATGCCATCTAGAGCTCCAAAGTTCTCTTCTTCACACCAGTGGCATAAGAGTGGATCAGCTGAATATTCTTTCCATCTTTAATAACCTTGGTTTCCAGGAACACCATCATCCTATGAATTGAAGACAGAGTGTGTCTTATCTTGTTCTAAACCAGAAGTATTTTGCCAGTTCTAAAAGTCACATCACCACCATACTGCCACAATATCTGAATCACCAATACAGCACACTTGGATATGTTTATTGGTGGCTGCTGAATTCAGTGATTTACATCATGTCACTGTTGAATTCACAGAAAGCATTTCACTACTTCTTCTAGTATAGTTGGGCAAAAGTATTTACATGTTGGAATACATATTATTTTACTATACATTATTTCCTTTTAATTCCTTTATATTTCAGTTAAGACATTGTATTGATTTGTTAAATTATTTATATAAATAGGAAACAGTATCAGTAAATTTCATTTCAGCATAAAAATGGTGACACTATAGAATATGTGTTGCAAAACTGGGCTATTGGTTCCATGATCCTTTCTGTTTATTTCCCTGTTACCTATCCTAAGGCTTTGGTAAAACCTGTTTAATCCAACTTCTAGCCTTGATCTCTTAAGGGAAATGTTACTACCATTTGAGGCAGCATTACGGGAAGAAGGGTAAATTCTCTCTGATCTGGGCCCAGGCTCAGCCTATATGAGGAAAGGCAGCATTATTGAGAGAAACATTTTGCCCCTACATGAAAGGAATTTCAAGGGCAGAATCAGAGCTACTAGAAACCTACCCATCATCACAGCCCATAGCCATCACAATCCATAGCCCATTCTTCCAGAGACCACGCCTCAGGAGATATCCCTCCCAACATCAGCTTCAAAAGACCTCGATTTTGCTTTGGGTAAGAAAGGGGTATTTCCCTCTATATAGTCTCAAAAGTTTAATGCTCAGGACTGAACCAATGTATTCTTAGATCCAGAAGTAAATGTTCTTACTTCAGAGAAATTACCATTTGTTCATTTTTGTGGACTGTATACACAACCTGGAAATCTCAGCACAGCCAGAGATCAGTGCCTCCTCTTGCTTCCCGACGCATAAGATATGGGCTTCGAAATCCACAGCCCTCTTCACATGAGGCCATTGCACTTTAATTGATGACAAAACTTTTCTAATTAAAAACCTCATCCTTGCCTCTACACATACATGCATCGGAGATTATAAATTGCAAATCATTTTTAATGGCCTGTTTAAAAAATGAAGCATGCTTCATTCACTTAGGACTCATAGGTCTGGAGTTTAATGGAATGCTGATGGGAACAAGGAGGATTTGAGGTGCAACATGGGAGAATGTCAGATCTGCATAGGTCGACAGTTACAACTAAATTCCCATCAATTCATGACAGAAGATATTCTCCCAAAGTGTGGAGTAATCAATGCTACAGAGTAAAGTAATATGACTATGGGACTTCACTAATGGCAATATTAATTTACATTAGTTATCCAAGAAAGGTCCACCCTCTGGAAAAAGACTCCATAATAATCAGCCACAGAGGTTTAAGGCCTTGGGCTATCTACCTTCCCCTTCTCCAACTCTGTCTTATACCCTACAGGTCCTCTATTCCCAGCCTCTGTCATCACCCGTCCTTGAATGTACTTGCTTAAGAACTTGACTGCTCCTAATCTTCCTGATTCAAAAGCCCTAGTCATGTGTGTGTACACTGAAGAGCTGGCACTGAGGATCCCAGTGCATGAAGGAGAAGGAGAAATCAAGAAAAATTCCATACCAGCCTTGCATCCCCCCACAAGGCACAGAGCTGGGTTAGGGAGCTCCATCCATCACTTATCTACATGCTCTATGTAAGACTATGTCTGGGCACACTGAAGTGAGAAGTTAGTCTAGTGAAGGGGAGACAGATGAGCAATGGTGAAACAATCAGTAAGAGCCATCAGGGAGGTCTCTATAGGAACCAAGTAAAAAAGAGGAGAAGAGGACACCTCTTCCAGCCTTCCTGCTGCCAGGGATATCATCCCAGAAGAGGCACCAGCAGCATGAAGGGAGCCTACCAAGTGGTCAGGCAAAGCACACAGCAGGCCAAACAAACTGTCCAGATGAATGGGCTCAAAGTTCCCAGAAATCACCTTAGTACAGAGGAGAGGGAAGGGTAATGTGTGCATCTCCTCCCACAGCCATAGAAGCTGTCCAGACCAAGCACAAAGTTGTCCCATACCAGGATTCTAACTGAGAAGACATTCAAGACTCATCCACAGCCGGTATTCAGCACAGACAGGAGCCCAGTTTCCTGAGACTCTGTGGCCAGCCAGTCCCAGCTGATAATCTATGGTATGTCTTAAAAACTCATCCCTAGGGGGGAGCACACAATTTGGGCACAGAGGCTTCTATCACTGATAAATGGTTTCAGCACTATGACAGAGACCTACCTACCTCACATGTCCACTCACATTACCCCAGGCAGTGTGCCATGCTGCCGAACATTCTACAATGTGAGACTACTTAACCATGTAGGAAAGCAATGCCCTTTATTTTCATTTATTTATTTATTTATTTATTTATTTATTTATTTATCGGTACCCAGGATCGAACTCGGGACCTTGCACTTGTGAGGCAGGTGGTGGAACCACTGAGCTAAATCCCCGGCCCAACCAGTGCCCTTTTTTTAATGCAAACATTGCAAGATGAGATCATATATTGTGTCTTATTACCAGAGTCTTTGTGAAAGTCAGAGACATTTTCTGTCTGATAAGATGATGTAAGTAGAGCTTGAAGACCTGGAGTCCTAAGACTCAGGTTCAAAGCAGTAGCAGCTCCAAATTTTCTAGGGAGAATGCCATTTGGTTGGAAGTGATTTGTTTTAAAGTTGTAGCTCATAGCAGGTCCTGTCATTAGTATGACTGGCTGGTTCTGGTCAATAAACACAGCAATATTTTCTGAAAATGGTTTTACTTACAATTTCTACTGGACTGAGAAAACACAAATTGTAAAGCAAGGATGATCATGATTTTCATTATTATTGGTAATATTTGAAGGAGTGGCTTCCAGGGAGCGGCCAATCCCCACCTCCAAAAATCAGCCCTTAGAATCACAAAGACAAGAAAAGAGAAACCCCAGAGGCTGGGGGCGGAATAGATAATGCAACATGGAGAAGCAGGGGAGCCAGATGGGTGCTGAAGGCGGATGCAACAACTCTGCCAAACCTGCCCTTCTTCCGCGGTGGGTTTTGGGACAAGGTGCTGGGAAATATTTAAAAGCAGAAGTCCAAGGAACGCAAGATCTTCAACCAAAGATTCCTACCTAGTCCCCTCCTTTCCCCAGGAAGGCTGGAATTTAACTTCTGGAATATCTGGGTGGGGTGAGGCAGGAAGTTGTTTAAAAATGGAAAAGATACAAGCACAAAAATATATGCTTTATTTATGACTTCTAGTTCAGCCATGAGTAAATCACTAAAAGATCTTAAATATAATTGTAAAGTTAATAGTCAAGCAGGATATGACCATCTTGACATTTGTGATTATGGTGTTTTCCTTTGGAAAGCTAAGAAGGTAAAATCTAGGTTTTAGTTGTGACTCCTTTTTCTTAGATTAAGAATGAGCTTAACCTTTCTTTTCTGCTCTAAAGGACAACTCACACTTCCACAAGCAAGGAAAAAAAATACCAAAAAGAAAGAAAACTCTTAAAATACCATGAATTACAAGTGCAATTCTTCATTCTGTCCTGTCTACCTTCATCTATGTGAGTTTCCTTAGTGTACCTGTCTTGGCTATAAACCTGGATTCTTAATCCCTTCCAGGAAGCAGTGTAGAGGGGAGAAGCTGGGGCAATTTGAAGCAAAAAGACACAGGCTGAGAAGAGCCAAGAGCTCAGGGGAGGAGACTCCAGGTCTGTGTGGGCCTCATGTGGCCTCACGCATTGCCTGAGAAGAGCAAAGTCACTGGTTTTCTAACTCCAGAGGCAGGAGGAAGAATCTCCACACTTTCCTAAGCTTTTCATGTCTAACCGTTAGTGATCCATCCTTTTGGGTTAACCACGGTCCTTAATGTGATAGACACCATTAATTATAGGGCAGGCTGTTATAGAAGGAGCACTGTATTCTAAAGGGGACTGGTTCATGGGCTATGGTGTAAATTAGCTCCCAGGAGAGCCCTTGTGAGTATGAGAACTTAAAGGAACAGAAAGAGTTGGAAACATGAAAATTTAGATTCTCAAGATACCAAATATGTGTCCACTCAAGCTGAGAAAATGCCTTAGAGTCTTCTCCCATGAGTGTTCACATGTTTTTATATTGCAAGACCCCTTCCATTCCTTCTCTTTATCCATGTGCATATCTATCTCCCCGAGTCTTCTGTGACGACAGAAAGTGCTCCAAATAGGCATGGTCCTGTAGGCAATGGGGTACTCCTCCTGACATGCTAGAGCAAAAGACTCAGATCTTCACTCAGGAAACATTCTGAGAAGCAGGCTTTCAGGCTTATGGATAGCAAGTCTTTCCTCTCGCCAGTCCTTCTCCCCATCCCAGCAGGCTTCTGTTCCTTGCCAGGTAGGCCAGAGGAGTGACCCCAGAGGAGAAGCTTAAGTTGAATCCCCACCTCCCTATGGCTCCTTGTTTGTTCTCTATAAGCATCCCAAAGTCTTGTTCAAGAACGCCAGTACATTCTCAGAGTCCAAATGAAAAAGGGGTAAAGATGAGCAGCAACTGGCCCAAGGAAAAGATGACCATCTGAATGTCTGAGTGGGGCACTAAGTGTGGCCATCTGCACCCATTTGAAGACATCCTCTCCTCCACCAAACAGAGAGATGGGAATGCTGGGGTGCATTTTCCTAAATAAAGCAGAAGTTTCTTTAAAGCATTTGGCCTAAGCATCAGGCAAAATGTGTCTCTGCTTCAGGTTTGGAGTGGAATGCTTAATGTTTCCTGGCAGCATGAGAGAGAAAGTGTGAATCCCTACCCATGTTCTCAAGCTATATAAGTCCAGATAAACTGTATTGCTGCAGAGGAAATCATAAATAATACATCGTAGGACAAGGATTTCAATATTTTTGAAGGGTTTCATTTCTCCTCACTTTCAACTTTGATATATGTACTTATTTAACAAGGGTCTGGGGAGGGTTAATTGAATTAATATATGTAAAGCACTTTGAGTTTGAAAAGAATACGCAATATAAATGGAAGTGTCACTAAAAAGGTTAATCTAATTTACATCTAACACTTTCAGTTCATGATGTTAATGAACTATATCCTTTTAGAGAGTGATTAATTTATAGAAATGTGATTATTTTTCCTAATGCTATATATGGGTCAGCTTTTCCCATTACTATATCTAAATTTATGAGAGAATTCAGCATTTTATAAATTAAAATAATAAATCAAATGTTCCTGTAATGATTATATTTCATTAATTACAAAAAGACGTGCATTAGATTAACATTTATCTGTTTTAATTAATTTGCTGCAATGCAGGTACCCAAGCAAATTGGGAAATGACACAGCAACTTGACATAATATTAACAGTTTTGACTGATTCTGAAAATTCATGGTTCTGCAACCATTGCCTTCATCGCACAACTATAGTGACCACCAGCTATGTGACACATGCAGGCTGGATATCAAAGAACTAAAAAGGGACACAACACTTAATCCAAACTTTGAAAAGTATATTGAACAAATGTGTGAGGCAGTTTAAAGAGAAAAGGATGCTAGGTGTTGTTTTGGGAGTTGGAGTGTCAGAATCTGAAAACAGACTTCTTAAATATGATCACTTTATTTTCTTAGGCACTTTCTCCTTTCAAAAGGTTTTCAGAGCCACCTCTGAATGGATATTCAAAACTTCTTGGGTGAAGGAAGGAGATGCAGTGGGATCCTTCCTGCCTAAGGAAAAAATAATACCCAAAGAGGCTGAGCAATTTGCCTGAGCTTTATAGCTCAGTGGATCCAGGCCACATGAGTTTGATACCATGGCCATTATTTGATACTGCACAGTGACTTCCTGGTCAGATTTGATTGAGAGCTGTGTATTTATTTAACTGCATAGTACAACAGTTATGGAAATACAACATGGAAGAAGTCATAAAAATGATGTTTATTTAAAAATCAGCAATCTTCACATGACAAATCAATGCAGTGATTCCAAGGGAATAAGTCAAATTTTAGCCATTTAAGCATTCTCAGAAGTAATGAGAACAACATTCACCACCTCTTTGAGTGTGAATTCCCACGGCATCTGCTGGGCCTGACTCCTTCACACATTTTGATTTGCTCAATGGTCTCCGGACTCATCTACAGACTGGAGTATTTTAAACCCTTACAAAGTGAAAGCTGCAAGCTAATTCTGGAGGATAGCCAAATCGCTTAAAAGGAAAGGCCAGAGCAGAACCTCCTCCCCAGGACCAGAGGCAGGAAGTGGCCGTGCCCAGGATAAGTGGGAATCTGTAGAGTCCCACAGGGTTTGACGCTGGTGTGGGTAGCAGTACCTTACACAGGGTCCCTCCCTCAGCACTCTGTGCCCACTCTGAGCCTTGGACAGTGCTGGGCACTGGTATCACATTGATGAGCAGGGTGCTTCCCCTTCATGGACTCCCAGTCCCCCTGGGGAGACAGGGAGCCAATAGGCTCTCTGAGGAGCAAACAAGTGGTGGGTGGAGTATAGAGGAGGAAGGGCCTCACTTGGGAGTGGCACCATCAGAAGAAGCAGCACAGTATGGAGGGGGCATTTCTCCACCTTGGCTGGGCATCAGAAACACTGGAGAGCTTTAAACAAAATCCCAGATCCAGCCTCGGAGAAACCACAACAGAATCTCCAGGGGTGGCAGTTCCACACAACTGTATTATATTAGAACTCTCTCAAGTGCCTCTGCTGTGCATCTGAGAGCCCCTGGCACAGTGGACAAGAGGAGAACTCTGAAACTAGACTTCGGATTCAAATCCCAGCTCTACTGCTTGAGTAGCTGAGGGAACTGAGTAAGTAGCTCAGGCTTACTTGGCTCAGTTTCCTCACCTTCAAAATGGGGATAATAAGGGAACCCATCTCATCACTCAGACACAAGGGCTGAAGAAGTTAATAACCATTAAGCACTCAGAACAGTGCTTGGCACATAGTAAATTTTGGAAGATAGAGGCATTTAGTCATTTGGAAATTTCTTTCAGCCTCATTTAAAGGAGAGGAAGCTAGATAAGAAACCCAAGGAAAAATTATTAACAGACTTTCAGGGCAGGCCGGAAAGTTTGGACTCTATCTTGAGAGGGCTGGATCTCCCCTGGTAGCATGTCAGCAGAGGTGTGGCACCTCCTCAAAGAAGGTAGCTGGGCCTTATGTACTCCTGCCTCCAAGAAGGTTTGGGTGCCAAGGGTGAAACCCGAAGCTCTCTGCAGACATCTCCTGTGCCAGCCTTTGCTCCAGGAGTGTCTGAGCTCCTTATCAAGGTAACAGTAGAAATGGAAGAGCTGGAAGTGAAAACTTTGGTGTCCTCATCTAAAAGTAAGAAGGGCTGGCAAATGATGGGAGCACTCTAGGGGTAATAGCAAAGGAACAAGGTGAAAGAATATGATTACACATTCTGAGGTGATGACCATGATGCCTGAGGAAGGGGAGAGGCCAGGACTTTGGGATATTGTGCTCTTTGTACACTGGGCACCACAAGCAGTACTCTGTGAAGGACAGGAAGTGCAGGTATCTTCTGGAGTATTCAGCTACTCGCAACTTCCTGAGAGACCATAGCATGGATGATGAGGACAGAATTCATGATGAATGGGATTTCCTGTAGGCCTGGCACAAATGGGGTTTGTGTTGGCAACAGTGTGATGGACACAGGGAGAGAATCTAGTACTTTCATTTGCAAAAGCAGTAGCAATGAGGAGAAAGGACAGGTTCTAGATCTTTCTGAGTAGAATCAAAAAGACATGATGAAAGATTGTGTTGATGGGTATGGAGGAATAAACAGGCTGGAGGATTCTTTTCACCCAAATAGAGGTGAGCAGTAGATTATCAGAGGGAAGACAAGAGTTTGGATTGGAATACGTGGGGCTAGTGAGGTACCCTGGAGGATCTAAAAGGGACAGACAATGAATAAGTTTTGAGTGGACAGAATGAACTTAAAGTAACTAAGGCAAAAAATTATTAGTCAGGATCAGAAATAACCCTGGGGAGGACTGAGGTGAGCAGAAGATACACCGGGCTGGGGACAAGCGAGTACCTAAGGAGGTACTGGAGACAAGATGCCTAACCTAACATGAGAAAAGTGCTAAATAGTGAGAGAAGTGGGCCTCAGATGGCCATCATCCAAGAAGACACCCGACTTGCCATACTGGCAGCAACCACCGGGAAGTCTGACCCCTAGGTCTAATTCCTGCTCTACTGTTGGATGCCCTAGGATGTCCATTTTCCAACCTATAAAATGAGTATTTGTGAAAAACACAACCCACATATATAAACTCTTGCCATGACATTAAAAGAAAAGCTACCTTGGTGAGCAGTCAGATATCTGTTTCTCCTTCTGAACTATCTCCTCCCTTGCTGCCACACACAACTGTCAGCATTGTCTCTTCATTCTCCCAGTGTCCAGCCAGTCAATATGCTTGAAAGTGCTCCTGGAATCCTTTATTAACCTGCCTGGCCCAAAAGGAATCAGAAGATGACAATGCATATTCCAAATGAACAATCAGAACAGAACTTCGGGCACATTGCCAGTTGGCTGGGGCTGTCCTTCTGGTGCAGGACACTCCCTGAAATGCATCAGTGCAGACATCTGCCTTCTCTGCTTGAGGCCAGGCATGCAGGAGGTGAGGAGGGCTTCATGATGCCCAGATGATAAGAGACAAACCATGCTCACTTCAAATCCAGGACTCGGAGTGAGGCTTCCAGAGAAGCTGACTTTTGCAGCAGTTTTGAAGTAAAATTCTAACAATATTCCCAGACACAGGTGATGCCTCCTGGACCAGCAGGGCCACTCAGACCTCACTCAGAGCCTTCCTTGTTCAGACAGCGAATCACTGTTGTACGTAACCCCATGTGAGGTGGGAATCCCAGGTCTGCCATGCTGTTCTAGGTTTAGAACTTCCATTTCTTCACTTTCTTTATTTTTCTCAATTTTAGTTTTTATTAGTACATATTAGCGGTACATAATGATCACATTCCTCACAGGGAGTTGGTACATGTACATGATACATTTCAATTCTTTTTATTTCTCTTCCTCTCCCCTCCCTCTCTCCTCTCTCAAAAAAACAAAACAAGAAATTCTATTTGACTCAGCTATTCCCCTTCTAGGCATCTTCCTGAAAGAGTTAAAGATGTCATATTACAGTGACACACTCATACCTATGTTTATAGCAGCACAACTCACAATAGCTAAATCTTGGAAGCAGCCTGTATGTCCGTCAGCAGATGAATGTGGTATTTATGTACAAGAGTACTATTCTGTCATAAAGAAGGATACACTTGAATCATCCATGGGAAAATGGATGCAACTTGAAGCCCTAATGTTAAGTGAAATAAATCAGAAATACAAGCTTACATATTACATGGTTTATCTTACATGAGCAACAGGAAATATAAATAAAGAACCTCAATTTCGCCATCTCTGAGCTATAAGGCCCTGAGCAAGGCACATTCCTTCTAGCAGTCTTTCTTACTCTGCAAACATGGAATATTAGTTTTACCTCCTTCTTACAGTTAGTGTGAAGGTCAAACCAGTTGTCTCATGTGAGGTGCTTCAGAACAGTGCCTGGAACATGGGATATATTCAATAAACATTCACTGTTTCATTAGCTCCGAAGCTATAGACAGAAATATATTTGATGCTGGCTCAGCTCCTTCCCTGATTCTGCTTGTGTAACAATCGCAAGCGTTCTCACTTCCTTGCCTTTACCTGTCCTGTTGCCTCCCTCACCTGTGTACCGAATGCCTACTCACCCAGCAGTACCCCTCTCACTTTCTCCACCTGAGTACCTAACCTTCTAACCCTCTTCTCTCTCTCTCTCTCTCTCTCTCTCTCTCTCTCTCTCTCTCTCTGTTTCTCTGAACAGAGTCTTGCTATATAGTCAAGCTGGCCTTGAACTCACTGTTTGTAGCTTAGGCTGACCTTAATGTCCAAGTACTTATGATCTTCCTGCCTCGGCCTTCTTAGAGTCACTAGTCTCTGGTAATTTTTTTCCCCTTTCTTACAAGACCTTTTAGGGTCTATGATACAAACTCTACTATCTTCCTACAAGTTACTAGGTTCTGCGATAGTTCATGGTCATATGTGATGTCTGCCCAATACAATATGAGCTCTTTGATATTTGGAACTCACTTTATCTTTTTGCTCCCCTTCAGAATGAGGGCTGAGAAGTAACTAGTGATTGATAAAACTAAAGAACAGGGCTGAGCACGGGTGCTGATGGGCCTAACTCCCGTCCCAGGCATTCTCTTCTGACCAGTGCCCACTCCTGCATCCCGACTGTGTCTTCCTCACAGCTCACAGTGGGATCCTCTGTCCTATTTGGTGCCAGCATTGTTGGCTCAACACTCTTTCCCCAGCTCAGCCCTCCCCATGGCCCATCCTCAAAGCATGTCCTTCCACAGGAATCACTTCCACCAGGTCCAATTAGTGGTAGGCTGCACAACAAAAAATAGAGTAATCATCTGTCTCAAGCTGTTATTTCTTTATCCTAGTTGGGGTTGCCCTCTTTCATGTAAACATAGAGCATCACAAATGCTATAAATGTCATAAAAGAGAGAATCCTTCTGACCACAGGCTGGGAGGCAAGTGCCAACGGGGCAGGCAATCTCTATACCCACTCCTCCAGAATCCAGAACCTCCCACACCTCTGGTGCTGCCACATGGAGACATGGTTGTTTGTTGGTTTATTTATTTATATAGCTAACACTGCTGACCCTTTCTCTGAGCTGGGCCTGCATTAAGTTCCATTTGAGATAGCTAAGATGGCAACCTTGGCTTCAAAGGCATTCACAGGCCAGTGGAAAAAAGCAGATGTTTTCATAAACAATTTAAACCAAATATGTGTGTGCATGTGAATTTATAAGTGATACTTCCAGACATACACAGAGAAAGAGGGGGAAACATCGAGAGACAGAGAAACAAAGAGAAAAGAGTTTGAGCTAAGAAAGATATGTGCAAAGCTATTGAATTGCCAAAAAAAGAAAGTTCAACAAATCTCAAGACAGTGGAATCAAATGTTACGTGGTTAACAATTACAGTTGTTATATAGTTAGAGACTTTCACATACCACAAACTAAGCTAGGTGTTTCTAAGTACTATCATGACAACATAACTTGCAAGGTAGATCTCCATATCCCCATTTTATACACAAGGAAATTGAGACTCAAATAGTTAAACTTATACCAGATCATGTGTTGAAGTGATAGAGTTAGGATTGGAACCCAAGTTTCTCTGACAACTAAGCCCAAACTTTGCTTCATACTGCACAGCAGAAAAATCTAAAGTATCTAGGTCAAGAAATGCATTCACTGAGCAAATACTATTGATGGCTCAGCTCATATCTCACAGCCAGGCCCTTAGATAGAGCACAGCCATAGTGTAGCTCCAGCTCTCAGGGCCACAGACCAGCCCTGGAGTCAGGCAAGGAAACACACATATGCCACGGGGAGAGGCACTGTCATCTGGCATTGACCAGCCCAGAAGGTTCCCGGGGAAAAGCCATGTCCAAGTCTGACCACATCTTGAGTTACAATGGGAATTAAGCAGAGACAGATGATCTTCTAATCAGAACCTGGGGCCCAGGGCAGAGAAAGGGTTAGTCCAGAAATCACAGGTGATTGAGGGTGACTACAGGTCAGAGTGCAGCCTTTGATGCATACCGAATACCATCGCGGAGGGATTCTTGACATTTGCATTTCAGCTAGAGAAATAACTCTGCCATACCCCTAGGAGACGTGTGCTATTTGGCCAAGACAATTAAGCACATTCACCACAATTCCATTCCACCTATGGCTCTACCAGAAATTCTGCAATGTGAAATCTGGAATATTCAAGGACGATTTTTTAATGTGTGGGAGGGAGGATGAAGCTGCTGCTCTGAGCAAGAACACTGGTTCTGTAGATGAAAGCAAGACCTTCCTCCCTCACTTGACCTCCATGCCCTTTATACATAACAGCCTGGACCCTCATGCTGCTGTGGGGAGGACCACAGGGGCGCCTGGGTCACTTGGAGGTACAGCTCAGCTTCTCTGGGATCCTCAGATCTGCTTTCAAGCCAAAGGGACAGAATATCCAATAAACAAGTCAGGGGACACAGGCATGGTGGTCCTTATTCTCACCACAGTGCTGCATGCTCTAGCTGAAGCTCTTGGGAGGTCATGTACTCACTCTCAGATTCTGTTTCTTCGCATATGAAAGGGGCTATCAATTAAAGGCTCTGCGTGTGTTGTAAGAGTGAGAGAAATGAAATCCCATGCAACGGGAGAAGCATGGTTCTTGTTACACTCTAAGGAAGGGTTCCACACATAGCAGTAACTGCAACTGCACTATTGTTGTTGTTACCCTTCTAATCTGTGCTCGCTTCTCCCTATTACCAAAAGCTGCTTTTGTGAACTTATTCTCCCCAGCCCATCTCCCTTGCCTGTGTCACTATCACTTAGTATTCTACTTTGGACAAATTCTGTCTGCTGTCATTCTCTTAAAATTTCCACTTAAAATTTTCTCTCCAACTTGATCAAAAGGTCACTGAAGAAGAACAAGGATGGAAGGGGCCAGAGGATGTCTTCTGCAGTCTGCTCAAGAAGCTTCCAGAGAACCAGGCCAGGCTCTGGGCACACAGGTAAGTATCACAATAATTGATGGTCTGCTCTAAAGGATTGTCCTAAACAACCCCTAGGCCTGAAAATTGAGAACTGAAAAGTCATCGTGTACCAGGTCCTTGAGATCGTGAGACCACTGCTATTCTGGCAAATTTTGCACAAATCTTCAGGTACTTGCCTAGATTGCATGTTTTTCTTTATCTTGAATAAGACATATCTTTCTAAGCCCCAGAGACTTCTTGGGTCCAAACTGCCATCCCAGCTTTGTTCATAGAGCACATGCATGTAATCTGATCTGTTCAAGGAATTCATGAGGTATTTGTCTTTTTTGAATAGCCCAGATACAAGGGGTGAAGAGAAAGGGTAATAACTACCTGTCCAGGATATTATTTCTGAAATTGGCAATATGTTTGCAGGGAAAATGAACCGATCGTATGAAAACTCCAAACAGTTGTCTGAGATTAGCTACTGGATCTCCTATAGCAAGAATCAAGAAACATAAAGACAGAGGATGCTGTGAACCACAAACATGACATCTTATGCCAGCCCAAAGCTGGGAGCATACACCTTGAAAGAGCTCTCCAGGGGACACATTCAAGTCTGCCAACCAGCTTGGTGCCATGTCTCCCAATTTTCTTCTATAGGGATACAGAAGCATATAGAAGGAAAAAAACTATTTTTATTCAATCTACTTCACATGCTTTCCTGAGGGGTGTGTGTGTGTGTGTTTGTGTGTGATGGGACTAATGATATGAACCTTAAAAATAACAAAGTTGGAGGCAGGATGCATTATATCAAAAGCATATAGCTTTATTATCTCAAGTGTTCTTAAGAGATTGTATGATTTAGAAATGTAAAATTCAACTGCATTTTAATAAAGTCAGTCCTGTAAATACTAACTAAAGTATAATAATAAAATGTCTCTGTGGTGATCAAACATGCATTTATCTTTTTAAAAAGCAGCAAAAGATGCTCTTTGCAGCCTCCCAGTGGTTGGAAGGGGGAAGAAGAGAGCGAACAGGAGGAATTCAGACTGAACTCTCACTCCGCAGAGTCAGTGAACTTTTTACACTGGAAAGACAAATGGCTGGTTTTTAACCAGGAAGTTGATACGTTCTAAGAGAGAAAGATGAAAGATGTTAATTAAAATGTACATAATCATTCACAAAAAAATGCATCATTGAGAGCCTGGAGTTTTTTCTTTTTTCAACGTTCTCTTTCTTTCATCTTTCACCTTTCCCTTCTGACCTAAGAGCTCAGCAATGTGGCCTGCACACAGGGTCTTCTTCCCCAAAGACTTCTCCCCTGGCCTTCACCTGCTGCAAGCGCTCGCTCTCTCACTCTCTCTCTCTCTCTTTCTCTCTCTCCTTTGAAGAATCTGCTTATAAATATGCTATTTGCTCTGCTACAAAGTGATGGAAAATCGCACCCCCTCCCCCATGTAATTTGGCTGCTTTACAAAGTGTTTTCATTAGAGAAGGAGGGTAAAAGGTTTGGAAGCTCATTGTATTTTATTCTATTTTCACCAAAACAGCCTCTCAGATTGGTCCCTTTGTATCAGCGACTCCTTTACCACACCAATCTTAAGATATTTTCATAATGAGTTTTTCCGTTGTCTTTCAAAAACTAAGAAGAAAAGAAAATGCCTGTCAACCAGGAGGAAAAGGCTGGAACGAAACAGGATGCTTGCTTATAAAGTCTTGAAAATTATGTCACTAATAATATATATGCGGATATTGCAAACAGAAACTCCTCTATTCTTATCACTCCCAAATTACAGAAGAGGTAGTTCCTAAAGCCCAGACTAGGCAACTGTCCGCCTCTGGATCTCTCCACCCACCAGGGGTAACTCCACCTGGTCTGCATACCCTTGCCTGAGCTACCGGTAAACCGTAGTTCAAAGCCAGCCTCTGAATTAGGTCGCGCTAATAGGCAGCTGTTTTCCCACAGGCGCAAACCCCTCGCTCTCAGATGCTCTCCAGCCAAGGTTCCAAGGACCACCCTTATTGTCACCGTGCAGATCTGGCTACAGCCCACAAACCAAACGCACGCCCTTCTTGTCAACAGCGCAGAGAATCAACAAGTTATCTCTAGGCTGAGCGCTCCAGCTTGGATCTGCTACAGTCGCCCCTGCGCCCACCGTCACCACCACCCTCACCCAGGCCTGCCTCCCCAAGCCTCCTCATCCCCAGCTAGCACGTGATTTGTCTCAGACCCGCCCTCCAGGCACCCTCATCCCAGCGCTCCTCCCGGCGCTCCAAGGCAGCTGTCAAAGTCCGGGGATCTCCAGCTTCTAAGCCAGCCTGACAGCCCCGGGCGTTCTTTGGGATCTAGCTTTTTTTCTGGGTAGAAGGGCGGGGAGGTCTAGATCTTCAAACCCACGGAGTGAACGAGGGAGTGGTGTCAGGTTCTGTGCCTCGGACCTCAGGAGCCTCAGCGGAGTTGGAGAGGCAGTGGGGAGCATCATATCGCGCACTTGGTCCAGACTGCTGCCCACGGGGGGGGGGGGGGGGGCGTTCCCAGGGGAGCCAGAGCTGTCCTCTGGGAGCCAACCGAGTGCTAAGCGGCGCTTCCCTGGAGCCTGCAAGTTTCCATTCCTTCTTCGACCTGGGAGAACAGCCACAGCTCGGCTCGCTCCGGAGATACTGTGTTGAGCCTTCCCCCGGGCACGAGAGACACAGGCTCTTTCTCCCCCCGGCTACGCCAGCGCCCCGCTCCCGCTGCCCCTGGGACGCAATCCTTGACACGGCACAGACCGCCCCCAAAGTTGTCTGGACTCCCCAGACCTCGCTTTCTCCTCAGTCCCTGGACCCCACCCAGGGGCTGGGCCTGCAGCACGGAGCGCTGAGTTGGGGATCCGTGGGCGCACAGAGGCCAGAGCAGCTGCGGTGAGGGAGGGCGGGCAGTTCCAGCCGGAGCCTGGATCTCACCCGTCCGCACCCTCTCGCCGCCCCGCCTGCCTCCTGCGAGCGGAGGAAACTTCCCCAGCACCCACCTTTGGCCGCAAGGAGGCGGCGCCGCCGGCTGTCCCCGCGGCTGTCCCCGCTGCCGTCGCCGCTCCCCACGGCCAGCGCCAGCAGTAGCGGCACCCAGCACAGCCTCCCGGGCAGCATCCTCGCTGCCGAAGCCGCCTTCGAGCTGCCGCCGCCGCCTACTTCCCGCGCCGGCTCTCGCCTCCCGGTGTCCCCGAGCCACGGGCCCCTTTCGGCGCCGCCGGGTGCGCCTCGGTGCCCTCGCCGCCGCCGCCGCCGCCACGCTCGGCCTCCAGTGCCCTCTGCCGCGCCGCGCGCTCGCCAGCAGCAGCCGCGCTCACTGGCGCGGACCCAGAGCGGCTCCGGCGCTCACCCCGAGACGGTCCTTGACGTCACGAAGGGAGGGAGGTGGCTCGTGCATATTCATGAGACGCGGACACGGCGCCGGGCTCCGCGCTTCGTGCCCGGCGACTCAAGCCCCCAACTTTCCTCACCCCACCCACCACGCCGAGCACTACCCAGTCCTCCTGCCTCAGTCGGGGGAGCTAGCTCCCAAAGGAGTCTCGTGGGTGGCTTCAGGGAGCCCTCTGGCCCTGGAGCCCCTCACCAGCTCTCCTAACAGCTGCTGCAAGGATGACGGGCTGCTCTAGAAAGTGATCGCCCGGGGCCTGAGGGTCGTCTAGGGGGGAAAGGGGACCGGACCCTGCTCTGCCTGCCCTTTGAATTGAGATCCGGGCGAAGGGACGGGCGGGCTTTGCTGTGGGTCCTACCCTTGGCTAGGTCAGTGGACGCTCTCTGCCTCCTGGTCTGGGGAGGGCGCCAGGCGCACACCAGTGCTGGAACTGCTAGGAGTTGTCGCGCAGGGAACAGCGATTTGGACCTGGTTGACAGAGGCCAGGCTCTGCACCATCTCGAAGAAGCAGGGCAGCAGGGATTCTCAGGGGTTGATAGACCCGCTGAATCAGAAAAGGTAAATTTGGGTCTCAGTTGGGACCACATTTAAACTTCCCTGCAAGAAGTCAGCATCTTTCTGTTGTCACTGCATCTCCAAGAGCAGGACACTTAATGTTGGGCCTCCTAAAATCTTATGCCAGACAGTATTGTCAGATCTCTGAGTGCGGGGACCAGGCACATCTTGGCATCCTCAACCACCCCCAGTCACAAAAAGATCACAAAGCTACTCAGAATAAATCCTTGACCATATTTACATATATGTAGAACCAATGACATATCAAGTTTCATAAGAAGTTACTTTGGAAATGAGGTAAATGGGGAAATATAGAAACAAATAAAATTTATTTATTCATCTATTTTGCATTGACTCAAAGTGTTTCCTAAGCGCCTAAGAGGGTTGTCTTGTCCTGCCAGTAAGAATTAGATTAGTAGGCAATGGAAACAGTCAACTCAAAGTCTGTGTTCTCCCTCTAAGAAGCAAGAGAGGGCTGTAAAAGCAATTACAATCCCTTGTAAATGTAATGGTCCTGCATGTTCTTTATGTTGCTAGATGCCAGTGTATACAAATCAATTAACAAAATGTATGCATTGCAACAGTGACTCAACAGCATCATATAGGTAATAAGTATACTGTGGGGTACTCAACAAAACCATAAAATCTATTAACAGCCCTGGGGCTGCTCAGCCTCCTGTACCACTCTGGAAGCACACCCAGAGCGTGCAGTTACAAAAGCAAACTTCAGCATTTCAGCCACCAACGGGTGCTTAAGGACAACCACAAATCACAATGGCTGCATGACCAGGAAAGATTCATCACCTCACTTTTCCTTTAACTTACAATTCAACATCTGTGCTATATTCTTGTCTCACACATGAGGACACGGAGGCTCAAGGATGTTAAGCTACTTCTTTGCCCAAGGTCAAAGAGCTAGCAAGTGCCCCAGGCCAACACGGAGACCTTGCCTTTCTTGGATTTTGTTACCATTATCCAGAAAGGGCGCCATGAAGAGGTAGAACCTGACCCAGGCAAAATCAGGGAAGCCAGTAAATGGAGAAGGATCATAAATTTGATTCATTTGCTTCCATTTACATTCATCTAATTCCTTATCAGCTCCCCCTTGATTTTCTCTAATAAGTAGACCTACCTTACTGACTTGTCTGTACTATCCCTGATGTCATTAAACTGGGGCAAACATTTTACATGAAATTTCAATTCAGACCAAAGAGTGAGAAGGGGGAAAATAGAGCTAAATGGAAAATAGTTTCAAGTAGTAGAACACCAGAAATGAACACAGCAGAGAAAAACACCAGGGGGCAGACCTGTGTTCAACAGGCAGAAAGTTGTCAGCCTCCATCTTTTCCTCTACAGATGAGGTTAAGAACAATGCATATCGAGGTAGATCAAGTGCACTAATGACACTATTTGTTATGCCTCCCTGAATCTATTTACTATGGAGGTGCCCTCCCACCCCAACTTAGAACTTGGCTGTGTGATTTACTTTGGCCAGTGGTACAGTAGAATGCATGTTTTCTCTTTCTTTTGCATGCCACTGCCATGAGAACAAACCCAGGCTGAACCTGCAGGAAGGTAAGAGACCACATGAAGGAGAGCTGAGATGGCCCATTTGGCCATGGCCACTTTAAATTGGTCAGTACCAACTGACCCACTAGTGGGCAACAGATACATGAGCAAGCCCACCCAGCCAAGATCAGCCAAGCCTGGCCCACCTCAGAATTGCTCATTTGACTCAAGATAAATACTAAATGGTTGTTGCATTAAGGCACTATATTTGGGGGGTGTCTCAGTCACTTTCTCATCACCCGAACCTTAACTTAAAGGAGGACACCTACAACTTTAAGGAGGAGAGAATAATTTTGGCTCACAGTTGTAAAGGGCTCAATCTTTATGTGGTTGGCCAGCTCCAAGGCAGAAATGTCATGGTAGAAGGGCCTGGGCAGAGGAAGATTGCTTGTGTCATGGAAGTCAGGAAGCAGAAGAGAAAGGAAGAGCCAGGAAGGGAGATATGCACTTCTAGGTCAAGCCCCCATTGACCTGCCTCTGACCAATACATAACCTCCTAACCAATAAATAACCTGCCTCTAATAAATAAATAACCTCCTATCTGCAAGTAAGCTAAGAATTCATCAGTGGACTAATCCGCTGCTGAGTATAATGCCCCATGATCCAATCACCTTCCAAATACTTTAAGTTTTGGGGGGACAACCAGACCTAAACCGTAACAGAGGGAATTGATTAAGCAGTGTGACATCTGATATATCAGGGTCATTACAAGAAGCAAATTAGAAAATATGGATGAAACACTCAGTATGTTGTATATAGCCAATGTTCAATAAATGTAAAAAATGTAAAAATGTCTTCTTTTTTTTTTTTTTTTTTGGTACCAGAGATCGAACTCAGGTCCTTGCACTTGTGCAGCCGGTGACGAAACCACTGAGCTAAATCCCCGGCCTTGTCTTCTTCTTATTCCTACTTCTCAAGTGTGAAATTCCAATCACAACCCTGAATTGGTTCACTTGGGGAAAAGGTGACAATGACCTTGCTTAGAGGGAAAGCAATGAAGTTCAGCATTAGAGATACTCAAGCCACAAGAGCTTCAAGTCCACGCCATTTGTGTGGAGCACTTCTGCATTGTCTGCCAGGCCACTGCAGATGCAAAAAATCAGATCAAGCACCTAGAAGTTAATGAATCTCCACTCACACATTGGCTTTGGAGGTTGTATATTCCATGCCTCTTTTCATCCTTTCAACAAAAGGTGTGATTTGCCCTACTTTATTATAATCAAATTACGGGCTCAGAAAGTTTGGGTAACTAATCCACATTCACATAATTGTGCAGAATATCAATTCACCTCTGCCAAATTTCATTTTTGCCCCACATAGGATTGTTTGGGGAGAGGCATGGAAGATAAATAAACAATAAATTTTTTTAAAAAAATTTATCCTTCATTGCTTCTGAATAATGACCATTTAAGTAGCTAATTATCAAATTTGTATTTGATAGTTACAAAAATGGAGACACAAATTTCTAAATTTGTTAAATTTGCACTCCTTATTCTTGACTCTTATAGAATGTTCGTTTAAAGGCCTGTTCAAAAACTGGTGAGCCGGATGATGTAAGGTCACTGTCAGCCCCAAATTCAGGTCTCTACCTGCAAGGTAATAATGAATCTCAAGCAATTTATCTGGGTCAATAGTTTTTAATAAATAAATAACTCCTCCATTCCACAAAAAAGAGCCTAACAGGAACAGGTCTCTCATAAGCACAATCAGTCCCTCTCATTTTCACCAGGGTCATTAATGGTTTGCCCAATTAAGCACCAAAACACAGCCCCTGAATAATTTAAGCTGCAATAAATGAAGAAAATAAATAAATTATACCTACTTGTGGAAACTTATTTTTTAATAGAAAACTAAACTGAGGCTTTCTGCAAGACCCAAATTTAATTCTACTAAGTGTACTTAGATTTTTTTAAAAAGCTTGAAAAGATAATACTAAAAGAATAGAAGCCATTTATTGTTCCCCTGTCCCACACTGACAAGTAACACTAGGCCTTCGTGACCTGGGAGCCACTGGGTGAGTTACAGAATTTTCAACATTGCTTTCAGAAGTTTGGTGCTAGGACAGATATTGCTGCTGCTGCTGCCACCAAGGCATTGTTTTGTTTGTTTGTTTATTTGTTTAGCTTTGTTTTGTTAAGTTTAAGCATTCTTTTCAGAACGGAATCAGAAAACCTTGTTCAAAACCAAATCTAGTTCATGTTCTACATTGTTAACTTAAGCCTCAGTGTTTTGTGTTAGGCAAGGAAGAATTCCCTGACCAAAAACCTAAGATGTCTAATTACAGCAAGGCATCATTCCCAGACACTCTCCTGCACTTTCCTTAGATCTTTATACCCTGTGGTATTTTTTGTGAAAAGAGCCGTAAAATTCAGTGACACTTCTCCCATAGGGAGATGGAATCTCTTGGTGAGTATGAACAGCCTTAAACCTGAGCAAAGCCTCTACCAATAGATTATGGTAGCAGTCATGCTATGTGATTTCTCAGACTAGATTATAACAGCAATGCAGCTTCTGCTTCTTTACCAGAATACTCACATTTAAAAGTCAGAGCCATCATGTAAGAAGTCCACCTACCTGAGGCCACTATGATGGGAGGATCACAGGCCATGTGGAAAGGCTACGTGTAGATGTGGTTCCCAGCCCTACATACCTAAGTGCAACATTTAAGTCATCCCACAACCTCCAGATAATTCCATCAACCCCACCACGCAGATGTTCAGATCTTCCTAGCTGAACCCTTGGACATCATGGAACAAAGTCAAGCTATTTCTACTATGCCTTCCCTGAGTTCCTGACCCCCAGAATCCATGAATGTAATCAAATGGTTGTTTATGCTACTGAAAGGGATGGTTTTAAATGCCTCAAGATTAACTAGGATATACTTATTCTCATTTGTTTCCTACAACACAGACTGGGAAAAGGAAAGTATGTTGAGGTAAGTTATATGTAATTAGTCCCATTTTCTAACTCAAATATTGAGACTTGTAGAGGCCAAGAAAACAAATCAGTAGAGCTTAGTGGAAAGAGAATGACTTCTACAATCACACAGGCCTAGGTTCCAAACCTAGCTCTGCTGTTTTGTAACTATATTTGTCTCAAGAAAACTCCTTACTCTGTTTGAATCTCAGTTTCCTTCTCTACAAACCAGAATTAAGGAACAAAGATTGGTTGTAGAATTAAGTGAAATGTAAACTGCTAAATTCTTTCCCTGACAGATGATAGGAGCACAGTAAATACAGTACTGATAGTTGTAATGGGCATTCACCTGGGGCTACACATGTTGTTGGTGGCCATTCTCCTAACTTAGTATTTGGTGTTTTCTTTCCAGGTGAAATGTAAACAGATAGAGACACACAAGGAGACACACTAGACCTAGCTGCACCAGCAGCCCCTTTGCCAGCAATGCCATAGGAAGCAGCAGCCATGTCCCCAACCAGAGCACTTCAGATGTGTTATGTGTACCTATATCCATTTGCTTTGTCATTCCAGGTCTTTGCTCCACTGAAGATGGATGAGAAGGAACTTGACATTTACTGAGCATCTACTATGAGCCAAGCATTGTACATTTTACCTCATCCAATTCTCCAAAAATTTAGAGAGGAAATTTATCATTCCCATTGGGCATCTAGAGGAATTGAGGCTTAAAGAGATTTAGTGACTTGCTCGATAACATTAAGGTATATACTTCTGTAATAAAGGAGCTGAGATTTGAACTAAAGTGTGTCTGACTCTGAAGCAATGTTTTTCCAGCTAAGCAAGGTAATGTGTCCAGCTTCCACATGGCTAAATGTAAGGTTTATATAAAGATTAAGTGGGCTGCCCTCATTCCTCCTGACTATAATCACAGTCCAAGTGTTATAGGGCAGTGCTTACATTTCAATGTTCTTTCCCAGATTAGAGTCCTGTCTCCCCTTCTTTCTGCCAGTACTGACAGTTCTTCCATGAGGCTGTTTCTTACTCTTTCTTTCCTTTCTCTTCCTACAGTCTTTAACTTAGCCCCATGTCCTATCTCCTGGCCCATTTCTTCCATATGTGGTTTTCATGTAACCAGCTGCTCAAGCATCAGTACCTGCTCTTCTTCACTGCTTGGACAGTCTTCATGGCTCCCCATGACCTATAGAATAAAGTCAAAACTCCTTAACCAGAATTGAAGGCCCTCACCAGCCTGGACTCAATGTCCATTGATAACCTGACTGCTGTGACTCCATTGTGTGTGTGTACTCTGCTCCAGCCAGGTGTCATCGTTGTTATCAAAGGGGACCATGCCAGTCTTGCTTCTACCTCTTTGCTCACTCTATATCTTCTCTCATGAGCTAGATTTGAACCCTCATTCATGTTTTAAAGTTCTAACCCCTCAGTACTTCATAATGTAACTGCGTTTGAAGATACAGTTTCTTCAAACGTAATTAAATTAAAATTAGGTCATTAGGACTGGTCCTAATCCAATATGACCAGTGTCCTTAGAAGAAGACAAAAGTTAGGCATGCAGGTTTAACAGAGGGAAGTCCATGTGAAGACATGGAGAGAAGATGGTCATCTACAAGTCAAGGAGAGAAGCTTTAAAAGAAACCAAACTTGCCAACGCTTGCTCTCAGACTCCTAATCTCCAAAATTGTGAGGAAATAAGTTGTGTATGCCACTTGGTCTCTGGTTCCTTATTATGGCAGCTCTGCAAACTCAGCCATCTACCCACAGCTTCTCTCTTTCCCCTGAAACATCTCACTCCATGCCACCTCCAGCAGAAGTCTTCCCCACCTCTCCAGAACATGTTTGTCTTAAAAATCCTCAAGTGGCTCCCCATCACATTTCAGATAAAAGACAAACATTTATGTCTAACTGACAAAATCCTACCTCATTGGCTTCTGCCTGCTTCTTGACCATGCTTTCCTCGCGCACTTGTGTTTGTTCTTTTGAACATACAGGTTCTTTTCTGTCCCAGGTTTGAACCACTTCCTGGAACTGTACTTCCCTCTTATCACATGGCATTCAGGTCCCATTCTGAATGTCACCTCTTCAGGTAACACTTGGTCACTCTCTGTATCATTGCTATCTTTCAATTCTCTGACTCACTCCTTCCTGATATTCTCTTCTGAATCTACTTATAAATGCTCATTAATTTCTAGTATCCTCCCAGTAGAAAATAAACTATAAGAGAGAAGCAACTTGGATGCCTGGCACATAGATGTGGATGATTATTTGTTGAATGAATGAATGGGTGCCTTCTCTGAACAGAACATCATTTCTCCATCATGCTTTTTTGACTGTTTTACCAAATATTCTATGGTAAAACTACTTAAATATATACTCTTCTTATAAAAATCTAGAATTTATATTTGCATGTAGCTTGAGCATGATACTGAAAAGTTCTTACTGGGGAGGTAGAATGCTGAGTGAAACAGCATTGTTTGGATAGCATTTGCATTTTCTGCATGAGGAAATGTAAGCAGAGGGTTTGCATCACTGGCTTAATGTCACATGGTCTGGACTAGATTCTCCTTCTCTTGAGTTCTGGTCCCAGCTCTTTCTCTTCACTGCATTCTGCTAGATAGTGAGGGTCAATAGCATATAAACACCAGTGCTCCAAATGCCTGAAGCTGACTGGAGTCACAAAATGCCTTCCACACAAAATGCCCCCATGAGAAGTTCCCTGTGAAACAGAGGTAAAGGGATAAATATTCATTTTCTTCCCCAGTTCAAATAAAGAATCTGTCTGTGCCTGCTCTTCAGAGCCTCCCAGTCTGAGGATGACAACCTGACCAGCCAGACTGCTCTGAGGAAACTGTTTCACCTAAGTAATTTTAAAATTTTATATTTTTCAATTTCTTAGTATTTAAGATAATTTTTCCAGGTTGGCATACTTATGTGTAATGAATCATGTGTCCAAAGGGGACAGGATATATTATATCACCTTATACGATGTTCTATCACATCTAGGAATGTCAGAAAGCAATGTAGAGTGGATGGCCCATGATAAATGGTATGTATTTGCCAGCAGAGGAACTGAAGGACATTAAAAGCTTGATGTCATGCCTAAATGGCAAAGTGTGGCTCCATTCCTGCTTTAGTTCATGAGTAACTGAATATTAGAAGCTGACTTTATTGTAAAAGATATCCAGCTATTTTTTGGATTTAGAGCTTGTGAATGAATACTCTTAAATCAGACCACTAAACCCCAAACTGAATAACATTTCCTTAAAATTGGTCTACAGTCTGATTTAATACTGCAGCTACCAGGGGGATGGCGTAGAATTTTCAAAGAGCAGCTACACAAACAATGATTCAGGATTTTGAAGATTTATATAATACAATTCACATACCTGAATGTGAAATTTTGTACTTGCAAAGAAAGATTAAGACTTCTATTAAACTCTCCACAGAAATTGATTAGGTACCTATATCTTTAAAGTGTTTAAAACAGGTCTGTAATTAATAAATTCTTTTAAGCCAAGCTGTTATTCAAGAGCGAATAAGAAATAAAGACATTTTCACACAGCCAACCAACAAGCCCCTATGGAAGGAAACTGTAAGATCAAAGAAGTAATAGTGAACAATAAAAAATATATTGAACAATCTAAAGAAGATCTAAACAACATGATAAAAATAATAATTAAGATAATGAGTGGCCTTGATGGCATATAATCATAATAGCAACAAAATACTGGACAAAAATAGCATGGATACTATAATGGCATGACCAGGATTAAAATAGTCTAGACTCTATGTATTGTTCAAAAGGAGAGTGGAGACACAGAATAGTTGTAGTCTGCTCTTGCAAGTGTTCTTAAATTTTTTGAGAATAAAGTATTAAAGATTAGATATAGAACAAAACATTCCAAAAAATTAAGGAGATTAAGGTACATGAAATGAAACTTGATCCATCGAATAAATGATAATAATAGAATAAAAAGGAAGAATAGAAAGGGCAGATTTATTTCAATAAAATAAATTTCTATGATAATCCAAACATACCATTACTAAATAGAAAAAATAAAACATCTTTTATAGATATTTCAAAGTTATAAATTTTTGGTTTTGTTTTTGTAGTACTGGGGGTTGAACCCAGGACCTTTATTCTGAGCTACATCCCCAGGTCCATTTTTTATTTTATTTTAAGACAGGATCTCGCTAAGTCAGTAGTAAATTGTTCAGGTTGTCCTTGAACTTGTGACCCTCCTGCCCTAACCTCTCAGAGTGCTAGGATTATAGTCGTGTGCCACCAAATCTAGTTCAAAATCATATAGTTTTTAATGTTGACATATGCTATTTGTAAGTGACATATTTAAATTATGAGGGCACAAAATGTTAAAATTTATAATATGTAGAGGTCTGTGCCTATTTATACTTATACGTGTACATGTGTAACTACACACACACACACCTGTATATCTCCTAATTTGTGTTTTTTTAAAATTTCCAGATAAAATAGAATTTAAGGCAAAAACATATTACTAAAAATAATGAGAGTCACTATAAAAAGGTAAATTGTTCAATTTTCCTGAAAGTAATTTTCATCTTCCATGTACTTAATAACATGATCTTAAATATATAAAGCAAAAATGTATACAGACTAAAAGACTCAAATGAACAATTACAATAAAAGACACTAATGTACTTCATTTTGCAATTTCTAGGTTAAACCAATGAAGTTTAGTAAGAATGGAGAAAATTTGAGCAATGCTATTAGTAATTCTGCTCAAATAGGCAAATTTAAGTGCAACTATTAAGAATTAAAGGCAACAATTTAATTTTCAGGCATAGTTGGATATTTGCAAAGCAAGTTCCAACAAATAGCAAGGAACCTTATACCATGTAAACAATATTTTTATTACCATCATCCTAAGATAAAATAAAATGTTAAAGGTTTTAAAAGGCTCACATTTTTGGAAATTCAAAAGAATGTCTTACAAATGGTTCATGGAGCAAAGAGAAAGTGAAAATAGAAATTTAAAAAAAGACCTAAACAATAGTGAGAATACTAGATATTAACACTTTAAAAAAGAAGCTAAAGTAGTACTTAGAAATAATAGCCTTTAGTGCTTATCTTGGAAAGAAGAGAATCTAGAGATTTTTCAGTTGAGCACCCAACACAAAAAGTTAGAAAACGTACTTAGAAATAGTACTTAGACTGTGTGATACACAGAAATAATAAGTGGAAATGGAACAGATAGAAAGCCCAGGGATAGACATACTCGTTTATAGAAACAATCTGTGTTTAGAAGTAAATGGCAGCAAGGATGGGATACTCAATCAATAATGATACAAGAATTCCAGGTAAAAGACAGTCTTCAATCTGAAAAGTGAGAAATTATAAATTTTAGAAGACAGTTTCAGAGAACATTTTTTATGATTTATGGGTGAGGAATAATTTCTTAAACACAAAATGCGTAATTATGAATAAGAATATCAATAAATTCAATACATTGAAATTAAGAACTCGTGTTCATCATTTTGACACCAAAAATAAAGTGAAATATGAAGCCATGAAGTTAGGATGGATATTTGTAGCCCTTATAACCGGCAAAGAATTTGTCCTAGGCTATATGAGGAACTTCTATAAATCAAATATGGAATTTAGAAAACAGGGAAGTTAATAAACTGGTAATACAGAAAAAAAATCTGAAAGGCAAATAAACACACAAAAGGATGCTCAATATTACAGGTTGTCAGTGAAGTAGAAATTAAAACCAAAATCAAAAAAATATCATTTCACACTTATCAAATTAGAAAAAAACTTTAAAGTCTAAAAATAGCATATATTGCTGAGAATGAAAGAACAGTGGGAATATTCATGCACTGTTAGTGGGAAAATAATTGGCACAACTATTTTAGAAATCATTACAGGGAATCTACTAAAACTGAATACACATACACTCTATGGTCTAGAATATTAGTTTTGCAGGGCTGCTGTAACTAATCATCACAAACTGGCTGAATGAAAGCAATAAATCTATTCTGTCACAGTTGTGGAAGGTAGAAATCTACAGTTAAGGTGTTGCTGGTGTCTTGGTCTTTGAAGTCTCTAAGGGAGGATCTTTCCTTGCATCTTCCAACTGCTGGTAGCCATGGGTGTTCCTGGACTTGAACCAGCTTAACTCCAATTCTGTCTCCATCCACTTGGAATATTCTCCCTTCTTTTGTGTGTCTTCACACAACCATCATAACCCAGTTCTACTGGATTAGTAGCCCACCCTACACCAGTATGGCTTCATCTTGACTAAATATATCTGCAATGACTCTTTCCAAACAAGGTAATATTCTGAGGTGCGACTTTTTGAGGAGGCAAAATTCCACCCATGAACATCCAGCCATAATTGCTGATTTCATAATTTTTTAAACATACACAAGCATACAAGAACATGCATATTAATGTTCATTGCAACATTTTCATAATTATGAAAATAGAAAAATATAAATATCCTCCAACAGAAGACAAACTCGTTTATATTTACTTTACAGAATATTATGCAGTAGTTAAACTAAACAGAACTCATACCAAATGGAAAAATCAAAATAAATGATGATAAACAAAATATAATTTGGAAATTTCCTTTTTTTAGCAGTATGACTGATTAGGTATTAAAGTAATAGACAAAACAACAGCTTTAAACACATACTGAGCTGATGCAAAATAAGGATTCTGCAAAATCTCAAAAAAAGTGAAATAAGGAACACTTGGAAAAATGTGAACACCAAACGTGGATTTACCCTGAGGGGTTTCACCAACCTGTAGAAAGCATTACATAGAATCTACTAAAATCAAATATACACATACTCTGTGGTTTGTGTGACAAGGGCCCGGCATATGAAGTTTACAACTGAAAGTCTATGTTCCACCCAGGAAACAGTAATTTTACCTTGAGAGTGAATGTGAAACAAAGCAGTCACATATAAAGAAACAGAAAGAGAACTTGTCTAAACTCTCGCTCTGAAATGATGAAAAAATATCTCCCCTGAGCATTCGTAACCATAAATGAGCTCTTTCATGCATTTGTGGATTTAAAATAAAGTTAATGTTGGTTGTGCATTCCAAAACTATTGAAGCAGAAAATTGAAAATAAAGTCCAAGGTAGTGGTACCTAGAGGTGACAGAAACAAATATATACACTGAGAATTAAAACTTCAAAGAACTGCCATAAAATTTGAGTTAACTAAACTTCATGAATTAAAAAACTACATATACGTATACATGAATCTGAACCAGCAGAAACAACAGATAACATAAACAGATATATAAAAGTATCAGATATTGAAATTTAGAGATATAAAAATCTAAATAATTATGTTTAACATATCTAAAGAAATAAGAGAAACTTGAAAAGATCAATAGAATAGAAGGGAACATTAATGACTACCCAAGCAGATTTTAGAAAGAATAAAATACAACTTCAGAAATAAAAATGTAGTTATTTGAAATAAAAAACCAAGCTGGACAAACTAATTAACAAATCATATGTAGCTGAGAAGAGAAGTTTTACACCACAAAATGGACTTAAATAATTATCCAAAGTCCAGGTCAGAATAGTGAGATTTTAAAATATGAAAGGTTAAAAAATATGAATGATAGAGGAAGTATCCCATATAATTGGTATTCCAGAAGACATATGAGGAGACAATATAAAAATAGATCATTTCTGAGAATATCCCGGAGTTGTTGAGACCCAGAGTCTCAACCACAGACATTCTAATAATTTTCAAATGTGAAACCTGAGAATCCAGTAGTAAAAGAAAGCACCCAGAGAGGTCACTGACAAAGAACAATCTGATGGAGACTGCTACGTTAACAATGGGAACCAAAATGCCATGTGCTGAAAGAAGATAACTTTCAAGCTATACCTCAATGCCCAGAAAAATTATCTTTCAAAAATGAAAATGAAATAAAATCATTTTTCAGGCCAAAAAATGTGAAGTGAAACAGTTTATTTCTAGAATTAATCTCATAACAAAAACTGTGAAAGAGTAAAGGAAACAATCCCAGTGGATCTCTGAGTTGCGGGAAGTGATGTGGTGGACAGAATAATGCCCTCAAAGTTAACCCCATCATGATCCTTGGAGCCTGTGAATATACTACTTTCCATGGCAAAGGAGAATTAAGTTTCCAAGTAGAATTCAGGCTGTCAATCAGCTGATCTTAAAACAGGGAGGTTTTCCTGAATTATCTGGGTGGACCCAATGTAATCATAAATGTCTTTCAATGTGGAAAAAAGACAGATGAGGAAGCCAGAGAGAAAAAAAGCACGAGAAGATTTGGCCCAAAATACTGCCTTTTAGACAGAGGAAGAGGGCAATTAGTCAAAGAATGTGGGTACTTTTTCCAAGCTAGAAAGGGGGAAAAATGGATTATCCCCAAGAGCTTCCAGAAAGAAATGCAGCTCTGCCAATGCCTTAGTTTCATACCAGTGAGACTCATTTTAGACTTCTAAGTTACAGCACTGTAAAATAATAATTTTTTTGATTTAGACTAAATTTTTGGTAAATATTTACAACAGCAATAAAAACTAATACAGATAGGGAGTAAATATATTGATAAATATGTTTAAAGATAAATAAGTATTAACAATATAAAATGACTATCAATTTTGAGGGAAATAAGATACATTTTAAATATTGGGTTAAAATGGCACACATTTTGTAGAAAATATATTGGTTAAGGTCTTGTCAGGAGATAGAAACCTCACAATGATTTTAACAAGGAAAATGTAATATAGTTACTAACAGGGAATGAAATATTATGAAATTGGCTAGTAAGACGTGAAGAGACTTATAGATAATATAGGTATAGCATACATAGGAAACAACTATTTCTTCTTGTGTGGCAGTGCCCAAGGAAGAGTTTTCATCTCTCTCTAGGCTGAATGCAAAAATCCTCAGAAAAGGCAAAGCTTGACTCATTGGCTGGAATAGAATCATTGAATTGAACTATTGGTGCTTCAATCCATCCTTTAGAACAGATACCAAAAGAAGCTATAACCAAGGAGCTATGAAGCCTCAGAAATCAGGAAGTACTGAAGGAAGTTGGTGGCTGCTGTTGGAGCAGGGATTGGAAAGGCCAACCTACTGTATGCAGATTTAGTCATAGTGGTCCCAGGGCTGTTGCGTTGGATGAAAATGAGATGTAGGAGATACTAAACTCTGTGGTAATTTGTTAAGTAGGCATATTAAAATAACAGTGAACCACTGAAAAAAGTAAACAGAGATGCAACTTTCAAACAAGCATCAGAGAAAAGTGACATTAGAAAAAGAAAACCAACACTAGTAACAACTGAATCAATCCAAAGGAGGCAAGAAAAGAGAATGGAAACAGAAATAATGGAATAAATGCAAAGCACATAGTTAGAAGGTAGATATAAATACAGATTTTTTAAAATGTAAATTGAATTTCTACTTCACTGAAAGACAAAGCTTGCCTAAATTCAGAAAAAAATCCTGCTGTAGGTTGATTTCAATAGGTATAACTAAAACACACTGTCTAAAACATAAGGATTTAGTAAAATGAAATTCAAAGAATATATAACTAGATACCAAACAAATGCTAACCAAGAGGAAAATTAGCTATATTACTATCCACAAAATAGACTTTCTGGTAAAAGTCACTACATAGGGCCGGGGATTTAGCTCAGTGGTTTTGCCACCTGCCCCACAAGTGCAAGGACCCGAGTTCGATCCCTGGTACCAAAAAAAGGAAAAAAAAAAGTCACTACATAAATATCAATTTTTCAGTTCACAAAGAAGATAATGTAATTCTAAACTTTAGGCTCTTAAATAATGGTGTCTCAAAATACATAAAGCATAAATTTAATAGAACTAAAGAAGTACAAATATTTCCTATTCATAGAGTATCATTTTTATAAACTTCTTTCAGAAACTGACATTAAGAAAACTAGAAATAAGTAATATAGAAGATTTGAGTTGCAAAATTAATAAAATGAATAAAATTGATATTATAGCACAATGCACTGAACAATTAGAGAATATGCATTCTTTTCAAGCACACAGGAATTACCTCTATTAGGCAATACAGTCAATAAAAATTAAATTCAAAAGACTAACATATACTCCATGTAAATACACAGAAGCAAGTAATACAGCAAAGAAAGAAAAATAACATTAAATTTTCATATTTTTGAAATTTAAAGACAACTAAAAGAATCATAAATAAAAGAATGAAACACATTTGAATTGCATGACTGAAAAAACATATTATATGTCAAACCTTTTTGGTACAACTAAATCATTGCTTAAAGGGAATTGGGGCCTCAATGCTTAAATTAGAAAATTCAAATTTATTCACATTTACTGAGGGAAGCATTCAACATAAGAACTCAATAAAAGGACATTAAAATGACTCCATAAATAAGTAAAATAAAAGGAATAGTAAAGATGAAAAGATGAATGAAATAAAAAGGAAACAAAAGATCAATAAAGATAAAGTTCAAATATTGTTTGAAAATACGATTGAGATATGCAAAACTCTGGCATATTGACTTAGGAAAAATGCAAAATACCTAAACTTCATTAGAAGTGAAAAGATGTATGTTCTACAAACAATGAAAATATAATTAGATAATATTATGAATGTATGCTGGTAAAATTTTTAAATGAAATAAATAAATAAATTCCAAAAATTAAAAAATTAAATAAACTCTAAAAAATACATTTCCTTTCAAAATGTCAATGCTATAAAAATATTTTCAGCAGGCTTGAGACTTATTCTACAATAAACAAAAGTAAGAAGGAATGAAAACTGTAAAATGATATTTTACTGGAGCCTAGGTCAATGAAAATAATTTAAACCCATGAGACTTGAAATATTAGAGGAAATATGAATGTAGACTATATGTTAGATAATAGAGTTAAATCAATGTCAAGTCACCTAAGAATAGTAGTAGGAAAACACTTCATAGTACAATGAAATTCTGCATTTAAGGATAAATGTCATAACTAACTGTTAAGTGGTTCAGGAAAAAAAAAAATATATATAGGTACAGTTATCTCTGTGTATGAGAGAGATAAAAGAGATGAGAGATGGAAAACGTAAAAGAAAAAGAGTTCAAATAACCAGGAGAACATAAATGTGGCAACATCTGAGCAATTAGTGAATCTAGATGAAAAGTATGGAAGTATTCATTACTATCTATGAAACTTTTCAGAAAGTTTGAAAAGTTTCAAAATAATTAAAACACAGATTAATTATATAAATATTATACATAATCAAATAAAATAAAGTATTATTAAGAATACTGGCTCAATATAGTAATTGACCCAGTAATTTTAATCTTACCTTTTGGAAAACACCTGGCCTATATAATTTTCAGTGAACACTTTAATAAATTTTGAGAAACTGGTAATTCCAATCTTATGGAAAATTTCCTAAAGAATAGATACAGAAAGAATGACTTCAAATTCTTTTTGAATTTACATAATCTTGATGACCAAATTTGACAAAGGCAATATGGAAAAAAAGTTAAAATGCAAACTTACTCATCAATTTAAATGAAAATACTTCTCTCACCCAGAAAAAAAATTATCAATCTGACTTAACTTATTGAAAAATTAGGGTTTATCTCAGAAATGCAAGGTTCACTTAATTTTAGAAAATAGAGTAATGTAATTTACCACATTAACATAGTTAAAGAATTAAATGAAATGCTAATTTAAAAGATGTAGAAAGGTGTTTTAAAATCCAGTATATATTCATGATTTTTAAAAAGTCTCAGAAAACTTAGATGGGAACTCCCTCACCCTTATATGATGAATATACGTATATCTGCATGTGTGTCTACAAATATATGTGCACTATATATAAATCTGTTGCATATATTATATATTAATATTAATATTGTATTAATATCACATTTAATTGTGAAACTTTGAAAAGTTTTCCCTCTGTTACTGGGAATAAGCAAATATGCCATTCTTACTACTTTTGTTCAGCTTTGCATTAGAGGACTTAGTAAGCATGATTTTAAAAAAAGATAGAAAGATAAGGTATACAGATTGACCAAGAAAAAGAGACATTGCTTACAGATTACATGATTGTAAATGTATAAAGTAAAATACCTATAAATAGACAGAATCAATAAGAGCCTCCAGCAAGATTACTGAAAACAAAAAGCAAAAATCATTTGCCTTTCTATATACTAGCCACAAATAATTAAAAATGAAAAAATTTTAAAACATCAAAAATATGAAATAAGTAGGAATAAATATTAAAAGAAGGTCTGCAGGGTCAGTCTCTCAAAACACCCTAAGTATTATTTATTTTAAAGAAAAATAATAACTCTGCAATAATCCCATGTCAATTCAATGAAATCCTGGTAAGAACCCAAAATGAATTCTTTGTTTTGTGGAGCTTTATAAATTTATCTAAACTGTATTCATAAATATGAAAGAAGAAAAAAACAAGACATTCTTGAAAGAACAGGTTATGGCATAAAGGGAAGAGTATGAGTCTTTCGGAGGCCAGGAGTGGAATGTTATGGCTTGTATCTAGAGGCCTCTTAGAAGCCCCATTCGTTCATAGGTGGGGAGTTTCAAAAGTGGCTGGATTAAGGTGTGTGACCCTGGGATTAAGGATATGATGTTGGGATTAAGAGTGTGATGCTGGAATTAAGGTTGCCCTACCCTGGGGGTGGGTGGCACCACCCAAAAGACAGGGAGCCTAGGTAGAATAGAAAGGGATAGAAAGAAGCTGCTTTGCTACTTTGCTGCTGGCTGCCTTCTGCCTGCCCTGCTTTGCCATGTACAATTTCTTGGACACAATACCATTTCAGTAAATTGTGTTAGGACTTTGGATATCCACAGAGGAAAACCTGGCCTAGTGGACATTTTCCTTCGAGAAAGGACCCTAAAGACATGAATGCTTATCCATCAAGGAGATAAGTAATGAAGTGAGCTGAATGAGAAAAAACACCTGATGAAGGCGATGGGCAAACAGGCTAGAGTGTCATTGGAGCAAGTAAGGGAGAGGAAGCTTAGAGAGGAAAAAGTCTATGGCAGTTCTCTAAAGAGGAAAATTTTTCTTAACAATCTATTATCCTCCACCCAAAACTCTCCTTCAGGCAGGGCTTAGCTAGATGGGCTATGCGTGCACACTGTGACATGTGTGCCTTCTTCACGGAAGCCGGGCTTTGCCATCAAGCAAGAAGAGGGAGAGAAAATGCCCATGGAATTCCAAGGGAAAATCTGTGCACACAAGGACGCCTGAGGAGACTGAGGGAAGAACTGGAAGAAGATTGTGTAGAAGTGAGTATATCAACATGGCTTTACAACCTCAGAAAAATAAAACTCTACTCTCTAAAAAAAAATCTAGTAATTTCATGTGCAGTGTTACCTCAGTATTCCTCCTTAATTTGTTCTAAAACAGTGCCAAAACCAATGAGTACCAAATGAATTTTTCCCCTAAGGAATCATGTAATTAGATATACGATAATCTGTGACTGTTCCCCAGGTCTTTCACATTTTACTGGATTAATAGCTGCCTTTTATTGGGCTGATATAAGCCTTCTAGGTTTCTTGGTATCACTCTTAACAATGATTAGTACTTAAAATGCATAAAAGATCAAGAAGCTAAGGATACACATGCAGGAGCTCTGCACTGTTCACCAGCTACCCTGACTGATGAGTACTGAAACAGCTTTTCCTCCTCAAAATGCAATGAGTGCTGGGTTTAGTGAGTTCTGAAGCTGACGAGTACCGAGGTACAACTGTACACTGAAAACTCTACATGAAAACAAACCTATAATGTTCCTAGAAAAGAATATAGAATGACATTTTGTGACCTTAAGGGAGGGGACTTTTTAAAAGAAATGAAAAATACACACTACTCATAAAAGGAAATAGTAACTGTGCGTACATTAAGTTTAAAATATTTACCTATTTGTCCAGTACCATAAAGAGAGCAGTAATAGAAGTCACCTATTTTTTATGTATCTAAGTGACTAAGGTCTAATAGCCTCAATACATGAAGACTCTTACTAATTTATAACAAGAATAACAACCGTCACATTGTGCCAATTAAAAGTCTGATTAGCAGACCTCCCAAATTTAAAGACCCAATCCAAAAATGGACATCTGAAATGAACAGACATTGCTCACACAAAGAAGTAGAAATAGCAAATAAACATAAGAAAAAGTTCAACATCACTGGTCATTCGAGAGATGCAAATGAAAACAACACTGAGATTCCACTTCACTCCAGAAAGAATGGCTGCTATCATGAAATCAACCAATAACAAATGCTGGCGGGGCTGTGGGGAAAGAGGAACCCTGCTCCACTGCTGGTGGGAGTGTAGACTGGTGCAACCGCTGTGGAAATCAGTATGGAGATACCTCAAAGAACTAGGACTGGAAGTCCCATTTGACCCTGCTATTCCACTGCTGGGGATCTTCCTCAAAGAATTAAAAGAATCATACCACAGTGATATATGTGCACCCACGTTCATAGCAGCGCAGTTTGTAATAGCTCAAACTTGGAAAAAGCCCAAATGCTCATCAACTGGAGACTGGATCAAGAAAATGTGGGGTTTTTTTATAAAATGGAGTACTACTCAGCCATAAAAAATGAGAAATTAGAGACATTTATAGCTAAGTGGATGCACATTGAGGCAATACTCGTAAGTGAAATAAATAGGACACACATGTGTAAATACCGAATAGTTTCTCTGGTGTGAGAAACTGAAAGTGTAAATAAGGACTAAATGTATAATAGGTAATGTGAAATAGGAAGAAAAGGGGCAAAGGAGAAGGAAGTGGGAGGGCTAGGGGAAAGGATAGAAGGGAATGGGATTAATATGAGAAAATGGAAAAATAGGAACAAAATCTTTGTAAATAGGGAGGACTGGAGGCGTTGAAGGGAGGGCTGGGCAAGGGTGAAAAATAAGAACCAAGAGAGACTATGTAAAGGTGCAAATTTCCAATGATGAATGTCATTATATTGTATACCTAAAATGTACCAATGATTAGAATGAATAATCGATAATGTAAAATAGGAAGAAAATGTCCAAAGGGGTAGGGGTAGTGGGAGGGGCAGGGGAAAGGAAAAAAAGGAAAGGAAAAAATTCTGAGAAATGGAAAAAATGGAAATAAAGTCTTTGTAAATAGGGAAGGGTGGAGGGTGTGAAGGGAGGGCTAGGAATGGGGAAAAAATAAGAACCAAGATGCATTATATAAAGGTACAATTCCCAATGAGAAATGTAAAAAAAAAAAAAAAAAAAAAAATGTCTGATTAGCAAATGTTGGTAAGAATTTAGAACAGTGGGAACTATTTTACTCTACTAGTGAAAGTGGAAATTGCTACAGTTCTTTGACAACACTACCCTACATAGTAAAATTTAAGATACATATACAGGGACCCAACAGTAACACTCCTAGAATTCTTAGTTCCACCTTAACTGGAAACACAGTAGAATAAATAAATCAATTATGATCCTCTTTCAATAGAATACAAAAAGTAAGCAAACTACAGCTGCACATTGAACAAATGGCTGAATTTTACAAACAATGTTGAGTAAAAGAAGGCAGACACAATCACCTGACTATATGTGATATCATTCCACTTATATAAAATGTAACATAGGCAAAAGTAAGTTATTTTTTGGATGCAAATTTACACAGTAAATCTATAAGGGAAAGTACAGAAATGATTATGCTAAAGTCAAAATAGGCCGTTACCTCTGGAATTTAAGCCCCATGAGGGCAGAGTCCAAGTCTTGTTATGTCTCTCTTCCACATCAAGCACAAGCCAGACACACAATTTGCACTCAAGAAACTTTTAGTTGGATGTGACTGTGTTTGCAGTATGTTATTAAAGTTTAATTGTTGATTATTCTGTGTTTTAAATGTATCTCCATTCCGGGTGATGGTTCCAGACAGGGCAATCATAAACCTGCCCCTGCTGGTCACAACTCCCTCCTCCAGTAGTTGTCATGCTTTTTAGGCAACACTGTATTTTAGGAAATGAACACTTACAAAGAAAAAACCTCAGATTTTTCCCACTGGATTCTTGAATGGGAGGGGGAAGGCAAGAAAAGAGACAATAACAAAAGAGTGGTGGGCACTAAAGAATTGTTAATGATTAAATATACCATATCTCTTGTGAAAATGAGTTACTTTGTAACAAGGATCTTCAGCTTTTTAGCTAGGTGCTCATGGAAGGAGATTGTGTGAAATTGCATGGCCAGGATGAGGAACAGGGGAGAGACTTACTAGAGATTCCAAACCTTACCACTTTTACTTATGACTTCTTTTTATACGAAATGTGCTATTCTCACAGGCCTTCAACACTCTCCTTCTCCAGTGTACACAGCTGAGCCTAGGTAAGCTGGAGGGGGCGGGGGGGCAGGGGTTAGGCATCCTAAGCAAGAGAGTGAAGGGCATCATCCATGGAAACAGATGGCCACCAAAGAAGATATTTTATCTCAAAAGGAGGAGAGGGATGACATCTCTCTCCAGCTTTCTGTTTGCTGGGACACAATACCCAACACACAAAATAAAGGAAAAGTTTAATTTGACTCACAGTTTCATGGGATTCAGTCCATGGTCAGCTAGCTCCAAGGCAGAAACATCATGGCAGAGGAGTGTGGTGAAGTTAAGCTGCCTAGTTCACAGTAGCCAGGAAGTTGAGCAGAGAAATTGAGGAAAGGGAAAGGGAACAGATATGGTACCCAAGGTCACACCTCCATGACCCACCCAAACACACCCAGAAGTGTGCTCCACCAATCCTCCAGGTGAATTCCAAAATCGATCAAGTTGACACTCTACCCTACTGGCCACAGGACAGCACCCCTGGAAGCACAGGATTTGAGGGATTTGGAGAGGTAAACTGAGCTGAACATGAGCTGAACTACCAGTTGTTGACTGTTTATTTCTCTAGTGCTGGCCAGGAGCTTGTAGCAGAATCTTGGTCAAATATTCCTGCCTGTTGCCAGCTGTTGCCCACAGGGAAATTAGTGAAGAGATGCAAAACATTAGAATTTTTAAGGGAAATGGTGCTTCATAAGGCTGCTGTGGTGATGGCAGCAATGACTTGCCAGGAGTCTCCAAGGGGACACTAAATATAGAAGACAGGAATCAAGGCCACAAAGGCCAGCTACCCCTTTGCTGGCCAAATGCCTCCTTACACTGCCAGCCCAAAGGCCTGGGTCTGGTGTCATGCAGGGACTCAGCAGGTTCTGGGTCTCCCAGGCAGCTAACTTTGATCACACTTTGGGCCAGCACAAAATGACAGGAGGGCCCTGTTTCTCTCTAAAAGATTGCCTTCCCTAGGACTCAGGGGACAAAGGTGGCCAGAATGCTGCAAGTGGGTGATCACAAATGAGACAAACAGGCTTGTAAAAGCCTCTTTGCCAAATATATCTCAAAGGGTATTTGAGACAACTGTGGGTGGCTCTGCAGGACACAGATGTGGAAGCATGGGATGAGGACCATCAAAAAACCAACATCCCTGAGGCCTCATTTGTCACTTTCAGGTCGGGGAGCAAGTGTGGACCTGTTTCTGATTTAGTCTCTGCCTTGTCACTCTCTAGGGGAGAGATTCCAAGACCAGCATGTTCAGCATTTGTGTTTGTGCAGCTGTGCTCTGGCTTCTGTCACCCAGGTCATGGGAGAGACTTCCAGCCTAGACAGGACTCCCCACAGAGCAGAGAGCCTCCAGGCAATATTTTACAGGCAAATCCTAACCAATTCAGATAGGGAACCAGGGCCCCCAGCTTTTATACCTGGGCTAACTCTGAGGAAGAGCACTTCATCTCTCCACTCCATGATTCCAGACTCCAGAGCTGGTAGCTAGACTAGACTCAACATGTACACAAAGCTATGAAGAAAGAGATCGACCAGGAGTGGTGATACATGTCTTTAATCCTGAAGACTGAGGCAGGAAGATCACAAATTCAAACACAACTTGGGCAAGAGGCAATTTAGCATCTTAGCAAGACCCTGACTCAAAATTAAATAATAAATAAATAAACAAATGCTCATGTAGCTCATTGTGAAGGCTCTGGATTCAATCCCAGTACTTAAGAGAAAAATAATACCAAGAAAGCAAGCAAGCAAGGAAAAAGAAAAGGAGGAAAAGGGGAGAGAGAAAAGAAAAAAAGGAAAGGAGATTAACTTTTCCTGCCAGATTTAATTAAATGGTGGAAATATAATGACTAGAGTCCAAGATAGGCGGCTTCTCACATCACCAAAGAGAGCAGTCACTGCCACTTGGAAGCACGTCACTGCAATCATAGCAGAAACAAAGGTAGTAGTGTAGCACTGAGAAGCCAACCTAGGGTTAACTCTAAAATTGCTGCCTTTCAAGCATGTACTTCATCACGCTTAAACTTGGATTTATTTCCTCCTAGGGCATTTACACAGACGGGATGGCACTGGTTGGAGGCAGGGGAAGCCTCTCCTGGCAGCACTGTGTAGAGGAGGAAGGAGTGGGATGGAGTAGGTGTCACGAATCACCAGCAGGTGGTTTGAGTCAATTCAAGCCCAAGCCCCTCCTCCAGATCACCTCTACTCTGCTGGAGCCCAGGTGGTGACCCCAGCTGGAAAGAAAACTCTAAATCTCATGCCTGTTCAAAGATTAAAGTGAAAAATGTGCTTCCATGGATGAGCAATGGGTTTGAGAGAAGCACAGAATTTTCCCTTCTAATAAAATTGAAATGAACTATTGTTGAGTGAAATGAAAATGATTTTCTGAAAAGGGATGAATCTGATAGTTCTGACCAATGGAACAAGGTCCAAATATCTCGCACAGAATAGAGTGCATAGCTACATCCTGGAAAAACTGATAACTCAAAATAAGGGTATGAGAATTATGGACAAGCTGTGCTCCTGTGGCCTGGAGAGAGATCTCCAAATTAAACTGCCAGATGCTGGCCATGCTTGAGGAAGTATCTTATTTGGCCATTTCCGCACAAGCCCTTGGTGGTAGGTACTTTGGAATCCATTCTGTGTTTCTGTCCTCAGACCATGTTGTGCTTTGCAGGCCACTGAGCACCTCCATTTGCCCAATACTTCCTGGCCTGGCATGGCAGAGTTCTCTGTGCCCTGCCAGCCTGGCCAAGTCCAGCTTGGCCAGAGCTGTGCCAAGCTTGGCACTTTGCCAGTCTCCAGGCTCTCCACCCTACCAACTGTGGAGCCCTGGCTGGCCTCGTGTCCAGTGCTCTCCCTGTGCCATTTGGCAGCATGGACAGAAATTCAAGTGCACAAATCAGCAATGTATACAGCTGGCCTCTTCCTCTACCTAACAAAGAGGCAATAATGGTTCACTCCAAAGAATACTGAAGAAGACATATGTGGGAAATCTTTTCTCCTACTGGAGAGCTTTTGATTTTCAAAAGAAATTTAAAATTGATACTGAATTACAAGTGTCTGCTATAGGAAGTAATAGGAAGATGACTGATAAGCTATTGATGAGCGAATGATATCATAGATATTGCAAAGTCTCTTAGATTTACATATACAAAACTTCCAAAGAATTTTAAACTCCAAGAAAATTTAATCCCTTTGACCTTAAAATACTCACCACATGTACATAGATACACACAGGTACACACACAGACTCATATACACTTTTTTTCCAGGATACACAAGCATCATAAAAACAGAATAAATGTACTGATGTGAAAATAAACACGATTCAGTTCTACTACTTAATCATGTATGAAGACAGCTTTAATAGAAACACAAAATATTATGATCATCTGCTCTTATAGATTAACCTTCTAGGTTTCATAGGAGTTTACCTTACCTGGACTTGGGACACAGAGCCAGTGGATGGCTTATACACAGCCTCCCTTCTGGGCATGGTTATAACACCCCACTCTGGGGTGGTAAATCACAAGTTCCTGGTTGCAAGATATTTTTCAAATGAATTCAGCAAGCCTTAATCAAGCTTCTTGCTATGCCTCAACCCTAAGCTAGGCTAAGTTGTGGACAGGATAAAAGACAGTCTACCTACCGCCTTCCCTACCCTGGGTCAGGGTGGACTGCTCACTTCAGCTAGAGGAGAGGCTGAGCCAGGCTGTGAGCAAATGTTCCTGGATCCAGTGCAAAGTTGAGCTTTGGGATGTTCAAGCATTTAGGGTTTGTGTCTACAGGGAAGAACTATCTGGTATTCACCAGTGCATGAGGTAAGTTAAATTATAGACAATATAGAAATGCAGGACAATTTAAAAACCCCAATCCAAAGGCCGAAGGAAGAGGAAAATTGAGACTGGGCTGAACTTGGTCTGAGTAGACATCAGATTGCAGTTTGGAAGTCAAACAGAAAGAATTAAAAATGCAATGCATTTTCTGGCTAAGATGGCCCATGGATCTTTCAATTCATCATCTTTCATTTCCAGAGGGCAATTTCTCCATGGTGCTAATGACCCAGGGATGCCAGCCCTCTTCATTGTCATAGTGGATGATTTCATTTGTGATAAAGACCTCAAGCTCCAGAGTAGATATGTTTGGGATTAATTTAAACTCTAACACACTTCTAAACCTCCACTTGGTCATCTATAAAGGAGGATAATAAACATAATTCTGTTTTGATAGGGATGAGGCAAGGAGGGACTGAGATCACTTAAGCACACAGTCTGGCTTATGAACAGCCTTTAGGACACATTACCTAGCCTTTCATTCATTTCTTCAACAAATACATATGAAGTGGCTACTATACCTGTGCCAAGCCCCATGCTCTGTGCTACACAGAAATAAGCCTAAAAGAATAACAGTCCTTTGCAAACTGATAAGCCGTGAGGACAGAGATGAGAAAGGAAATGACAGTTCTACCACAGAGAGCACATGATACAAAAGAGTAAGTCAGAGGCAGTGGGGCCGTAGAGGAGTGTTCCTGGAACCTGGTTGGGGACAGGCAAGGCTTTTGGAGAGTCTGACTCCTGGTGTGCTTTAAAAATGGAAGAAAAGCTAACTTAATGAAGAGAAAGATGAGAGATGAGAAGGGATGCTTGGGGAGAGGGCCTTGCATGAGCAGAATTGGGAAGGTGATGAGCCAGCAAGACTGTGCTGAGAGAGGCTCGACAGTCAGCTCAGAGATGGGGGCAGTGTTCACGGAGAGGCCTGCATGGGGCTGAGCTGGAGAGCTGGGCAAAAGATGGAGTTTTGTAGGTGTCCCTAAAAGGCATGGCCTCTCCCTGGAAGCAGGAAGGAGTTACTGGAGGGCTTTGCATTCTTGAAGGACTGCTCTGATATTGAGATGACCCCCGTGCGCTAACACACACACACACACACACACACACACACACACACACACACACCAAGGGAGAGGGCAAAGGAAGGCAGAATGGCTAGGAATCTGGCAGCAATTCAGAGAGCAGTGGAGTCCAGAGATAATTAGGAAGCAACATTGGCAGAACTCAGAGGTGGGGTGTTTTTAGACTGTGGATGGAGAAATCCAGGCCTAGCTTTGGAGCCTGAGTGAAAGGTGGTATCCACCTCCGAAACATATCATGCAAAGGGAAAGCAGGTTAAGGAAAGGAGGGTGAAGAACTTGGATTTGGGGCAAGTGGGCTGGACTGGTGTAAAGGACCAGAAGTGAGGTATCAGAAAAAAGAAAGATGAGGTAGCATTGGCAGTGGAAGCTGAAGACCCTGGCTGGGCAGATGAAGCGCACAAGCAAGAAGAGCTCAAGTCTGGCTCCTCTTGGGACTCCTGTGCGTGCCTCACCCTCTTCCATCTCATTCAGGCCCCAGCTGAGGCTGTGTGCAGCAATGTGAGAGTATGATGACCTTTCTATGTTTTGCAGATGTTGCTAGTGCCATTATAACAATACCTTCACCCGTCCTCTCACCTCCCATCTCTGCCCTCAAACGCATTCTCCTCCTCCCTGTTCCTGCAGACTGACCTTTCTAAAAGGCTACCTAAACCAGATTACTTTCTTGCTTAATAAACGTCAATGGCTCCCTATTGCCTTCAGGATTCAAGTAAACGTCTTCAGCATGGTGGTTTAATAACTTTCTGCTCACATAGTGTCTACATGTTTTTGAACAGCTGAATGGGAAAAGGAACAAGAATTGTCAGCCATCTGGATATTTTAGAATGGGCAGAGATGATCTCAGAATTATCCATTGTGCTCAAAATTCTTCAGTATCCATTCTATTGGGTAATTCCTAGGCCCCATATATTGCCAGAGTGTCCTAGATTTCAAAAACAGGAGGCTTTTAGATAACTTCCTACCTTGGACAAAGCGTTTATTGTGCGGCCTCTTTCTCTAATCTCCTCCCTTATCACATCTACTCCATCCCTCAGAGAAGTGCATATAACCTCAGGTCTCCGGTGCATCCTTTCTGATACTTGGGGACTTTTACACATGCCTTCCCTTTCTTTTCTCTGTCCCTGATGTCCTTTACCTTTTGTTTTGTTGATGGTTCTTTTATTGATAAATAATTGGTTTTCTTTTTCTTTTTATATTTTAAATATTATTAGTATCTATGAATTTTACAAAATATTGGAGTTTGATGGTTATAATATATTACGTCCATTCACTTTATATTCTTTTTGCCAGACTAATTACTATTCATTATTTAGGATTCATCTTAAGAATTACCTCTTCCAGAACCATCCAGAAACCTTTTCCAATGCCTCTGATTAGGTTTCTATCTTTTGTACTCCCACACCAAGGACACCTTTGCTCTGTCATATTACATCCACACTGGTTGTCTCTGCTTCCTCCTCTAGCCAATGAGTTCTTCAGGGCCAGGGGCTGCACCTTATTCATCTGTGGATCACGGCCATCAGCACAGACACTCAGGGATAAGCACCCTGTATTAGATCTACTTTCTGTGAAAATGCAAGACAAAGTTTGTTTCTCCATCATCAGGTTCATGTAGATGCCAGACAACTAAATGCTCAACGCTGCTTCCTCCAAAGAGTCAACAAGCCTGCAGCATTAGGGTTTGTAGGCATGGAGATTCATTAACACACCAAGAGGGCATCACTGTAGGAAAGATGTTTGCCATAGTGTGGCAGGAATGGGATTATAAACTGGAGCAAGTAGCCTTTGGGGAGTAGTACCATTTAATTGTTATATCTTGCTGTCTCCATTATTCTAAGAAGCTGGGATAAAAAATGAATATAAAACAGTTAAGTCATTCCCCAAACGAAACAGTTTAAGAAATGACTTTCTTTTTAGACAGCGCCTACATGGTTTCTAAACAACTGAATGGAAAATTAAAACCTAAGTCAGTTGCTCAGTTAATTTTGGCTGGGTAGGAATGGTCTCAGAATCTCCCAGAATCTTCAGCTTTTACAATCTTGTAGGTGACACCCTGGCCCCATAGAGCCCCATATACCTCAGAGTTCTGCCATTTAAGAATGAGAAAGAATCTTAGAGACCATTTCAAATATCAAAAAAATAGTGTCCAGGCACACTTGTAAGTACTTGTGCACTATATCCAACTAAGTGCACATCTAAGATTAAAGTAACCGGAGAGCATTCAAGAAGGTCAAGGGATTAAAAATGTATTCTCCCATGAAAACTGGGCATGAAGTCCTTCTCTCCAGGAACTCTAAGTCCTAATGGGGAAACAGATCATTTAAATGTAATAACAAGAAAAGTATAGGAAGCTGTTAGGGCTAGAAGCGGTGGCAGCTAACCCAAAATGAGGGGGGGAATCATACCTGGCCTCTTTGGATGGAAATCTGTGGACTGGCAGCTCAGGTATGAGTTAACCAGGTAGAGACGGTAGGGGTAGGGTGGTACAGTGTCCTAGGCAAAAGAAATGACTTACACAAAAGCCTTGAGGTAAGAATTTATGGTGTACTTTGGAAATAAATACTTCTGAAGAGGTATACAGTGAATTTGGAGATAAAATGGAGAGTATTAAAAGGGGAAAGGAAGCCAAGATCAAATTTTGAAGTACTTTGTAGAGTAGAAGTAGTACATAATAATAATAGAAACTTAGATATTTTCCTGAGATCCATGGGGAGAAATTAGAGGGGAGGGAAATGATCATACACTGCTTGATCACTGGCTGCAGAGGGAGACAGGACTGAAAAACCAGTAGAAAGTGACAACCAGGCAAGAAATGAACTACAGTAGGGGCACTAGAAATGAGAAAAGCCAAATAGAACAAAGTCACTTGAACATACTTAAAAAGCACTCTTGAGAGCTCTTGGTTGTTGATTGCTGTGAGAGTAGGAAGAGGAAGAAGTCAGGGATGCTATCAGGTTCTGATTTGGAGGACTGGATGATGGCATTCACTGAACAGAAAACACCCAAGAGGAGGCACCTGTCCCTAGACTAACACAGAGATCATGAGGAAAGTGTCATTTACTGAGCACTTATTGTATGCTAGGAGGTAAGATCAGTGCTGTTCATCCCATTACCACACAATCCTCACTACAACTGTACTAGTATTATGCTTAAATAGGAATAAAAGGCCAATGCACAGAAATATGTATTTTCCCCAAAGCCTCCCAACTAATGCGTGGCTGAGCCAAGATTCAAATATAAGGCTGGGGAGAAATCAACAAGTACTGTTAAGTTTGAAATGCTAATTGAATCACACAAATTGAATAGTAGCCAAAGTCTAGGTTTCAAAAGAGAAGTTCACCAGGGTGTTCCAAAGATCAAGGTGAGAAATAGTTTCAAGAAAGGGAGTGATTGACAATGCAAACCCTGCTGAGAGATCAAGGCAAGCACTGAAAATAGATCACTGGGCTTGGCAACATGGAAGTTCTTGATCTCAACAAAAGTATAATTGGTAAAGTGGTGGATACAAAAGCTATTTGGGGTGGGCTTGAAAAATAGGAGGGGAGTAAAAGATGGCAGTGTATACAAACTCAAAAGAGATTGCTTACAAAGGGGAGCAGTAGAGAGGAGTACGGGGCCAAGTCAGATCCTGTTTAAATAGTATTTGATATACTCATATATAGATGAGAAGGATTCAGTCTAGAAAAATGTTTCGGTGTTACAGGAAAGGGAGAATAGAAAACTATATGAAAAGATTTCTTGATGCAGTCTGCACATAGGTGGAGTAGGTGGCCTGAGGTGCAGGAATAAATGTGTCTGTTGTTACAGGAGGGAGAACATTTGGACACAAGTGCAGATGGGTTGATGGATGTGGGAAATTGAAGACGTTTTCTCTTTACATCTTCTGTTCTTAAGATAAGAGTAAGAAGATGCTGGACCATCAATAAAAGCAAGAAATCATGAAACAGTTGCCCAGAACTGGGGATCTGCTTGAGATCTGTGATGATAAATTTAAAATGAAACCCAACATTTTCCTCCATTCATGCCTAGTTTCTTAGGTGCAGGTGTACAGTGGGTGGAAAGTCGGACTTACCCAGTAGGATTTAAGTTTCCAGGAAAGTATAATGAAAGGAAAAGAAAACAAGAGTGTATAAAAGAGAAACTATGGTGATCAAACAGAAGTTTGGAAATTCAGGAAGCAGAGTGTTGCATGGTGGAAATGTGGCAGAAAGGTTAGGGATTCCAGTGAACTCAAAAAGTGCTAGAGTGAAAGTACTAACCAAATTAGAAAATCCAGTGGTCAGAGTTTGCTATGCTCAAAGGAAAGATTTTTGAGGTTGCAGCAATTACAAATGACAGTCTCTGGTGTGTCAATGGGAATGGTGACTGAGGCGGAGTGGAGGAAGGAATCATTGAAAATGAGGCAGTTAAGTAACTGAGAGGTCAGGAAGGTGCATGACTCATCTCCATGAGTGCTGAATCACACACATAAAAATGATAGTAAGAGTAGAGGAGAAGTTACAGTGAGCCAGGTACTAAAATATTTGATGATGAATACCTGAAGAAGAGTAAGAGGACGGTACATAATTACAAACAAACAGGGTTAAGGGGTTTATAATCCAATGATGTACAAGTCAAAAAGGAATAGAGTCTTGTCTAAGAGGAAGAAGAAATGCTCATTAGGAAATTACAATAAGGAACAAGGAGCACACCTACTTCACATGTACTAATTTTTAAAAGGGGGGTCTGAAAGAGAAAAGATAGCCTCCATTTGCAAAGGCTGCTGAGGAAGCCATGTCCTTGGGGAGGAGTCAGGTGTCTGTGAGACCAAGAAGGTGGAGGAATCGTTCAGAGAAGAGGTGAGGAGACATACACATTGCCAAAAGCACATGAGAGGCGGGTAGAGTGTTGGTCAGTGCGGAGCTGTGCAGAGCTGTGTGGATGAGGTAAGAAACTCACTGACTATAGCCTACAATGATGGAAGGCCTGGTGGACTAATTCTGGTTCTCTCTCAGCACTGCTGTGGCCTAAGTTCCCCTTGGGGTGCACTGAACTTGATATACCTGCAGGGCATTGAAGCCATTAAAGTCTAGTGGGCTATAAGAGCTACAGGTCTGAGACTGAAAAGAGAGAGCCAAGGTAGAAATTCAGATCTGGGAGTGGGGAGCCGAGAGCCTACAGATCACTGTTGCAGCCCTGGCAATGCATGAGACTATCCAAGGGCAGGGAGCCTGTGAGATGAGAAAAGGATGTGGCACAGGATTCCCAGTAACACCAATCCTTAAGAGATGACAGAGATGAGAAAAACAACACGGGAGACAGAAGGAACCTTCAGAGGAGATGGAGGAAGACTCAAAAGGCATGGGACTGTGCAGTTTGAGGGAAAAGGACCGTGACAAATGCTGCAGAGAGGTTGGCTAAGGTAAGCACTGAAAACTTTCCATTGGATTTAGCAATAATGACCCACTGATGCCCTTGATTCAGCAGCTCTGTGCAAGAGGAGACCAGAATACAATGGGTTGAGGTGTGAGTGGAAAGTCACCCCACCCCTGTGCCTCCGCTCAGCTAAGGCACTGTGGACAGCCTTCTACAAATCTCCATTGTTCAACCTAGAAATAGAGATATGAATACTGGTCTTACAGGGATGTTGTGATTAGGTAAAATTAATAAGCTTAGTATGGCTGGCAAAGAGTAGGTATGCTATAAATAGTGATTATGGTAAACACAATAGATATTGTTGTTGCTTGCCTATAAAGGATCTGAAAAATAAGATTGTAGCAAGAATGGGATGTAGAGTCAGTAGAATTTTTTGTTCTTATTTTTAGCATGGAATGCAGTCGCTGAAGCAGATAGAAAATATAGTTGTAAATAGTGAGGACAACTGGCCCTTGTTGAAATGAACCCATGACCTTGGCTGTATCAGCCCCTGTTATAAAGAACAGAGCTTACTTGAAAATCCTCAAATGCATTTGGAAAAGCCTTGAAGGGTCCCAGAAAGTGTGGGTATTCGGAAACTTCAAGAATTGCCATCCACAGCTTAAATAGGGCTTATCACTCCAGCTATAATATGCTTTCTGGAATGAAATGTTGTTGATTATACACCCAGGCTATGATTTTCTGATTTGTGCAACAATATCTCTCTGGAAGGAAGCTAGATTGTCATGCATTGAATTCCTAATCCAATGCCTAATTTTGTCCAAGGTACTGTAAATCTTGATGTGTTACCTGAAGGGAAACCTTCGATTTCTGAAAAATGAATATTATAGAGTTTTCTATGACCCAGAGAGACTTGTGCAGCAGGCGCGAGCCGCACAATATGGATTTTTGCCAGCCGCATTAAGATGCTGAATATAGAAAACAGCAAGTACTGATCCTAACCAACTGTCACCTGTGTCCTGCGGCCCCCCAACCTTCAGCAAACTCAACTTCAGAATCTCAGAATTTGCACCAGAAGTCTACTGTAAAAATTAAATGCAGAAGGGTTAATTGTGAATGTAAATGTCACTAGGGCATTTTTTGATCAATGATCTAAAGTGTTTGTAGGAGAATCATCCAAACTTCATCCCCCTCTCCAGGCCTGAGAATAAAGGAAGGGCAAGCAGAAAGACTACAGGCAGCTTAGAAGAGTGCCAGAAACAAGACTCTCACAGAACTTTCAAACTCAGCTCAGTTCACCTCCCAAGGGAAGTCATCCTTGATATCCCTAAGCTCCATGCAATGAGAGGAATGAGGCAGGAGGCAAGGCAGGTGGGTGCTTCTTCTTCAGTCTCTCAAGCCAGGCCTGGAGGCAGTGGGTTGTCAGTCTCCAGAGCTTTAACTTCTGGAGCTGTTACTTATTGAAGGCTGTAGAATCTCTCTGCAGGAACAGGGTGATGGGCTCCAGCCTGGTGAGCAAGGCCATGCACATGAAGCTGTGTTCCCTGGCCATTCCCAAAGGACAGAGGAAGAGCCATTTATCCATATCAGCAGTGTGACTAAGAGTTTACTGGAAAATAAGGAAACTTTAGTAATGGTGTGGTATCTGCCAATTATAAGGGCCCCAGAGGAGTTTTTTGAAAATATTACATTGATGGGCTGATTTTTTTTTTTGATGGGTTGATTCTATTTATGATCTGAATCATTTCTTTAAATGATTAAAATTTTAAAGAAATGATATGAATCATTTCTTTAAAAAAATTTTTTCATTAGCATGTTTGTAATACACTATGACTGCATTCATTATAGAAGTAGGCAAGTGTACATAATGTATGTAATATACATAATGTACATAATTTTATTCCCCTGCTTCTCCCTTCTCTCCTTTCCCTGCCTCTCCAGATCTCCTTTCCTTTTACCAAACATCCATCTCCCTATTTCCTATTGTCTATCTTGTCTTTTGCTCTTTAAATTATTTGCACTTTGGGTGTCTCATCTAACAGAAATCACATGATTATTAAGCTTGTGTGTCTGATTTATCTCACTTAATATTATGGTCTCAAGCTGCATCCATTTTCCTACCAATGACTCAAATTTATCCTTCTTTATGGCAGAGTGGTATTTCATTGTGTATATATACCACATTTTATTCATCTATTCACCTGTTGATGGATACATAGACTGCTTCCATGATCTAGCCTTTATGAGTTGTGCTGCTATAAACATAGTTATGCAGGTATCAGTGAAGTATGATGTCTTTAATTCTTTCTGTAAACTAGTAAAGCCATTATGGAGATTCTTCAAAAAGCTAAAACTAGAAATTCCATTTGACCCAGATATTCTCCTTCTAGTTATCTTCCCAAATCACCTCTTGCCCCCTGCATCATTATTACCTTGCCTTTTTGCCCATTCCTCCAAACTGTTGGAGAAGAAAGAGATAGGAAGTTGAATTGGTATAAATCCAAAAAGAGACATGACAGTCTAGACTGGTTCCCAAGAAGTGAAGAGTTTTGAGAATAAATATGAAGGAAGGGCCTTCCACATAGTAGAAGTTTGAATAAATGGGCAGTCCTCTGACCTATGGAATAGGAACAGAGCTAATCAGTCTGCAGTAAGAGGTAGGAGACAGAATGGAAGGGAATTTAGGACCATATTTTAGGAGTATGTGAATCCCAGATCAAGGACTATCGATAGAATACAATAGGTAGTGGGAGCCAGTGAGAAGGTTCTGGAGCAGAGAGGGATTAATAAAAGTTGTTACTTACAAAACATACCTGTCCTTGTTTACATTAAAATAACTCTCTTAAGTATCCATTGTTTGAATACCAAGCATTTTTTAGCGTTAGTTGTCTGGGAAAATGTTATTAATACATACGGCTTTTTTTCATGGATAATAGAATAAGATAATCTGACTATATTTTCTATCATGAATAGCACATTTATTTAAGAAATTTGTAACTGAATTTTTATGGAATTTATCACAATGCACTAGGCACTGTGAAGATACAAGGTGTGGAATCAGATGTCTGCCCTCCAGAAGGTAGAGACCAAGAGGAAAAATTAAGTAACTATCCAATAATACAAATATATGATTTAGGCAAGACTCTTGTGGTCTTATGTAGCAGACATTTGTTCAGATTAGCTAACACCAAAGAAAGACATAAGCCATGGAAATATTTGTTGCAAAGATACAGTCATGACTCAAGGGCCCCAGACAGAGGGAGAGCAGCTGGCTCTCAGAGGGCTGGCATGAGGAAGCTCTCCCAGACCCTGCCTGCCACCCTATTTCTCTCTCTTGGCCAATACTTTGTGCTACACAGATCACACAGCTGCTCCCATGATGCCCTGCTTCCACCCATACCTCAGGACCTCACTTGCAAACAATGCCTCTGAAGCCCCACACAGAATTCTCAGGACAGAGAAAGAACACAGCTTGGTTGGCTGCCTGTCCTCATCCAATCCAATCAGTGATGGGGAAGATGCATGGAGATGGTCATACAGTGCACACAACTCTGGAGGCTCTCCTCATGGCTGGGGGTGGCAGTGTTAGAACAAGAGGTGTTTATGAACAGACAGCCCAAGATATGCCTTCCTGGACTATATGGTCTCAGGAGCTTCCAAGGCAAGTGATCTGGGAATTAAGAGGAGGATCGAGTTGCTCACGGTTGAGGGATTCTTGGAAGCTTTCCTGAGGGAAGGGACTTGAGCTGTGCAAGCATCATGAGGCTGGGGCTGTGAGGTACAAGGGAGGGCTTTCTAACTAAAGGAAAAACATTCATTGCAAAAGACAGATTGGTAAGGAGAAGGCTTCACCATGTCCAACAGGTGTGGCTTCATCTCTTCAGAAAGGACTAAAACGTTCATATGCAGGCTGCTAATTTCTGCAATGATGTAAAATCTTAAAAGACTGAAACCTGGAAAGGACTTCAGGAGGTAACAGCTTTGACACAAAACTTTTGCATCCTTCACTGGAAGCCGTATAAAACATCTGAGGAACATAGTCAGCAGGAGCAGGCTCCGTGGGTGCAGGTTCCTTGCTATAGCACATTCCTCAGTGATGACTGTGCCAGCCCCTAAGCCAACTGTGGGAGGCCCTCCAAGGCTCCAGGCTGCCCCAGGCATCAGCTCCCAGAAGCCCATTCTTTCCAAGGGCAGCTTCTAAGACAGTATGTCCCAAGCACAGAGGAGAGGAAGTACAAATTCAGATGCTATCATAGTCCCTCATGCCAGAAGGTTGGATCATATACTCACAGACCTGAAGACACTTGAAAGTTATGGTGGACAGGGACCTAGAAGAGACTGTAGACAGCCTCCAGGACAAACCTAAGAACCTAAGTCCTGGTCCTATAACTGTGCTTAGGGCCATGTTATCCAGACTCCTTGTCCAGTTCTCCTTCCATTATGCCTTCCTATATGTCTATGACTCAGCCTTGCTGGAGGTGACCTTGTGTAGCTGGGCAGGTGTTTGGTGTCAACTATGACCAACATCCGTAGTATGTGATGCTTGTTTTGGTTCCTCCCATTCAATCTCCACACATGTTCCCATGTTAGTGAGGGCTCCTTCATTCATTTCTTTCTCCTACTGTGTGTCTAGCAGTACATGGAAATCATATATCAAGATAGATGGCCACTGTTTTCATGGAGAGCTTAGGCAATGAGAGCACAAATACACATGGCAGAAATTAAATACACAGAACTCAGAAACACAGAATAAAGGTTAAGATAGATAAGTGCTGTGAAAGAAACCGTCAAAGTTCAACCTACAAAAGAAGTGGGAGGATTTCCTTAGATGATCTTGCACTAGTAAATTGTCCCTCCACCCTTCCTAAGGAAATAACACTTAGGTGAGACCTAACCAACAAGAACCTGGGCATTGAAAGAGTCAAGGCTGAGAGCTCAGCATGTCCAAAGGCCCTGAAGTCAATATGAGTTTGTTGTGTTGAGGTCAAACCTGATGATTCAGGGAGGGCACAAGTGCAAATCCTGTAAGCCTGTTGAGATATCATAGGTGCTGGATTTTTTTTTTTTTTTTACAAATTGAAATAGAAAGACTATAAAGGTATCTAAGCAGGGGCAGGTTATGAGACTATTTCAATTTTAAGAAGAAATTTCTGGCAACTCTGTGAAGAATAGATAAGAGGAGTCAAAAAGAGAGACCTAAGTATAACAGAGCATGGCAGGAAGATGACAGGTTCAATCCAAGCCTGGGCAAATCAGTGATTTAACAAGACTGTGTCTCAAAATTTTTTTTTTTAATTTAAAGGGCTGAGGAACTAGCTCTGTGTGATGGCCCTGGATTCAATCCTCAGTACTGGAGGAAAAAAAATAAGAAGGGAAGATGGGAGGGAGGTGGGGAGAGAGGAAAGAAGAAGGAAGGAAAGAAGGAAACAAGGAAGCAAAGGCTTTTTCTTTGTCTGCTGTGCCTGTCTCTCTCTCTCTCTCTCTCTCTCTCTCTCTCTCTCTCCAACTACCTCCTTTTACATTTCTTCTTTCTCTCTGCTTCTCTTCACCAATGACTAAATGCAGCTGTTTCCATTCAGTCATTATAATATTTTCCAACTCACATGTCTAATAAAGACTGACCACCCATCCTCAATTCCAATTCCAAATACCTGGGGCGAGAAGATCTTACTGGGTCAGCTCCGGTCAAATATTCATTCCTACTTCAATTCTTCTGTGGCCTGGAAGGCAAGACCAGGTAAGTGTCAAGTAGATTAAAAATAATTATATTCTACTGATCAACAGAACAATAAGGTCCTGGCAAACTGAAGGGAGGAAGGGGGGGGATTATATATTCACTATTTGGAAATATTATAAATATATACCTACAAATACCAGTAAAACCAAGCAGAATAACAAAGCTTAACAAAGTTGTTGGTTTTAACAGTAACCTCAAAAATTAGTATAATTTTTTAATACAAGTAATCACCTACTAGTGAACATAATTTTTAAAAAGACAATTCACGATAGCCACGAAAACATAAAATGTATAGACTAAAAAACAGCTCCAGAGAGCAAAACTTAAAGTTTTAATAGATAAGAATATGTGTATATATCATGACCTGAATAAATGGAGAGATATTTCAAGGCCATGCACAGTACCACTTACTATTATAAGAATATCAATTCTTACCAAATTAGTCTATAAATAACAACGCAATTCCAAACAAGCTTCTACCTGCAGTTTAAAGGAACTTGATGAATGTTCTTTGTAATTTACATGGAAGTAGGAGAACTAAAAGCACCCTCTGAGATAACCCTGGGCCTTCACATATGGTGATTGATGTCAGCTGTGGACAAAGCAGGAAAGCTAAGACCCTTTTGAAGCACCCTGAGCCACAGAGCATCACTGCAGCAGCCCTTTGCTTTGCAAATTGAGGCACAGAAAAGGGGAGAAGTATCTCCTGAAGTACAGAAAGATATCTTGGGGCTGGAGTCCACAGTAGACTCCCCACAGCAGAAAAGCTCATGTGGCCCAAGAAGTCAGCAGATGAGCTGTAAAGTATAACATGATGCCCAGGGCCTTGCATCCCCAAGCTTCTGGAGAGGAAATCTTATTTCTACCAGCACAATCAAATTAAAAGTGCAAGAAAGCCCCAGCTGCACTGTATTTCAAATTAACTCACCCCCCCCCACACACACTAGTACCCAGGAGATGAAGGAGTATGCCTTTCCTGGAGGAGAAAACTGTTTACCTCAGTCCCTACTATTTTGTTTTACACTACATCTGCAATGCAGTTCTTCAAACTGTGAGACACAGGAGCAATTAGGACAATGCGGAGGCATGGTGGATGGTCAAGAGAGGAAGCAGGAAAACATTTATTGAAAAATTAATTTCTCAACAAATTAGGAATTGAAAATGTGTTTGTTTTCTATTGCTACTATAACAAACTTGGTGGCTAAAACAACACAAATTTATTTCTTAAAGTTCTAGAGGTTGGGAGTCCAAGATGGACTAAAATCAGGGTGTTGGTAGGGCTTTGTTCCTTTCCGGAGGCTCGGGGGAGGGGGGAGATTTGTTACCTTGTACTACATTCCCAGTTTTTAGAGGTCACCCACATTCATGGTTCTTGGCTGTCTCCCTCCATCTTCAAAGACAAGAATGTTGGATCTCACTGATCATTTTTTCCTGCAATGACATCCCACTCGGACTTCCTTCTTCTGTCTCCTTCCACTTTTAAGGTTCCTCTTGATTACATTGGCCCCATCCAGATAACCTAGGTTAAACTGCTAATTTAAGGTCATATGACTAGCAACTTTAATTCCTTTTTGCTGTGTCATTTAACATATTTGCAGACTCCTACAATTAGGATGCGGACATCTTTTGAAAGGCTATTATTTTACCTATGATAGAAGGGAATGTTCTTGATTTAATACAAGGTACTGGTGAAAAACATGCAGTTAAAAAATCACATATGATGGCAGAACATTGAATTTTCCCCCAAAGAACAGTTTAAAAATTTATTTTCTCACTGCTTCTGTAAAATACTGTACTGGAAATCCTACTTAGTACAATAAGGGGGAAAAAAAGCATAAAAATTTGAAAGGAAGAAGAAAAACTGTCTCTATTCAGAAATTACATAATTTTGTACATAGAAAACATTATAGAGTCTCTTAAATTTATTTTATTTATTTATTTTTTATTTTTTTGGTACCAGGGGCCAAACTCTGGTCCTTATGCTTGTGCGGCAGGCAGCAAAACCACTGAGCTAAATCCCCGGCCCAAGGCTCTTTAATTTAGTAGGTGACTTTAGCATGGTTGAAAGATATAAGATCAATAGGGAATAGTTAATTATATTTTCACTCTGAGAGGCTGAGGCAGGAAGATTGAAAGTTTAAGCCTAGCCTGGACAACTTAGCAACTTAGCAAGACTTTGTCTCAAAAATAAGCATAAACATAAAAAGGGAGTAAAGGATGAAGCTCAGTGAAAAGGCCCTGAGTTCGATCCCCAATAATGCAAAAGTAAATAAATATTTTATATTAACATTAGCAATTGGAAAATGAAATTTTAGAAGGCATCTACAATAGTGTTAAATACATAGGATGAATCTAATAAGACATGCAAGACCTCTATATTATAAACTGTAAAACAATTCTAGGGGAAATTTTAAAAGTAACAAATAAATGGAAAAATAACACCATATCTATAGATTATAATACTTAAAATTGGCAAAATTGTCCATTCTTCCTAACTTGACTTACAGATTTGGTGCAATCCACATCAACATTTCTAAAAGGCTTAAAAAAAAATAAAAAGGGTAACTCTAAAATATATATGGAAATGTATAGGATTTAGACCAGTCAAAACAATTTGGAAAAATGACAAAGTAGAAATGCTTACACTAACTGATTCAAACCTACTTTGAAGTTACAGGAATCACGACAGTCTTTTATTGGGAAAAGTACACCAATGGCACAGAATAGAAAATCCACAAATATGCCCAAGTGTGTATTGATTTCTATCAAAGCACCAAGGTAATTCAATGGGGAAAGGAAAGTCTTTTTAAGAGTGTGGTGAAACAAGTTGATATTTCTGTGAAAGGGAATTTGAACCTTGAAATTAATCTCAATCTATATGCATGCACACACACAAACACACACAAATCATTTGAGAGATATTGTAGATCTAAATGTAAAAGCTAGATTCATAAACTTTCTTGAATAAAATAAAACATAGGAGAATGTCTGCGATAATGGATGCAGATAATGGATAAAGATTTTCTAACTAGAACTCAAAAAGAAATAACCATAATAAAATAAAGAAAATTGATAAATTAGTCTCCTAAAATTTTAAAATTTATACTGATACAAAGCACCATTAAGAAAATGAAAAAAAGATAAGCTATCACTGCAAAAATATTCTTATTTATCTAACAAAAGCTTATATAAATGGATTAATATATTTTAAAAATGGATTTAAGGGTAAGGAGTGCTGAGAAGTCCTTTATGTCAAGCATAAAAAAAAAATAAATCCAAGAGAAACATAGGTCACAAGACCTAAAGAGTCACTTCAAGAGAGATTAGCCATAAACACACACACAAATGTTCAATATCATTGATCATCAGGGAAATGCAAACTAAAACCAGTAAGATATATCTCACACCCACTAGAATAGCTTCTACTTCCAATACTGTCAATACGAAATGATGGGGAGGATGTAGAGCAACTAGAACTCTGAAACATTGCTAGTGAAATGTAAACTACAACAATGATTTTGAAGAATGGCTTGACAGACTTTTATAGTTAATATAATCCTACCATAACACCCAGGAATCTTTTTCCTACGTATCTACCAAAGAAAAGTTAAAAATATTTCAACAGTGGCATTTATAATAACATTATATATAACATTGAAAAATTGAAAGCAATACAAATGTCTATCAACAGGGAAATGAAAATAAGCTACTCAGCAATAAAAGAATAAAACACTAATATTGCAACAACAATGATGAATCCTAAAAACAATGGATCTAAAGAATGTGAAATATCTAATTCCATTTATATGAATTTCTAAATCAGACAAACCAACCTATGGAAGTAGTAAACAGAAAATGATTATGGTGAAAGAGGGGTTGACAGAAGATCACAAGAAAACCTCTGGAGTGATAAAAATATTCTGGATTTTAAGGTTGTCTCAGTATTTTTATACTTCCATATAAATTATTGACATATAATTTGAAACATAAGCATGAAAAGATCATAAGTGTTCCGTATAATAAACTTGGAACCATATATAACTTTTGATGTAAGTTAGACCTCAACAATTTCTATAGAGGAAATAAAAATCTGTAGTTAAATTAGACACACTTAAAAAAAGAGGAGGAGATATTTGTTTACCAGCAATAAAATATACCATGAAGCCACAATAATAAAAAAAAGTCTGGTATTAGTCTACAAACAGAATGAGATCGATAGAACAGAACAGAAAGGCCAAAAATGACTTGTTATTGTTATTATTATATGATAATATGGCACTACAAATCAAATAAAGTATTGTTTATAGCAGTGTGAGAAAAACTGAAGCACAAGAAAAATAAGCGGAATCCTCATCTATAATTATTGCAATTCAAATGGATAAACTAAATGTGTAAGTAAAGTATCTGAAATGATTAGAATTGATACACATTGGAATGTGGAACAATGTATTGTAGAAAAGTATTCCCTAAATAATACTTCAAAAGCACAAACTACCTAGCAGAAAATAGGTGGGTTCAGTCCTATCAAAAGTAAGTATTTTTTAGTTCAATGAAAGACATTGGAAAATGTTAATAAACGTATTCGTAGCATCTAATACCAACCAGAAATTTATTATTAAGAAACTCTTGGAAGTCAAAAGGAAAGTACACAGCAATCCCAAATTAAAAATATACAAAAAATGTGATTTAAAAATTTATAGAAAAGGAAACTCAAAGGCCTAATAAGCATATGAAGAGATATTCATACTCTCTAGTAATCAAAGAAATGCTAATTAAATAACAAAGAGCTTAGAACTCAGTAGACTGGTAAAACTGAAAAACTGGATAATCCCAAGTGCTGCAAGGAAGGCAGGGGGCTGACAATTTCTGTGTGGTGCTGGTGGGAATGGTGCAGGCATTCTGGAAACCAGTGTGGTGGTCCTTAGCTGTACACCCCAAGAAATTTCCACACAAGCCCAAAGGGGACAATTAAGGAAATGTTCAGATGTTTCAGGTTGCAGGGGACTGGACGAGTTTTCTAAGTAATACGTGGTGGATGTTCACTGACGCAAATATACTAGTTAAAGGATCAAATATCTACCCAGCAATGAGAATGGACTTGGAAAAAGAGAGATCATTAAAGTAAGAAAGAAAATGAACTATATGATGTAAAATCACATAGGCAAATTTAAAATGTCAGTGTACAGAGCGACAATATGGCATTTGCAACAGGATACACGTTACGCACTTCAGAATGATTGGTGGAGAATGGAAGTCAAAGAGGAATGTGAAGACAATGGAGAAAACAAAATAAATAAAATACAAGGGGCCTTGCATGGACCAAAGGTGATCATGATCCTCAAACCAATGAAGAGTACTAATAACAACCAATGCTCAAAAATTAGTGGTAGGAATTCTCTCTCAGTGGAAGGAGGACAATTATCCACAAAGGAGAATGTAGACTGGCAAGTTACTAGGATACACAGGCCCCATGGTATACCAAATGATTACAAAGGAAGATGTACATCTAGATTTTTTTAAAGAAGAAATTGAATTTCAGAGAAGCTAATCAACTTGGCCAAGGTCACAGTTTCTGAGAGGCAGTGCCAGAATTTGGGCTTACTATCAAAGAGTCATTGCTTGACGGCCACCACTGTGGCCTAGGCCATCATTTCTCACCTGGACTGTTGCCATCGACTCCTCACTGGATGCCCTCCCATGCTCCTGCAGACCATTCACACAGCAGCCAGAGTAGCTACTTAGAAATGCACATTAGACCTTGCCACTTCCCAGCTCCCCGACTTTCAAGGCTGTCTCAGTCCCATAACTTTTCAAATGAAATCCAAAGTACCTACATGTTCTGCAAACCCCCAGATGCCTGGACACAAGTGCTCATTTCTGATCATGCTCCATCTGACTCTCTCAGCTTAGCCATATTGAACTTCTTGCTGTTTATTAAACATTCCCAGAACATTTCAGCCTTGGGGCTTTGGCAGTAGCATTCACCTCCATGGAGGAGAGAGTTTCTACATCACTTCCCTTAGGCTTTTGCACAAATGTTACCTACTAAGAAAGACTTTCCCTGGTCACCTTATCTCTAATGAACTGTCATCTACCTTACTCATTTTTTAATGTCTCACCTTATCCTTAACCAACAGCATAGATAACAGAAAAAATATATATATTTTTACTTTTATTTATTGAGCATTTTTTAATCTCCTACATTAGAATGAAAGCAAGACCCCACTCTAATCTGTATGCTCTGCCTAATGCCAGACTCATGGTATCCTCATTCAGTGGATTTGGATGATTACTGGGTGTTTGAGTCCAAAATCCATGTTCTTCCGTCTAAGGAATTACCCATGGATTCCAAACAAAACTGAAGTCAGCAGTAAAGTTCAAATGTTGCCCTTGGGTAGGAAGCAGGTATGTGGATCAGAGAGAGGAAATTCCAGAATCTGATGGGCATAAACAAGGCTGGGAGTAGGATAAAGTACTGGCAAACACTAAGATTTCAATGTCAAGGCTCTCTGACCTTTCATTTCTTTCTCCAGGAAAGATGAAAACAAAACTGTCCAACCAGTTTCTTCACCCTCAGATCAGCCATAGGCTCGGGACTTGTTCTTATGAGCTTCAAGGGAGAGAGATTTCACAACTCTTAGAAAACCCCTTTCCCAAGTCTAATGACCACCTAATGATCACAAGAAATCCATTCTTATTATAGGCATAAATTTCTCTGCTGCAACTTTATTTCACTTTCTCCAAAAAATACACTAAATAATTGAGAAATAAAAGAGTCAAATGCTATGAAAATGTAACACATTTACATAACCCAAATAGGAGATTTCCCCCTGGGTTGTAATTATTCCTCTCTTGTTAATCCCATCTAGCTCTTAGAATCTGACTCTTAGGGCTGAGCCTGGCAATCAGCTTCCATAAAAACACCACTTACTGTATGTCTCTTCTAAGAGACACTATTGACAGGATCATTAAGAGGAGAGATTTCTTGGTGGGAAGGAGAGCAAATCATTTCTCAAGGAATTTATTGCCCTTCTGCTAAAAACACATCTGCAACCTATTTTCACCCCCATTGAGTGCTGACATTAGGAGCCTTGGAAAAACTCTGGCCTAGAAATAAAATGCACACTGGCCTCCAAAAGGAGGTAAGTATTTACATTGCAGCACCTCCTGCAATGCCATCCTCATGGACTTGCTCTTTAAATTAAGCAGAGCTCCTTCCAGTTCTGCATCTAAAATGTCAGGAGCTGAAGATGAGACACAAATTACTACTGTGGCTTTTGCTGCATGAATTCAGTTATCTCACTTCAAGGACCTATGCCCCTCCACATGTACAACCTGATTTTCTTGCAGTAGCCGTCATCAGTCATATCAGCTTGTGTTGTAATAACACTGTATAACAACCTATCACAAAACCAGTGTCTACAGAAATAAGAGTTTGTTGCTTGTATGGCTGAGATCAGTTGTGTGTTGATCTTGTTTGGGCTTGCTCACATTTCTGAGGGCCATTTGGCAACGTGTTAACTCAGGCTGGCCTCTGCTAAGGCAACTGATTTAACTGTTCCATGTGTCTGTAACATCCTGGGTATGTTCTCACATCAATTTTAGAGCAAAAAGAAAGGACGTAAACACATACAAAGCATCTTGAGTTCTAGTGACAGAAATGGCATGCTATCACTTCTGCCTCTTTCTATTGGCTAACGTAAGTCACATGACGGAGACCAAAATTAGAGTGGGAAATTTTTCACAGTATTATCACGCTATCCAATTGGTTTAGGAGACACTGGCTTTCTTCCTCTAGAGTGTGTCCACTACTCGGGACTTGACAATAAGATCTTAGCCCACCTCTCCCTCTAGCTGAAGCTTATTGTTTAAGCCAAAGAGAGTCACACTTGAGACTTCAGGTTAATCATTTTTTATTATTACACCAGAGATTATAACATACACCCACAACTTCTTAGTTTATACTTCTGCCAGCTCTGGTGATTAAAGGAATTTAGAGCACTATAACCCATTTTGGCCCCTTCTGCTTTGGGGTTTTCATTGCCTTATGTTTTAATTTTAAATATTTTAAATTCACAAGTCATCATTATCATTTAATATAGTCAATATTCATTTACATTCACTCACATATAAATGGTTCCTGGCTTAACGATGGCTTGACAATATTTCTCAAATTTACAATGGTGTGAAAACAATATATGTCTAGTAGAACCTGTCCTACTAATTTAGAATTAAGATCTTTTCCCAGGCTAATGATATACGATATGGCACTCTCTTGCAATGTTAGACAGTGGCCCTGAACTGCAGCTCCCAGTGAGCCAGACACTCACAAGGGCAAACAACTGATATTCTACAGTTTACTATGTTGCTAAGCTATGATGTCCAAAATGTTAGACGTTTTAAATATGTTTTTGACCTGTGATGGGTTTATTAGGATATAACATGATAATAAATTGAAGAGCAACATACTGTGTACACTCTTTACTACTTTAATAATTTTTATTAATCTATCTTCAAGTTCACATTTCCCTGGTATCTTCATTTTGTTTTCAAGTACACTCAGTACATTTTTAATATCAGATATTGTGTCTTTTTAGTTTTAAGTTTTTCACTTTTTATGGTTTCTACTTCTCTGACAGATTTTTCCATTCTTTTATTTATTGAGCATATTTTTTATTTACTTCATTGAGCATAGTTACATAGTTTCAGTAGCTGCTTTACAGTTCTTGTTTGTTAATTCAGATATCTAGATCATCTCATAGCTTATTCCTATTGTCTTTTCTCCTGAGACTAAGTCACATTTCTTTCTCTTCATATACTGAGTAAATTTGAATACTATATTCAACATTTGAATCATATGATGTGAAGACTCTGTATTCTGTTATGATCCTCTGAAGAGTGCACATTTTTGTTTCAGCAAAAAATTGGCTTAGATTCAAATTGAAGACTCTGTGTCTGGGGTAGCTCAAGTCTCATTTATTCTTTTATTCTTAGCTGGGCTATTTTAAGTTCCAAACCAGTCACTCCTTTTATGTTTCAACTCTTTAGAACCTTCTCTTTTTGGTTCCCTATTTAATGCTTCAATATTTATTTATTCAGTGTATTTTTCTACAATTTATAGTTGTTTTCCATGAGACAGTTGAGTTGACAGGAATGTATTGGCTCATTTTCTATATATTTAATCTTTACATTATTTTGAATTTCTTCCTTCAGCTGTTTCTGCCCAAGATAATTTTAATCCTGCTGAAAAATTCCCTTTAGTAGTTTCTTTAGTGTAGACCTTGTGATAGTGGTTATTTCTTTTAGTTGTAATTTCTCTTAAAATTCCCCTTTTCAACTTTATATTTGAAGAATATTTTCTAGGGTATTGAATTCTAGATTTGTCCTTATTTTCTTTCATCACCTTAAACATGCCATTCCATTTTCTTCTGGATTTAAATCTACTATAATGTGTCTAGGTATTGTGTTTTTTGTGAATATCTTGCTTAAAGTTTGTAGAATTTCTTTCATCTTTGACTTTGTAGTTTTCATCATTTTTAACAATTTTTACTCATTTGAACTTCAGATATTTGCTTCTCTATGTGTCTCTTTATACTCCTTCTCAGATTCAATTTGCATCCATGTGAGACCTTTTCAGTATCATTTCTATTTTTTATGCTCTGTGTGTGTGCATGGGTGCATGTGTGTTTATTCTTTTGTCTCTCCATGCTTCAGTCTGGCTATATTCTTCTGACTTATCTTCTATTTCATTATTTTTGTTTCGTTTTTTGTCTAATCTAACCAAATGCTAATCTCACCAAATAACCAATTATTGAGTTCTTTGTTATTATATTTTCACTCCTACAATTTCCATTTGATGTTTTTATGTATTGTTTTCAGTTCTATGCCACAATTATTCATCTTCTCTTTTACTTTTAAAACATACTAATCATAGTTTAATGCCTCAATAACTTGATATCCTACAGGTATGTTGTATTGTAAAGTTTTAGACCTTGAATATCATTTTTATTTTTATAGTCATTTTATTTTTGCCTTTTCCTGTGCCAGATATTTTGTGTGAATAATTTAAGCAATAATTTGAAGCACTGGATAATTTTATATTTCATGAAAAATAATTTATTCTATCAGACATTTAGTAAGGGCACCGATTACCTTAATCCAGACAGAAATTGAGATGATTCGTCACTGATCTTATGTCTTTGTGCATGATGGCCTATGTTTAGTTAACCTTTATTCCTCGATGTTTACTTCTAGGAGTCCTAAGCAAAAGCCTGGAGTATTTACCAGTCTTTTCCCTCATCTTAGGTCCTGATTTCACATTCTTGTCCCCAACGTCAATCCTCATCAGACTTATTAAAGCTCTGCTGTCTTTCTCAGATTCTATTTGGTCTTTCACATTGGCAAACACTTCCAGGAGAACAACAGTGGGCAGGTAGGCTTACCTTTACCATTTCTCTATAATCTTGGACCTTGAAGTCCTCCATGACCTAGTAACTTTTCAACACTTTCGAAAAAGTGTTTTAATACATCTTTTGTCTAGTTTTTTAACTTGTTCTTAGTAAAAGAGCTTTTCTGAAGAAAAAGCTAGTTCTCATTGGCAGAACTAGATATTTAAAGTTCCCTTTTCTTCTGAATTGAAGTTATGAAAATGTAAATCTAGAGCTTTTGGCAGCCGAATTAGCAGCTTGAGGACAGAGGCTGCCTAAGAATTATGCTCTCTGTTTGTTACATTACAAGCTGATGGAAGTTAGGCACAGTTTCATACACAAAATAGCTCATATGAGGATTCAGTTAATATTTTTATGGGTGAATAAATGAATGATCAATCCAATTTCTGTCCTCAATGAGCCTACCATGAGATATGATGTATGGGGCAGAAGGAGGGAACCTACACACATAGCAAGTAGGAGGTATGAAGTACCATGAGGTGGGTGAGGGGTACTGAGAAAGTACTCTGAAAGTGTGGGAAGGCACCATCTGTTATTGGCATAGTCCACATCCTTACTTGGCTTCTTGCCCTGCCTCTCTTCCCTCAGGAATGACCTTTATGCAGGGCTGAGAAGCTAGGGAATAAGTAGGTCCAGATCTTTAGGTTCCAACATCCCAACCTAATTCCATGTAAACATTCCTACTGCTTGCTACTGTTTTATATCACTAAGGTGCCTTCTGATCCTGGAATTACCCAAGGCAGGGAAAAATCGAGGTCAGCAGTTCTCCATGTTTAGTACCTGGACTAGGAACATCAGCATCACCTGAGAACTTGCAAGAAATGCAAATTACAGCTGCCACCTCAGAGTTAATAATTTAAAAACTATCATGTGGACCTGGGACCTGGTAACCTGTGTCTAAAGAGCCCTCCAGGTGCTTCTGGTACACTCTAAAATGTGAAAGCCATTGCTTTATGCCATGTTTTCTCTTAATGTCCTCTCTTTTTGTGGCTTTCTGCTTCTAGTACCTGAAAGTCTGATAGCCACCTGTGGCCTGTTGGTGGCCTAGTGCGATCTATGAGGTGAAATACAGAACAGCTCAGGCAGGGGTCATGGGAGTGGCAGGGGCAGGGCATGGGTAGTATAATTCTGTTTAGCCAAAGGGTATTTAGAAGAAAGTAGGGGACTTGAGGAATAAGGGCTACTGAACTGTCTCCTAAAACTCTGACACTGGAATAATGAAAAGCCAAATTATCCTCATTTCTGGATTGAACCAAGTAAAGAACTTTACATATTGTTCCTATTTTATATTCTTATATACATAAAATATAAGACCATATACAAAAAGTAGTAAAATTGGAGCAAGAAGTTGTCATTTCTCAAAAACTACGCACTGCCTGCAGCATCAGTCCCTGACCCAGAGCGCCTGAAGAGGAGGAGGTGAGGTGATCCACACCACATCTGAGGAAGAAACCCTGGAATAACTGTCCCTCAAAGGCCCGCTCACCCTCCCTCTGATCCAGAGCAAGGTCCAGCTGAGCCTCTCTCCTCACTTTCCTAGAACTTCACTGTACCTCTTTAGTCACACTCCCCTGCAGCATGCTAGGCCACTCAGACTGAGAGAAGGGCAAAGTCTCCTCAGTCCCACACAGGAGCCTAAGGAAGGGAATTTCAGATGGGAATGCAGACTGCATTGTGGTTCTGCTTTAGGTGTAGCTGCCTCTTTGAAAGAGCCTTCTTAATCCTGACTCAGCTACTGAGCACCCACTTCACACAAGGGCAGGTTCTTGGAGAGGTTGTACTTGGATCAGATTTCATTTGTTGTCCAAAAATCACTTCAGAAGCTGGAGGAGAACTGAGTGTTTTGCTTTTTATGCTGTTTATTAGAGCTGGACTCAGTCTTACATTGTCACACATCTATGAATCCTGGCCGTGACCAAGGTTCTGAATTCATGTACAGACTCTTCTCTGGGGAGACCACCCCAAACCTCCCCCTCATCAGACTTGGCCTGAATGTCTTCGGAGATGTTCTGCTAGAGCTCCCTTTTCTCCTCAAGCCCTGTGTCTCCCACACTTTAGTGTGGCCACCCATTAGGGAAGCACTTTGGGGTGATTCAGGGGCTGGAAGGCTCATAGTGCCCAGCACCTCCCCAAATGATCTCTAAGCAGTTACCCATCTGGAGGGAGACTAGATAATACCTACCACACAAGGGCTGCTTCAAAAACTAATCCAACATAGCACACAAAGGGCCTGAGGACTCTCAACACAGTTATTTTACTTAACAAATGTTATTATTCTGTTTGTTTTGTTCCAGATATAGTTTTAGGTATTTCATGAACAGTTACACTTTTGATCTTCATTAGTAACCTCGAAGCACAAATACTATTATTATTCTAATGTATATATGAAGGAATTAATGCACAGAGGATCCAAGCAACTTGTCCACTATCACATGCTAGTGAGTGGCAGAGCCAGGACCCACATCTGTTCTCTCAACCCTCCCTCCCACTTCATACATGCACCAGGGTCTTTCTCACTCCTGTGTCTTCACTAGATCTCTCTCTACCACCTGAAACACTGTCTTTGTTATTCTCTATTCAGGTCCTCCTTGAGTTTCTGATCTCAGCTTAAACTTCACTTTCTGTGTTTGGCCTTCCTAAACTATCCAATCAGAAATTGTTTCCATCTGCATCTATGTATCTCAGTTACCTATCCTTTTCCATCATAGCACTTCATATAGAAATTAACCAATGATCAACTGCATGGTTTCACTGGTTACCAAATAAATACAAATTTAAACATATCTAAGATTCCTTCTACATTTTGCAAACTGGAAAAATTAAGCAAATGTTGAGACGTAAGTTTGGCAAAATAGAATTGGATATTCTTAAACTTGGAGAGAGAATCAACTAGTAAATCTTCCCACGTGGTGATTTGGCAAATGTGTAGTCCTTTGACCTAGACATTATGAAATGGACAAAATGAATTACAATGATTCTGTGCAATGGTATATCTAAGATTTTACACACACACACACACACACACAAACACACATACACACACACACACACTCATTCCATGGTTTCTTTGAGGGATTGGTTCCAGGACCCCCTGCAGATGCTAAAATCTCTTGTGAATTGTATTGTTTAGGGAATATTGATGATAAAAACCGTATGTGTCCAGTATAGATGCAATTATCTTTTTTCAAGCATTTTTAATCCACAGTTATTAAGTCCACAGACATAGAACTCATAGATACAGATGGCTGTCTACATGTGTGTATAATATATATAGATAGATACATATATATATAGAATGATTTCCTGCCCCTTTCCTTGCCTATATTTTTTTCTATAGTGAGCTGTATTATTCATTTAATTTAAACTTCACTACAATATGACCAGAGTGCAGCTATCTCTATTATGCTAAAATATTATGCATAATATTTTCTGAAGTGTTTTTTTCACAGTGGACTTTAAAGTGCCTATACTCTTTGCCTGGCACTGCTGGCTAAAGCTGACATCAAAATTATAACCCTCCCAGGTTCATTACTACAAACTCCTGCATTACTACAAACAACCATTTAATTCAGAAAACTGCTCAGGAAACTGGAGCAACACTGCCTCATCTCCACCCGGCTCCCTGGTGCCACCTGGAGATGCAGCCTCTGGTGCACACTTGCACCTGGGTTGTGATTCCATTCCCAGCTGCAAGAACCTAAAAAGAAGGGAGGCTAGTAGATCTTCCTCGAAAGGATTCCCTGCCCCTGAACTGCCACTGGCTCCACCTTGAAAGGAGGTACCCTGCACAGAATGCATCAAGGAGGTCATTATTCAAAGGCACCCTGTGGCAAAACCATTTGACAAAGTGAGCAAGCTGATTGTAGGGTGAATAATCACTCTAGTGTTTGAGTTTCACTCAAGAATTGTTAACAGTACATTGTAAACATCATTCATGTTAATACTGTTTTTCTCAATCCTTTATTTTTAGAATGAAACATTCCTCACCAGTCCCTGGTCCAAAACTTGTACACACCTGAAAAAAAAAACGTATCTCGTGAACAAATGTTTCCAAAATCTAGATTGCCTTTCATTTGACCTTAAGGGCTTGGCCGACTTCTCTAGGCTTCAGTGTAATAGGTTCTTCTGAAACAAAGGAGCCTGATATCAGGATAGAAATCAAATCTGGGGCCCATGTGATCACTGACAAGTGCCTGATGATGAGTGGAAATGGGCCTCATGGTCCCAAAACTCTCTTCTCCCTCCGTTCCCCATCCTGTCCCTGTTCCTGTACCTTCCTGGTTAATTTTTGTCTTCTTCATCAGTTTGACAACTTTGAATTAATCCCACTAGGGTGAGATTCCCCACTCCTCCTTGTGGTCTGTCTTTCTAGGCCATGCTGTTTGTAGCAAAGGTTACACTTATTATACCTCAATGAAATAAATAATTTAACATGCAGTGTCTAATGCTCTATACCTTAACATTATTTTAGCAAATAAAAAGTCTTCTTTTGGCTAATATCTGTATAACATGTGTTTCCATCTTTTCTAAGTTTTCTACATTAATTTATTTTTTGACACACTGTAGAAAAATGAATTTTATACTTTTTAATTTTAGTCACAATAGTCCTTTTATTTTACAAGGTAAGTTGAATTTGTTTTCATGTCATTCGTAACATTTTTAAATTGTTTTTCCTATCAATTTTTTCTTTTTTCTGAACTTCTCCCCAAACACACACACACACTCACACACACACACAAACATACATGTGCACACATGTGCAGACACTGGTTTGACTTTTTTTTTCTTTTTACCATCCCTTTTACCTCCTTTACTGATCTGATGGTTATAATTTCTGTTGTTTGAGTGGTTGCTCAAAAACTTTAACATATAACTTTAATTGTGTATATTTTCTAACAAAGTATAAAGTTTGGGGAGGGTTTACGTTATTTCCTTCTTCTGATCTTCATAGAATCATCTTCAGGGTTGATTGTGCATAGACTTTTGCTCTACCTCTGTTGAGGATATGAGAGAGGAGAAGGGAACGGGGCTGGGGTCCAGCCAATGTTGTTAGAACTATTTGTGATAATCATTCACATTTCTTTCATTTTTCCACAATTAAAATTTTTCGTCTTTTTTTACCTTTCTTTTTAAACTATATGTTTATTGTTAAATAATTTTCAAACAATATAGAAAAGTGGAAAGGAGAAAATAAATATTACCAAAACTATTTTCCACCCTGAAATAACTAACCTGGGTGAGCATCCAGTCATGTATTCCTGTATGCAAATACACATTTATACAATTTCATATGTGAACTTTTTCATAAATAGACCATATATTCATTTTCTAAATTGACAATTTTTATTAAACTCTTCAGGTTTTGCTTACTTCTCCCCTACTCTAATAATACATCTTATGTAGCCAATATGTTAAAAGCCTAACATCTTTTCCTTCCTTTTTCTGGGTTCATTTCATTGTACATAGATAAATGAGATCAGAAGAAGGAAAGATTAAATATATGGGCAAACAAACAATATATAGAATTTCAGCCAGTGTTTATTTTATGAAACTGGAATTACATTACTTTTACTTCTCTGAAGTGTACTTTACAATTCATCATATAAATCACCCACTTTACAATTCATCATACAAATTGTTTGTAGTCACCTGCAATAGACCTAGCTCATCCTTCGTAGGTTTTTTTTGTGGGATTCTCATACATACACAAAAGACATGAGATGAGTATAATGAATGCCCATGTATTCACCACCCAGCTTCAACAATTATCAATATGTACATTTTTGCAAATCTTGTTCTATTAATCCCTCCTGTAGAAAGCAAAATAATGCACACCCCAACTGTAAACCCACTTTCACCCGGCAAAAATGTCCACAACTTAATCTTCTGTGAATATGTTATGGCAAAAGAGATTTTGCAGATATGCTTAAATTTAAATACTTTGAGAGATTGTTCTGGGTTACGAATGGGTCCAACCCAATCATGTGGGTCCCTAAAATTAGAGAACTCTTCATGACTTGACAAGTTAGAGAGGAGGTAACTATGGAAGAGTGACCTGAGAAATGAAACCTTGCTGGTGTTAAAGACGGGGGAAGGGTCTTTATATATAACCAGGCATTTATAATCTGGAAAAGGCAAGGAAATAGATTCTCCTCAACTTCCCAGCGAAGAGCACATCCTTGCCAATACCTTGCTTTTAGATTAGTGAAACCTACTCAGATTTCTAACTCACAGAACTTCAAGATAATAAATATGTGGTTCTTTTAGGCTACTGAGTTAGTGGTAATTTGTTATAGCAGCAAGAACAATGACAAAATAACAAAACATATTCTTTCCCTGTATCTCTGTCTCTCTGTCTCTGTCTGCCTCTTTGCCCCCC
>NW_004624730.1:16491801-16513933 GCF_000247695.1 Heterocephalus glaber | reverse complement strand
ACCCCCACCCCGCCGCCCTGCACCGCCATCTTTCTGGTGAAGACCTAAATATTTTATAGGAAATTTAAAATATCATAGCATTTTATCCACAAATATTTCATCACATAGTTAAACAGCACCCATGTAACTTACAAAATAAATAATTGTTTAATGTCAAGTCATGAAAGATTATGGGCTCAGAATTTCTGTATTGTCTAAAAAGTCTCTTTTATATTTAGTACACTTAATCAGGTTCTAAAGATCTTCAAATTATATTTGATTGATATATTTCTATTATCTTTTAATTCATGATATCTTCCCCTTTTTTCTTTTAAGTTCCTTTTTTTTATGTCTACAAAGAGACATATTCAGTAGGATTTATATTCTGAATTAAACTAACCACATCCTCAAGATTTCAATTAACATGTACTTCTGTCTCTTGCATTTCCTTTAAACCAGCAAATTGGAGCTAGAGCCTTGACATGATTTAGGCTCAACTCCTTTTGCTTCTTTTTGCATTACATCTGGTTGTTGTACTTCCGATGACATGGAGAGGGATTAATGGTTCCCATGTTGTCAGCCAACCCATCCATTATAGAGTTTCTCAAAGCCCTTCACCCATTGATATTAAGAACAAATTGCCTAAGTCAATTATTTCATTAACAATATTTGAGAGTCCTTAAAGTTAACTTTCATATATTCAATGCATTTTATTATTTTGCAATTCTTATTATTTTAATGCTCAAGTTTTCCCACTTCAGCCAATGCTTGATGACTGTGTTCTTTTGACAGGCTCCATTAGTCTTTGATAGCTTCCTTCTAGTGTGAAGTGCCACTTGGAGACTACAAACTGCGTGAGGAAGTTTAACTTGCTCTTTTAAAACTAAGTGATAGTTCATGATCTGAGAGCCAGATATTACAGGTGAACTCACTCAACTGCATTTTCGTCTTGTTAGAACATTTCTTATGCTGAGGACTATCTCTGCTACCTCCCCTGGACCTATCACAGATAGATTTGGAAGGCAGAGATGTGATTGTTGTCATTGCTTCTCTTACCCTGCTGTAGTCACAAGGGCTGCTAACATGAAGCAGCTGTGCTAGGAATCCCAGTGACATGCCTAGCTACATGGAGAGCAGAAGACAGGACACAGGCAGTCATTAGCTGCTTCAGATGATGAATACTACAGTGCATCTTGTATCCAGAAATTGTGGCTGCAACTTCCTGAATCACTAGCTGTACTGGACACCTTTTTCTAGGTTACACTATTTTAAAAAACATTTAATGGTTAAAGACAAAGAGTGTGTGACTGTTAAATCTGATATGTCAACTTAATTAAGGAATGCCTAGCAGACAAGTACAGCATACTCCTACGTGTGCTTGCATGGATTGTGGAGGCATGGGCTTGTCCACTGTCTATGGTCCCTCACCTATTCTTCTCTGGCACTGTTCCCCTGCTCTGCTTCCTAGCCTCCATGAATTAAGACGCTTTGCTCTTCTATGCCTTTCTGCCATGATGTTTCAGCTTTAGGACCAAATTAAATCTCTCCTTTAAATTGTGGGTGTTGGGTATTGTGTCCTCTAAGAGAAAGCTGACTAATACAGAGGGATTTCTTCCTGATGTTGCACACTGACTATGGGTTTGATTTGCCTTACTCCTGTGTCTTCATTAGTCTAGAATCTAGGCTGAAGGAGCAGCCTCTTATCATCATTATTGTAGAATGAAAAGCCACATGGCAGCGCCTTACCTAGGCACTTGGATCTTTTATTAGGAGTGCATACACATCAGTCTCACTTACATTTCACTGGTCAAACCAAATCATGTGGGAAAATTTTTTGTGAATGGAGTGGAGAAATATAAGCCTCTTATAAGTAAGGGGAGAAAGTCATTAAGAACAATAAACAATCTACTGCCATTGCTGATTTGCCAGAGAGAGAAGCAGTGATGCTTGGTGGGCCAGTCTTATTCAGTAGTCCTAGAAACTCACCTTGGTCACTGTTAGAAATGCAACCTTATTCTACTTATGTGGAACTAAAAAGGACTGTGCACCTCTACATCAACTCACTTTCTTTTCAATTTAATTGTAACTAAACTCTGCAGTCATACTATGGGTATATCACAGTTTACTCATTCCACATTAATAGATATTTCTTTTGCTTCCAGGTTTGTTTTTTTTCTATTAAATATAATAGTGCAATGAAATCCTTTAAACTATATACTTAAGTGTTTATCTGCATTGTTATGTGATAGATTTCAGGATCAGAAATTCCACTGTCAAAGAATATAAATATTCTTAATTTCAATAGTGTTTCCAAATTTCTCTATTAAAAATTAATCATTGTGTTCACTTTTCTTCTATATATTTATCAGTGATGTATAATATAACTCCTTAGTAATTTTGTGAATCTGGTAGGTGGTGAATGTGTTATTTTTTAGGGCCTTTAATTTACATGTCTCTGACTATTAGTGAGGGTAGGTATCTCTTTCCATTTTTTACAGTTTTATTGACATATAATTGACATGATAAAATTCACTTGTAACTATATAATTGGATGATTATAATAAATTTATAGATTTGTGCAGCTATTACAATAATCTAATTTTAGAACTTGTTCTTTACTCCAAAATGTTTCTTTGTGCTTATTTGTAATGGATCTGTGATGGTTTACATCTAAAATGTTCCCCAAAACTCTCATGTGGTTGGAAGGTGACTGGACCATAGGGCTTCTATACTTATCAGTAGATTCATCAGTTGATGAATTCAGTAGCTATATGGCTTGTGTCTAGATGTCCCCTCAAAGCCTCATGGGATCATAGGTGGGACTTTGCAGAGCTGGCTGGATTTGTGGCATGTGATACTGGGATTAAGGATGTGTGGCACTAAATTAGTCCAGTGATTAGAATTAGCATAGCTCTGGGTTTGGCTGAATGGACTTACTGAAAAAGGAAGCCCTGCCCTGGGTGTGGGTGGCACCAACCATTAGGCTTGTAACCTGGAAGGAATATAATGAAACAGAAATGAGGCAGGCTCACTGCTTGCTGCTTTTTTGCCTCCTGCCTGCTCTACCATGAGCTGTTTTTCCTCTGCAATGTCCCTCTGCCATGCCACTCTACCTTGCAGCCAGCTGATTATAGACTGAAACCTCTTCAAACTGTGATCTCAAATAAACCTTTTTTCCCTGAACTTGTATTTTGCCTCAGTGATGAAAAGTAAGTAGGACACTGACTGCACTGTTAGGAGATGGGGCCTGGTCAGAAAAAGTAGATCCCTGGGGTGTGACCTAGCATGGGTGTATTCTTGTCTACAGCCTCTCTCTCAACCTCTCTCTCTCTCTCTCTCTCTCCATCCTGGATATCATGGATTGAACAGCTTTTCTTCATCATGCCCTTCCATCATGCCCTTCCTGCTGTGGAGCCAGATGCCCACGGACTGAAACTGTGCGCCAAAATAAACCTGTCTTCCTTTAAATTGTGAGTGTTGGGTATTTTGTCCCAGTGCCTGGAAAGTGGCTATGAAAGGATCCTTCTCTCATTCTCAGCTCCAGGCAACCAGTGATCTGCTTTCTGTTGAAATAGATTTTCCTTTTTAGGACATTTTCTGTAAGTACAGTTATATAACATAGTCTCTTGTGTTTGGCTTCTTTCACTTAGCATTGCATTTTAAAAGTTCATCTATGTTATAACATGTATCAGAATACCATTTTTCCATTGATGAATAATATTTCATTGTACAGATAAATTATATTTTGCTTCTCTATTCACCAGTGTCCAGTAGGATTGTTTCTATTTGGGCCATTATAAATAATGGTGCTATGAAAATTTATGTACACATTCTTTTGTGGGTATATATTTCATTTCTCCTGGATTCATATGTTGAAGTGGAATTGTCCAGTCATATGAGAAGTTCATGTTTAATTTTTTTAAACTATCAAACTATTTTCTCAAAGTGGCTATACCAATTTACTTTCCCACCAGCAACATATGAGGATTTCTATTATCCACATTGCCTTCAGCATTTGGCTTTGTTATTTTGATTATAGTTTTTCTAGTGTGTATGAAATTATAGCTCATTGTGGTTTAAAATTTAATTTCTCTAATTACTAATGGTGATGCTCACCTTTTCACGTGAGCATTAGTCATTCATCTATCTTCTTTGGTAAAATATCTATTCAATCTTTTGCCTATTTTAAAATTTGGTTGCTTGTCTTATTGAGTTGCAAGTGTTCTTTACATATTTTGGGTATAAAACCTTTACATGATTTTAAAATATTTTCACCATTGTGATTAAGCTGCTGGTATTCCTGCCCTACCTCACTCCAATAGAACCCCTTCTCCTAAATTTAGGGGAAGGGACATGAGGAATAAAGCAGTCCCAGGAGAATACTGCAAACCCCCACTGTTCTTACCTGAAGCTCTGCAGTTTTGACAAGAATAAACACTTCAGCGTTCTATTTCCAGATCTTTGGAATGGTTGTTTTTAACAATGTTTTCCAGTTGGTGTATGCGTGTGTGTGTGTGTGTGTGTGTGTGTGTGTGTGTGTGTGTGTTGAATAGAGCAGTTACAATTTCTTCACTCCATGGTTTCAGAAGCTACTAAACATCATTTTAATGTTTATGACAAATTAGAATTGGCTTTCTTTCTCAGCACCTCCAGCAAGTGCTAGGATTGGGTTTCATTGTCCAGGATTGGGACTGGGTCATGCATCATCCCTGAACCACTTGCAGTGGTCAGGGAAATGCAATGTTCTGATTGGCCAAGCCTGAGCCCCATGCCTGCCCCACAGTGGAGGGCGGAATCACTGCTACATACAGAGTGCAGCCTGAGAGTGGAGAATAATGGTAATCCAGAAGTGAAAGGAGCTGATTTTCCCTGAAAGAGAGCATGATACAGGTTGCAAAAGCAGCCAGTATCCACCACAGGCTCATGGATCCATGTGTGAAGCCATGGGCCAGTGGCCTACCACTTTCAGAAAGACCATGTCTGACTATGTACCCTCAGTGACTTCTTACTAAGAACACCAGAGAAGTGAAGCTTCTTTGAGGACATTGAAATCCCACTTTGGACAGGCACAGATTATAGAGCCCACTAAAATTTCATCCAGTCTTTCCTAGGTTATGGGTTCCTATACCTAAAAACTTAGAGTTCTAAATTTCTCTCTTATTTTACATTCTTCTTATGTCTCTTGTGCCTTCTTTTTAGCAGTTTTAAGATTCCTTATATTCCTCCTATCCTAAAGATATCTCTCTTCTCTCTGTTCTCTATCTCTGTCTCTGTCTCTCTGTCTCTCTGTCTCTCTCTTTCTATTATCAGCATCTATTTACCAAGCACCCACAACTGTCAGGCTCTGTGCACTGTTACAGTTCCAAAAACAAAGATGTATTAACTACACTCCCTTCACTCAAGTTTACAATGTCTTTGCCAGAAAGAATCTATCATTCATTGCAAAGCTTAGCACGAGAATGTAACATGTAAGCTGCACCATGAGTGATGCCAACAGTGTAGGCTATGGTTTATTTCAGGCTGGCCTTTTGCACAATAAGCTGAAAGCTTCTGCAGTTCCAGGGTGGTGGGAAGCTCCAGAATACCTTGCTCTATCCAGGACTACAAATTTATCACTTCATCTTTTTGCATTTCCTGAAATTCCCAAAACTTGAGAATCACTAGTATACTAGACACCAAGCACTTACAGTGGAGAGTTAATTAGCTCCAAAATTTGCTTTCTTCTTAAAATGGAAAATCATTTATCAACCTAAATGAGAGATGCCAGTTTTACTGTGTGAGGGACAAGAGTAGGGACTAGAGCAGGGATCCATATCAGGATCTATGTTAAGACTCTGCATAGGGTTCTGCAGAAGACATTATGTACCTATGATGCAGGATAAAGTGAGTACAGAGGAGAAGAAAGACCCAGCTGGGGAGGAACCTCCAAACCCTGATTTCATACATTTCAGTTCTGTGCCAAGTACCATTCAGAATTCTATCCATCCATCAGCCCTTAGGTTTCTTCCTCCTTTCTTTCCTCTTTCACTCAATCACCAGCTAATGAGCAGTAGTTTCTATGTGATTTATTCAGTGACCTAGACAAGACTTTTAGACTTTTGTTGGAGTCTAAAAATTGTGCAATTCATGTGATGGAGTGTGGCCAATGACACAGGCTGGTGAGTAACTGCGAAGAAAAGCAAAATCTTCCTTTTCATCATGGGCTCCTTGCCAACATAGTGAATTATCACAAGGACAAGCCAAGTGCAGAAACACTCCTTTTGGGGAGGGGGAAATGGAGAGAATTATTCATGCTATGGAAATTTCGAGACTGAAAAAAGAGAGCTTACAAAAGGAGGGATTACACACTAGATGTGGAGGAGAAAACTACCTCACCTTTGAGTGTGAAATTAGTTTACCTTCATTAAGATGCCAACCCCATTAAAACTGTAAATATAGCAACCTGATTATTTAAGAGAAAAAACACTAATTTTCAAGTTTGTGCTATTTCTAGCAATTCCAATCTGCTATGCAGGAAATGTGAGAGTGCTGATAATTAAGGAACACTATGTTAGGCAATGATAACACACCGCCTCTGGATCTCAGCTCACAATACTTTGTAAATGGAACAGAATCAGATTTGATACTGCTAAAATGTCAAAAATACATGTTAGCAATCCTCTTCTTTCAATACAATTCAGAAATCCTTAACTTCATGCTACAATTCTGGTGTCAGTGTTCCTTGTCACAAAGTAGAGAATGTGAATTCAAGATAATTATTACAAAGAAATATCAAAAAGCCACAAGCTGAAATAATTTACAAACCACTTCTGCCCATGCTTTTTATCACCTCCCTGAATAAACTACACAGTCTACAGCCATGAGAGAGAGGGAAAGGAATTGGCTGAATTCCTTAGACACCTTCAAGACTAAACATCAGAAAATGAACCCGTGATTATCTTTACCTGTCTCTCTACCCACCTCCCAGACCTTTGGAAATCACTCAAGCACCAATCTTGCTGGATTTCCAGATTCCTGGTCTTATGTCAATCTCCTTAACGTATATCAACATTGCCCACTGCTCCAACTCCAGGTTCTATTTCAGATCTTCCCCTTCTTTTGAGGTCATTTCTTATCTCTGGGTCTGGGCCCCCTACCTGCTCTCTGAGTGAGCTATCTAAAACACAAATGTGGTCATATTCTTCCCCTGCTTAGAGACTCTGCGGATGTTCCCCCTGAGCCCTAGGTACAAGCTCCACTGCTTTACCATAGCTGTATGGTCTTTCGTGATCTGCACTTGCTCATCTCTCTGGGTGGAGGTGTACCCCACACCTCTGCTACCTACAACCTCAAGTTCATGCCCACATCAGAAGCACCAAGTCATGTAGTGTTCCCATGTATTCCATGCTGGTCTGGCTGCATGCTTTCATTCATGGCAGCCTCATTCACCACCTTCATCTTGAGCGTGACATCCATCCTTAACTTCCCACACATGGAGGCACCTCCTCCAGAAAGCTCACAGAGAGGAATGGCTGAGCTTCCTCTGGAATTTTTCACCTCTCCACTAGTCACTGCATATTTTTGTTTACCTTTCTTTCACCTCTGATAGCTGGAAGATCCCTCAAGGCAGGGTCTATAGCTCATTCATCTTCTTACCCCCAGTACAAAAAGCAGCAAATCAGGGTTGTAAGAATCCGTAAGTCAGTGGTGAACTCTGCTCAAATTCAGATTCTATGGGGGATAAAAGCCGCCTCCTTTAATCCCTGAAAATCCTTTGTTAAAGTATCAGAAGAAAAGATTCAAACATTTATGTAAATATTCCATAAAATTACAAAATCATGGACTACATATTTACCTACATCTAATATATAGTCGATGTTCTATAAGTCACGTGGTAATTACATAAAAGTGTCCTTTTTATGTTTTGAGATACACCTTGCTTTTTCATTCAATAATACATTTTTGGATTTATCAATGTTGATACACTAACACTCTAACTTATTCATTTCTACAGTGGCTGCTGTGATGTGTTATGTTGTGTGAGTATGCCACGTCTTATATATTTACGAGTGTTAAATTTTCTTGGTGAATTATTTGATCAATATGTAAGGTCTTATTTTATACCTAATAATTCTCTCTCCATTAAATTCAATGTTCTCATATTAGAAATGCCACATAGCTTTCATTTTTTTAAAAATGTATTTATACCTATAGCTTATCTACCTCATTGTGTGCAAATATTCTGTGACTTTGTATTAAGAGTGTCTTTATTAAAACAAGAAATGGCTTTATTTATATTATTTATAACTGTGATATTAATTATTGTTTTATCATTTTTGATAGGCAATTCTAAACTTATGAATGCTGGTACATTTAGATTTAATTATTACAAGGTAATTTTAATTTTATTTGCTTTTTTGCTTCCTATAATATTTTTTCCTTTTTTTCCCCTTCTTGCCTTTTGTTGAATTCATAAATGTTTAACTTTTCCTTATTCTTTCCTTTTTCTCCTTAGCTGGCTTGGGAGCTATAGACTACTTTTGTCGTGTTTACTTTTTATTCTTCTAAAATATAAATATACAATTCATATATAATGCAATTTACCGATTTAAAGCATAGGAGTCAACACTTTTTAATGTACTAATAGAATTGTGTAACCATCACCCCTATCAATTTCAGAACATCTCATCATCTGAAAAAGAAACTCCACACCTATTAGCAGCCCCTTTTCAGTTCTCCTTGACCCCTCTACTTTAGCCATAGACAACCCAAATCTACTTTCTGTCTCTATAGATTTGCCTATGCTGTACATTTCTTATAAATGGAATCATATACCAAGTAATCTTTTGTGACTGGCTACTTATAGTGAGCATAATGTTTTCAAGGTTCATCAGTACTGTAGCATGTATCAGGACTTCATTCCTTTTAGTTGCCAAATAATATTTCATTGTGTGGATATACTATGTGTTATTTGTTCATTCATCACCTGATGAGCAGTTGGATTGTTTCCACATTTTGCCTATTATGAGAAATGCTATAAATATCCACATACAAACCATTTGCATGGACACATACTTTCATGTTTCTTGGGTATATATCCAGAAGTAGAGTTTCTAGGCAGCTCTATGTTTAATCTGCGTATCAACTGCTGGAGTGTTTCCAAAATGGCTGTACCATTTTACATTACATTTGCAGTGCGTGAGGCCTCTGGTTTTGCTAGAATACTTGCCAACATTTGTAATTATCTACCTTTTACTACAACCACTCTAGTGGGTGCAAAGTAGTACCTCACTGTGGTTTTTATTTGCATTTTTCTGATGGTTGATGTTGCTAAGTATCTTTGCTTGTTTTTTCGGACATTTGAATGTATGTTCTTTAGACACATTTCTATTCAGATCCTTTGCCAATTTTAAGTGGGTAATTGTTTATCTAATTTTTGAATTGTAGGAGCTTTTTGTATAATAAAGATATAAGTCCCTTAAGCAGCATATGATTAGCAAAAATTTCTCTATTTCTGTGGGTTGTCTTTTTTTCTTAATGGTGTGTTTTGAAGCCCAAAGGTTTATAAGTTTGGTGATTTTCAATCTATCTATTTATTCTTGTTTGTGCTTTTGGTGTCATATCTAAGAAATTATTGCCTAATCTAGGGTTAGGAAAATTTTATACCTATGTTTTTTGCTTTAGTTTTTTAATATGCGTACATAATTGCGCTATTATTTCCTTTATCCTTTTTTTCTTTTTTCTTTTTGGTATTGGGGATCAAACTCGGGAATTTTCGTTTGTGAGTCAGGTGCTGGAACCACTGAGCTAAATCCCTGGTCTCTTTTATCCTCTTTTTCTGAAAAGTAACACATTTCATAATCTGTCCATTTTTAAAAATTTTCTTTATTACAGTATTGTTTTTGTGATAGTTACAAATGAATTGAAGTCCAAGTATTGAATTATTTCTTCAACAATTCTCAGTCTAAAATTGTTTCCATTAATATTTTTATTTTGACATTCTATTTGTTTATATTTCTTGGATTTCAATTTGTTTTTAATACATCCATTAATCCTATTTTATTGTGGCTATTTAATTTCATAAATTTCTATTTTACTCATAGATAGAATTTCCTTGTGTCTGTGAGCATCCTAGACCTACATTTCATTATGTAATTTTCACATTATCTTTTACTTTAAATTTCATCTGGAGTGGATTTAGCTCATGATTGTCAATCTTCCTTAACATCAGATTTTCCCATTAGGTTTTAGCAGTCTTATTTACATGATTACCTTGAGGAAGATTTATGTTTTTTAAATCTTTTTCTCTGAATTCATCTCCTACCCAGAACCAAAGCTTGTCCTAGATGCTCACAATCTGTTTCCCGTGGTGATATTTTTGCCATTTCCAAACTGTCAGGGAGACAAAGAGCAGGTTGACTTGGGCCCTCCTTGTGTCTGCATCCCTGTAACCACCTCTACAGCAGGCAGCTTTACATCACACATTACTCCAAGGCCTAGGGCTTCTTATATCAATTTTATTTTCTCTTTTTCTATCTAACAAGAAGACTGAGGCTCAAAGACATTAAGATATTTGCTCAAGGTCACATAGCTGATAAGTTATGAGGCTTGGATTTAAACTTAGTTTTCTGACTCCAAAGTTCAGGTTCTAAAAGAAGATGGCAGTAGGTGATGTTCTCCATACTGCTCCTGCCATCCCAATCAGAGACCAAATCCACAGCCTTAGAAAAGCAGGCATTGCCTCTGAGGGTAGTTGTTCATTCCTTTAAATGAATCAAGTGTCAGGTAGTCACTGCTCCCTGGAGGCAGATTGATGAGTCCAGAAAAAAGCCTTTTATGTTAGAGTGACACGGTTTCAAATCCTAGCTCTGCTTGTTACTTTCAGGGTAATTTGGACAAATAATGACACATTTCTGAGTCTGAACCCCTGGTTGCAAGGTGAGGTAGTAATGTTCATTTTCGTGGGTCATGGCAGGGATGCTATGAGTTGATTCATGTATGGAGTAGGTACACCATGATGGTGGCACCTGTTTCCTTCCTGTGAATATTGTCAGTTTTGCACAGAGTCTTAAGTATTGCAGGAAGCACATTTTGTTTCCTCCGGCCCTGAAATCTGAAGAAAGGACTTGCCAGGAAAATCCAAAGCATAGCATATCAGACTTTGAGACATCTGCTCTGTGACACATTTCCCTGTTGATCAGGGCCAAGGAGATAGGCCAGAGGGGTCAGCAAAGGAAAGCAAAGCCAGGGCTCATGAAGGACACCTTTCTAGTCCTTATGGGAGAACATCTCCCAGTGCTAACCTGTGGTAGCCCAGAGATACAGAGGCAATACCTCTGGGTGACAGTCCCACAGGCTGATAAAAACTCAGGAGAATGAACTCGTTTCAAAGGAAATAAGAGTAAATCAGAGATTTGGGATTTTCCTGAGTAGTACAATTTTTGGACACAGTTCAAACACCAAAAATAGATTAAAATAAAACTTATGCCCTGGGTCAGGCAAATACTTCTTGGTTATGACACCAAAAATCACCATAAAGAAGTAATAAATTAAGATTCACTAAGATTATAAGCTTCTACTGATATTGTTAAAAGAATTAGGAGGCAAGCTAAAGATCAGGAGAAAATATTTGCAAATCACATATCTAAGTAAATCATGTATCTATAATATATAAATAATTTTTTAATTTTAACAAGAAGAAAATAAGCAACACAACATTTAAAAATAGACAAAATATTTTAACAGGTACTCAAGAAGATATATAGATTGCACATAAACATGAAAAGAAACTCAACATCATTAATCATTAGGGAAATGCACAATGAAAATATGATTAAATACCACTGCACACCTATTAAAATGGATAAAATGGAAAGTTCTCACTTTAGCAAGCATTGGTGAGAAAACAATTCTACATTGCTCATGGGATTGTAAAATGAAAGAATCTCTTTGGACAATAGATTGACAAGTTTCCTAAAAAGTCAAACTTATCACATCAACCAGCTTCTGAGTGTTTATCCAAGAGAGCAGAAAGCAAGTTTTCATGGAAGGATTTTCACTTAAATATTCATAACAGACTTATTGGTAAAGGCTTCAAATTAGAAGTGATCCAAATGTTCATTAAAAGTTGAATGGATAACAAATTGTGGTATGTCCATATAGTGAAATAATACATAAAAATAAAATTTTAAAAAATTCAAGATATACAAGACATGAAAAAATCCCACCAAATTATGCTGTGTGAAAGATGTCACACATAAAAAAGTATATAATGTATAGCTTCATTTACACAAAATTCCAGGAAATGTGAACCAATGTGTAATGACAGAAAATAGAGAAATGGTTGCCTAGAGACAGGTGTGCTGGAGGCAAGTATTACAAAAAAGCACAGTGAAAAATTTGAGGGTGATTGTGATAATAAGAATGTACATGAGTGTATATATGGAAAACTTCTCTAATTTTACATCTTAAATATATGAAGTTTATTGTATCCAATTACACCTCAATAAAGCCACTCAAAACGAGGAGGGAAAGGAGAGAAGATGAGAGGGGAGGAGGGGGAAGAGTTATTCTGATCTATTGACTAATCCCTCCAGGACACTAGCAAAAGTTTCAAAGTATGGGAATATTTTCTCAAATTTGGAAATTTTTATTGGAAACTCAAAAATACATAGGGTATTTCAATAGTTTTTATAAGTTTAAGAGATTTTTGAATATTAGTATATGGAAAGGATCTGGAGTTGTTGATAGAGCTACCACTGAGCCTATCCTTCTCTCTTTTTCTAGTTCTAGTCATTTTCCTGGCCATCTAGCTGTACACAAGTAAATATGGCTTCTCTGCCCAGGATGGTGTCATTATAAACATTCTGCTCCTTGCCTCCATTCTTGTCCCTGGTCCTGCTCACTCGGCTTCCTGAAATCTTGGCTGTGCTGACCATCCTTGGCCTTCTTCAGCCCTGAAGTCTGCTGGATGCATTTTGTCCTCTGGCCCACCACTCTTGGTCACCCATATGGTTTATTGGTCTGAGCCACAGTGGTTTAGGATTCTAACACTGACCAGACTCACCAGATTTCTCTATGTAGGGACAGAGGCTAGCACTGGGGATAATGGTTCAGACTGTCTTCATCTGGATTATTTTCTTACTTGTAGATAACATCACAGATTAGATCTGGTTAACAACATAGATTCTTTAGGCCCAAGTGTGGAACAGTGAGATCTGCAGGACCTGAGTTGGGAGGTCATGGAGATAATCTGGATTGCTTTCAGCTTGCATTGCAAATGTGGTTTCTTGAGTTTTGATTTTTCTGTATGAGATTTTTAAAGAAGTATTGACCTTCTTCTTTGATAAGTTTTTGAGATTGCCTAGATCTCAAAGACAACAAAGAAGAATCTATTTATTCTTCCAGGATGAACTCAAATCTTCTCTCCAAATACATATTTCAATCCTATCCAGCAAGCTGAAAGCTCTGTTACTTGTATTTAATGAAAGTCATGGTCAAGATTTGGAACCTAAAGCTCTGGCCAATTTACTTCCCACATGTGCTTGTAGGTCCTCCAAACTAAATAGCAGAATGACCATTTCAGGAAAATTCACTTCAGAAAAGTGCTGCTTCTCACCTAGTCTTCTGTTTAGGGAGTAGGATGAGGAATGGGAATCATTTGGGACCCCTCTTACCCCTCTGACTTTAGCTTTATACAAGAGGCTGGACCAGCTATGTTGTTCCTTCCTCAATTCCCCGTTCTGCTTCTGTGGAGATAATGTCCATTCAGCAGAAAACATCCTCAGATCTTTCTCCCCAGTGTTAAAATAATAGAAAAATAATGAACTTGACCTGTGTTCCCCCCACCATTTGTGGCCATATTCCCTTATCTCATTCTACCTCCCTGGGGAAAAATATGATAGTCCCTTAGGGTTTTTATTCTTTCTGGGTTTTGTCAGCCCTGGGAATGGAGTGGGAGCTGAGTCAACAGTTGGAGGGTGATTACAGTCACAAACTGGGAAACTAAAATATTAAGCAACATCAAGTAGGAATTTTGAGAAGACAATAATCTGAGCCCACACTGCTGATACCCTCTGTCACCAGATTCCCTGCACAAATAAATACAAGGAAGCAAAGGAGAATTAAGATAGGAGTATCCCTGATGCTTAATTCTAAAGAGGAGCTTCAGCTTTCAAGGGGCTCAGGCAATGTGGCTGCAGGTTCCAAGGGCCCAGGCATTGTGTGCATGGACAACTTCTATTCTGCGGGATTTGCTTCTATCACCTGGAGGGCCTATCACCCAGTGACAAGGGAGGTGGGAACCTTCATGGCAAAGCATGATGTGAAACATTTGACCACCCACACATACACAGGCCCAGTATGCTGAGCAGCCAGCTCCCAAAGGCACAATTGCTGTGACCCAGTCTTTGCCCTTAGCAGTAAGAGAAAACCACATCACTCATTTCCATCTTCTTGCCCTTCAGTCCACTGCTGCTTGAGAGTCCTGCCAGCCTGACCTGGGCACACACTAGAGGAAGCCAGACACGCCCCCCCCCAGTAGTCCTAGGCGTGGAGTGAATGACCACAAGTTAACGGACTTTACAGTATGAAGGAAGACCAGGCAAAGCACCAGACGTCTTCTTAATGAGGAAACTTTAATCAAAGAAACAGATAAAAGCTAAATAAAACTCTGCATAAAATGCACAGATATGCAAGAGGAGGTTAAGTAAATTTTTCTAATCTGAATTGAAAATTTCAGTTGCAGTACTAAAAAGATAGAATTGAGTCAATTAAAAACTAAGTGAGTAATCTAAAACATCACATAGAATTATCTTTACCACACAAGTGTGAAAAATACAAAGAAAGAACAAATGAAAAGAATGAGACATGGAGGATGGATCTAGGTGATATAATATTCAAAAATGCAATAATTTCATGAGGAAATAAATGAACAGACTGAGGAGAAGCAGAAGTATAACTACAAGAAGGAAAAGCTCTGAATTGGCAAAGATATAAATTTTCAAATTAAAAAAGCATGTATAGTGTCAGCTAGGAATAGCAAGGGGAAAAAAACATTTTACCCAGTAAAATTTCTGTACTCTGAGAATAAAGACATTTGCTTCAAACAATGAGAAATGACTACTTTCAACAGCGAGAGGATCAAATCAGCAAAAGATTTCATATTTGCAACTCCAGCAACTTAAAAACAGTGGGGAAAACATATTTACTTTTTAGTGAAAAGCATTGTGATCCAAAAATCTTACACTTTGCAATAAAATATTCATGTGGGAAGAGAAAGTTTCCACCACAAGAAGATTTTTAATGTATGGCGTACTTCCAAATATACTTTGTCAGTAAATTACTTAAAGGAGAATTAAAATAAAAAATCAAAATAAGATCTCAAAATTGAATGAAATATTTAAAGCGTAAGAGTCAGTGAAACAAATATTTATTAAGTCCTTATTTTGTTCAGGACACAGAGGTACTAAGTGTTAGGAAGAAGATTAAGTGTTAATGAGGACAGGGACTGGTGGGCTATTGCTGCTTTGGCAGAGTCAGGAATGAATTTTGAGCTGGGAATTGAATATGAGAAGAAGGCAACCTTGAAGACCACTAGAAGAGGCTTCTGAGCAAAAGAAACACAGTCTGAAAAATCAATAAGCTTGATGTGTCCAGGTTATTCAGAAAGAAAACTACAACATTACTGGATATAAGAAACATGAATAGCCATGGTGTTAGTGTGGCAAATACCAACTCACGGAATCCAAGCTCTTCCTCCTATCCAGAGCATATAGCTAGACCACTAGACTGCATCTCCAGCCCCTTTGGGAGTTGGATGTGGCTAACTAGCCAGTGGAATGTGAACAGACGTGACATTCATTTCTACCCATAAAAACCACCCATATGCACTTTTCCCTGAGCATCTTCCCCTCCAGGGACATGGAAATGACTCCCAGGGTGACATTGAAAGAGAGCCACATGTTGAAGATGACAATCTGTATCCCTAGATGACTGTGTTTGGAGCAACTTTACCAATCTATTCACCTACCTCAATGCCATTATATGAGCAAGAAATAAACATCTATGTGCATTGAACCATTGTTGAGTACTGGGCAAATTTATTACAGTAGTTAGTGTATTCTGACCATTACAGGTCAGCAGGGTCTTGCAGGACCATAGAGTAGTTTGAATTTCTTTCCAAGTTAACAGGAAGAGGTGGGTGAGGAGGTGAGGAGAATTTAAGAAAGGAAAGACACAATCAGTTCTATACTCTAGGAACTAGGATGGGACTCCTGATCAATCAAGAGGCCAATATTCTAGTCAAGGAGAGAGTTGATTATAGCTTGGATGGGAGTTTTGGAAATGGAGAGAGTGTGATTGCATTTGGAAAATTCTTGGAAGTAGGATTGATGCACTGGAAATGGAAAATATGAAAGAGGAATAAAAGATGGCTCCTGAGTTTGAGGTAATTTACTAAGATGGGAACAACTGCAATAGGGATCAAATATGTCAAGTGAAAACTTCAGCTTTTTGCTTGTTCTGAGGGATATGAATCTGGAGTCACCAACAGTAAGTTAAGGTCAAAGCAAAGACAATGAGAGGCACTAAAGTGTGTATGTGTTTGAATGCTAGGCTCCCTTAGAGGGAGAGTGTTGGTAGAGAAGATAGAGCAGAGCCCAGGACTCTGTAGAATTCTGAGTGCTGGTTGGTGAGGAGAAGCCAGCACTAGAGATTGAGAAGCATGCCATCAGAGGAGGAGAAAAGCCCACTGACTCCCAGGCTTGGTGGGATTTTTCTAGCTATTTTGCATACTGCATATAAGTGAGGGATTCACAGATAGTTGCTTTTAAGTAATTAAGCCTTTTCTAGTCACGAACATGATCTGTAATGTATTTGCTTCCCATAGCTGCCATAGTGAATTGGTGGCTTAAAACAACAGAACTTTATTCTTACAGTTCTGGAAGCCATAAATCTGAAGTCAAGGTTACAGCACCATTTGATCCTTCTCTGGGCTCTGAGAAGGAATCTGTGCCATGCCTCTCCTAGTTTCTGGTGTGTTATTTAGGTTGTGTATTCATCACTCTAAGCTCTGCCTCTGTCTTCACAATGTCCTTTTCTCTTTATGATTCTGTGCCTTTTTACCCCTTCAGTTTTAAGGAGTTGGCATTGGCATTGGAGCTTATCCCAATCCAGGTGATCACATCTCTGGTTCTTTAATTTGATTGTATCTGCAGAGATCCCTTTTTCCAAATAAGGCCTTATTTATAGATTCCAGATGGGCTTATCTTTGGGGGAGGGTATTCAAGAAGGCAGGTGAGTTCAAAAGAGAAATAGGCTCTTGGTTCAGACTCTGGAACCTATGTTGTATGAGGAAGGAAAGTAGATCATGCAGGAGAATGTGATGGGAAGTGAAGAGTGGTAAGGTGACATTGCAATAGCTGACAGAGTTCAATATTGAGGATGCCAAAGTGTGGAGAATAGGGACTTGAGTGGGTGATTGGGGTGTCTCTTATTAAACTTCACTGAGGGAGAGGAGGACAGGGGACTCCAAGACCAGGGTGTGAGCTAGGCCAGCGACATGGTGATGAAGCCGCCAGTGTGAAAGTGGGTGAAAAAGGAGAGATGTGACTCAGGTGCTTCAGACACCAGTGACTGAGGAACAGCAGCACTAAGAGGCCAGGCCAGCAGGTAGGACTAACCAGGTGAGAGTTATGGCTAACTTGGAACTGGCAAAGGTAAAGGGATTGCCAACCACAGTATCAGGGACTGAAAGAGACGGAAAATTCTATAATGGACAGATTCCTAAATACATACATATGAATTAAAGCTGAATCAAGAAGATATAAAAATTCTAAATAATTCAATATCATTGAATGAAATTGAAGAAGTAATTAAAAACCTACCAACAGAGAAAAGCCAGATCTTCAAGGATTCGCTGCTGAATATTATAAGAAATTTACAGAAGATCTAATGCCACTACTCTTCAGACTCTTTAATGAAATTAAAAGGGAACCAATACTCCCAAAATCATTCCTAGAAGGAAGCATTACCCTGATATCAAAATCAGAGAAGGACTCAACCAAAATAGAGAACTACAGGCCAATCTCCCTAATGAACATAGACACAAAATAAGATACTGGCAAAAAGAATGTAGCGAATCATCAAGAAGATTATTCACCATGACCAAGTAAGATTCATTCTAAGGATTCAGGGATGGTTCAACATACACAAATCAATAAATGTAATAAGCCATATCAACAGAACCAAGGACAAAAACTACGTGATCATCTCAATAGACGGAGGAAAAGCACTTGACAAAATCCAACACCTATTCATGATAAAAACCCTACATAAAATTGAAATAGATGGTCCTTATTTTAATCTGATAAAATCATCTATGACGAATCAACAGTCAACATCATACTAAATGGTCAAAAACTGAAAACTTTCACTCTAAAATCAGAAACAAGACATGGATGTTCACTATCGTCACTCTTATTCAATATAGTTCTGGAAACATTGGCTAGAGAAATTAGACAAGAGAAATAAATAAAACAAATAAGAACAGAAAAGAAGAAGTTAAATTATCATTATTTGCAGATGACATGATCCTCTACATTGAAGACCCCAGAAACTCCACCAAAAGACTTCTAGATTTAATAACCAAATTCAGCAGCATAGCTGGATACAAAGTCAACACTAAAAAATCAATAGCATTCCTGTACATAAATAACAAACTAACTGAGAGAGAAATTAAGAAAACCACACCTTTCACAATAGCTTTGAAAAACAATGAAATACTTAGGAATCAATCTAACGAAGGAAGTAAAAGACCTTTACTTTTAAAACTACAGTACTCTGAAAAAAAGAGTTAGAAAAGGATATCAAAAAATAGAAAGATATCCCTTGCTCTTGGGTAAGAAGAATCAATATAGTAAAAATGGCCATACTTCCAAAATTGTTATTCAGATTCAATGCAATCCCAATCAAAATACCAATAGCATACCTCATAGAATTAGAGAAAAAAATATTAAAATTCATTTGGAAGCAGAAGAGACCTAGAACAGCAAAAGCAATTCTGGGCAATAAAGGCAAAGCAGAGGACATCACAACCCCTGACTTGAAACTATACTACAAAGCTACTGTGATAAAAACAGCATGGTACTGGCAACAAACAGACATGAAGATCAATGGAGCAGATTAAAAGATACAGAAACAACTCCAGACACAGTCAGCCCCCTTGTCTTTGACAAATGGGCCAAACACCTTCATAGGAAGAAAAATAGCCTCTTTAATAAATGGTGCTCAAACACTGGCTTTCCACATGTCGAAGATTAAATCAAGACCCATATCTCTCACTATGCACTAATTAAAATGGAAATGTATCAAAGACCTAAATATTAAAACAGAAACACTAAATCTATTGGAAGATAGAAGAGGTAGAACTCAGGAAAATAAAGATGTAGGCAAAGACTTTATAAACAAAACCCCAATAACACAGGAAATAATACAAAGAATCAACAAGTGGGATCTCATCATGTTGAAGAGCTTTTGAACAGCAAAAGAAACCACTAACAGAGTGAAGAGACAACCCACAGAGTGGGAAAAAAATTTGCCAGTTGTTCCTCAGACAAAGTGCTAAATTCTAGAATATATGAAAAGCTAAAAAAAAAAAAATCAAACCCCTCCCAAATTTAAAGACCCAATTCAGAAAAGGCATCTGAAATGAATAGACATTTCTCAGGTGAAGTACAAATGACAAATAAATATATGAAAAAATTTTCAACCTCATTGGTCATTTGAGAGGTGCAAATTAAAACAACACTCCAGCAAGAAATCAACAAATAACAAATACTTAAAGGGAAAAAAGAAACCCTTCTCCACTGTTGGTGGGAGTGTAGATTTGTGTACTGTAGAAATCAGTGTGGAGATTCCTCCAAAAATTAGAACCAGAGGTTCCACTTGACCCCCCCTTCCTGGTATCTTCCCAAAAGAATTAAAAGCATCATACTTCATTGATATATGCACACCCATGTTTATAGCAGCATGGTTTGTAATAGCTAAATCTTAGAATTGGACCAAATGCCCATCAACAGATGAATGGACAAAGATGTGGTATTTTTACAACAGAGGTATTATACAATAGAGTACTACTCTGCTATAAAGGATAAACTTGAGGCATTTATAGGTAAATGAATGCACCTTGAGATTATACTCTTAAGTGAAATAAGTGGGACACACATGTTTAAATACCGTTTTTTTTCCTCTGGTGTGAGAAACCGAAAGTGTAAATAAGAACCAAAATGTATAATAGATATTAGGAAATGAGAAGAAAATGTTCAAATAGGAAGGGGAACAGAAGATATGAGGGGGAGAAGGAGAAAAAAGAGAAGGAAAAATGGAAATAAAGCTTTTGTAAATAAGGAGTAGAAGAGGGGATGAAAGAAGGGGAGAGAATGGGGAAAAAAAGAATCAAGATATATCATGTACAGGTACAAATTCCCTATGATGAATATGATCACTGTGTATATCTACAATGAATGAATTAAGAAACACTTCAAAGAAAAAAATTTAAAAGTTGGAACCAAAGCTTCAAAGGATTCGAACAAAACTCAAGAGCTGGTGGGAGAATGCCAGGGGGAAAGAAGTACCAGAACCCCAAAAGCTTCCTTTTGGTGCATGGGGTATGGCTGGAATTGGATGGAATAAAAACTACACTAAAAGTTCTCCTCTTGGGACACTTCATATTTAATAGGTTGACAAAGAAATACAGACTTGAATATACTCATCAAACTATACGTAAGGACCCATCATAAGCAGAAACATCTAGAAAAGCTTCCAAACTAGCAGTAGCCAAATAACAAAATTAAAGTCTCTCTCATTGCAGCAAATCTGATGAGAAAAAAAATGTAAATAATCATGCATAAATGTACAAAAACATAAAATAAGGCAAAACATGTCCTTTATTTTGATTATAGTAACTGTGTTTAATGTTTCTATTATAATAACAATGAAAAAAATCATTAAGCAATCATTAAATCAATCATGGTGCTGGGTTTTTTCATGGGTGTACAATTGCACACTCTAGAGATATGCATTTCATTGTACATCAATTATACCACAATAAAGTTGCTTTCAAAACAAAACAACAAAGATTCTAAGATTGGTAAAATCAAACTTCACATTTATGTTCCATGCCTCCACTGAAAAATGATGGCAGAAGTTTAAAAAGAGGAATGTGAAATGCAAATAAACAGAAAACAGGGATGGAAACATGTATGTCATATAAAGTGAATCTGGGGATTAACCACAGTGTAACACAGTTAATTTATAAAGTGACAACTCTTAGAAATATAAAAGATAGGCAGTCCACAATTGAGTTAAGAAATATTCAAGTCAGGTAGATAAATAGAAAGAAAAACTATAGAGAACTTGACCAATAGTTAACAAACTTAACACACATACACCTGTTACTTCATACTCAATAAACAGAAAATGTAAATTCTTTTTATATTAACTGAAGCAATTCTAGAAGCCCTTTTGAGTGAGCTTTTATGAGGTGTGATAAAAAAATATGGTAAATGCTACTGTCCAGAGTCGTGCGGAAGACGCCGAATCACCCCGCTGCAGACAGGCAGGTCTGCCCTTGCCCTACCGAGGTCCTGAGTCGCACAGAACAGGCTGAATCAGCCCGCTGAAGACAGGCAGGTCTGTCCACGCCCTATCAAGGTCCTGAGTCCAACAGAACATGCCAAATCAGCCCTCTGCAGACAGGCAGGTCTGCCCATGCCCTACCGAAGTCCCCAGTTGCGCGGAATATGCCGAATCAGCCTGCTGCACACAGGTAGGTCTGTGCACATCCTACCGAGGTCCTGAGTCACACGGAAGACACTGAATCACCCCGCTGCAGACACTGAATCACCCCGCTGCAGACAGGCAGCTACCTGGATCCACACTACAAAGATACAGAGGACACCAGACCACCAGACCAAGGTGCTAACAGCACCCCGCCCCACTCGAAATGAGAAAACACATAAATAAGTCTCAAAACTAGACTTCCAGATCACCTACAGCAACCACAAAGGGAAATGAGATGAACTATTCTGATACTCAACCACCTGGACCCACTGAACTGGCAACAAAAGGGGATCTGGAAAAAATGAAATCAGAAATAATTTCTCAGATAACAGGA
>NW_004624730.1:16450619-16486951 GCF_000247695.1 Heterocephalus glaber | reverse complement strand
AAGGGTGGAGGGTGTGAAGGGAGGGCTAGGAATGGGGAAAAAATAAGAACCAAGATGCATTATGTAAAGGTACAATTCCCAATGAGAATGTAATCATGTTGTATACCTACAATGTACCAATAAAAGAATTTAATACAAAAAAAAATGCTACTGTCCAGTGCCACGCAACTGGAAGGCAGGCTTATAAAAATATTATAATGAGACCTTATCCACTTAATTCACTGAATCTGGTACATTGTGTCTTCTGGCTCTCCCTCAAACTCAAAATGACCATGAAAAATAAACATTTTTGAATCAATTCAAGACATCAAGGCAGCCATGACAGGACAACTAAAGACATAAAGGAGAACTTAGAATTGCTTCAGAAAGTAGCAAGAATGGTAGGATAAGTGTGTTTGAAGTTTCATGAAGGGGAATTAATTCAATGTATCTTTTCTGTAATACATTTTTTAAAAAATAATTTCAACATTCACTGTATTTTTTTTATCACACCAGCTATAGCCTTAGAATTCTGATCATGAATGAGGAACCAAAAGAAATCTCAGCTACTTTCAAAACAAATCGAAATCATACAATAAAATTAGAAGACATCAAGAAGAACCTTATCAGGGCTGGGGATTTAGCTCAGTGGTTCCACCACCTGCCTCACAAGCTCAAGGTCATGAGTTCAATCCCTGGCACCACCAAAAAATAAAACAAAAACCTTGTCCAGAAAAAGTAAACAAATTTAAAAAACCCATTTGGAAAGTTTGAAAACTCTCTTCCCAATAATCTGTGAATTAAAGAAAAAAATCAAAGCTGGAATTCTAAGTCAAAATAAAAATTGGTAAAATTGTGTATTAAAACTTATATGAATCAGCCAAATACTTATACTTAATAGAAATATTCCTTAATGCTATGTAAGGAAACAAAGAACATTTTAAATGATGGGGTAAATATTCAATTTAAGATTAAAAAGTACAAAATACTATGAAAAGAAATAGAAATAAATAATAAAAGCAAAAATCATTGGAGTTTAAAACCCTGGGTTTATAAAGAAACAAAATAAAAACTTTGTTATTCAAAAAAAGCTTTAAAACAATGGTAATGCTATGCTTTGACAAGAGAAAAATATAAATTATATCAGGAATTATTTTAAAAGATAATAATTATGAACAATGAGAAGATTTTTAAATTTAATGCACTATGCCAGCTATTTTCCAAATCTAGAGGCAGTAGATAGTGTCTAAGAAAATACTGATTTCCAAAATTGACTCTAAAAGAAATAGAAAGCTTAAGCAGATTGAGCACCAGACCAAAAGTTATGTGATTTTTACATATATCTCTACGAAAAAACACTTGGCACATTTAGAATGTGTAGTGTAGTAGTTACAAGAAGAGATTTGGCTCCAATCCTTGCTCAGTTTGTCACTGTAATATGGTTGCCAGTTTGTCACTTTAGTATGGCTGCCAAATTGAGCAAAGAAAAATATAGTACCCCCAGTTAAATGTGAATTTCAGTTAAGTAACAAATAATATTTTAATATAACACTCCTGTGTAATATGTAAGACATAGTTGTGCTACAAAAAAAAAAAGTCATTCATTGTTTATCTGAAATATGAATTTAACTGGGCTGGCAATTCTGGATTTTAGGCACATTACCTAACTTTTCTGTGTCTGTTTTCTCATCTGTAAAATGGGGGTGGTGGTAATGATGATAAATATCTATCTCATAAGGATAATGGAGAATTAACTCTTAGGGAAAATATGTCAAATAGCAAGCATGACATAACTGTTAGTCATGTTAGTAACGTCCCTGTTTTCCCCTCCCTCCTGTCTCCTACCCTTTCTTTTTCAACAAAGTATGTATTGAACTCTTGTAAGAGTTGGCCCTAAGCTAGATAGTGGGGCAGGCACAAAGACTGGAAGCATCTCTTCCTTCTTCCCACTGCCACCGCAGCACACATATACCCAAAATCCATATTAGAAGCAGTTCTAGCTAACCACACAATAATGGAGCTTCTTCCCCTTTAGACAACAGGACAGGAACAGCACCACAGTGCCTATGTCATCCAAGACACTGTGCCCACACTTGGAGGCTGGAGGATCTCAATCCTGCCCATGGTTGTATGTCTGACATTTATAACTTTGGAATCTACAGTGCATGGCTATAACCAGGTGGCTTTCCCTTCCAGACTCAGCTTAAACCAAGGTGTTTAAAGAAGGTAAGACGTAAGACGTGTAGGCCCGCGTCCATCATACTGCTTGTACTACTAGGTACTTCTTATACTAAAAGCATGACTGTGATAAGCGAGTCTCGAGTATTTTGGCTGACACACAGCCTTTTTCCTTGGGTTAATTGTTGTGCTTTCCATCCTCTGGTAAGAAACAGTAATTGAGGCCTTCTGGCTGCTTTTGTTTCAACATCCCACTGTGTATCCAGGTCTCAGAAACCAAACAAAAGCACTGCCTGCTCTTGCAGCTCAGGTCCTCCATTCAGCCTTTGTCCTTCAGCAGCTCAGGGGTGCCCACACCTGTTTCACCCCAGCTCACTCCACCTCCAGGCACACCCTGCAGCACACCCCATGGCACTGTTGAAAGTGTTTGCCCTACCTTGTCTCCCTCTGTAGGCCACATACCCCTTTGGTCCTTTGGAAGGCTGGTCTTGTTTCCTCAAAATTCCTTTTCTTCTTCAGTCTCTTCTCCCTTACCTTATTTTCATTCACTTCTGTATTCTACCTCCAGCTCTTTACTTTTGCTCCCATCAAACTCAATCCTAAGAGATAATCAGATTTTTTTTACACTTCAAAGTGAACATTAAGGACCCTGCCCTTGGGTAGTGGAAGGAAAGGTTTGATTTCTGTTTGAAGGAAAAGAATAATCTGCTGAGCTCCTACTGTGTGCCAGACACTAGGCTAAGTCCCTTTTCATGCATTTTCTCATTTAGTTTGCTGATAATGTGGTGAACCAGATGTCAGTGTCTGCATTTTACAAATTCAGAAACAAGGTTCAGAGAGTTTAAGTATCGTACACAAGGTTATATATAAGTAAGTGGCAGAGTGGGGATTTAAATTCAAGTCTTCTTAACTCCAAATTCAATATCTTTTCCAATGTCCTACAATGATTTCCAACTTGTAGAAAGTGTACATTAATATTTATAAATGTGTGTGTGTGTTTTCAGATTTTTAATGGCACCTGGGTCTGAATCATTTCTGCTTTCTTCCCTTCACAGCTCTTCCCTGCTTCTTCCTGCTCTAAACTGAGTTGCTAATCTTTTCACCCTGTCTATTCCATCCCATGGTCATTCCAGCCCAGAGACCACAGGAGTTCAGGAATTGCAAGGTTGCCTGCTGCTTTCTGCTGCTATGCATAACAGATTCCCGGAAAAAAGTCCAAGTCCAGGTGGTGTCTTGTTTTCTCTGAAAGCACAGGCCATCCATGAATGGGAAGCACCCAGCCTGGTGTCCCCCAGCCTTGACTTTGCCCCACAAATACCAGCACCCAGCACCATGGCTATATGCTTGCCACATGCCAAGCCTGTCTCTCTCTTCTTTCCTTTTATTTTTACTTCTTCTTTTCTCCTCCCATTCTATTCCTCACACTCTTCCTCTCTTTACTCCATTTTCCCCTGTTTCTCCTTCCTCTCCTTCCCTCCATCTTAGTTGTCAGGCTGCCAAATAAAGATCCAATCTAGATTAGGTAGCTGAAACAACAGCAATTTATTTTCTTGCAGATCTGGAAGCTGAAAGTCCAAGATTAAGATGCCAGCAGGTTTGGTCTCCTCAGAGGTCTCTCTCTTTAGTTTGCAGCTATCTTGTCCCTGTCTTTCCATTCTCTCTATATCCATCAGTGCACATATTTTCTCTGTTCATAAGCTCCATACACGAGTCCTCTGGGTTGAGGGGCCACCCTAATGACATTATTTTTAACTTAATTATTTTTAAGGACCCTATCTCCAAACACAATCATTTTTTGAGGCACTGAGGGTTAGGGTTTCAACATTTGAACTTGGAGTCAGGGACACAGTTTGGTCAATGCCCTTACCTCCACACATACTCAATTAAAAGACAAATGCTAAGTTGAGGCTGAAGTTGCACTTACCTTACTGGGGATTCCTGTCTCCCAGGTATTCTCAGGAAGAGAAACTCAAGTGTCTCAGCCATCTGCTCCTTTTTAATGAAGAGAAGCAATGAGTACCTGTCAAAAGCTAGGCCAGGGAGCACTTCCAGGAGTGCAGAGGAAGGGAATCTTGGGGCTGATGCATTGCTCACTTGTGAGAGTGAGAAGGTTGAGAAGAGAGTATGAGACTTGGGACTAAAGCCAACCTGTCCTACTCTACTGGTTTCATGGTTGAGCCACTTTAACAAATGGAGTCCACATCACATTCATAGTCTTCAAAACCTCAACAGAGTAGTTTTTCACATTGTGTTTTCAGTTCAATGGTTATCTAAGAATATTAACATAAGTTCGTCCTGAAATATCAAGATGCTCACCCAGATGCAAAAATAGCCATGCCATTTTCATACTTACATTTGTGTTCATCTCTACAACTGTGTTAGTGCCAAAGAACACTACTTTAAGAGCTCAGAGCCAAAGAGAAAATAACATATTTGAATTCTATGCATAAATATAATGTTTATGCAATGTGAAGGCCAGATAATGTCATAGCACAAGATATGAATTAGAGTTGAAGTTACTTAGTTGCTAGAATAAAGAAAAGAGATACGAAAATTAAATCATTATACCCCACAATTAAAAACCTAAAGTTAGGAGATAGTCACACACTTAAATCCATCATTCATTATTGTATTAGTCACTTTATCATTGCTGGGACAAAATACAAGATACTGGCAACTTAAAGGAGAGTTTTATTTTGGATCATGGTTTCAAATGATTCAATCCATGATTGGTTTGCTCCGAGGAAGAAATAGCATGTGGAAGGGCATGGTAGAATACATTTGCTGACCCCATGGAAGCTAGGAACCAGAAAGAGAGGGAGGACAGGAAGGAACAAGAATATACCTGTGCAGGTCATGCCCCCAGTGACTTAGCTCCAACCAGGCCCCATCTCCTAACAACACACTAAGCCATGAATTCATCAATGGATTAATCCACTAATAGTACAGTGCTCTCCATGATCTTTCAATTGCCTATCTGTGAACACACGAGATTGTTGAGGGACATTTTATATCTAAACCATGACATTATGCCCCTTGCCTCCAAAAGGCTCATGTCCATCACATTGTATGAAATGTATTTAGTCTATCTCTAAGAGTTATCAAAGTTTTAACATTTCCAGCATTGCTGAAAAGTCCAAGCCCAAAATCTCCTCCGAGACCCCAAGCAAACTCTTAGCTGGGACTCTGTGAATTTTTTTTTAAAATACAGTAAAACACTTCCAACATACAATAGTGCAGAGTGAACATTCCTGTTACAAAAGGGATCAATAGGGGAATAGAAAGAAATTGGACCAAAGCAAATCCAAAACCAAGCAAGGCAAACATTAAATCTTATAGCACCTGAGGCAGGTTGTGGTAAAATATGAGCTACAAAGGGCTTGAGCAGTCCTTCCCCTGTGGCTTGCTGGTTACAGACCACATAGCCTCTCTTGGTCAGGTTCCATTCACTACCTATAGTTTTCCTCAGCTGATGCTCCATATTCTTGGCATCTCCAACTTCCTGGATTCCTTACTGCATCTTCAGCTTCACTCACAATTTCATGCATCACCATCTCAGAGGCACATTGCCTGTCCTCCCAGGCCTTCATTTGAAAGTGGGCAGAAGCTTCCATAACCCAATAACTCTTGCATTCTGCATGCCTATAAAACCAGCACCACCTGGAAGATGCCAAGCGATAGCCTGGCCCATTTGGATCAAGGCATCAGAAGGCTCTTAGTGGCTGAATTCAGGAAAACATTTCCCTAGGCAGCTCTGAATGAGCAGGGCACCCAGTGGAGTCTCTTCTCAAATCAAAGTCTTTCAAAGGAATTTACCCTTTTACACATATGAGCCTATCAAGGGTGAAGTCTGGCCAATTCCTGAGATGTCTTCAAGTCATCTTTTCTGTTGTCCTGATGCAAAGTACTTGGCTTCTTTTTAATGATATTCATTTCAGCAACAAAACTATCCTGGGCCAAACTTTACAGGCACTTTTTTTCTGATGAAATTCAAACTTTTCACATCTTTTGGCTTTACTATTTGTTCCTGATTCTTACTATAGATCTAGCTAAAAGCAGCAAGTAGTGCTCATGGCTGAAACCTGAATATGGGACTGCCTTGAAATTTTCTCCAGCAGATCAATTAGTCTGCTACCTTTAAATTCAGCCACACACAAAATCTTAGAACATAAACAAGATGCAGACAAATTCTTTTCCAGAAGAAACTTCATAGCCTCTAGTTGAGTTTCCAATGCAGTCCTCATTCCTCTCTGAAACCTCATGAGCCTAGTTTTTACTGTCTGTATTCTTAACAGCATTCTAGTCTTCAGAGTTCCAACCAGAATCAAGCATCAAGCTCAACTTATAGCATCATAAAGCTTCTCTAGTCAATATATCTAAACCATTCCAAACTCTATCAGCAAACCAGTTTTCCAAAGGCTTCTAAAAACATATGTCAGGTAGAATCACAGCAATGACACAATTAAAAACCTGAAGTTAGGAGATAGCCATATATTTAAATCCACTATCCATCATACTAAAATAATGATACTTTTAATTTTATTCTTTTTAACCAAATTTTAATTGGTTTAAATTTATTAATTTTTTGTTTTTATAATACTATAAGAATTTGAATGTAATGTTTGTTTTCACACATTTAAGAAACACATTAAACAATTTCAAACTTCAACTTTCCAATTAGTGATGGAAAACTGACTAATACACCCATGAACGGCATGTATGTAAGGGACACACTTTGCAAAGACTCTTCTAAAATGTGTGGAGAAACTATGTAGCTGTTATCTGGTTATAACTGTTTTCAAATGTTCTATAAAAGTCTATGTGCTTCTCCAAAGTGATCTTTTCTCTTAACGACTAAGTGGATAATCAGGGCTGGAGTGGGAAAAGTTCATTTCAAATGATCATACACATACCAGGAAGAACTAACATGCTGAGATTGTTGCACAGACTAGGATGGAGAAGGTATCCTCTCATCCTAAATCTGAAGTTGTCCTGATGCCCCTCCTCTTACAGCCCCAGCACAGACAGGTCTCTACAGCACCTCCACAGTCTCCCAGTCTCTTCAGAGGTGCCAGCTTTAGAGACAGATGAAATAGCAACAATACTGGTAAATAGCTGTCATTGAGACTTTAAGTGGCCCACTTTTTAGTCTTTAAGTTAAGCATCACCTCCATCTCAGGAGCTAAGGAAAATGAAGCAGAGAGGTTGATTAACTTATCTATGTTCACATGACTAGATGCAGCCAGGATTCAAACTCCAGTAAATCTGATGAAAACCATTGTTCCCTCTTGATTTCCCTTTTATCTGTAAATAACTTAATTGCTCTTTTCATTTGGTGATGATCTGGACTCCACTTGCAACTAATGTGACTATGAAAGGCAAACACAAATCTGAATCTGAAAACTTGTAAATCTTAACTTTAAATTGTAACCTCAGAAAGGGTTAAAAGTCAAAGCCATTTAAATTCTGAAATGCTAAAGAGTTTAAAAGCCAAACAGGAGTCTGTTCTTACCCTTTGAAAGGTCTTTTGTTTCAAGAGCGTCTCTGCTCTCTGGGTAGCATTTGTGCCAGCAATCTCCCTTGTGTGAAAAGCACAGGGTTCTTGTGAGACCAGTAAACCAAATATTTTTGTGCCTGAAATCTCCTCTGAAGAACACAGGCCCTCCTGGTCCTCTGATTACACTTGATGGTACAAGATAAAGTAAAAAAGAAAGCTTCATAATGATGATGCACTGCTTACTGCTGCAACCATAAGGAAAGAAAAACTCACCATGGCCTAATTCACACGACAGGCAGCAACAACCCAATTTCATTCCAAGGTAGAGACATTATTAACTTGTGACACAACCTAGGAGCCAGGCAGCTGCAAAATAATGCTTCAGTTTAAAAAAAAGAAAAAGAAAAAAGAAAATAAAACTCTCTAGAACATACTGCTGATAAAATGTTTACACTCAGTTTAACAAATTTTATAGTAATAATGTTTTAAAAATGTGTTCCTCATGAAAGGCTTTGCGACACTGAATACAAATAAAGAAATAATGAGTTTGAAATTGCAAACAGATTATCTCTGTCCTGGAGTTGATGGTATCAGCACATTACCTACCCTCACTAAGCCCATAGGCACAGATTTGCCACGTGACTCTCCCAGCAGTCCAATAAATTGCATTTTGGCTGCCTCCATGAGTCACATGATTACCACTGGATGGCTCCGATGTCTGGAGGCACCATGGCAGCAGACCAGACTCCTCTAACCACACACACAAAACAATAACCAAAACATCCTAGCAATTCCATAGCTGGCCACGTGAGTACCATGGAAACAAGAGAAACTGAGGAAATGGCACAACTCCCTGACAAGTCTCAGAGAGTTTGGCACAAAATAAATCTGAAATGTGAGAAATGCCAGCTTTGTAGAGAAGCAGAGATGCTATTTTAACGCAGAGAAACACAGTAAAACTTCTAAGCATGATGAAGATGCTAAAAGTGAGAATATTTTAATTAGCCTTTCCTGTAGGAACTGCAGACAATAGGAAACACCTGTGTCAGTGAGGCTTTCTCTCCCATTGGCGCTGGACACACAAAAAGGAAAGTTCAATTTAATTGTCTATTATAACTCAAGCTGATATTCCTGATATTCCTACCCAAGCTCCATAACACAGCATGCCCCTGGCTGGTAAGGAAGGCAGGAAGGTGACAAGGAGTGGCATAAGAGAAAGCAGAGAAATCTTATCAGGTGCACAGAACACAGCCACTAAAGTGAAGGGAGAAACCAGGCACCAGGTACAACCTACACAGCTTGGTTCACCCCAAACTTTCCCAGCATTAGCAATGAAAGTCCATGTCATAGGAGACCTCACAGTCCCTGGCAAATGGTAGGACTAGGGCACCCTATTTGGACAGAAACAGATTCTGCAGGGTCAGTAGCCAACCCTGAATGAAACCAAAGGTAGGCAAATCATGCAAGGCTGGAAAGGAGCAAGAAGCCCAGCAGAGGCTATGCTGGCAATGAATGTGGAAGACTTGCAGAAATGCAGTCAGAGACACATGGCACAGAGAGTCTGGAGGGAAAATGTGGATGGCCTGGGGCAGCTCTGGACCACAGGGAGCCACAGATGTGAATAGGACAGGCTGGAACAGGACAAGTCCAGTGACACACTGGCTCTCCAGAGCTCCTTACAACACTTGGTGATGGTGAACAGAACCCACTCATGCTTCACTTTTCATAGTTTATATAATGGACTATGATAAGGGTATTGACTTTTCCCCTCCGGGTATGAGCTGGGTTCAATCATACTTAATGCCTTCTTTTACCCACCTCACAAAGTCCTTAATTAAAGAACCCCTCTTAACCATGGCATAGGTGAATGCCTCAGCGGAGCAGACTTGGCTTCACTATAGTAACATTCAGGGTTAAATTCTATGTTAATTACCCTTGCTCTACCCCTGCCTCCTCCTCTGTTACAGAGTTCTGTCTTACAAGGCTCCTGCAACCTGAATGTGATCCACACTATACAGATTAGATTTCACAGCAACAGGCAAAGCAACAGTGGCAGGGTTTAGGGAGCGGCAAAAGTGACTCCTTCACAGATCAAAGTGTGAGTTTAAACCAGGCAGGGTGGTACATGCCTGTAATTCCAGCTACTCAGGAAGCTGAGGCAGGAGGATGCTTAAACCCAGGAATTTGAGGCCAAACTTGGCAACATAGCATGACCCTGAAAATAAAGAAATAAATAAATACAAAAATAAAGTGTGGGTCATCATTCATTTTGGACAGAAGCCATAATGTAAACTTTTCAGCCGTGATATAAAATTACCTTTAAAAATTGAAAGGGGTTTGACCACCACATAACCTCATCTTGTTATTATACAAAAGCAAATATTAATTATTGTCAGGATTCTAGATGGAGCTTATTCCTCTCATCCCTTCTGCCTTTATTATTGGCGGGCAAGGAACAGCGTGGAGGACGCTAGCTAGGAAGAGACCTAAGGATGTTTTACTTATGGATCAGATGAGAACACAAACACCCTTACAGTACAAGAGCCCCCAGATAAACTGGGCTAAAGAGGATACTTTCCTTCATTTCCTTCCCTGGACTTGAAGACCACAGGCCCTGAGAAGCTGAACAAAGAGAACAGAGGATGCGGGTTGGTCTCCTGACAAGCAGGGCTTATCTGGTGTTTCCCTGCTGTGTGAAGACCAAAGAGAGAGTATTTAGGGTTGCTGTGTATGGCTGCACAGTTTATGCACTGCACAAAAGCACCCCCAAGAGAACAAGACAAACTGGGGCCTGGTCCAAGCTTACTCACCAAGCATCCTACAAAAGCAAAGGGGGTACTTTGTCCTGTCTAACTATCTACTCACCCACCCTGTCTGCCTGGCTGCCTGGATGGGGCTTCACTTTCACACTCACAGAAGCACCCTAAAGGTTAGCTTGCATCTGTGAGCAGTTCTCTCAGTGCTCCCACTACACTTCCTAGTCAGCACTTGGCCTGCTGATGGTCACAGGTCCACCATCCTTGTAAGGACCAAGTTAGCAGATGCCAAACAAGGAGAAGCTTTTTCTCTGTGGAAGCTAGAGCAGGTAGGATTAGCATTCGGCCCTAATTCTACCCAGGTTTTGTCTACTTATCTAACTGGACCAAGGTGCCTGAGCTGTGGGCAGCCAGAGAACGCCAATCCTTGGAAGAGGCGGAGGCCAGCCTGGAAGCTCTGCCCTCACCCCTGACCACCCTGCCACCCTCCCTAACCAGGGCCATAGGGTGGGGGGTTCAGCTGTTACCTCCAGGAGCCTCTGAAATGGCGAGAACAAGGCATTAAAAAATAATCACTCTAAGTCCGTCCCCATGTACCCTAGGTCAAAAATTCATTCTGATTTTATTTCTCATCTCAAATTTCAAGCTACAGTGTCCAATATAGCTCAGCAGAGGAAGATGGGCCACAAACACCACATGACAGCATAAAAATACCCCCAGCATCACAACACCAGCAATCCAAAAATAACCCTAATTTGTACACTGTGGACCCTCCCTATTATTAAATTCTACAAGACAAAGCAAAGTTGAGAGCCAGAGCTTTTTCCTTTTGCAAATTAAAATCCAAAGAAATCCGAAGCCCTTCCCTGAGACTTGCATGCTCCACCCTCGAGACTTCCCAAAGAGCCTCCCAGCTGGAGCCTGGGTGTCTCCCTGGAGCAGCTGCTCTCCCTGTGTCTCCCTGGGATGGGTGTGGCACCCAAAGCAACAAGGAGGTTACATTTATCCAATCCTAAGGCCCTCCTGTGTCCCACTTTGCAAGAGTATGAAAGCCAGTAGGATATACAAGAATATTTCGGCCCCAGCCCCAAACCCACAAAATTTAGCCCAGCAACAGTGTATTCTCAGAACCCATGTTTTGGTTGCCAGCCATGGGACATAGCAGATGCTTGGTAACATCTGGGGGAAGGAAATGGGGAAAACAAATGTAAGACACAGAAAGAAAATATTCCTTCTTTCAGACTCACCAGAAATGATACGGCTGGCATTTACCTGGGTACAGCCCCAGCTCCACTCTTTCTTATTTGAGGTTCCATCATTTCAGCACCTAACCCATATTTGTAAAGCCTGCTAGTTCCCATTTTTCCTTTGAAGCTTGTGCTCTTGGAGTCTTGGGTCTGCTTCACATGATGAGTGTCCTTGCTGTTTCTCCTCATGAGCGGGACCTGGCCATGCCGAAGGTGTGTTAGCTCTGCTCTTCTCACATCTCCACCCTTCTCTGTCATCAGCATCCCATGGTATTCTGGGCCTGTTCCATGTTTGCCTCTGCTCTGCCTGCTGCCCAGGCCTCAAAAGTCTTGTCTATCAGAGTAGTATGTTTCTTCCTAGTTTTTTGCCTTAGTTGCAGGAAGACCAGGAACTGCGGCCACAGCTCATGTTCTCGAGGTCATCTCTTTGTGCTCTAGGCACCTTTCCAGAATCTCACCTCTCCTCTTCCAATCTTCCTGTCTGTCCTTCCATCCCTGCAGCAGTGAGGTAGTCATTAATATTCTCTTTCTGTCTTGATACATCCCTGATTCTTATGACACTAAGTTTTAAAATGTATAACCTGCCTATACCATGTATAGGGTAGTATCATATAATATTGTTTCCTGGATCTTGGTACTTTCCTTTATTTTCCATTTTCTTTGCCTTGGATCCAAATATATATGGTCCTAACCTTCAGTTGCATTTGTCAGGAATGATCTCCCACAACAAGAGAGAAGACCAAAAAGACAAAGGCCAAAGAATCTATTATCCAAACATATCTTGCCTATCTTTGCTGTTCCAGCAAACCTATTCCCACTAGCATATGTGTTGCTACAGGGATTCATCCTACAGCTAGCTATGAATGTCCTAGCTAGAGCTGCCCTGGATTTTGGGATATAGCAGTGAACAAAAAAAGACCCTGCACACCAGAAGATTTTACTGTGCTTCTAGCTTCACCACTTAACAATAGATGTTTACAATACCAGATGTTGGAGACCCACCCAAAATCTAACCTGGACTTCACTCAGCAATGATTTTCCTACCTAGCTTCTTTAGCTTCCCTTCCAGTCCAAACTCCACACATTTTCCTTACACATGTCAAAACTTATGCCAGGCCTGCTGTCTCACTCATGGTAAGTGTTTCACCTTGAAATTTGCCGTAATATGCCTGAATTCTCTCAGGATTATTCAAACCTACCCTTCTCAAAGGTATGCAAGCTGCCTTTAACCTCTCCTTGTACAACCATCCCTGTCTTCAAGCACAGCTCCCCCATTGCTTTTACCATGAACTCTTTCCAGCTAAAGATTTAATTTCCTTCTGAGGCATAATATGGGTAATAATTTCATCTAATTTTCTGGCATCTCAATCTAGAAAAGTGGGATATACTTTGTCTAACTAGAGTCTCTGTGCCCCTTTACCTACTCATGGATTAAAATTGCCACTGCCCTGAGGAAAACCCTACATTTAAGCTGCTTGAACACTCTAGATTGCTGAGACTGTATGCAAAGAGTAATCCAAAGCCAGTTTGAGAGCATAGAGAAGGAGGTGATTTTAGAAGCCCACAAAACAGACACAGGGATCCCAAGGTGGCCCACAAATGTCCTTCTTGGTCTTGGATGAAGTTTAATACCAGACGAAAGAAAGGAAGGTGGGGGAGGGGGTAGGAAAAGGAGGGAAGGAATGAAAGAGAAAGAAAGGAAAGAAGGAAAGAGAAAAAGAAAGAAAGAAAGAAAGAAAGAAAGAAAGAAAGAAAGAAAGAAAGAAAGAAAGAAAGGGAGAGAGAGAGAAAAGAAGACAGAAGAGGAAAAAAAGAGCAAGAGGGAGAGTGTTATGTGAGACATGTGAGCCTGTACCTTCCACCAATGTCTATACTTTGGCCTAACAATCCAGAGATACCAAGGCCTACCTCATTCTCTAGCTCTCATACTCCAATGTGGAGTATGGACATTTTTTGGAAAGTTAGAATCCCAAGCTTCTCATACCAATTTTCATCTACAATGCCAATGGTGACTTCAGTCTGAGTTGCTATATCCCACATCAGCCAAAAGCCATGGGTTCCCTATCAGCTCATGTCCAATTTCAATCAAGATAGGATACGCTATGTTTCAGTAAAAAAAAAACCCTCAAAACCTCAGTAGTCAAATACATGCTTATTCCTCATTTACACTGCCTTTCTTCTTTTTAGGCAGAACTTCCCTATATTGCCTAAAATGGCCTTGAACTTGCAATCCTTCTGTCTTACCCTCCTGAGTAGCTAGGATTACAGAGATGCACCTCCGTACCTGGCTAATACTACATTTATGTCACAGGATGTCTCGGGATAAAAGGGGTGTTTTGGCTATATTTTCTTTCATTTGGGACCTTGACAGAAGGAAGGTCTATCTGTGTTCTTCTTCAGTCATAAAATTATTTTCACAGCCACCATTATTTATATTCCTAGGAGAAAGATAAATTGCACTTAGAAGAGCAGCTTGGTCCTGGCTTCATCACTTAATAACTGTGTAGTAAAGTACCAGTCACTTCTCCTTTCTGGGCTTCAGTTTCCTCATCTGTAAAATAAAGAGATGAGATCACAAACAGTCTCTTAGAGCAGCTTACATCTCAAAATGTCAATATTTTTTCTACCCTGAAAGGGAAAGGGAACTAACGATTACTGGGTATCAGTTCTCACAAATACTCTGCAAAGTACAGTTATTCTCATTAAAGGTATAGGAAAACAGGCTTAGAGGAGTTAACTCCTCAAGATCACATATAATTGGTAATAAATTCGAGATTTGAACCCAAGACTGTCAGATTCCAAAGATATTCTTTTTGTTGTGTTTCACACACTATTGTACATTATATATACAGAGAGGGAGGGTAGAGAGAAACAAATTGAATGAAAAGCCATGCCTCATGGGGTAGCCTTGGTGGGTAAAACAGCCTATGGTATTTTCACCATTCAATTTAACTTATTAACTGCTACATCCTGGACAAGGTGCTGGATATAGAAATACCAACTATGTCTAGAAGAGTAGGGAATGCATTTATCAGAGAAATAGAAAACACTTTCAGAGGGAGGGATTTATTGCAAGAGATTAAAAATTCTTATAAAACTGATGAGAGAGCTGGCAAAGTAATGATAATGGAAAATGGATGCAGGTTTTTGTGAGACCAAGTAAAATAAACACTCAAAGGTTTTATCCACCACTACATCTATCTACCATTCCTAGAAGCAGATAATGATTTATTCTTCTCTTTTGCCTTCCAAATCTTATATACTAGTCTCTTATTTAAGGAATTTAAACTGGAGCTTTGACTTGCCTTGTTTCAAAGGAGCTCCTATTTGAAAATCACAGACACCACTCCTTGTTCTGCTGGCAAATAAGCATAGGTAATGTAGCTGCTAAACTTCCAGCCCTTATGACCCAAGGACAAGCCTAGAAAGTCAGAGAAGCTGTTGAGTAGCAGCCCACAACAGCCAGTATAGCACCCCAGTTCTAACTGGAAGGGCTGGGAAAGTCTCCTGAAGGGTGACAGCTGGGTCTTGAAATCAGATAGGAAAAGAGAAGGGTCCTCCAGAAGGAGTAAAAACAGAGGAATATTAGGTTACAGAATTCAATCACAGCACGCAGTGACAGGTAATAGGACTGGGCTCTGGCTAGACAGGTAAGTAAAAATGACAAGATTCTAGAGGGCTTAAGATGCCACACTAAGGAGCTTGGATTTATCTAATAAATAATGGAAAACCATTTTTTAAGGAAGAAAGTGATAGACTGTGGTACCTTAAAAAGATCCCACTGTTTGTGTTTAAAGGGTTGGGAGGAAATAGGGATACCAATGAGGTGACAAGTGCCAGATGGTGCAGGTTTGACTATAGCAGTGACCATAGAAATGAGGATAAGAGGGCAGGCTAAGGGGACAGTATAAAGGTAAGGCTGAGTGATGAGAGAGAGGGAGAGAGAGAGAGATCAGGATCAGCCAGGCTTCTAGCTTGGCTGATGGGAGCATGGTGGGACCATTCACTGAAGCATGAACTTAGAAGAAGGAACATGTTTGGGGGTAAGGGAGAGAGAGATTGCTGAGTTTGGTTCTACACAAGTTGAGGGTGAAGTGCCCGGGTGATGAGAAAGGTAGCACCAATAAGGTGTGAGCTGACATCCTGCCAGAGGTGAGACCCTGAGCTCTTGTAGGAGCTCTAGATTCAATGGGCCCTGAAAGTCTATGATTTCAGAGGACCCTTGAATATGGAAATCTTGGGGAATATTCAAATCTCACTTGAGGCAAATGTTTCAATTCTACACTGTCTCTGAGCAAAAGATCCCTGGAGGCCTTCAAAAGCATAAAGGAAATGCCCCTAAAGGCAGGCTAAAAAGCACAGGGGGAGAGGTGAAAGCTCTTCTGTTGTTTAAGCTTGACAAAAGGCCTGGGGGTTAGGTTTAAGACAAGAAACCTGCTTAAACTGGGGCACTGGAGTATTTCAAAGATAAGGCTCAAGCCTTGGTCAGCCAGAATGCACTCGGGCTGGGCTGAAGGCTCACTGTGCTAGATGAGCAGTAAGAATCTACTTAAGCACTGGTGTGGGATGGAATGGACATTTCTCCCCCTTTGCCTGAACTCACTGGGTCTCCCATGTCCCAGGAGACCCTCATTCCCACACTCGGACAGCTGGTCCCCTAGATGGTGAAGATGTGCTCCTCCAGCCTTCCCCAAGGAAGCTTCTCATAAGGCTTAGAGAACCTATCTCAAGATATCCTAGAGCAGTCCCAGTAGCTTCACTCAGGCTTAACTACCAAGCACCTGTTAGTAGGAAGAAAAAGGGACCTAACCTCAAGCCATGTCAGTTTCACTTTCTCCATCAAAACCTACCCACCTACCTAGTTCTGTGCTCCCCATCACCTCCGGACTCCTAATCTTGTTTGCTTTGTGTTATTTTTTATTTATTCCATGATATTTCTAATTTTGTGTCATAATATATAATTTAGGTCTTTATTACATTTATTATTTATTGTCTGTCCTACCCTACTATCATGTAAACCCCTTGAGGGAAATGTTATGCAACTATTTGATTCCTGATGCACACATTTGCCTGGTGCATTGTGAGCTCTCAATATATATTTGTTGAATGGATGCATGAATTAAACATACTCTCAGTCTACAGCATTTTAGAAAGAACATGACTAATCTTGGCTTTTTAAAAAATTCAAATGAGACTAAAGAGACATTTGCATTATTTCATATTCAAAACCGACTGTTGACACATTTAATCTTGCTAAACCCGTCAAGTGTGGTGGCTTTCTCCTGCCAGTGGGGTTACATAATCTTCCAGGCAAGCTAAGCTTCACACATTGCAGCTGTGGGGTGATAATTGCAAAGGGGTATCTCTGAAGGACTAAAGAAGATAGGCCATCTGCTGCAGTGTCCAGGACAGCCAGGGGTGAGGATGTTGGGCCCGTTGTGATGCCTCACCTGCCAATTAGCTACCCCCATGCTGGTTAAGTGGCCCTTCAGGTTTGGCCAGCTGGAGCAAGGATGGAATGGAAAGGTCACTGCCATAGTGACCCTATAATTGTCCTGTGCTGGAGTCACAGACACTGGATGAATGTTGGCATGCCCTACAGAAGAAGGGGAAGGAAAGTTGTTTCCATATTCTCACTTTACAAGCCTGAAGGGAAGGATAGGAATATTCATGGTAGCAGCCAATTGGGTGCTCTGCCTTCTATGGCAGGCTGTGATGGTGCCACCAGCACCTGAACATACCATGCGGTCTCACCTCTACGCTTTCGTACATGCTGACAGTTTCAACACCTGAAATGTGCTTCTCCCTCCTGATGACCTGATCACACCTTTTTACTCTTCAACATCCTGCAAGATCTCACCTCTTCCATGTCATTTTCCTGGCCAACTCCCAACAAAATGTGCTTAATCTGATCTACTTTAATAATAATAATAATAATAATAGGGCTGGGGATTTAGCTCAGTGGCTCCACCGCCTGCTTTGCAAACACAGGGTCCTGAGTTCAATCCCCGGGACCAAAAAAAAAGAACAACAACAACAAATAATAATAATAATAAGGATGATGATGATGAAGAAGAAACTAAAAACTGTCAAGCACTTACTATCCTTACCTTATAGATGAAGAAACTGAGGCACAGAGAGCCTAAGTACCCATGATGTCAGCTTTAGGAAAGTGCTCTCTACTCAAATTACCTCTTCCACCTGAGAGCTAATTTTATAATTAGTAGCTTTTTGTAGGACAAAGATTGAGAGCTCTTTTGCAATGAAATGTCTTCAATAGAAAATTCCTAGAGTAACTACCACATAGGTAAGAAAAGTAGTTTAGATTTTAGGCTCATGATTTTACTCTCTTCCCCATTATGTATGTATCAGCTGTGTGACCCTGGAAAAGTTGCTAAATTTCTGAGACTCTATTTTCCTCTACATACCATGGAAATAGAATTGAGCCACCCTGAGGATTAAATGAGAAAATTTTTGTAAAGGGCTTGGTACACCATGAACATTCAATGTATGTTGCCTGCCATTACTTTATTGAGAGCTTATTTCTTCTCTTTTCCCAGTGTCTCTAGCAGAGAGCAAGGCTTTGCAGGGTGGGGAAAGGGTGGTTTGAATGAGAGGTGAAAGGAAGAAATGACTTCATAATCTAGGTTTCTGCTCCACAAAAAGTCTGACATGGGATGGAAGACAACAGAGGAGTCTCCTGAGGACACTGATCACATAAAAGAGACACCAGAAGGAGCAGAATACCATAGAACACAGTGAGATAGTGCAGGCAGAAGCTTGGCCAGCTTCAGAGGTGTGCAGTCGTGCTTGGGCTTTCTAAGGAATGGAGGCATCTTCCAAAGCCTCTGGGACTGTCAGCTTTTGCTCCAAGGCAAGCTGCAGACCAGAGAAAATTATCTACTTCAGCAGTCAGCAGTCACTGGGGCCTGAAACACCAGTCACAGGCAAGGAGAACTTCTCTGCTCCCACTTCCAGGGCCCAGGGGGTGGTGTCCTTTCCCTTGAGGAGAATGTTCTTCCAAGAGACAATCTGACCACAAGGCCAGAGAGGAGGCGGATGGGACCAGAGGCATTGCCCCATCTGTTATATAAGGTCTCTATGATACATCTCCTCTCAGAACTTTTGAGTCTGAAATGGGGGCAGTGTACCTACTAGGCATCCTGCATACAGTAATAGCTTCATCATAAAGGAAAAAAGAGACACCTCAGGTTCAAAGAACTTAATGTCTTGCCCAATGTCACACCTGGACCTGTCTCCAAGGATCTCCAAAGCACTTTCCCTCCTCCAGTATGGCTCAGCACATCACCAGATGTTTGCTGCCATGCAGCTTGTCATTTTCAGGTGTGGAAGCTAAACAAATAAGGTGCTTCTCTTTTTCCTAGGGATACTATGAGCTTTGAGCTAAATTTAGGCATCACTTCCTCTTCTTCTGATTTCCTGGTGTGATTGCCTCTTCCCTTCTTTTATGTACTTTCAGCAAACTGTTTTTAAAATCTTTGTCTTAACTCCCCTAATTCAGGAGTAAGCTGCCTCAGATCTTTATAGCAATAGAGAACAAATAATTTTAAAATATTTACATTTAAACTTAGCGTCTACAAGACTGCTTGATTCAGAAAAGGTGTGTTTCAGGGAGCATGATGTTCTAATTAATAAACTATTCTGATGAATAGAAGGATGAGCAGGCTCAGCTTACAAGCGGAGGGGGAGGCTGGCAGCCCACATGGAGTGATCTGAGGGGTGTACAGAAGCCTGTCATCTGTGAGACCTGCTGTACCACAGTTAGAGTTTCATCCTTTAGCTTAAGACTTGTTATACTTGAAATCCCTCCAGAAATATAGAAAATGCAACAGAGAAAGTGTCACACACCAGTTGCTCTCAGATGTGGCCACCTTGATGAACCTTATAATCAGCTCCTTTCCTCAGGATATGGTTGACAAGGATAGGGCTGCCCCAAAAGGTTCATGGAAGCATCAAGCACTGCGGTATCTGCTAGCACCTAGGAAAGATACCACAGTACCTCTCTAATGGCTGCCATGTTAGTTCTCAGGTCTTCAGTCAACTGCTTCTCCAGCAACCACCCCACCTCCTCTAGTCCCTCCTGGTTTTTGACCCCAGTGCTCAGGGTTCCTGCAACTGTCAAGGGGATGACATTTGCCCTTACCATCTCAGCTACCCTGTCCAGCCCACAGAAACCCTAGATGTCTGTTCTGAAGCTGCCCTAGCAGTGTCACTGCCCCCTCAGCCTGTCCCTCCAGAGCTGTGCCACTCTCCAGAATCTCCCCTTAACCTCCATCCAACAGTAGCTTGGGTTCCCCTGGTGCTCTGCTTTCAGCCAAGTGACAAAAAGGGAGCAAAGTGATAGTGTAATGTACACTAGAAATTGCCTGATGCCTAACATCTTACCATGTTAACTGGAGTGGGGCCGGGAAGGGAGTAGGAATGGCAGTAGATGTGGCTCAACCCTCCCACCTGACCATTCAACATAAACTCTCACCTCTCCTTTCACCCAGTTACTCAGGTCAAAGCAGAGCACCTACTTCCTCTCCACAGCCTCCTAGCCAGTCTCTCACTTTCCCCTGGCCAGAAACCATCAGTACTCTACACAGGTCGATTCAAGTGATCCACACTAGAGCATGCCCTACCTCCTGACCAAATCCCTCCCCAGCTTCCTATTCATCTCTGTCCCTGTTTACAAGGCCTTGGGGTTCTGGCCCCTGTCTCCCTCTCTGATCTCATACTGTTCTCTACCTCAGGTTCACCCTGGCCCCACTGGACTGTTTTACTTTTTAACCTGCTAATTTCAGTCTTGCCCTAGGATTTTCACCTTTCTCATTTCCCTTGCCTGAGCTGCACCCATGGCTGCTCTTTGTTGTCATGGAGTCATCTCTCTCTAGAGAAGTCTTTGCTGACCACAGCTCTTCATAGGCCCTGTCACCACACCCTGCTGCACTGTTGTCAGAACACATATTATTTCCTAATATGGTCCTATGTATTTATTGCCTGTCTCTTCCAGTAGAATGTAAAGTCAGTACCCCCAGAACACAGTGTTCTCTCTTGTGCAATGGATATAATGGAAAGAAATGAGCTCTAGGTTGGGTCGGACAGTCCTGGATCTGAATCCTAGCATGTGCTTCACAATCTCAGGAAAGTCTTTTAATCTCTCCAGGCCTGTGTTTTTCTATTTAAGAAATTAAGAACAGAGTATCTCATAGGCTGCTAGGGAATTAGATAAATTGAGAGCTGTACGGGCCCTAGACACATGTAGACACCAACAGATGGTCACCTCCCTCACCTCCTGCTCCTTTGCAGGACATGGGAGCTATTGTTTTCAAACCTGGTTATCATGGAAAGGTGCTTGCCTGGATAAGCAAGACCATAGAACGAAGTCCAATGCATGGGATTACAGATGCATAGAGAACTAAATAGGGTCCTTCCAAACTTCATGTCCACCTGGAACCTCACAGTTTGATCTTACTTGGAGATAGGTTTGTTTCAGGTATAATTAAGGATCAAGGTGAGATCATATTGGGTTAGGATGGACCTAGGATCCAATGAATGTCTTAATAAGAGATAGGAAAAGGACATAGAGAAGACGCTCCTGTGATGACGGAGGCAGATTGAGGCAATGTATCTGTATGCCGAAGGTTGCTGGAAGCCAAAGAAGGTAGGAGAGGCAAGGAAGAATTCTCCCTCAGAGCCTCCAGAAAGAAGCAAGCCTGTAGACACCTCAATTCCAGACTTCTGTCCTCCTGAACTGTGAAAGAATAAACTGCTGTTGTTTAACCCCCCCAGTGTGTGATACTTGTCGTGGCAGTCCTAGGTAGCTAGTGCAAGACCAGAGAGAACTAAATATATTTGCAAAAGGAAGAGCACATTGGCTTTAGCTCCTGCATGACACTTCCAGGCCTCTGCAGCAACTGTGATCTCCTCTGTTTTGTAGATGAATCTTCAAGAGGCTACCTGGCTTACTTGTGGGGACACAACTGAAGCAAAATAGTGGGAGAAGGAAGGTTGGCTCTATGTTTTGTCCCAGCCTCCTGTTTTGACTCAGCAGTTAGAAGGTAGAATTCCTAATATTCACTCAGCAAACACATGTATGCTGCCTGCTGCTCACCAGCCCACATGCTGGCACTCCAGGAACCCGGAGGAGTGGGGGGTGGAGGACAACCCTGCTCTCACAAATGTTCCCTGGGGAAGCAGCAGAGCAGACAGAAACATGGAGCTGCCCTGGCTTGGGCAAAAAGACAAGTGGTTAAAGCTGCTCTGTGGTCAGAGGAGTGGGGAGGACTGCAGTGTCTGAAGCAGCACAGGAAGGTGACACTGACAGACTATGGGGCCCTGGGTCTGCCACAGCCTCTCTCACGGCCTTAGCAGTATAAAAATAAAGTTAGATTTAATACCATCTTTTTGCTTAATAAATATTTGCTTGCCGAAATGGCTCCCAAATTGTGTAAGGGCCTCTCTGTTTCCTCTTTTAGTGTCATTATTAAATGTCAGTTATCAAACACAAAGCTATTTTGTTTGCTGTTCTGAGTTATGTGACTGTACATTGAAATGAAATCTGTTCAATGTTTCCTCATTAAACATATTTTGGGGGATAATTGGAATAAAGTTTATTTTTTAAGTTGGTCCTTTAAAAACAAGGTTGGGGGCTGGGGATTTAGCTCAGTGGTTCTGGAGCCTGCCTCACAAGCGTAAGGTCCTGAGTTCCATCCCCAGTATCAAAAAAAGAACAAACAAAAACCAAGGTTGGATTTAGCATCCCTGGGGTCCTCCCAGTGTAGACATCTGGTTTTCTAAGGGCATCACAGTCAGGTACACTGTAATGGAGCCCTACTCTCTTCTGCAGATGCACAGTGCTGTGCTTCCCTTGCTTCTGAGCTCCATGTGGCTGCATACTAGAAGAGAGCTCTCAGGGCCATCAAAACCCAGATTTGAGGCACTTCTACACATGGAAGCCCAGGCTGAGTTCTCTGAAGTTAATTCCTCATCTGGGCTAAAGAGCTAATTGGACTGAGTTTCTGGAATAATTACCGCAGCAGGAATAATTGGCTTCCCGAGGAAGCCCTCCGCAGTAGACTCTCAGCAGCCTTTTTCCCTACTTGGTCCCTTCTGAATGGGTGGGGTGTGTGGATGGTCTGAAAATCAGGAGAGGTAGCCACCTCCTCTGGCCTTGCTTTTCTAAGTTCCCCACATCCCCATCTCTGGAGCTGCAGCCTCTCAAGCTATTGAACATCTTTCATGAACAAAGCGTTTTGCCAGGCCTTGGGAGTGATAACCAGGTGCAGAGAAAAAGTCTTCACTAACTCAGCCAATCTCTGCCTTCAAGTGATGCATTGTAAACAGCTGATTGTCCTTTTCTGCCTCCACCAATGGGAGACATGAAGAAAGGTCCTTCCAGGCCCTCTTTGACAAAGATTAGGTGAGTTTGGGGGAGGATAGCTTTTTTTTCTTGTCCACCATCATCACTCTAGGTGTCACAGCTTAGGAGTGTCTTGACCTGTGGAGAGCAGAGTGTCAACTAGGGTAGGGAGGATGCAGATTTCACTCCTGCCTTTGCATCCACAACAGCCTTTGACAGGTACTGGTGATGGTCCTCATGGCTAACATGGCTTCTCAGTTGGGACCATGTCCTCTGTTCCTGCATAAAACAGGCTAAAGCTTCTGTGGAATCACTGTTTGCCCCTATTGACAGAACTCCATGTATGAGATTCATCCTGCTTCTGCTGTTTTGACTGGAGCTTCGTAACTCCTCCCCTTCACTCTTCATGGAAGCTTTTTCTAGTCTTAGGGTGTGTGTGTGTGTCCAGCTGGATGGGGAGAAGAATGAAACTCCCCTAGAATGCAAAGTTTGGCTTTTTGTCTGGGCTTGAATTTTTAATTTCCAAGCCAAAAATTTGACATCACTGCTCCCTTTTGTACACTGAGGCCCTAGGTTCCCTGGACAATGTGATTTCAATTAATTTGCTTGGTCAGGAGTAAAAGGATCAGGGTACAAAAAAGTAAAATTAGAATATGTTTGTTAAAACAAAATGCTATTTTACCACACAATGTAATCTGGAATTAATATATACAATTCACCATACTACAAGGCATAGCTAATTAATGCAAAGATATTTATTGAGCATATATTATATACTTTATGCCAAGTAACAATGCTGGGGTCTTGAGGGAATGTAAAACGATGCTTCAAAGATAAATAAGAGGATTTCTACTCTCAGAAAATCTACTAAAGGCAATAAAATGCAGAGACATTACTACAATTCAAGATGGGATATAAAGACAATAAGATAAATTATAGAGTATTTGTAGGGAATAAAAGCATACTAGGAAAAGCAGTTTAAATATGGTAGGGAAGATGGATGATCTGATCCCTACCTAGAAAACTCAGTATAGTACATTGAAGAGCCATTAAAACCAACAAGTGAGTTTAGGAAGGTGATTGGGTACAATAGCACACAACAACCAGGAGCTTTTCTCTACATCTACAATAGCCAGTTACAAAATATCATGGGAGGAAATACCTTATTCATGTCTGCAACCAAAATTGTATAAGCCTAGGGATAAATCTAATGAGAAATGTGCAAGACCTGCTTGAATAAAGCCATAAAACTTTACCAAAGGATATAAAAAGAAGTTAGTAAATGGAAAGATGCCTTATGCTGTTATATTGAAAGGTTTAATGTTGCAAAAATAACAATTCTCAAGTTAATTTGCTATTCAATATAGTTCCACTCAAAAATCTAATGGATTGATTTTGGAATATAATGAATACCTGGTAAGTGTAACCTGGACAAAAAATATAAGCAAAAAATGAAGAAAAGTATTGAAAAAATGCAAATGTAAGGGGGGAAAAGAGAGTGATGATATTCTTTACAACATATTAAAACATACTTTAAAGCTAAAGTTATTAAAACAGTACAATATTCATGCAGGACTAGATAAATAGATTAAGACAGGGAGCATACAATGTTCCAGAAACAGACTTCATGTGTATATATATATATATATATATATATATATATATATGAATTTAATATGGGATAAAACAGGCATTTAACTGAAAGAATAAACTACTTTAATAAATGGCATTGTCCTTGAACTCTCCCTTTCTCCCTTGAGACAGGAACAATGAAGAGAGGACTCAGCTTTAGAGTCAGAGAAAATTGGGTTTTAATCTTATCTTTATCTACTATAACTCTATCACACTAACCAAGCTTCTTCACCTCTTTGTGCTTTCCTTTAAACGGGGAGAGATCAATCCCTGTCCCTCTATCTCACTTGGTGACAATAACAAATGAGATGACCTGTATATAAACAGTTTGTGTGTTGTAATTCTCAGGATCCTAGGAATAAAGTCTCTGGGGATTAAAAAAATACATCTTCATATGTCTAAAGGCTAAAATTTTGAAATGTCACTATTACAATCATCTTCCCTTACCTCATGGTCTTAGTCCACGACATAGTATAAATCGCTGAGAAGCAGCTCTTTAAGTAATTGCCAGCGAGTGATCCCTGAGACAGAAGGATTTTGACAGCATGCTTGAATGGGTAAGATAAGCATGAGCTATTCAGCAGAGGACAAGCCCAAGGTCAAAAACTGGGAAAACTAAAGACTACTTCTACAACCTTCCAAGAATTTCAGCAAGCCAACTCCTCAGGTTTCATAAAGAATACTATTGTGTATTTAGTTCCCTATAGTCCACTTCCTCCTCCCTCCTCTCTCTACTCCAGTTTCCTTTACCCATATGCTCTGAAGTAGCTTCAGCCAGTGGGAGACATTAGTGAAAGACTGGAAGGTGGGAAGAGTGAAGAAATCAGGGAATTTCTCCTTGTCTTGTATTCCCTCTCTCAGTGTCTCAGTAAGGACTAGCAGCAATGATGCTTTGTCCCTGTGATTCTAGGTCTGGAGTAACAAACTCTTCCTTTATCATCCCCCATACCCCTGGATGGGTCCCATCATGCTTCCAAATCCAGCTTGATGGGCCTGGCTTCTGAACTCTCCTCCCTTTGTACCTCCAGCACTAAAACCACAGCAGTTTCTCATGGTTGCCAACCTCTGTGGTTCCTCACTGTTCCACAGTTTTGGCTTCTCCACTCTTTCATCACAGTATTTATGTGGCCCTGTGTTAAATTTCTTTATTTAAAAGATGTAGAGTTATTTCTATTTTCTTGAATGGTAGTCGGCTTCCTGGGGCAAACATTAAATACTTATACTAATGTCTGATACCTTTATTGAGTATCTACAAGCACCAAACATTGTGCTAAGGGCTTTAGATCATTTCATTTTCTCATACAATCAAGCTGGTAAGGTAGGCACATTATTACTAATATTACAGAGGACAGAAACTGAGGTTTACATGCAAAATGGAAGACCTACCTTTATCAGCAGAGAGTTTTCATTTCGGAGTAGGTAGCTGATTCTGAAAGCAAAGAGAGACCCAGGTCAGTCCACAAAACCCTGCACTCCAAAGCAATGTCCTTCATGTTTCAGGGGCTCCAAGGTGCTATGCACCTCAGCTGAGCCCAGTTTTGTCAGGTCCATCTGAATTACAACCTCACTGGGACCTCTACACATGGCTACAGCCCTTTCTAGCTATTTCTTCAGCTGAACTGAGCAGTGGAATGACTGCTGAACCTTCCCCCGAGCTCCTTCCTTGTGAGAAAGCACAGCCATGACTAGTAGATCATTATCCATCCTTCTCTATCCAATGCCTCTCTTGTAGCTTTGATGAAGAGGACTAGACGTAGTCACCTCAGCCATTTTCCAGTCACAGAATCTTTCATCACCAGTCTTTGCTAAAAATTAGAATAGTGGGGCCTTTTCCTACCTCAATTTAGTCTTGATCATTTTGCAGAGAAAATATGAGGTGTTACTCAGACTACACAGAAAAACCTACAAATTGCTCCTCTTTGTCCTAACGCTTCTCTGAAACATTACTTTCCTCATCATTCTCCCATTACTCCCACAACTTTCTCTTATTTTCTTAATATCCTTCCAAGGTAACTCATTGAAAACCCATAAAGGCTGATTTCTGGAAGGTCTTCTCTCTGCCTGGGCTCTCTCCTTCCAATTTGAGGAAGGTAATTATTGTTTTCTCATGTCTTCCTAGGTACAGCCCACCTCTTTGTCACATCTTAAGGTAAGGAGATTTTGAAACAAATACACAAAACGTCACTTGATTCTTTCCTAATTTGTGTGCCTATCCCTTTCTAGAGAGCCCCATATCTCACCTGCTCTGTAGAAATATTTAATTTACTTCAGTTGTCTAAAGCTGAGGGGGTGGAAGGGTAAGAAAGAGAGACAGAGAGGGAAAGAGAAACAGCAACAGAGTTGGTAAAACACAAACAGAACCTTTGTTTCCTGGAAGAAAGAAGTGTCCAATATGTTGCATCAATAGGTTTTAAAACAAGAAACTAAGCAGCCAAAAGTTTATCTTCTGTTCAGGATAAGCATAACCATTTTTCCATTACTCTAAGGCCAGGGGTGTGGGCTTTGGTTAATTATCGGGCTTCTTATAAACTAGAAGTCATTCATATCTGGACGTATGAAGATCCAGCTGAATAAAAGACTCAATAGTGCTTCCCTTTTTTATTTCTATTCACTTTCAAAAGCAGTTAAGCAGAGTAATTTGAACAATGGAAGAAATTAACTTTAATATAACTTTTTGTCATGTCAAGGAATATTTTTGTAAAGGAAGACAATTGGCAGTGAGATATCAGAAATGTGAGGCTTTCTCTTCAACCATCAGTCATCAGTCTCCAAGCGCTGTTGTAAGCATTTACTCTGCACTGGGCCCTAGCAGAAGACAAGAAGTGATTGACTTAATTTCTCTGCCCTCAGAAACTTCTTTGGGATTTAGGAGATCTGGCTCAGAAGGACCACACTTTGATCCTAAAATCCTCTCCTTGAATTTTTCCTTACTCGCTTAGGCTGTGAACAGCAAAGTGTGGTTACATGAAGGGCCTAGGAAGCCTTCTAGGAGACAGAGCACTGGATACAAAGAGCAGTGTGGTTTCAGGATAGAGAGCCAGCTTGGGAGCAGGGAAGGATTGGGGGAAATTCTGATCCTAGCCTGATTCTGAGCTCTAGTTCCTTTCAAGGAGAGAACTCACTCAGAAGTCTAGGCAAAGGGGAGCTTTAAAAAGAAGTACGTAAAGGGCCAGGGATTTAGCTCAGTGGCACTGCATCTGCCTCAAAAACACAAGGTCTTGAGTTCAATCTCCAGTACTGCCAAAAAAAAAAGCATGTATTTGTTAAAACTCTTTGATTGTAAATATTAGAAGCTTGCCGAGGTTGGATTAAGCAGGAAATTAGAATTTATTTTAAAGATATGAATGGATTCACAGAATCCAAGGATAAAGCAGCCAGCAACCAGAAAGACCTAACCCAGGAATTGAAAAATAACAGAAGTCCGAAAACTATTTTCACTCCATCTCCCATCTCAGCTTCTCTCAACATGGGAGACACTGTTTCTCGGGAAACTGAGTACTTCTCTACATGTGGCTCCAGGTGAAATGGCAGCTTGAGGTCATATGGTACCATTCTAGCCCCCAAGACTCTCTTAATTCTACATCTCTGTGGAAGCTTGGCACTCAGGTCACCCAAGGGGAAGGGTCATTTGGCAGCAGTGCAATGGCCATAGTGCCAACAAGACAGATTATGTGGCACAGTCAAGACCTCTGCAGTGAGCTGTGGAGGCACCTGATACTTTACTTGACAAATCAAGGTCATTTTGAGCACAAAAGCATCAGAAACATGGGGACCATGCGAGGGTTTGGGTAGGGGTAGGGGGCCTTACTGTCCACTGTGGTTGTGGAGAAAGACAGCCTGCTGAGCACAGAAGCCTTTTCATCTTATGTACATGTGCCACAGTGGGTGGCATTAAGGGGATAGCCACAGGAATTGCAGATTATGTCCACACCACTCAAAGAGAAGGCAGCAGAGCAACTTCAGGAGGGAGATTGGTAGCAACTGGAGGGGCTGAAGCTGCTGCAGAGCGGTGGGACAGAACAAACAAATTCATCTTACCTTCCAGCTGATGTGACCTCAGAAATGCGATCATATATGCATGTAAGATGGCTACCACTACAGGCAGTGTGGGAAACATTTGAGACCTGGGATTCCTCCGAGGGAACAGAGGGCTTTCAGGAAAACAGCAAAGGCTGGGAAGGGCTTTTATATTTCAGAATGTTTAAACACTTTCACTACAGGAAATGTAAACCATTTGCTAAAGCTGACAGAATAATGATCCCTCTTTACACAGCTCATACTCAACCCCAACAATCACCAACTCAAGGCCAATCCTGCCCCACCCCACACTCCAACCCCCCCCCCTTACTACTGGGAAGCACATCCTGGATTTCATATCACTTCATCTACAAACATTTCAATATTATTTCCCACATTCTTAGGATATTTTTAAAACATCCACAATTCCATCATTATATCTTTAAAACCCCAGTAGTGCTTTAATATAATTAAATAATTAATCTATGTTTAAAGGCTCAATTATTTCATAACATTTTATGACATTTTATGTGCTGTGTGCTTGATGAGGATCCAAATAAGATCCATAGATTATTAGCAGTATATTTTAAAAATCACTTTTGATCTACAAGCTTCTTCTTCATTCATCTCTTTCATTTTTCATTCTTTAAAACATTAATGAACCCAAGTCATTTCCCATAGAGTCAATTATGTCCTGGATTTTTAAAATTGTACTTACATGGTATAGTTTAATATGTTTTCCTGCTCTCTATATATCCTATTAATTTCTAATTAAATCTAGTTGCATGTTCAGATTCAGGTTTGTTTGTTTGTTTGTTTGGCAAGATAATTTTATGAATGATAGTTTATTCTGTCATCAAAGGACACATATATCTTGCTGGGTGTGGAAGTGTGTGCCTGTAGTCTCAGCTACTTGGGAGGCTGAGGCAGGAGAATCACAAATTCAAGACCAGCTTGGGCAAACATAGAGAGACCCTGTCTGGAAAAAAAAAAAAAAGAACCAAATATATCTGCTTTCTCACTTTTGCAATTTTGACAGTTATTGATACCTAGTGCCTTGGTCCATTAATTCATTAGGGGTTACAAAATGCTGGCATCTTATTTCTATCATTTCCTCTTTGTTAGGATGTATCAAATCAGAGAAATTCATCCTCATCTACTATTTGATTTTCCAACTCACAAATGAAAAGAGGATTCCATCTCTTTATTTTCAAAATAATGACTAAACAATGAGGTAGTTCCCAAGACCTTCACTTATCCATTACTAGGTAACAAACAACCCCAAAACTTAACAGCTTCAAACAATGAGTGCTTATTATTCCACATAATTCTGTAAATCAAGCTTGCTCAGTTCAGTTGTTCTACTTCATGTGGTGTCAGTTGGGACTGGGTCATCCATGATACTTCATCACTCACTTGCCTGGCACCCAGGCTGTGAGAGCTGGTAGCTTGTTGGAATAGCTCCTCACCCTGTATAGCTAAACTGGGCTTCCTCATAGCATGGTGGTTTCCAGGTGCCCAGGCCTTTGATGTGACACCTAAGTTTGCGGCGGGGGGGGGGAATATGCAGACCTACTAAGTCTCAGCTCCAGAAGTTACAGTGTCATTCCCACCCCATTCCATTGGTGGACATAGGAATAGAGCCTGCCCAGATTCAAGGAGAGGAAACACAGATTCCACTTTTCCAGAGGAGTGGTAAAAAGTTTACAACTATCTTTACATCACTATATCTAGCATCCTTCAAAGGTCATCCATTAGGATTTCTTTTGTTCTTTCTTTCTTCTTTTATTGTTTGGTTTAATCCATTGCAGTTATTATACTTATTGATGCTCAAATTGTTTCATGCTTGGCCAGTGGGAGATTACTTCCATTTTCTTATGAGTCTTTTAACACCATCTCAGTTGATTCATTATTTCCTTGATTTCTGGTATAACAAGATGTCCCAGGTTTATCTGATATAGTCCCTGCTGCAGACAGAGTTGGATATTTCCCCTGAAATGATACTTGGAGACCTTTTAGAAAGAAGTGGCATTTCAAGCTCACAGTCTGAGTCACAGGTGTGCTCATTGCTATTACTTGGTCATTACTTCAGGATCTTTTCCTGGGAGAAAACTAAAAGAGGTTACTTTCAAATATCTTATTTCTAACCATCTTTCTTTGATTTACTATAGCGTTGATACATCTGCTTGATGACTCGCAGGGCATTGGATTGTTCCCTATGGTTAGAATGATGCCTGACACATCTCAGCTCCACCCTCGCCATTTGAAGGTGACTTTCAGACTTCTACATGTTTTTCTTCTAAGAAGAGTCCTCAGCTATAGCTCACAAGATTATTGTACTTTAACTCAACTATAGCCTGGAAATCTTGATCTTTTTAGGTATCCTTCTTTATCAGTTTTCATGGTATGTATTTAAAAATTTTTCATCTTTAGTGTCCTTTCCCACCAACATCGCCCTCATTGTGAGATGAGCCATCAACTTTTTACCCAAATAACCTAGAGTCAAAAGACTCAATCCCTCACATTTCCAACATCCACCTAAAAACCTAATTCTATTTATATCCATCTTTTCCCTCTTTCCTTTCTGTTTCTGTGCTGAGTGTGTGAGCCATTCAAAAGGCTCATCCAATGAAGCCTCCCATGTAGATGTAACTTGAGGCTCACCACAGAAGGGTGCAATTGACCACCTTTTCCTCTCTGTGTGTCTGTTCCCAATTGACTTGAAGGAATCCGTGGAGTCCTATGTTGACCCAATTAGAAGAACTCTGAGAAATAGACTCTGGTTGCCAGGGAAATAGAAGTTCTTGTTTTCTTACTTTGGATAACAAGATGTGTGAATGTGAGCTTTGATGTATTCAATCTTCTAAATAAGAATAACCTAGGAGAGGATGAAGGCGACACTCAGTGAATGGCAGAGTAGAAAAAATATTACTACTGCATATTTTCACTGATGTAATCCAAGAAGCTTCCTTTATTGAACAAACCAGTTTTTGTTCACTTTTCCATTAATGGAATCCAAACATCCTAACCACTATAGACTTTCAATTCTCCAGACAATTATATTATTTTCTTGTATTTGGACAGCAGTTTATAGTCAAGGAACTGGCATTGACCTTATGTGTCCAGGAGCAGCCAGGTGATGCTGCCTTTATCTTATGTTAAGGAAGAGGGGATGATTGAGTGTATTACTTTTTTTTTTGATACTGAGGATTAAACTCTGGATCTTGTGCTTTCGAGGCAGGCGGTGGAACCACTGAGCTAAATCCCTGGCCCAAGTGTATTACTTTTTTATTGTGGTGAAATATATTTAACTTGAAGTTTACCACTTCAACTATTTAAATGTACAATTTAGTAGCATTAAGTGCATTAACACTCTTAGGTAACTGTCACCACCATCCATTTTCAGACTACATTCATCTTCCCCAACTAAAACTCTGTACCCATTAAACAAAAACTCCCCATTCTCCCCTCCCACTGGCCCTGGCAACCACCATTCTTTCTTATGTCTCTATAAACTTGACTACTGCAAGTACCTCAAATTAGTGAAATCATACAATATTTGCCCTTTTGTAACTGACTTACTTCATTTAGCATAAGATCTTCAAGATTCATCCACGTTGTATTATATTGCATATATAATCACATTTTGTTTATCAACTCATGCATCAGTGGACATTTGAATTGTTTCTACTTTTTGGCTATTGTGAAAATGCTGCTATGAGCACAGGGGTACAAATATCTAATTCAAGTCCTTGCATTCCATTCTTTTGAGAAGCAACTCCAGAATTCACTTTTGGAATTCAATACCAGAAATGAAATTGCTGAATCATATGAATAGCAATTGCAGAATGCTGAATCATATGGTAAATCTATGTTTAATTCTTTAAAAACTGCCATACTGTTTTTCACAACAGCTGCAATGCACAAGAATTCTGATTTCTCCACATCTTCAACGATTGTTATTTTTCACTTGTATAGCATGGGTTTTTTAATAGAGCCATCCCAATAGGTGTGAAATATGCATTTTTATTCCATCATTAATAGTCTACCCACCAGGCAAGTAAGGGTACCTGGGGAGGTCAGAATGTAGGTATCTGTTAGTTATTCTCTAGGAGCACAAAGATGGGACCCCTAACTCAGCATGGATAAGATAAATAGGGTCACTCAACAAATGTTTGTTGAAAGAATGAGTGAGCAATAAAACAAAAACAAAATCAAAATCTAGAAAACTCAGCTGAGGATCTGGGAAAGTGAAGTAGGTGGAGACTGATGACTGGATATAAGATAGAAACTACAAAGATAAGAGATGAGCACAGGGACAAAAGTTAGAGTCACTCTCCAGAAAACTTTCTCAAGACACCTGGTTCTGGCACTGTAAATCCCTTCCGCATAATTTTACCTAGTGGTCTGCCTTTCTGTTTATCTAGAAGTCTCTTTGTTTATCTTTAAAATCCCAAGCCACCTGCACTATGGTACTATAGTCAGGATGTCAGTGACTGGCATGCTTTCGTCTACACCAACAATGTGTGCTGCTGTGAATCCACAAGCACAGGAGTTCCTTTAAGTGTATGTCATCTCAGGCTTCACTGAAGAATTGCTTCACAAGAGACTGGAACTTAGCACACTCGGCGGAAAGCAGCCATGGAGTGTTTTGCTCAGTCTGTGAGACTAGAGATCCATACTGCTCTCTTTGGAAAGAGCCTGGGTTGTTAAATTCTGAGAAATTTCAGTAGCATCAGGAAGGCATGAACATGTCTGGAAGTTTTGCTTCGCCCAGGCTGGAAAGGCAATCAGATATTTATCTAAAGCTTGTCCAAACCACTTTGGTCTGGACACAAGCCTGGAAATCTCCTGAGGCAGCCTCTTTCTGATGTGTGCTTTTCTCTCCTTCTAGTGAGGCTGGAAATAGCAAACAGACAACAATGCAACACCTGTGATGATGTGATTTTTTCTCTCAGATAAACGGACCATGAGAGGCACTGAGGCACTGCTATCTTCTTATTCTGGAAGCCTTGGAAGACATTTCCCTCACATCTTGCTCCTCCCACCAGTTTCTTCCCAAGGCCATTGCTGAATCCTCATTCTTCTCTCCTGCACCCACCACATTGTGATTGACAGTGCACCCTGACAGCCAGAAGAATTTCCCAGGGGTATGTAGGCACTCCGTCTGTTCTCCTGCAGGAAGAAAGAAGTGATTTCTACATTCAATATCAAAGATTCTCAGATATCCAGTGAATTATTTTTCTGTAATATGTATCTTTCTTGCCCAGGTGGCCTCACTGGAGAATTCTGCCTAACATGTTAGGAAGAAATAATATTGATTACAAAAACGGTCCCAGAAAATTGAAGAGTCAGCAATAAAATAGGAACAAACAATAAGCATGAATCTTGAAAGCATTATGCCAAGAGAAAGAAGCCAGGCATGCAAACTCCCTCCATGTAATTCCATTTATGTGACATTTTAAAAAAGACAGAATTAAGGAGATAGAAGTCAAATCCAAAGTATCACTGACATTTTTAAAAAGAAGAGAACTTTGGCATCAGAGCATTAAATTTTCATTTATTTAAAACTAACTTTAAAAACACATTTAACACTTACTGTTAAATATATATATTAATGTATAAATACACATTTCTCTTCTATTGTTGCCATGTTATCATGTCATCCCCAAAGTCAGGAAGAATAGCTTCTCAGCTGGTTCCTGCCTCTAGCTGCTTTCACTCTCATCACTTGTGTCTAAGGCCATCCATCTCCCCCAGACTCTGCTTTGTGCACAGGCACAATGACTTAGTCAAGCCCAGGGATAGGAGCTGGGCCTCAGGAAACTTACACCTCACAGGCACTGAGGAGACTCATGTTCTGAATGAGTAGTGGACCTGAGAGTAAAGAGATTTTTCTAAAATGATAGAGATGCTGTGAGATAATGGATGTAAGATTTGAGTACATAGTGAGGCTTTAACAGATATAAACTAATATTGGTACTTGTATAAGTAATTGTATTCATTGTAATTCCTATTAACACACTTGGCTTTCCTGTGTTGTTAGGCACCACTTACTGGAAATAAAGTAACCTAGCCCCAGTCATCTTCCTCCATGCAGACATAGAAAAGAGACAGGAAGGATTCTTGCATTGCATATTGAAGCATGAACCCCCTCAAGTTATAGTCAATTTCTTCTTCCAACATAGATTTTGGTGTCTTCTCTTTTGTGTCCAGGAAATGCCAGCATTAGTCTGGTTTGTTTCAATTACTCAACAAATATTTACTGGGCACCTGATATACATCAAAGCTCTCTGAGGATACAGCTATGGATATAGCCATGAAAAAACCCAGACAAGAGGAGACAGAGCTGGTGAGGACCCCCAGGCTTGCCCACCAGTCTCCAGTTTGGCCTTGCACTCTGGCAGAGCAGGTGGGGGCTGAGTGTGCCCTACTCAGTCCAGCTAGCTCCACCCACTTTTGACCAGGAGACCCAGTTGGTGAGGACTCCTGGGGCTTGCCCACAAGCCTCCAGCTTGGCCACGTGGGTGCCTACAACAGCCCCCCCACCCCCGCCTCTTGACTGTACAGCTACTTGGATACACACTACAGAGGCACGGGGGGCATAAAGGCCATTGTCCTGAGCTGCAGAAATGAACAACAGAGAGAGGGCCTCTCTCAGGCTCCTTGATGATGACTGAAGGCCACTGGAAAAGCGAAGAGAATCTCTGCAATAAAGGCATAGCAGACCACCGTGCTTGGTAAATTGGAGGGATCATCCCCTCCCATCGGAACCTGGACTATCTTCAGGGGAAAGGCAGCTGGAACCTGCAATAGAACCTTGCAGAGTTCAACCCTGCAAGAGGGCAGGGAGCTCAACTTGGGACTTGCAGCCAACTGAATCTCATGAGTCTGTGAATGGCTTACTGACACTCATTAACTTATAACTGCACACTGCTGCCCATGTTGTCTATTGTGACATCAGAGACATACCCTGAAGGAGGCCCTTCATTTTTACCTTTTATTTGTTATTTTCAAAATTATCACTATTTTTTTGCTCTTATTTTTAATTTTTTTCTTCTTTGTTACTCTTTCAAAATTTTTTTTCTCTTTTACCTTTCTTTCCTTTCCCTCTCTCTCTGCCTCACTCCCTTACTGTCCCACATTGTTCTTCATCTCCCTTTACATTCCTGTTCTGCCCCTAATTTGTATTTCTTCTTTATCTTTCTTTTCTTCTCTTTCCTTCCCGAACTGTGCCCTCTGGCCTCACTGCTAACCTTCCCCTATCCTTCTACTTATGTATTCCTCCCTCCCGAACTCCTTCTAACTCCCCATCCTGAAAGGTAAAGTTGTTATATTGAAGAGTTTATTCACTATAAACATATGTTTGGGTGGTCCTTGATTTCGATTTAATTCACACAATTAAAGGTGATAGAATAATAACTACCACAAATTGTCATTTTCTAAGAGGTACTTGATACTATAGTGTTGCTGATTGTATCACTTGGGGTAAGGTGTTTTGATTGATCTAATCAGTTGTCCTTCCTGGTATAATGAAAATGAGACAGCCTCAGAGCCATTAGAGACTCAAAATCAAAAGACCAGCTATATCTGGAAAACACCTCTGAGAAGCAACCATTCCATAAGTGTTCTAAATACATCAACAAAGATACTTACAATAA
>NW_004624730.1:16436885-16448249 GCF_000247695.1 Heterocephalus glaber | reverse complement strand
ATCAATACCTACTTTGAGAAACTGTACTCTAATAAAATGGAAAACACAGAAGAAATGGACAGATTCCTAGGTACATACGAATTGCCAAAGTTAAATGAAGAAGATATAGAAATTCTAAACACCCCAATTAAAATGAGTGAAATTGAAAATGTAATAAAAACATTAACCAGCAAAGAAAACCCCAGGTCCTGATCGCTTCACTGCCGAATTCTTCAAGACATTTAAAGAACTATCACCATTACTCTTTAAAGTCATCAAGGAAATTGAAAGGGAAGCAAGGCTTCCAAATTCATTCCTGGAAGCAAGTGCTACTTTGATTCGAAAACCAGGGAAAGACCCAACCCAAAATATAACTACAGACCAATCTCCCTAATGAACATAGATGCAAAAATCCTCAACAAGATACTGGCAAACAGAATACAGAGAGTCATCAAGAAGATCACACTCCCTGACCAAGTTGGATTTATCCCAGGGATCCAAGGATGCTTCAACATACATAAATCAATAAATGTAATACACTATAGTAACAGAGCCAAAGACAAAAACCATATGATCATTTCAATAGATGCAGAAAAGGCATTTGACAAAATCCAACATCCGTTCATGATGAAAAAACCTACAGAAATTTGTAATAGAAGGTCTTTATCTCAACTTGATTAAGGCTATCTATGAAAAACCAACAACCAACATCATACTAATGGTCAAAAATGGAAAACTTTCACGCTAAAATCAGGAACAAAACAAGGATCCCCACTATCACCACTCCTGTTCAAAATAGTTCTGGAAACATTAGCCACAGCAGTTAGAAAAGAGAAAGAAATAAAAGAAATAAAGATAGGAAAGGAAGAAGTTAAACTGTCATTATTTGCTGATGATATGATATGCTACATAGAAGACCCAAAAAACTCGGTCAAAAGACTTCTAGCCCTAATTGATAGATTTAGTAGAACTGCTGGATATAAGGTCTACACTCAAAAAACAATAGCCCTCTTATACACATATAACAGACTCACTGAAGGAGAAATTCAGGAAACAGTTCCTTTTACAATAGCATCCAAAAAAATGAAATATCTAGGAATCAATCTAACAAAGGAAGCAAAAGGCCTCTACACTGAAAACTACAGCACTCTGAAAAAGGAGATTGAGGACGATATAATAAAATGGAAAGATATCCCTTGTTCCTGGGTAGGAAGAACCAATATAGTGAAAATGGCCATATTTCCAAAACTGCTATATAGATTTAATGCAATTCCAATTGAAATTCCAACAATATACTTCACGGAACTAGAGACAACAGTCCAAAAATTCATTTGGAACCAGAAGAGACCTAGAATAGCAAAAGCAATTTTAGGCAACAGAGACATGGCAGGCACAATCCTCAACTTGAAACTATACTACAAAGCTACTGTGATACAAACAGCATGGTACTGGCAAAGAATCAGACCTGAAGATCAGTGGAATAGATTAGAAGATGCAGAAACAATTCCAGACATACTTAGCCATCTCATCTTTGACAAAGGGGCCAACCACCCTCATTGGAGGAAAGATAGCTTATTTAATAAATGGTGTTGGAAAAACTGGATTTCAACCTGCCAAAGATTAACACTGGACCCATACCTATCACCATGCACTAAACTAAGATTGAAGTGGATCTAAATATTAAGACAGAAACACTAAACTTGCTGGAAGATAAGTTAGGTAGAACTCTTGAAGACATTGGCATAGGAAAAGGCTTTATGAACAAAACCTCAGTAGTAAGGGAACTAGCACAAAGAATCAACAGCTGGGATCCCATTTTATTAAAAAGTTTCTGCACTGCAATAGAAACCACCAACAGAACTAAGAGACAAGCTACAATGTGTGAAAAAAAACTTTAGCAGCTGTACCTCTGACAAAAGTCTACTATCTAGAATATATAAAGCATTGAAAAAAATCAGAACCCCCAGATTCAAAGACCCAATTCAAAAATGGGCACCTGAAATGAAAAGACATTTCTCAGACAAAGAAGTAAAAGCAGCACATAAATATATGAAAAAATGTTCAACATCACTGGTCATTGGAGAGATGCAAATGAAAACAACTCTGAGATTCCACCTCACCCGAGAAAGAGTGGCTGCTATCAAGAAATTGACCAATAACAAATGTTGGCAGGAGTGTGGGCCAAAAGGAACCCTTCTCCACTGCTGGTAGGAGTGCAGACTGGTGCAACCACTGTGGAAATCAGTATGGAGATACCTCAAAGAACTAGGACTACAGGTCCCATTTGACCCAGCTATTCCCTTGCTGGGTATCTTCCCCCAAAGAATTAAAAGTATCATACCACAGCGATATATGTGCACCCATGTTATAGGGGCATAGTTTGTAATAGCTTAAGTTTGGAAACAACCCAAATGCCCATCAACTGGAAACTTGATAAAGAAGATGTGGTTCTTTTATAAAATGGAGTACTATTCAGCCATAAAGAATGAGAAACTAGAGACATTTATAGCTAAATGGATGCATATTGAGGTCATACTCTTAAGTGAAATAAATAGGACACACATGTGTAAATGCCGAATAGTTTCTCTAGTGTGAGAAACTGGAAGTATAAATAAGGATTAAAACGATTAAAACAAATAATTGATAATTTGAAATAGGAAAATGTCCAAGGTTGTAGGGGTGGTGGGAGGTGAAGGGGAAAGGAACGATGGAAAATGAAAAATTATGGGAAAAGGAAAATATGGAAACAAAATCTATGTAAATAGGGAACGGTGGAGGGAGTGAAGGGTGCACAGGTAATGGGGAACAAAATAAAACCAAGATACATCATGTACAGGTACAAGCACCCAATGATAAATGTAAACGTATTCTATATGTAAAATGTACCAAAGAATTTAAAAAAAGAAAAAAAAAGAAAAAAAAGATAAACCCCAGACAAAACTCTCTACCTTGCTGCTTTTGAATTCTAGCCCAAGGTGACCTATATAAAAGAAATACTAGCTTCACACCATCAGTCACTCTGCTGAAAAGGAGGTAAAGGGCTATAGGGCATCTCTTTATTTTTGAGTGTAGAAATTCTCCAGTATTAGATAGAGTGGTATCCTAAATATCCAGAGGGAAAAGCCTAGGAGAAATTCCTACCTGAGCAGTGGGATGAAACTAAAGAATAATTTGACTCATTAAAGGGAATAAAATTGAGGTGCTTATACAAATTTCATAACCCAACTCCATACTTTAAGAGAAATATAGAAAAGTTTTGTGTGTGCAGAACAAAACAAACAGGTAAAATAACTAAAAATAATGGCTCATGAGGAATAAAGTCAAACCCAGAACAAGGGATGTGATATCTTTTTTCAGGTATTTGAAGGTCCCATTGCAAAAAAGGTATAATGTTTGTCCTATATAATCCTAGAAAGTAGGAGCTACAAAGAGACATATTTTGGCTCACAATCAAGAAGTAGCTTTTTACTATCATGATAGTCTTAATATGGAATGAGCTGCCTCAGTTTGGGGTGAGTTTCCTATCTCTTCAGGTGTTGGAAATACCATGGACAGGTTCCTGTTTGTCTTGAGTGGGAAACCCCTTAAACACAAACCTCCCAGCAGTCACACCATGTACCTACTATATACAAAGCCCAGGATCATAGTGCATAATTACCCAACAGTGTGTTCAATATGGTAATAAAAGGAAGCACAGGACTGAGGAAGCCCAGCACCTAGTTCTACATAGGGCTTAGGAAAAGTTTCTTGTAGGAGGAAAAGTGAGATTAAACAGAAATCAAAGCAGCAATCAAGGGCCAGCAAAGTGTTGGACCAAATTAGTGGCTTGCACCATGGTCTCTAACAGTACCCATATAGATTCATGATGGTCTTCCTTGGGATAAGACTATATGATTGGAGTTCTAGACACTTCTCCTACCTCAACCAAAGCAGTGAATTTTAATCTATTATACAATCTCAGGAATGCACTTAAAATTTCCAATCAAGTACTCTGTATCTAAAAATATATCAGAAAATATAAAGCTAGTAAACCATACCCCAAAGCCTGTTCCTCCTAAGCTAGAGTGTGCTTTTGAGAGCTTGTACCTCCACACTGGAAGAATGGAGGCCGTGTAGACTGACTGGGAGAGGTCCTGTGAGCTTCAGATTCAGCCAGGCCTCCTTATTTCTACTATTTGGCCATGCTAGTGAGTGCTGGAATGATGGAATGAAATCTGAAAGATCTGAGTTAATTTCTTTTCCAAGATTAACCCTGTGACTTTAGAGGATAGATAAGGACCAACATATCTGAAGTGCTAAGCTATAGTATGGTTTTCTGAGCAGGCACTAATCCTTGTGGGGAAGATGCTTCAGCACCAAGGACAGCACCCTCGGGCTTTCCTCAACAGAAGCAGGAGAGGCCAGCTTCCTCCACTGTGACCGCTCTACCCTCCTAAGGACTGATCTTCCACCTCTCCAGTTATGGAAATCCTGGTTCTACATTTAGCTTTCTTTTGGTCTCTGTCTCAGTAGCAAATCAGACTCTGTTCAGCTTAATCATTTCCCTTTTAATTTAAGTGATCCCTTTGATTCAGAAATATAATTAGACTTAATAGCATGCTAAATATAAAGGTGCACCACTCACCTCCAGAACATGATAAATGAGAAAAGAACTGAAGGAGGAGCCTTAATATTTCTGCACTCTCCACTAAATGCCAATAAAGCAATCAATAAACCTCACTTGAGGGAGATGGTCTTTTGATGGAGTAGGAAGGGTTTGAAAGAAGGAATCTCTGCACAGGTGAAGGTGAAAGTTTATCACCCAGTCTAAATAGCATAGGACACATTCTCCTTTGTTATAGAAGGTAGTCCTGTGTGCTTGGAAAATTTGAGTCAATTCCATAATGATGGTGCTGAAGCAGAGGCACTGTCCCTACCTTGGGGGACTAGAGGGTCATAGGTGTACCTTTGACAACATTTACTTTCATATATCATGGGGATACATTGTGAGATAGTATGATGGGCACTTAGATCTGTGCTCAAAAGTTCTGCAATAGGACAATAACAGCCAGACACTTTAATTCTCCAAACTTCAGTTTTCCCAAAATCAAAATGAATATAATATCCTTCTTCCCTAGAGAACTGTTAAGAAGATTAAATGAGATAGCTTGCATGAAAACACCTAGCTTGGCACTGATGCATAGTAGGTATTGAGTAATATTAGATGCTGCCTTGTGTACTTGCAAAGAATTGATTCTTTGCAGAGTGAATTGATATGGCTTCTAAGTGGCTTATTAATGACTGTCTAGAAAGCATGAGCCTCTCTCTCCATCTGCTCACTCTCTGAAAAGGTAGACAGACATGTTTGTGCCAGGTTCTGAGCACAGTGTAATCTAAACTGGCCCTTGGCAACATCAACTGCACATGCTCTAGTGAAGTCAGAAACAGGTCAGTAAGTTTTGCGTAGGGGTCCTCAATGCCTCTTCCTAACCACTGATTTCTCAATTACAAAGGAAATGAGCCTGAAAAATGTCTATAGCTTAATCATTAAAGGTACTTTTGCTGAAAACCAAAATCCATAGCTTTTCCTTCTTTAACTAGAAAGTGATGGTTAAGCATTTACAACACTGAGCATTGGACTCAATCTCTTCAGCAATGATTTGTATTAATTACTCATTATGTGCCAAGCATGGCTCCTGGGGGCCTTGGACCTTTGTCTAGTATAGTGCACTCCTTGTTCTAGGAGGCTTGTCTCAAGTGTCCTAAACTTATGTAAACTTGGAACGCTCTGGGGGAAGAGGAGGTTAAGAATGGAAAGACATGATGCTGTAAGACCATTTTCATGGAACACATTTTAGAAATCATCATCCTACACTGACTTGCAGGAGCCCGCATCTCACAAATTTAAGCTTCAGAAAGAGGAAGTGAAGCAATGACAAAGAGCACTGATTTAATCAAATGTATTTCTCCCTGGAAAAAGATGGCATTTAGAAGCCTTGAGGCGTAGGGCCTCATCTGATGGAAGAGCAGAACACAGGCCCATCTGTCACTGAAGTCCACCATCAGGGGACTATTGAAATCCTATTGAGGATTTCATATGCACCAGCATCCTGGAAGTGCACAGTGAGAGCAGATGCTGGCCAATCTCTGTTAGTTTTCTGGGCAGTCTAGGGGTCCTATAGGAGTCCTTATCAGGAAAATGCCTCCTGAGGCATTTACAACCTCCTGGGAAGCCTCTTTATCAGAAAAATTCATTGCTGTTCAGAGGGGATTTCTGAGATGTGCAATTCAGTGTGGAAGTGAAGCTCTGGTGTCTCTGTGTTTATCATTGCCTAATGTCTTGTCCGTCTTCCTCACTAGATTCTGCACTTCCACCCTGCAGACTTCCTGCTATTTATAGGTCAGTTGCATCTGTGTCCTGTGGGCAAAGCCCAGTGGGGAAACTGCCAATGGGCTTATTTTACAAATATGAGAAGCTGTTCATTTCTGGCCACTTCAAGGTTTTCAGCACCCTTTAAACAGGTCTTTCCTGGAACAAGGGCTGATCCTTGCTCCAGTGATCAGTCACCCCTGCTTCTTTGAGCTGGGGGTTCAGGAAAAGCTCCATGAGCCATGCAGACACCATGGTAGAGCCATCTAGGATGATTCTCCTCTGCAGCAGATGCACTAATGGGTATAAATGTGGACAAGTGTTTCATGAGTTTTCCACAAAACAGGGTGAATCAGGCAAATGGCACCCTTCTATCTAACTCCACTATGCAGTGTTGACACACATGACTAGAATTTAAGTGTGTGAATTTTGGAACATATTGTTTGTGTTCATTACCCAAATTTGTACCAAGAACAACCTAGAGCAAATTATTTAATCTCTCTGTGTCTCTATCTTATCTGCAAAATAGGGAAAACAATAAATCAATCAATTGGTTAACCACACTTAATGCACTTAGAACAGCTCTGAGCACTTAATAAGCTTGCCATACTCACTACTCTCCATGGAGGCTTTCATGGAGAATTTCTGGTACATTTTCCCATCTAGGACATAACTCAGGCATAGCAGATTTTAACTGCTTAGAAACCACTTGATTAAAGAACTCAGTTCAGAAAGGCAAGTGTTAAGCTGTAGACACTGAACAAGGTATAATGAGGTTTGTAGGTATAGCAGGCCAGAGAGCTTAGCTCAGGAAGGAAGGGTCATACACAGCACTTGAGAAATGAAGAGTAGATGATCACAGTCATCCCAGATCCACTCTAACCAGGGGCTTTGCTGCTAAGAGCACCAAATGATTCTCTGCTTATCCCAAGTGATAATATTTAATGGAAACATAGTTATGTTTCTGGGTAGCTCTACCTCCAGATGTACCTTTCAGCTACTTTCATCCTTCTTCACTACCCACCCATGAATCCCATCTTCCAACCTCTCTCATCTGGGCTATTGTCACTCTCTCCCCTTATCCACTCTGCTTCCTCAATACTCAGTACTAACATGACCTTTGAGCTGCACAGATGATATCAGGTGACTCTCTCAGGCCCCTACCCACAATTCAGCAGTTCCCTCTCCTTCTCTTTCCCCAGGCTCCCTGCCCTTCCACTGTACACTCAAGTCTGCATGATCCTGCACAATGCCCGCTAGGCCAGAGTCTCCCTGCTGTCTTTACCTGGGTCTCCCAAGGCCTTCTCTCACTGTTCTCCCAGGTTAAATCTAACTTCCCAATTACACTCATCTCTTGAATCTCTTGCTTTTCATTCTTGATATGTGTCAGTTAGTCTATATTTATTAATGTGATTATATATCTGTATACTCTGTCTCTAAAAGCACAGATCATGTCTGTCCTATTTACCATTATAATCACAATGCTGAGCTCAGTTCAATAGATGTTGGTTGAATGAGTAAAATCAAATATGATCTCTAAAATCAGGGGCAGCCAGCAGAGGAAGCTTCTGGAACTCTAGGCATCACAGCAAGAAGCACCCCAAAACTCCATTCAATGGGTGGAGCTGCTTTTGGGGTAAACCTAATATTAAAGGAGATTATTGGACTTGTCACATCATGTTATTCAGGGGGGCCTTTGCAGAGATTAAAAACTGGTGGTTTGAAAGCCCAGACATGTTTTCTTTTGCTTACATTATTAGTAATTCTTTAAAAATTGCTTTAGTAAGCAGAGTTTCAGATTTTTTGAAAAGCTAGAAGACCCAGAAAACTACAAGGTCACATTTCCACATGGCAGTAACCCACTGGAGATATTAATTTCCCTCTTCTGAAGTGCCTGTATGAGCTCTCTAGCTCCCACCATGCTCTTGCCTGCCTTCCTGGTCACAGGGGGTACCTGAGTTTGCTAACTGGGGCGGTTGTAGCTGAAGACACTGATACATCACTGATAGTGAAAGGTCTAGCTCCTTTGAGGCGCTTCTTCTCAAAGGTGGACCCACAACTTTCCCTGATTTTAACTTGTGGGCTGATCATGACAGGGAATGGGAAGCCCCTATTTTGTAGCTCTTAATGCAATGGTGGGCCCAGGGGTTGTTTTGTAATCAGTCATGCCTTAGTTTCTCCATCTGAGAAGAGAGACTACTTTCCTCACAAAGCAATAGAGGATCCCAGCCCTAGCTTTGTCCCACAATGCCAGCCCTGCTCATCACCTCCAACTTGTTACTCTAGCTCTATAGGCCCTCCTCTCTGTTTCCATCTTGCTGTCATGCAAACCTTGCTTAGAGGAATGAAGGGCTCATGGCAGGATGACAAATGGCACTGTTACTGTTTTCCAGCAAGTGGCAGCTCTCCTGCCTCCTCAGGTGATGCTATGGATGAGGCCACATCTCATCCTTGAGCAAGACTGCCTATTCTATCTTGTGCTCATGCTGGGGCTCCCTCGAAGTATTTCATTGACAGCTTGTGCATACCATGGAGAACCCAATTAATTCAGCTTAACTGGTACCCAGAGTTAATTGAGTGATTCTGATTAGAAGAGCCCCCATGCCATGCCATGTGTTCCAACCACCACTACATACAGACATCCAAATTCTTCACTTCCTATATCACATGTCCTTATCAGTAGGGCCTCGTGATAGGCAGAGTAGTCTTCACTTTCCCATTATTCTGGGATGGGCTCAGTGACTTGCTTTGGTCAGTGTGTTGTCAACAGGTTTTGTACAAATAGAGGATGGCAATGTACACAAGTGGCTGGTTTTGATTCCTTGTGCTTTTGCCATTACCATGAGAAGAGCACACCCTGGCTGGCCCACTGGTTCCAAGAGGATGAGAGCATGAGAAACCCAGACCATCTACAGTCTTGAGCCATATCTTCCAGAGCCTGGCCCAGGCCAAGTGAGGGCAACCAACCCCCTACCCAGCTGACCTACAGTTGCAGGAGGGAGAATAATTTATTTTAACTCACCAAGTTTGGGAATACTTTATCACACCAGAAGCTAGCATATACATATCACAATGTTGGGTTTTTTGAATCCTCCTTTTTTCTCTGCCTATTCATTGGTGCATGGAAGGTCACTTCCTCAGCCTGGCCTGGGTAATTAGCTGGTCTTGTAATCACAGATGGAGAACAAGAGCTGCCTAGGATAGATGCTTCTGTCCTGCTCGTGTAGATGTCCTGCTTCCTTGGTTCCTCCAAGGAAGGCTGGAAAGGTTCACTTGAGCTCTGATTTTATGCTTACATGGTTTTTTTTCCACTCCTTTTTTTCCTTTGGTGCAATGGGCAAAACCCAGTTGCCACCTCCTCATACCTCAGCTTATTACATCAGAGTAGGTGTAAAGGAATAAGCTCATGGTTGCCTCCATCACTTCTTGCAGTGTGTCTTTGGACACAATACTCAGAATACTCACAATGCTCCCAGTTTGTGTTCTGTAAACAGGCTCACAATGCCTCCCAGCTCTGCCACTTCCAAGACCTTGGAGAAATTGTTTAGCTTCCCTATGCCTCAATTTTCTTACCTGTAATTGTACCTGTTTCATAACTTTGTTGCAAGAATTAAATTGTTTAGAACACATAAATTTCTTAGGAGAGTGTCTGACCAATAGGAAACTCTCCATATTGTTGTGAGGATCTTAAAAATTATATGGTACATTACAAGGGAGGAAATTATAAAGATCAGAGCAGAAATCAATTCAATGGACAATAAGAAAATGATACAAAAAACTCAATGAAGCCAAGAGTTGGTTCTTTGAAAGAATAAACAAAATTGACAAACCCTTAGCCAATCTTATCAGAAAAAAGGAAAGAAAAGGCCCAAATCCATGCAATTAGGAATGAAAAGGGTGAAATTACAATGGACCCAGCAGAAATCCAGAGGATCATCAACACCTACTTCCAGAACCTATACTCCAATAAGATGGAAAACACAGAAGAAATGGACAGATTCCTAGATATGTATGAATTACCAAAGTTAAACAAAGAAGACTGAAAAATTCTAAACAACCCAGTATCAACCAAAGAAATTGAAAATGTAATTAAAAACTTACCAACTAAGAAAAGCCCAGGTTCTGATGGCTTCACTGCTGAATTCTATAAGACATTTAGAGAGGAATTACCGCCACTACTGTTTAAACTCCTCAATGAAATTGAAAGGGAAACAATACTCCGAAATTCATTCCTGGAAGCAAGCATCACCTTGATCCCCAAAGCAGAGAAAAACCCAATCCCAAAAGAGAACTATAGGCCAATCTCACTAATGAACATAGATGCAAAAATCTTGAATAAGATACTGCCAAATGAATGCAGAAGATCATCAAGAAGATCGTACACCCTGCCCAAGTGGGATTAATCCCAGGGATGCAGGGATGGTTCAATATACACAAATCAATAAATGTAATACACTACATCAATAGAGCCAAGGACAAAAATCATATGATTATCTCCATAGATGCAGAAAAAGCATTTGACACACAGCACCCGGAAGGAAGCACCCCGCCTCCATCCCAGGCTCCTGGGGCAGAGAAGCTCAGCCGCTCCCAGCACCTGGAAGGAAGCACCCTGCCTCCATCCCAAGCTCCTAGGACAGAGAAGCTGAGCCGGTCCCAGAACCCGGAAGGAAGCTCCCCTGCTGCCATCCCAAGCTCCTAGGGCAGAGAAGGTGAGCCTCATGGGCGCCAGAAGCACCTCCCCACCCCGTGGAAATGAGAAGACACATAAACAAGCCTCAAAAATAGACTTCCAGGTCACCTACAGCAACCCCAAATGGAAACAAGATAGAACAATCTAATACTCAACCACCTGGACTCCCTGAACTGGCAACAAAAGAGGATCTGGGAAAAAAGAAATCAAAAATAATTATTCAGATAACAGCAAAGATTTTGCTCATGGTGCAAGATATGATTAATAAATCTAGAGAGGACACAGATAAAAAAATAGAGGATCTGAGGAATATGATGAAATCCCAACATAGGAAACAAATGGA
>NW_004624730.1:16394909-16421441 GCF_000247695.1 Heterocephalus glaber | reverse complement strand
AATGGAAAAAATGGAAATAAAGTCTTTGTAAATAGGGAAGGGTGGAGGGGGTGAAGGGAGGGCTAGGATGGGAGAAAATAAGAACCAAGATGCATTATGTAAAGGTACAATTCCCAATGAGAACTGTAATTGTGTTGTATACCTACAATGTACCAATAAAAGAATTTAACAACAACAACAAGAAAACACTCATTCTTATAGATTGGCTTTGTTGGAAGTGGGAGTGGAGTGGAGGGATGGTAACAGCTGGCATTTATTAAGTGCTAACTATGTGCCAGGCACTGTACTAGGTGCTGTATCTCTGTTAACTACTCTTTGTCATCTAGATACTGTTATTTTTATTCCAAAGGGGGAAGTGAGGACAGAACAGTCAATCAACCTGTCCAAGATGGAAAGCTCTGAGTTGGACAGGTTGGGATTTAGTTCTAGGCAGCCCTGAGCTGTGCAACCTATACTGAATTGGTGCCTTCTTCTTATGTTAAAGGTGGAGAAATTAGAAAAAAGTTTTATTCTTCCAAACACTAGAGCAGAGGTATCAAAAATCTCTCTGACCTCTGGGATTGCGTTGGGGGACAAGAGAGAGAAATTTGGAATAATAAGAAGAAAACTCATTAGGCTTGCAAATGACTTCCATAATGCCTGGAGTCACCTCATTAAGGGATGTGGTTGTTTGGGCAAACATTGCCATGATCTATGTTCTGTGGCCTTAGTATGAGTAATTAACTTCTGATTTTCTTCTAGAGGCCAGGATGGAGTAAGCACTTTGTGTATGGTATCTGCTATGGTTTAAATATGTCCCTCAAATTCAAATGTTGGAAACTTACACCCCAGTGCAACAGGGTTGGAAGGTATGACCTAATGAAAGGTGATTGGTCTATGGAGGTGAAGTTCTCACCAGTGGACTAATAAAGTTATCACTGGAGTGGGTCAGTTATCGAAAGAGCAGGTTGTTATAAAAGCAAGCCAAAGCTCTTGTGGTTTCTCTTTCATTCACCTTCCTCTCCTCTTTTCTACCATGTTTCCATCATGCAGAATGAAAGCCCTTGCCAAAAACTGCAACTGTGACTTCAGACTTCCTTATCTCCAGAACTGTGAGCTAACTAAGCTGCTTTCCTATTAAGTCACATAATAAGTCTGTGCTATTCTGTTATGGTAACAGAAACCAGAGTAAGATAGAATCTTATTTAATCTTTTTATCATTTCTTTACGGTCAATATAACACCATTTACCAAAGGGTAATGTTGGTTAGGAAAATTAATGAGGAAGGATTCAAATCTGGGTAAGTGGTAAACCTTGTCTAATGTTCTTTGCATGACCTCATGCCCCCCTTTCTTATCTGCACCACCAATACTGTTTAAAATATTCAACCTGTTGGCCCACAAAATCTGCTCCTAAGAATTTGTTTCTGGCTGGGGATTTAGCTCAGTGGTTTCGCCACCCACTGCACAAGCGCAAGGACCGGAGTTCGATCCCCGGTACCAAAAAAAAAAAAAAGAATCTGTTCCTGGAAAACAGTCACATAGATATACGAATGTTTATTGTAATCTCATTTACAGTAGCAAATTTAAAAAGTAGTAGGACAGAATAACCAAGACTCATCTAATAAAATCTAGCTAATGTTTTCGAAATAGGCATATATAAGCATGAAAAATTTTCCAGTTGTATAAGACAAAAATAAATCAAGTTTTGAGATAAAGCTATATGGGTCAGTGTGTAAACACACAATTTATGTGGTTCAAACTAATAGGAAGAAAATCAGATAGATGGACACCAAAATGTTAGTTGTGGTTATCTATTCATGTTGATCTCAAAATGATTTTGGCCTTAATTGTTTGTGATTTTTGTGGTTAATTTTTTTCTACATGCATCTCTTTTGCTCAGAGAAAACTATTAAAATAGATGCAAATAATTAGAAATATAAAAAGACTATTTTGACATTTATTCTTGAAGAGAATACTTGGCCTCTCAGATGTTATGATCTTAGAATAGACTTTAAAAAAAACAATCCAGTTTCAGTGGTTAAATTGAGAACTCATGACAAAAAAAATTGAACAGTTGGGGAAATTGATTTGTGAGATGACTTTTTTTTCTTTTTGGAAACATTTGAGCTCTGAGTTATCAATCAAATTATGTGCAACCTTTAAGGTAGTGAAGTCACTTGACCAACTTAAAACTGCATGAGATGGATACGGCACCAGATTAAAACTAAGCCCTTCCCTGTGAAGAAGTAGTCACTGGCTGTTAACTGCAAGCCAACTAACCTGAGGTACCATGGGATCTAAAGTCAAGGTTGGCATGATGATCCAATATATGTCTACAACAAGAATGATTACAAAACATGAAGCCAGGATTTTATTTTTATTTCTCTTAAGGTCAGACGTTTATTAGCTTAAGAGAGTCTTGAAACTTAGTCATGGGAAAATATAAGATGAACAGAAATATTTGCTGGGAAAGCCAAGCACATTATTAAATATCTATCAGCAATAATGCTTGCAATGCAAAGGAAGCAAATATGCTCTTGGCAATAGAATGTCAAAGAAACTTGAGTATATGATTTTTGTTATTGTGCTTCTATATTGTACACATTTGCTGTGGTCTTCAGCCTGGACACAAAGGGCACCGTAGTTTTAATTCTCAACTCAGACTGGAGGATCCTTGTGGCAGAGAAGTGAGAAAAGTTCTCCAGAGCTCTGCCTTTCCTTTGTTTACAATGACTGACTCTTGTTCTTGGCTTTCCTCGCAGTTAAGTTTTTTAAGTTAAAAGTTTTTCCTTCCTTGGTAAATGTTAGTTCCTCAAGGACAGAAACCATTGTTGACACAATTCTATGCACATCACATACATATTGAGGGAAAATGGGGTTAATTATTTAGAAATCATTATATGCTTTTCACCCTCTCCTCATAAACAAGGTTTCTCAGCAGCCATCCATGATGGGGAGGTGAGGGGGCAGTAAAAACAGCATACAGGGACATCCCTTTTAAATAAGAGCTAGAAGTCAAAATCTCACTCTTGGTGAATAAAATAAAAGGAAAATAAAACAGGTGAAAGAAGCATAAGGTGAGTAGTCTGTTCTGAGCTCTCTCCCCGCTCAGGAAGAATTGCAGGTGGGCTAAGGGCAAGCTAAAAACGGGACTTTTGTCCTGCTTGCGGTACAAGGATCAGGGGGCCACAAGCAAGCATGGGGAGATCAATAGACTCCAAGTGGCAGCTCAGCAAGCCAAAAGGAAGAAAACTCAAATTAGCGCTCACTACCAACTGCATTCAGCTTCTGGGTAATGGAAGAGACCAAGTGTGGCTGAATGGAGTCAAATTTCATTTTCTGGCCACTCAGACTCATCATAAGTTTTCACTTTGCCTAGGAGCCCCTCCCAGCTCGCCTCAGCGTCCCAGGCCATGCCCATCTGGCCTCTGGCATCCTTCTTTTGCTTGGGCTAAATCCAATCAGAGCATCAAGGGTGACCCCGCCATTATCCCAGCTTCTCTGCTCTATCAAATTCAGTCCAGGAGACATCCCTGCCAGAGGCTAGAAGGTCAGTAGCTTACACTGGCTCCCTCTATCACCATCCCTGGGGCACTGAGGCTGAACATCCTCTTCGCCTCCCAGGAAGTCTTTAATTCACCTCAGGTGGACACCAGGTAGTTGGCTTGTATCAAAGTACAGCAATCACTCTTCTGGGAAAAGAAGCAAAAACATTGCATTCCAACACACACACACACACACACACACACACACACATATCCTCTCAATTGACCCAAAAGAATAAAAATTAAGCATCACACTTATCATCCCTCCACTATTGCTGCAGGAATCAACTTTGCTCCCCAGATATTTATAATTTGCGGAATGTAATGCAACTGCCTGGTTCAAACATGGCTCTGAGACTCAAGATATGTTTTGTCTCAAAACCTGTTACCAAGACAGAAGCTTGTTCTGTCAGGGACAGGGACAGAGACAGAATTTATATCATCTTCCTTCCATCCACCCCTTACGATTCATGGTCATTGAATTCATGCATTTTATCCACACATCCAAACTTTCATCCTATTATCAAGCAGGCACTCCCTATGTGCCAAAAATTGTGCTCATAAATGGAGGAGTAGGCAAATGAAATGACAGTAAATGACAAGACATGCCCAAGATTTAAATGAGTTTCACAGACGGTACTGTTAGACAGGAGGACAAGATTCAACCCCTCCAGCAGCAAACAACCTGGAGTGGGTTAAATGGGGGGCCCCCAAAATATATTTCATATTCATGTCTTAATCCTAGATCCTGTAATCTTACCTTATATGGCAGAAAACATGATTAAGTTAAGGATCTTCAGAAAAGAAGCTCATCCTGGGTTATCTGAGTGAGATCAAAATGTAATCATATACAGCCTTGTAAAAGAGACACATGGAAAAGACACAGGAAAGGAGGAGGAAATATAACCATGGAGGCAGAGATTGAAGTGAAACAGCCATAAGACAAGAAACATCTGGAGCCATCAGAAGCCAGGAGTGGCAAGAAAGGATTCCCCCTTGGACCCTCCAAAGGAAGTATGGCCCTGCTAACATTTTGATTTCAGACCATTAGACTCTAGAACTTTTCAGACCATAAATTTGTGTTGTTTTGAGCCATTTGTTTTGTGGTAATTTGTTATAGGAGTCTAATATACCATCTAATAAAGGATATTTCACAGCATTTCTGTGGGTCTTTGAGGACTGGGGCCAGGGATTTTTCTCAGATCTCTCACTGGAAAAGAGCCCAGGAGTCCTTCCTGAGGGTGGATGTAAAGTTTAAGAATAGTTCCAGCGGGTCAGATGAAACTTTGTAATATGTAGAACTCTGGAGGGAAGGAATTCTCTCCCTATCTTTGCTCAAGAATTACTCCAAAATGTTTTTACTGAGTGTACTATCTCAGTTCCAGACACCATTTATCCCCTCTCCCCAAAGATTCACTAATCTGTGTCTCCTCATGTCATAGAAACTCAGGTGGAGGAAGCCAGTGGATACTCCTGCAGTGGATGGTGTTCAGCATGACTTTAGGTGAACTTACCATGAGGTTATTCCAATTCAAAGCTACTGCTTCTGGGAGGGCAGCTGGCACAGATTAGTGGGCATCTAGTTGGTCACTTCCAGGTGTGTGCTGGAGAAAAAATGCACTCCACAGGGCGAGACTTTCATCTTCTGAGGGAGTGAGGACTTCCCCCTGGGGTCCAGTTGGAAATTACACTTGCTTAATTTAATTTTGACTTTGTTGATGAATAGATACTAAGGTGCATTAGTCAGATTTCCATCACTATAAAAATACCTGAGATAATCTCACCATAGAAAAAGGTTTATTTTGGTACACAGCTTCAGAAGCTTCAATCCAAGATTGGTTGGTCCCATTTTTGGGGCCTGTGGTAGCTCATCATGGCCGGAGCTTATGGTGGAGAAAATCTACCTACCTAAAGGTATGGAGGCAAAAAAAGAGGGAAAAAGGAACAGGCCAGAATCTCACAATCACTTTCAAAAGTGCATTCCCAATGACCTAAAGACCTCCAACTAAGCTCCACCTCTTAAAGTTTAAGCATTTACCATATGGATCTTTGAGGGACATTTGTCTGAGCCATATCATAAGATATGTTTATCGAGCAATTTGAGATCCCACTGGTAGAGTAGCGTATTTCAATATTGTGTGTTAATATAAAGGAAGTAAGATACAGACCTCAAGGACCAGGACTGCTACATTACATGTGACTATAAGTCATGTTCTTTTTACTTCCAGAATCACATTTTTGTGAATAGAAGCCTCTGAAATTGTGCAAGCTGAAGGGCAGTCATGGACATCCAGGACAGCTCGCAGAGCTGTTGGAAACCACAGAATGATCACTCTATGCCAGGAAGGGATAGAAGCAAGGTGCTCTGTGGTTAGCTCAAGTCAGTGGAGAGGGCAGGGAAATATTCTTGGGAAACAGAGGACTCAGCTGACATGTAGGAGGGGTGCTGCAGGATGTCGGGGCTCACTATTGCATTACTCTCTGACTTTCACTCAGTGCTATTTTAGACTCATCCATAATTTTTAAATAATAAAATCCCTATAACTACTCACCCAGGAACATGCTCTGTGAAGTTGCCTATGTGGGACATAGCTTAATTGCAAATTAATTTGTGTACCTGGGAGAATCTGTACTTGGGATTTTTGATTTGGGGACATATGGGGAAAGCTCTTTACTTTCTGGGCCCACAATATGTTAATATGCATGGTGTGTGCCCTCTGCCTGGCAGTCCCCCCCCCCAAGCCTCTCCTTGTACCTCATTTCAACTGCTGCAGAGCCGTCTGCTTTCGACTTTGAGGTGTTTCCCTGGGACTCCCAAGGATTTCACAGAGGCCATGTGGCCTATACTTTAAGACAGTTCATCCCACACAGACTCTCTAAGCTTTGTGAAAACCAAGCCAACTGCTTTTATGTTTTGCAATAAGAGATAAGCCAGGAAAACTTGGTTTCATTTATATATAAATTCTTGTTCAATTTCTGTCTGAGCAAAAGAGGCTCCTGTGAAATAGGAGGATTTCCACCACCAAAAGAAGGGTTTATCCAAGGCCACCAGAGACAGTGGGGTCATCCTCGAGAACTACATCTGTTTTCCCTAGTACTCAACTTCAGAGCCAGGGAAGGGAAGGAGGGAAAGGGAAAGTGAATAGCCAGGTCACAGCCAGTGCTATGAGGAGGCTGAACACAGGCATGAGAAATGGGTCAGAGCAGATGTTCAGAACTGTAGCTGCAAACACTAGGAACCTCACTAAAGATGCCAGATGGCTCCACTAAAATACCTGAAATGCCTAATAAAAAATGTGTGAGTTTCAAAATATATGTGTAACTGATTTAGAGAGTTTATTGAGAGTTGATATTTTCCTGCCTTGACTTTGTGTTGTATTTGGATGACATTTTTACTCTTTCTTTTTTCATACCAACATTTTATTTAGAAAATTCTAATTCTGAGAATACATCATGGCAGGCCAGAAGCAGAAATGCTCATGAACCATTCAGAAGACATTCAGCAGGATTTACAGATGCTTGAAAACTGGCAACAAACAGCAACGACAAAAATGGCAACTTGAAGGAGAAGACCACCAATTAAATTACAGTATTTTCCCAAAAGAGTAAAGCCATCATATTACAGTGAAATATGTATATACATGTTTATAGCAGCACAATGTAAAATTGCTAAATCTGGGAAACAGCCTATATGCTCATCAATAGATGAATGGATAAAGAAAATGTGATATATATATATTATATATATAATATATATATGGAATAAAGAAGGATAAATTTGAGTTACTTGTAGGAAAGTGGATGGATCTTGAGGCCATAATCCTAAGTGAAATAAATCAGACACAAAAGTAAAAAAAAATCACATGGTTTCTCTTACATAAGAAATGAGAAACCCAAAATATAATTTTTTAAAATTTTTATTAGCACATGTTTAGTGTACATAATAATTACATTCATCATGGGGACTTAGTACCTATATATATAATCCATCAGAGGAAAATAAAAGAGAAATTGTAGAAAACAGTGAGGTAGACTTTGTGAAAATGGGAAGGGGACCAGGGAGAAAGGGGAAAGGAAAAGGCAAGAGAAAGGGGAAGTAAAAATGATCAAGATGCCATATGTATATGTACTAATTCCCCAAGGTTAATATAATTATGCATTGAAAAGATATGCCAACAACAAAAAAATGTATTTTCTTTGTTTTAGAAAGAATCATTTTTATTAAACAGTGCTGAAACAATTGAACATTCATATACAAGAATTAATATAGACAAATAACTTAGATCTTATATAAAATTAATTCAAAGTAAATCACAGTTCTAAGTGTAAAACCTAAAACTATAAAACTGCTAGAAGGAAACTGGAAAAAATTTGTGTGATCTTGGGTTTATTAAAGCATGACATCAAAAATATGGTCCTAAGAATAAAATAAAAGTATGGTTCATAAAAGTAAAAATTTTGATAAATTTGACTTTATAAGTTTTTTTGTGGTTTTTTTTTTTTGAGATACAGTCTTGCTTTGTAGTTCAGGCTGGTCTTGAACTCACTATGTATACCAGGTTGGCCTGGGATTTGGGCTAATCCTCATGGCCCAGGTTCCCAAGGACTGGAATTACAGTTATAAATTTTTAAAACATCTGCTCTTCAAAAGATACTTTCAGAATACATCAGCCTAGGTTGGAGGTTATTTTCTTTTAGGGCTTGAAATACCTCACTCCAAGCTCTTCTTGACTTGAGGGTTTGTGTTGAAAAGTCTGCTGTGATTCTGATGGGCTTTCCTTTGTATGTGATTTGTTTCTTTTCTCTAACTGCTTGTAGTATTTTATTCTTCTGTTGGGTTTCTGGAATCTTGATTATTATATGTTTAGGTGTAGATTATTTTTTATCATGGTTAGTTGGGGTCCTACATGCCTCACTTAGCTTTATGTCAAGTTCTTTCATTCTGTTTGGGAAGTTTTTTGTCGTTAATTCTGTGAACAGGTTTTTATGTGATTTATACTTTTTCCTGCTTTTTTTGTGGATTCCTATCAGTCTTATATTATTTTTCTTTGTGTCATCTAGGAGCTGCTGGATTGATTTCTCATGGTCCCTTACTATTTTTAAGAGATCTCTCTTTTCATGGTCACTGACTATAATCCTTTCTTTTATATCTGAAATTCTGTCTTCACATTGGCTCATTCTGCTGTGAATGCTTTCAATAGAGTTTTCAGTCTCCTGAATATCTGTTTGAATCTGTTTCATGGATTCCATTTCTTTCCTATGTTGGGCATTCATGGCTTCCATCATGGTCTTGAGCTCATCTATTTTTTTTTTTTATCTGTTTCTGTTCTAGAGTCTCTAATCATGTCATTCATTCTGTTCACCATCTCTGCAATTATCTGGGAAATTATTTCTGTTTTGAATTTTTCTAGGGCCTCTTTCACCTATTTTGTTACTTCCTGTGCTATCAGTTCAGGGTATCCAGGTGGTCAATTATCAGACTTTTCTACCTCGTCTCCCCCAGAATTTGCCTTTGGTGAGGTGGAAGTCTGGGTTTGAGCCTTATTTAGGTGTCTTCTCATTTCTATTTTTGTTGTTGGTACTGTTTTTGGTTTAATTCCTGGGTTGATAAATAAATATTGCTTTTTGTAAGTATCTTTGTTGCTTGTAGTTAGAACCCTTATGGAATGATTGCTTCTCAGAGATGTCTTCCAGATATAGCTGGTCTTCAGGTTTTGAATCTCTAATGACTCTTAGGCAATCTCATTTTCAGTATACCAGAAAGGACAACTGATTAGATCAATCACAACACCTTAGCCCAAGTGAAACAATCAGCAGCAACAATAGCATCAAGCACAGCTTAGAAAATGACAATTTGTGGTAATCTATCACCTTTAACCATGTGAATTAAATCAAAATCGAGGACCAGCTCAAAATATGTTTACAGTGAATAAACTCTTCAATATAGCAACTTTACCCTTCAGGATGTGGGCTTAAAAGGAGTTGGGGAGGGAGGGATGGGTAGGTGGATAGGGAAAGGTTAGAAGTGAGGCCAGAGGGCACAGGAAGTTCACACAAACTCTAGGAATCTGTTGAGGACAAGAGGAAAAGACAGAATAAAAGAACAAAGATAAGAACAGAACAACCTGACAGCAATAGGGAAACTAGAAACTGTATTCTCTTTCCTTTAAAACTAATGACAATTGAGACAAGGAAAAAGAGAGAAAAAAAGAAAAAGAAAGAAAAAAGAATTCTGAATTAGGACAGTAACATGAACAGAAAGAGAGATGAAGAACAAGGTGGGAGAGAGAGCAAGAGAGAGAGAGAAAGAAAAGAAAAGGCAAAAAGAAAAAAGAATAAATTTGAAAAGAGAAAATAATTAAAAATAAGAAAAATAACTTTGAAAATAAAAATAAAAGGCCTCCTTCAGGGTATGTCTCTGCTGTCACAAAAGACAATGTGGGCCCCAGTGTGCAGATGTAAGTCAATGAGTCTCTGCAAGCCAGAACCAGTCCCCTGAGTTTCAGGGTGATTTCTGGCTGCAAGGCCCAAGCTGAGCTCCCTGACCTCTTGCAGGGTTGAAATCTGCAAGGTTCTACTGGAGATTCTAACTGCCCTTCGCCTGAAGATACTCCAGGTTCTGATGGGAGGTGGTTATCCCTCCAACTTACCAGCTACAGGGGTCTGGTGTGCCTTTACTGCAGAGATTTTCTTCACTTTTCCAATGGGCTTCAATTTTCATCAAGGAGCCTGAGAGAGGCTATTTTTCTGTTGTTCCCTTCTTCTCTATCTTCTGGAGCTCAGAACAATGGACTTTATGACCCCCTGCACCTCTACTATGTGGATCTAGGTACCAGCGCAGGGTGGCCCAGGCACGGGGCAGGTGGTGCTGCTGGCACCCAAGTGGTTCTGCTCCTCTGGGCTCGGGATGGTTAATGTATTATTTTCAAAAAAGAAAATATTAATCCTACAGAAAATAAAACAAATAGTGTTAGAAAATCCCATCTATATCTGGGGCATAATTTTATTACACTTAATCTCATGCATTCTCTCTCTCTCTCTCTTTCTCCCCCCTCACCCTCTTTTCTCAGATGACTTGCTTTAAACTATTCAAAAGTAGGTACAGACACCAGGGCATTTGACCAGCAAAAACATATCTATTGTTTTAAGTTCTTGAAAACTTCATTTCATTACCAAATGCATATTTTCAACAAGACCACAACTCACTTATAAAGACTCTACATCCAATGTGTTGCATGCTTTGGCCCATGGAGTATTGACTAGAAAATTTTCACAAAGTATAATTTGAAACAGAACATTAAATGGTTTTAGATATACTGAAAGAGTAGATTTTCTTTTAAAAAGAATACTGTATATACAAATATCAAACTATCAATCAAATCTTCAGAGATGCAGTGGGTGTAAACAACAACAATGTCCCTGTCTCCAGGAGGTTCAGGAGCCTGAGAAGGCCTGGTGCAGTGAGAGTACATGGTCAGAGTGGGGATCAGGGCTTGTTCCTTCTGCGTGATGCCATGGTGACACAGTGGGGCAAGTGAGCTCCAGGAGAACTGGTGCATGGCTGCATGCAAAGACCGAAAAGATGACAAAGCTGACAGAGAAAAGAGCTAGATGTAAAGTGGTTCAGTGACTGCAGCAATGCTACTGATTGTTACAATAGTCATCATAGCTGGAGCACTTACCTGCCCCAGGGCCTCACTGCAGACTGTCCACACACCAGCTTACTTAATCTCAACATCTCCTGGAAGTAGACTGGAAGTTGATTATATTGCCCTCATTTTGAAGTTAAGAAAATGACCAAATTCAGAATATGTGTCAGATTGCTAACAGAAATTATTCTGAAATCAGTTTGGTCAAAACAGAAAAATGCATCACTCATATAACTGGAATAACCAGTGGTTTGTACCACACTATACCACTGGTCAAGGCCAATGTGAAGGGGCCCTACAGTGGGTGCCAGCAGAGGTGAGGCCATTCTCAGGGAGGCCTAATAAAGATGAGGGTCAAGAAAAGAGGAAGAGAGAACCTGGGAATATCTGGGAGTCCAGATCAGGCACTCTGGCCAAAAATAGTCTACTGTCAGAGAACAGGTCACCCACAAGAACCTTCTTCTGAGGGGATAGGCTGAGTCCCTTTGTTGATCATGCTTCTGCCATGGGATAATTACTGTGGGGCTCAACAAGGCTCTTGAAAGCCTAAGGAAGTATTTGAACTCTAGACTTCTAAGCCTATTTCTGTGTTACAAAGAAGTAGGCATGGCAAGGGCTCTATTAGTCTGTTTTCTGTTACTATAATGAAATACCTGAGGTTGGATGACTTATAAAAAAAAGAGCTTTACTTTGGCTAACAATTCTGGCCCAAGGTAGAAAGCCACATCTTGTGTTGGCTAGAGGTCCCTCTGCCCATATTCCTCAGGAACCCATGGAAGATGTGGGTCCCTGGAGGGAGACACAAGTTAGGAGTCTGCTATGTTTGGATATGGTTTAAACCCCAGTGTTCATGTGTTGAAATTCAATCCCCAATGTAAAGTACTAAGAGGGTGGAAACTTAATCTGACTATGGTGTCTAGAGGTGAGGCCTTTGGGAGGTGATTAGAATTATGAGGAAGAGCTCTCATGATGGAATATAAGAAAGGGAAAGAGATCAACAGACCCAAACATGAGCTCTCCCTGTCTCTCATCATGTAATTCCTTGTACCACCTTGGGATGGTACACAAAAGGATGTAGTATGTGTCAGTACTATACCATTTTATATAAGAGTCTTGAGCATCCACAGACTTTGGTAAAAAGGGAGTGACCTGAGACCAATCCCAGTCAGACACCAATGGTTGATGGTACTACAGACTTGGGTGGCTTAAACAGCAGAAATGTATTTCTCACATTTCTGGAGACTAGAAGTCCAAGATCAAGGTGTCTGAAGGGTAGGTTTCTCCTGAGTCTTCTTTCTTTGTCTTGCAGATAGTCACCTTCTCACTGTATCCTCACAAGGTATTTTCTCTGTGCACACACATCCTGATGTCTCTTCTTCTTTTTATAAGGACACCACACATAATGGAGTAGGGATATCTCCTTATGTCCTCATTTAACCTTGGCTACCTATCCAATAGTCCCATAATTCAAATACAGCCACATTGGTTATTGGAGACTCAACATGTGAGTTGGGGGGGGGGGGCGGGACAGAAGGCCATAATTCACTCTATAAAAGTCACTGCTTCAGGGGCTTTCCTGGCCGCACCATTCCACCCTGTTTCTACCTTTTAATCTGGCCAAGAGACAATGCCAGAGGCAGGCCTCAGAATATGCATGTCCACCTGCACCAGCATCCAGCCAGACATGTAATAGACACTGCAGCCAGGCAAGAGAGCCACATGAGTCTCCTCCCTCCTGGGCATTTCTATCAGAGCCTGGAGCCTCACAAAGTCAGGTTTTTGTTTCTCTCTTCCATTTAATTAAAGAGTGAGGCATGCGAGTGCTTTCTCAAGTTTAATGACTATTCTTAGCACCATCCAGCAAATGACTTCTTAAATTGAAGACCAGAAAGCACTCAATTTTCTGGATATTTACTGTCACATCTACAGCAACACAGCTGCCACTGAGCATGTGATTCCCAAGGCTCATGCTGAGATGGGAGGCAAGGCCAGTCTCATAGAAGCACTGAGACCTCCAAATGAAAATAACAACTGCCTATGGCTCTCTGGAGCTGGCAAGTCCATGGTCATTGGCCCAAGGCCTCCTGCTTCTATTCCAACCTAATGTGACCTGCCAGATAACACCATGAACAGCCACCTTCTAGGGAGACAGGAAAGAGACATCTGATCCTGGAACAGAGTGAACACCTCCTTCTGGTGAAAAGTTCATCAGGAAACAGTGCCTGGTTCTGTCCTTGTTCTGAAAAAAGGTAAAATGTTTCCTTGGAGAAGAAATTGGAAGGCATATAAAACATAAAGTGAGTGTTTGCTCTCAGTAGGAGGATTTGGGTAGAGAAGAAAAGCTAGACTGAGAAGTTAGACCTTGTGTGAACATGGGAAACCTATGCTTCACTCCTGGATTTGCTTTTAGCTGGCTGGAGAAACAGGATTCATGGGAGAACACACTGCCAGTGTCTCTACTGGTGGAGAGATGCCTGGGGCCAGCTCCTCTAGAAGGATGCTTTAAACTATTCCTTTCTTCCCCTCTGTGGCATGGAACATTTTCTCCAGCAGTTGAGAATGATCAGAAACCCTAAAATTCTAGGCTACAGCCATAGTTCTGGAAGGAAGCAGAATTCACAGAGTGGTCTGAAGACTCCAATAATTAGTATTTTGGCATCAAGCTGACAGAGATATCTTCCACTTAGCGGGCTCCAGGACACAGACAAGATGAGAGCTCACATCCCAGAAAAGTGCAAAACTGCTCTGCTAGCCTGACACCAACAGCAAAGATCAGCTTATCTGCCCTCAGCCCAACACCTGTTCCCTGCAGTTACTCCTCAGCTTGAAATTTTGCAGCTTCTCTTGTGTGGCTGTCATGGCCCTAGAAGACAGAGGCCCATGAACATCTACTCGTGGTACTATGCTTTCCACCACTGAAGTTCTCACCAACCAAGATGATCCAGCCCTTTCAGGCCTGTTGGTCGTGCCACATGCTGTTCCTTCTTCCGGGAAATCTCTCCTTCCCACCCTACCTCACTACTGACAGGCAGACTCCTGCTTTGAGAACGCCCTGTTTCAGAACCCCTGGAAGCTCTCAAAGATAATAACCGTATCTCCCCTATGCAGGGTTGACCACTGTGCCAGCAATGCTCACTTATTGATCATTTGTTAAGTGAATGAATAGCAATGTACCAGTTTTCTGTTGCTGTGTTAATAAATTACTACAATGTGAGTAATTACTACAACTTGAGTAATTACTACAGCAATTTGAGCAGCTTAAAACAACTCATATTTATTATCTCAGTTTCTGTGGGTCAGGAATCTGAGCACAGCCCAGCTGATTTCTCTGCTCAGGCTCCACAAGACTGAGGTCAAGGTCAGGCAGACTGTGTTCTTGACCTGGGGTCCTCTCGGTAGCTGATATGGTTGTGTGGGATTCAATTCCTGTGGTTATGGGACTGAGGCCTCTGTTCCTACAGGTCACTTGCATTTTCCTTCCCTGTTAGGGAATCACCACCTTGCACATTCACAAGCATCAGGAGAGTTGCCCTCCCTCTCCTCTGCTAAAAACAGCTTTACATGATATCATCGTATGACCAAGGGAGTTATATCACATCACCTTTGCAATGGGAAGGACATCTCATTTCCACCTTCTACAGGTCAGAAGAAAGATACAGACTGTGCCCACACCCAAGGGGAGGGAATTGTAGAAGAACAGGACTCATCAGGTCACCTTAGGGTGCTCTGCCACAGTCCACAACTCAAAATGAAAAATTATATTTTTTTAAACCTCACATTTATTGAGCACTTATACAATATGCCAGGCACTACTCTACACTCTCTTCAAGCTTTATCTAATGAATAAATTAAGCAGAGAGAGACCCTGGATTATCTGTCTGGATACCATGATGTAGAAGAAAAGGACAATGGAAGGAGTGACAAAGCAATGTCCCCTGTCAAAAACATCTCCCACCCAGTCACACAGTGACATAACTCTAAATTACCTGACCATCTATCTTTGCTCACATTCTAGAAACCAGCTCTGGTCCTGTGATCAAGCCCTCTCTGACCTCAGTCCTCTCTGCCTAACATGGAATCTCAGAACTCCAAATGCAGACTGTCTACTCAGCAGACATGCTGCCCAACCCAGGCTCCACCCTTCCCTGTAGCTGCAGGCATTGAAAACCACTTGCTCCTTGGTTGTCTGTCCTCATGCCCTGGTTCTTTCTTTGTCTCTCTTATTTTCTCTGATCATTTTTTGGCCAAAGATCTGTACCCAGTCCTGTGAACCTCTCATCCTACACACCATGCACCTGCTCTTATGCACCCCTATGGACACAGCTGATGCCTGGCTTTGACCTTCATGCCCTGCCAATGAGTCATGTGCTCATCCTCCACCCCAACTTCCTATGGAACTGCAAGCCCACAGATCCTATGGGACATCCCCCGGCCTCTCAGTTCAGCATGATAAAATTAAATTTATCAGTTTTCCCCCGAATCTGCTCCTTCTACTCTTTCTAATTACCCAACCCAGTACTCTGGCTTACCTCTCATTCTGAAATGTCCCCTTCTCCCACAACCAAGTATATCCCACCCGGTTCTTCTGATTCTACCTGTGCAACATTTCTCAATCCTCCCCTTCTCTGCTCCCACACTGTCCTTCACCTTCCAATCCAGTCTACCTCCTGTGTGGTACATCTTGCACCCCATCCATCTCTTTTCCAGAACCCTGCCATCTAACTACACTGAGACATCTTTGATTTCCTGTGGGGACAATTTTTCTCTCCCCATAGAACTTTACCCACTGGATTGATTTCCCTCTCTTCGCTTCTCTTTGACAAGCTAACTACTACTCGTCTGCTAGGGCTCTGTTAGATGCCACCTCATCCAGACCATCCTGGGCTTCTTCTGACACACTAGGTTGTCTTATTTAGGGTTTCCAAACCCTTCTGCTATTTCTCCAGAATCATTGTCACAGTGTTCCGGCATCGTCTGTTTACTCATCTGGTCTGTGAATTCCTCAAAGGCAAGATCTCTATGTCCCCAGGGCCTGAATCATAGTGAACAGTGGTAAATGTGGGCTGGCAGGGTTAACATATGAGTCACCTGCCACCCACCTACAACTCCAGCTGTCCCTTGTCCATTTTGCCTGCACCCTACCCCCATCGAATTTGTCTGAAGACTATGTCATGCTATTCCTGGCCCAGGGCCTGAGGCTGTGACCCCTGCTTGCCTGTGTCCATTTCAAAGATATTGATTTCACTTGGCTCTAAGGGTATTGGACACAGGGAGTTTTCTGAAAGAGGTTAAATAGACACATATCTCCTTTCCCAGCCCCCACCAAACACATACCCATGGCTGTCTGTGTCTACAGCATTCATGTGTCAGGGTGCTCCTGGGGAGTTCTTAGAATCTATTGCTAACAAGAATTTACCTGCTCCATTTTGGAGCTCAGTCTGAACCTCCAAACTCTTACAGCTTCTTCTGCCCCAGCTGAGCATAGTGGATGACCCAGCCTCATGCTGAGTACTGTAGGAAACAAGACATGAAGAATTTAACAAGATTAAAGCTAAAAGACAAACTGTAACCTGTTAGAAATATTTGGAATTCATGTCACAGGCAAGAGGCTAATTTCCTAGTATACAATGAGCCTCTAGAAATCCGTAAGAAAAAAAGACCAAAACAAACTCCCCAAAAGAGGGTAAATTCTAGAAATAGTTTAGATAAAAATGGCTATGAACGTTTAAAATGGTGCTTGGTCTCACTTATTTTTTTAAAGTGCAAAATAGATTGGCATTTTCACGTATTGGATTGGCAAAGATCAAAAGGTTTGTTCGCACATTTTGCTGATGAAGGTGTGAATACAGACATTCTAGCACTCCAGGTAGGAGTAGAAATTGGCAGGCCCATCATGGAAAGCAGATTAGACATATGTGTCAAAATTGGAAATACCGACAGCAATTCCTCTTTTAGGAATCTACTCTAAGTGTACACATGCACACAAACAAAATAATGCATTCCAAAATTATTTGCTGCAGAATTGTTTTTAGTAGCAGAAGACTGGAAAATTTAAATGCCCATCAAGAGCAGATTGGGTGAAATAAATTATGACTTATGCATGCAAGGAAAGATATACAACTTCAAAACAATGACAAAGGAAGTTCTCCAGGATAGGTTTTATATTGTATGCACATGTATAAATATTTGTATATTTGCATATGTAGATACACATGTATACACACTCACATATTTGCTTATGTCGTGCATAACATATCTGTGGGAGATGGGGGAGGGGAGGATTTTTTTCATTTCCTGTCTCAGTGTCTTGCTTCCAGATTTGTACCAGTCTGATCACCCCACATCCCTGGCTGAGGCTTTCTCCTGAGGAGGAGATTTTGCCATCCACTGACCATACAGATGTCTGGTGGGAAAGGCAGACAGGTAGGATGGAGGTTGGCTACCTGGGTACAGATGACAAGCCTGGCTTTCAAGGCTGCCCTTGCTTTATGTTGGTGTTTCACCCACTGCTTCTGCTTCTCTCATTCTATACAAACACTTCAGTGGCTTCCTGCATGGGTCTAACTGTCCACCATAACTGTGTTCAATACTCCACCTCCAACACAGCCTTTTCTCCTAAGCAGACCCATCCCCAGTACACACTCATGTACCTCACATCTGCAGGATATGGATCAGGTCCCAGATCAAAAGCCTGAGCACTGCTGTCAGCAACACCCTTCCCCTCATCCCCACTTCCTATCCAGCACCAACCTGCAGCTTCTACTTCATTCCCACTCTCAGAGGTATCCTTCCTGCTCCACCCCATGCCACTACCCAGATCCCTGCCTCCTGCCTTCTGCCTCAACCACTCTATCAGCCTATTAGTTCTTCCTGTTTCCAAGTCCCTCCTTTTCAAGCCACCCTTCACTTGGCCACCAAATATTTCTAAGGTTCAAAGTTAACTAGTGAACTAAAGTGAAAGCCCCTACATAAATTCTTTTCATTGCTCCCCATATCCTTTAGACTATAGTGAGTCCACCCATATGTCATTCAAGGCAGTCTGTGATGGGACTTCCTTCCATTTCTACAACAGACACACACACACACACACACACACACAGGTCCACAACAATCTCACCCATGAAATGGTGTTTACTGAGTCCCTGCTTTATGCCAGGCAACATTTTCAGCTGGGGCTACAACAATGAACAAGACAGTTTCCAAGACAAACTCCTTTCTCTGAAAGGGCAAGAGGCAAAATTCAAAATAAACCATCTATAGAGCAAAAAAGGTGTATTCAAATTTGACAAATGCTATAAGGAAATTACAGGCTGATATGTTAGCATACAAATGCATGGGGGCTTGCAGGAGACATTCTTTACACAGCAATCGGGGAAGGCGTTTTGAGGAGGTGACCTGTGAGCTGAGCACTAATCATATCAAGTGTCTCAAAATGCTAGTAGTGCTGCTAGTTCTTCACACTGCTTTTTGCCTGTTATCTGTAATTTACCTGGAGTATCCCCTCCCCTTCTCCAATGACCTAGTCCTTATTCATCCTCAAGACCCAAGTAAGATGTCAACTCAGCCAGGAGGTCTTTTTTGATGCCCAGCTGGACCGGACACATCTCTACTGCATTCATACAGCCATGCTGCACCTCTCTATCATACATGTGGCCCCACAGTCTACTTTCCTATGTACTTGGCAGTCTCCTCAATGGATGGCAGCTACTTCAGGACCAAATGAGATTATGCAGAGCCCAGAGCACTGGCCAGAAGAGTTTGGCCTTTCCAAGAAAAGGTCCTGATGTAAGAGCTGAAGCTACAGGGTAGCAAAATGAAAGAGAAACAGATTTCCATTTTCACTGCTTTCAACAGCTCACTGTAATGGCTAAAAGGAAAATTCACTTCATGAACTCTGCATCTGAATGTGCTTAAAAGATAAATATTTTTGAAACAGAGATGCTACCCTTTCTACCTTGGATTTGGAAACATCAAAGCCTTTCTTTCATGTCAGTTTAAAAGATTTACAAGGCTGGTTCCTTGCTGAGTCTCTGGGTAGATGTTCCCTACAAATGCATTAATGAGTGATAAAGAAACCTCACAGGAGCATGGGAAGCATTGCCACCAGGAACTGGAGCACTATTTCATCATGACCCTCACTAGGGGCAAAGACTGATTCCTGAGGCCACCATGCACAGAGGTTCCATGTGGAAGTTCTTGCACAAGCTTTACAAGCAGCATCTTGATTTTTTTTAAACCATGGGAGCTTCGGGTTGGGGGAGATTTGGACAGCAGGCACTAGAAATCCCAGATATGTCATAAGTGCCAGGAACCCAACTCAGCCTGGCTGATACAAAAAGGACGATATGGATTCATAAAGCCTCTAAGTTTAGCAGTATGCTTGACTGTAGACTTGACCAGACTCAAGCTCAGCCAGGCCTTCAGGACCCCGGTGCTCTAGCCTTCAGCCCCGCTGTCCCTGCTTTCTCCCTACAGGAGCCAGGCCCCATGGCTCCAAACTTCTATCAACCAGCACAGAGCTAAAGAAGAGCACTAATTCCAGCACTAAGTCTGATTGGTCAGTTTAAGACCACATTATAACCTCCAAAACAGGAAGGTTGTGTTGGCTCAAGCCCAGCACTTGGCTTGAGAGTTTGGAGTAGTTCCTCAAAGAATGTCACATCAACATCACCTTATTCTAGAGATCTAGGAGCTAGGCCAGCAAAGGTAATAGATGACCACTGTGCTGGACAGATCACTGCACCTCCCTGGGATTCAATTTCCTCATCTGTAATACAAGCAATTGGCCTAGCCTGGATAATCGCTAAAATCCTCTGAAATATCCCAATGATGTAAGATGAAAGCTAAAACAGAGTTAAAAAAACAAAAACGTTTTAGTTAATCAGAGCTATTTTACCGGGGGTGTTGAGGTTTCAGGGAAGTGGTAAAGAGATGTCAGAAAGGACAACCATGCCCCCTCTACAGCCCCCACAGAACCAAACCCAGCCGAGGTCTGACTCCAAAGGCCAGTTGGTGTGTGACTCCTTCCTCACCTACTCCTCATTCATTTCACAGGTTCTGCCCACACCCAGTTTCTCTAGGCCCAGACCAGTGGTTTTCACCTGGGAACAATTTTGCTTCCTGAAGACATTTGGTAATAGCTGTAAACATTTTTGATTGTTATGTATAGAAGGATGAAGAGAAGAGGCTGAAGGGAACTGGCATCTAACTGGAAGATGCCAGGGATGCTTCCAAATATCCTGGAATATCCCATGCAGGTCCCCAGCAAAGAATGATCTGACCTAAAATGTTAATAGTGCTGAGGCTGAGATCCCCAGGACCAGAAGGAATCGTTCTGGAGCACCTGCCTTGTTCACCTAGGCCTGCACTCTGCAGAGGTGGTAATCAGGGCTGTGATTTATACAGAGCTACAACAAAGGAAGGCCATTGTGCTTGTAGCATGGAAAATAGCTTTGAGATGGCCATGAGAGGAGGGAAAGGAGGCATTTGGGAGTACAGTCTGGAGGAGAGTAGGGCTGGCTTCATGGCATGTGATTTGTGCACACAGGACCCCACATGTGAAGGGGCCCATTCTTGGTTTAATGTTTTCCTGTCACTATTGTGAAATTCTCAATATTTACTTAACTAGATGGCCGTCATTTTAATTTTGTCCTTGAACCTGAAAATTAGGTAGCCATCCCTGGATAAAAGCTAATAAGGATCTGAATCAGGGTGGTAGCAATGAGAACACGGGGCCCACCCTCTCATTAGAAAAGCACCATCCACTTTTCTAGCACCCTGTAATTGTGGGCATTGGCAAGTTCTAAGAACAGGGGTAGGGTGCGGAAATTTGTTTACTGTAGGTCTAGTAAAATCCTACAACAATCCAATAGGTCTACTCCAATCTTGTTAGATTGTGAAGAGGCCCAGAGGCCAGGGAAATACATAGCTTTCCTGCAGCCAAGCTGAATGATGCTTGCCCACCTGGCATATTTGGGAGGAAGTAAGAAGGAACCTACGTAATACCTATATAAGCAATGGGAAAGCAATGAGAAGAACTAACACATTTCTTCCAAGAGCCATAGCCTGAATGCAGTGACAACACTGGAGCTACTCCAGAAGGCAGGCTGGAGGCCAGGACTTGGGCAGATCAATAATCTCTGGGCCTTCAGGGCACCCTATAGGGTAGCTACCATGAACACAGCTAAGGGCACCAAAGTACCCATTCACGTTACCACTGTTAACTCTGTGACTCTGAGGATTTTATTTAATCTGAGACCATTTTTATAAAATGGAAAACCAATAGCACCATTCACATGGATGGGCTGAGTAAAGCAAATGAATATTACACTTGGGGAACCCTTAGCAGAATGCCGGTCCTTGAGTGAGTTGCTTAGCCTCCCTAAGCTAGTAGGCTGAGCCATGAATTAGAGACACAACTGAGCCATTATATTGTAGTATGTCTGAGATGATTAAGCAGACAACTCACTGAGTATGTATCTGGTGTGTATGTCTTGTTTTCACCATTGCCTGGGCTCCCTGACTGAGCCATTTGCCCTGAGGCTGATCTCCATGAAGAAACTGCTCCCACTGGGAAGACATCAGAAGAAGTGCTAGTCCTGCGCATGAGGAAAACTCCACCTCTATCCTAGGTCCCTGAATGAAGCTGTGTGCCTCCATCTGTGCTCCATAGCAGGGCATATATGGTTTCCTCAATCTTTTCTTTAGTGACACCCAAAGGGACCCTCAGTCCCTATTCAGAACCCTCTTCTCTTTACTGCAATCCACATTCTTCTTAATTCTAGTGTTCTGGAGTGTGGATATGTATTTGTGCCTTTATGAGCTTGTACTTGTGTTGAAAGAGACATTTTTTTAAATGACCCATGGTGAATACACAGATTCCCTGGAAACTTCTGTGCCGAGCAGAAGACCACTGAGGAAGCATGAGCTCTGCTCCTCCCTCCCCATTCCTTAAGAGACAGCTCAGGATTTCTGACCATTCCTTTCCTTTTGGACATGTCCCATCTTGAATGTATGCATGAAATTTTGAGCTAAATTGTGAAATAATAAAACTTCTCTGTGGCATCTTTAGAGGTTATTATTAAATACAGAAGGCAATTTCTTTTTTTTTTTCAGAAGGCAATTTCTAATACTCTCACCAGGGAAACAGGTAAAAGATCTGAATCATCCACAAGAAGACAACATGAGCAGCCTCAAAGGGCTCCACTGTAGTTCTTCTAGAGTTACTCATGCCCTGCTATAGAGGACTGCCTGGAAAGTTAACTGGTGACATCTTACGGATGATAATTTCAACAACAGCCACAGTTTTGAGCACCTGCTATTCACCAGACACCATGCCACATCAAAAGCAACCTGGTTAATCGTGATCCTCCTAAGATTCCCACAGTAGAGTGAAGTAGCAAAACCACAGCTGTGGAGGGAGAAAACTGAGTGAGCAGGTGTCTCTGCCCCCACCACCTGAGTGGGCTTGGGAAGATCACTAAAGTTTCTGGGGCTCAGTTTCCTCCCCCATAGTTGAGGAATGATGGTGCCTGCCTCCCTTGCTCTAGAGCTATGCTAGACACTGGCTTTTATGGTTCATGAGAGTTGATTCTACTCATCTCTTCCTCACTCTGTTCAGTGATGTCAACTTGGCAGGTTATAATTAATCATGGTGAAAACACTTACACCATAGAAATTAGCAAACTGCAAATCAAGGCTTGATTTTTTTAGAGAGCCGGTTGTTAAACATTTATTAGCACACTGCTGCCTATCTAATATGCATAGAAACATAGGGAAATAGTGGCTTTACAGCTCTTCACACAATTCCTGGCACATGAAAAGTGTTTAGTTTGTGACCATACTGATGATTCCCATTTTCATATGAGAAGTGGTTCTCAGAGCAAGTGTATACTTTGCCCTTGGCCACAGGAGTGGGAGGTGGTAGAGACAAGTCTGGTTTGTCTTGTACCCCTGCTTTTCCCTACTACTCTGCAAGCCTTTCAGACAGGTATTGGAGTGAGGGGACAAAACCTGTCAAACAACTTGTTGACCACCAAATGGAGAGGCAGGGGTAGAAAAGGAAGAGAAGGTTAGAGCAGATCTGGAAGGAAAACAGGAGTTGGGGAGGTCAAGAAGCCTTTCCAGGTGAGGAACTAAGTGATCGGAGGCACAGGGATAGGAATGGGTGTGGGGACCATGAGCTCTGTCTCTCTCCTGAGAAAGCATCCAAGCCCAGCGAAACCCTCCCTCTTTTACAGTTCTCTTGGTGTTAGCAGATTTCTGGGACTTGCAGCAGTCAGACTAGTTTTGCACTGCCCCCTGCTTAGCAAGGCTGTCCTCTTAAAAGTCACTGCCATGTACTCATCCTTCTTGGAGTCTCCCAAACAGCTGTAATTGTTCCAAACTGCTCTTCCACATCCTATTTTGTACCATTTGGTTAGAACACAATTTGAATTAAATAAAATATTGCCCAATTATACTGAATGGTAAGTAGCAAAAGGGTTTTTTAAAAAGTAAAATCAGCATTTTTATTAGTCACAGTAACATCTGTAAGGATTATCACTGTCATCTACTTAATTCTCCCTATGAGGTAGGTATCACCATGCTCACTTGACTCAAAGGACAAGATCAGATCAGGTACGTTCAGGATGGTATGGCTGTACTCACTTGACTCATAAGGAAAGTTAAGGCACAGAAAAATTCAGTGACTTAGCCAAGGCACTTTATCTAAGGTGACCATGCAAGACTCAAACCCAAGTCTGCTAGACACAAAGTTTCCTATTCTTTACCACAAGCCACCCATTCTTCTTCTGTGGGCTGTTTTATGATACATTTTGCTTCCTGGCAACAGCCCTGGCTGCTTCTTCCCTCCAGGACAACTGTGAAAAGCCCAGAATGCACATCTGGTCAAGCATTGCTCTAACAAAGAGCTATTTCTGAAAGGCACCTTAGGACCAGGAGCATCACCTCCAGGCAATGCCTCGTGGAGCAGATGACACCTGTGTTCTTGCTCACTGTATTGGTTGGGATTTAGTCCTGATGAACCTGGGAGTAGTAGACTCTTCAGAGCTGCCAGATCCAAGCAGCCACCTTAGTGATTTGGAACAATGGCTGCTAAGACAGAGCAGGAGAGGGGAGCATGTCAGCCTGGTCAGGGCAGGCATCCCAGGCTTGCTTCTGCAGTCATTCCAGATAAGCAATCAGAGGACAAGAGCTGAGAGATAACAAGCAGATGCCCACAGGCTCCTCTGGTCACCAGGCAGCTGGGCCTAATGAAAAGCCCACGTGTCCAGAATAGGGAGGTGGTTTCTCCTCCTGACTACTAATGTGGGCTACGTAACCATAAGCGAAGCATTCACCCACAGGTCTCAGGCTCCCCTACCAGGTCTACCACATGCAGCCAGGTTTGTAATATTAAATAGAGCTTTTCTGCTTTTCCAGGAAGCATCTTCTGAAGTTCCAAAGAATTTGCTCAAATATTTTGGTTATCAACATGACATATGAGCATTGTAAGAACTCTGGAAAAAACATAAAAAGAAAAAACAAAACCATAATCCCACTATTCAAAAATATGTATTTTAAATTTTATTCTATCATGTTATACATATGTAAATGAATGAAATATCTTTATATTTTTCTTTTTCATTTAATATTATATGAAAAGAATTTCATGTCTTCAAAACATATTGGTAAGCATGATTTCATAGTCTATAAAATATTCCTGCATATGCAGGTACCCATCTACGTAATTCTTCCTCCACCACTGAACATTTAGAAGGCTTCTGATATTTGGTATTATAAATTGTGGTGCGTGAACATCTTTGTTCATAAAGCTTTTTCTTCCTCACCTCTGATCAATGCCTTAGACAGATTTCTAGAAACATAACCATCTGGTCATAGGGTAGCAACATGTTTCAAGCTCCTGTGGCATACAGAAATGTGGCAGCAATGTTCATTGCCATCAGCAGTGTGGGACAAGCCAGTCTCGCATAGCTGGGTAGTCAGTCTATTATCTTCTGCTTTAGAAGTCTAGCTATTCTGGCTCAGATAAAAGAGATTCTTGTTGCTGCTTCTTTCAAATTTTTTAAATTACTTGTTAGATATTCCACTCATTCTCATGGTAGGTTTAATTCTGCTTTGCAGAATTGTTTATTTTCCAATACATAAACCTGTATCTTCTATTTAATCTCCTCCTCCGAGACAAGGCCTGAGTTGACAGGGCTACACTGCACCAAAATTCCTTCTCTTGCCTGAGTTTTAATGTTTCCATATGTTCCCATTTATTTTCCCACTTCTGCCTGCCTATCTTGTTTTTCCTCTGCTGGCTCAGGATAATAAAAGGCTTCCAGGTTGACTTCACATTGTAGGATTTGGTAATCAGGACAGTGTATTCTGGTGGCTTATTGGTCTTCTTCCCTCACTGCATGGTAAGCATCTTGAGGTGTTCTCTGCATACAGAAACTCCCACCACAGCAGACATAGCCTCTACCTTCCCCTGTGTCAACGAGCATTGGCCCATTATAGTACTGTCCAACCCCAGACCCCCACCAGAAGAACAAGTTAGAAATGTTTCTACTTTCCCCCAGTTCCTAGCCATTCAGGACAATATATGGGATAGGAGAGACTGGCAAAAGGGGACTGGGTGTGTGCACAGTACAAGCCAGATTCTGGGGCTTTCTCCAGTGGGGCTCCCTGCCCTCAAGCTGCCATCCTTCTCTATGCCTGGACTACAAATAAATCCCCCATTGGCAGGCTTCTCCCCAGTGGCTGGTGCCGACATCAGGACAGTTCAGGGGACATGAGGAGCAGAGAGCCCCAAATTACCTCAGATGCAGGCCTCTCTGCCATCCAACCTCACCATCCACAATACTGATGTTTGGATTCCTCCCAACTAACTGGTCAGAAGTCATTAAGAGAAAAGAAAGAACTTTTGTCAACCAAGATCTGTAAGATCCAACCGACAAAGGTGGTTCTGTACAAGAAAAGGCTGCACCACTAGTCTTGCCACCCCTTTTTAGAACTAAGTAGAGTGCTTTGGAATTAACAATTAGATCATTTCTAAATGCCATGAAATTAACTTTTTCTCTTCGGCTATTGTCTTCAAAGTTTATTTCCAGATTTTGTGGACTATGACTGGGGATGAAAATATAAAAATAATTCCGTGATCAATTTCTATTAGAAAAATTTTGTTTAAAATATTGAATCAGACTCTTAAATGAAATAAATAGGACACATGTGTGTAAATACTGAATAGTTTCTCTAGTGTGAAAAACTGAAAGTGTAGTTAAGGACTGAAAAGTATAATAGATAATGTGAAATAGGAAGAAAAGGGGCAAAGGGGAAGGGGAAGTGGGAGGGGTAGGGGAAAGGAAAGAA
>NW_004624730.1:16345122-16394809 GCF_000247695.1 Heterocephalus glaber | reverse complement strand
TGAAAAAATGGAAACAAAGTCTTTGTAAATAGGGAGGGGTGGAGAGGTTGAAGGGAGGGCAGGGGACGGGGAAAAAATAAGAATCAAGATGGATTATGTAAAGGTGCAAATTTCCAATGATGAATGTCATCATATGTATAACCTAAAACGTACCAATAAAATTAATTTTTAAAAATCTTCTTTTTTAAAACAAATAATGTTGCACTACCCATAATGTGCAGTGAAAATGCTGCAATACTGTGTCTTGACAGTTGATCTGCACTTGCTAACCTTCTGTTTTACATGATGTATTACATATGGTGTGTACTCCATAAATATCCCCCCCCCAAAAAAATGTATTGAATCGGTTCACTACCCACAAGACCGCCTAGAGATTTTGATACACTCATATATGTTGTAAATATTCAAGAAGAGGGTAGTGAATGTGTTCCTCAAACATCTGTGACTTCTAAGCTCTTTATTGGAGTATCTTACAGAAGAACAAGGGATCAGCAGAGCATGCCTAGGAAGATCTTCACCCTTCAGCCTTATATTTCCCTCTGCCTACGTGTGTACTGTATCTCCCAGAAGGAGCACGTGGCAGGAGAAGCTCTGGCCAGTCTCTCCCTGAATCAATATTGCCTCTCTCCTAGTGCCAGAACAGGATTTGGTGCTAAATCTGCTGATGCAGTATAGGGCAGGGTTGGCAAACTTTTTTTGTAAAGAGCCAGAGGTTAAATATTTTAGATTTTGTAAGCCAGAGAGTGTATTGCAAATACTCATCTCTGCTGCTGTCGATAGCTATAGATAATATGCAAACAAACAGACAGAGCTGTGGTCTAATAAAACTTTTGTACAAAACTGCATCATGGGCCACATTTGGCATATGATGGCCCATAGTTTGGTAATCCTTGTTGTAGGGCATCTCAGACTGGGGAGGAAGGGCCTCTGGGTCCTGAGTGTTAAGATGTAAGTCACGAGGGCCAAGTCATGACAGCCCTGGCAGGGGTGACTCACTCTCAGATGAGAAAGCTCCATCCAAAGCTACCATGGTTCACCTGATGGGGAAATATCACGTGCCTTCTCAGCTTTGAGGCTCAGAGGGCATGGCCACCCCACAGCTCAGTGATGTCGGTGTGATCATAGAAATCCTATAAAACTCAAAACTCCCAAGGGAAGCCACATGAGGCCTTGTGTGAAATCCCCAGCATTCCTGAAGAAGTAGATTTATTTAGGTGAACTGAGGGTCAGTAGCCTCATCTGAACCAGGATGCTTAACTGGAGAGCAGCTGCTGCAGCCTCAGGCAAAAAAGTGGGGCTGAGTGTCTACTGGCATTCCATGTGGCGTTCTTCTCTCCTGGGCTAACAGTAGGGGAACGCATGGGGAATTCAAGGACTGTCAGCAATGCAAACCCTGAAGCACTGGGGCACACAGACTGAACAGGCTTCCAAGTTTGCAACACAAACAGCTATTCTCTGTAAGTCTGGGCCTCATCTTCCAACCTGTGATGGAGAAGACCATGCAGTTCCATCACTTAGGATCAAAATCTTTGTCAGCAGTGTGAGAGGTAAGTGAGGAGGGGTGCAGATGCAGGGAAAATCAGCTAGGACAGTTTCTTGAAGGACACAGAGGACCCACTCCCCCAGAAATCAGCACCAAACACCTGCCCCAGAGCTAGACACCATTACTTCCATAGGGGATGCCCAGCAGAACCTGCCTGATCATTACCTTACCTATACCCTAGAGCAGATTTCATGATGACTGTGCACCCCGTGTTTCCCTGAATTAAAGACCCAGTTAAAGCAATTTCTCCATATTTACCATGAGTCCTAATTTGTAACCTGGAAAATGCACAACAGTGACTATATTTGGGGAAATAACTATGATGGCCTAGGGTGTCGAAAAGAATTTGGGAGCTAGTTCTGTATAGAGGAGGCTAATTGGTAGGTCCAAGTTGGAAGATGCTGAAATATAGAGCTTCCTGGATCATCTCAGGAATCAAGATATTGCTGAACAATTCTTTGTATGGATAGACAGGGTGATTGTGGCAGAGTGTCAACAGCATCTATGATAATTGTCTAAGTTATAAGTCAAGTTTGCAGGCCAGAACCAATTGTGAGCCAAGAACTTCACAATGAACCACAGAGAAATAAAACCAAATCATGTCAAAGAGACCTTTCCATGCCCTCTTCAACAGTCAGGTATTAGTAAGTATGTGTGCAGGGAAGCCCTCTATGTGAGATAGGTACCAGAGAACTTACCCTGGAGATTCAAACATGTGATCTGCTTGAGGAATCAAGCACTCAAGTATGGAAAGCACATAATAATGTAAAAGTCTACTGATACAACAAAATTTTTTAAAAGCACCATTAGGCTGCATTCAGGCCAATGGACCTGAATAAGGATGTTCTCTTTTTAAAACAGACATGGCAGACAGAAAGGGAAGAAGAATGAGTTTTGGCAAAGTCAGGGAAAGTTTTGTGGAGAGTTTTCTATATGCTTCAGCTGGAAGAGACCTTCAGGATTATCGATTCAAGGATACAATCATTAAACATGTGTCTTCTCTCCCAGCCATGGTAGGCACCACTAATCGACCATTAAATTCTTTTCTACTGTGCCCAGAAATCCACTGGTCTAAAAAGGCACAGCTAATTGACCAAAAAATGGCACACAAAATGAAATCTTCTATCATTGGGCTTTCAATGATAGAGGAGACAGAGAAAGTAAGTAAATCAAGCAACCAGAGTCTCATCAAGGAGGACAAAGCGAGCCAAAACTAGAGCCAAGGCTCCTGCTCCCAATCCTGGCTCTGACCTTGACATTGGGCAGAGGCTCTCAGCTTCCCAGTGTGTATCGTATGCTGGAAACTCTGGGAGAATCCCCTTTCTTGGGCCACCAGACCTCACCCTCAACAGAAACCCAGACTCTGAGAAGTCCTGGGGGAGTTCTCAAGATCAAGGAAGGATGCCCCTCCAGGGGTGGCAACTTCCTGCCTAGCATCATCTTGAGTGAGAGGTGTGGGGCCAAAGAGAAAAGGGCGCTCCTTCCTGGAGAGACATGGATACATACCAAGTGCAGAGGCACAGCAGTGCCATGGCCCTAACTAATCTTAACATGGGTTGGAATTTGCTGTGAGCAGCGGGAGGATGTACCTGTTCCAGCTGCTGAACATTGGCTGCTCATGGCTCATACTGTCCCTTTCATCAGAGAATCACCCTCAGCCCTGTCCAGAAGGTCACCTCTCCCATCCACCCATCACAAAATGAGTGTCCACTCTTCTTTTGGCAGTCCCATAGAGGAGTTAACTAGGTCCAAGTAGGTTGATTTTGTAGCCTCACATTTATTGAGTCAGTGTCTGTAATACGTAGCAATGCATAAGAATCAGATTGGAAGAGAGGGGCCTCTTCACAAATAGGCTTTCAAGTCTCCTGCATTGGAAGAGTGAAGAGTAATAGTGCAGTAAAAATGTAGCCACACAGGAGAATGTCCTCAGGTCAAGGGCTGGCTGCCTGAGGTTCCCTCCTTAAAGATTAGACACCCAACTTGCAGACTTTGAGGCCATCCAGCCTCATCTCACCCTTCTTTCTCCTCTGCTGTTTATGCCCCAAACGCAAGGAATTTATAGGACTCCGTATTTCTTCCTACCTCTAGACCTTCAAAGAAACTGCTCCCTCTGCATGGAAAACTCCAGCCTTCCTTTCAACCCAGTTAATCCCACTTCACATCTCACTGTAAGGGGCCTTCCCCAAATCCTCTCCCCATATCAGCCTAGACCCCACCCTGAAAAGGCACCTATGTGATTCCGTATGTGACAATTTGCCTCCTGCCTGCCTTCCCATTGGCTGAAAGCTGCCCCGAGGCACAGAGTCTGTCTAGTTTTGCTCCATGTTTTTAGCCAAGTGTATGGGCTAAGTAAACAGTCACAACTGTTTGGTCAAGTGGCTTTGCCATTGTGCCACTGTCCTTGCATGTCTGGAGCAGCCTGTACCATTCCTCCAAATATTTAATGTGTATGTGCCATACACCAGGCCAAGCAGGTGATGGGCATATCAGGATGAATCAGCCATCTGTGCACACCTTCTCATATGTGTAGGATTGTGTATGTTTGACTTGAGGATACCAAGGACTTTCATGATAGCCTCTTTGGAGTTCCAGAGGCTGATACATGCCAACCTTTGAATCTGACATAGGGACGGGAAGCATTTTCATTGAGAGGTAAGGTAATGTATCCATCCCCCATGACATACCTCCTCCAACTCTCCATTCCCCTATCACAAAAAATAAAAATAAAAGTAACTAGAACATGACTGTGGTTGTGCTGGGAAGCTTGGAAGAAACCAGCAAATGTGTCTTGGTGAAATGTTCTTCCCTTTATATTGGGCACAGACTAGGACTTGCTTGAACACCTATGGGAAATCCAAAGCCAAGTGCCAAAAATTGTTCAAGATTCTTCCTGCTTGCTTGCTTTAATTTTAAGTTTTCTTAGACTATGCCCCCCATCAAGGTATTGGTAAAGTAAATACACAGTGCTGGTCTTATCCAAGTCATTTTACTAATGGAAGGTATCTAAATCACTCTCATATCTCATATCACTTTATAGCTTTTGACCACTTGCCCTAAATTAGATCAATCTTTTCCAAATAGAAAAGAAGCATTGTGGCTAAGTCTGATGGTAAGAAACAAAGGTTGTGGTACCCCTCTGCCCAGGAAGGGCTGAAGCTGAACCTCTGAGAAGACTTGGCGAGGACGCGGGACTCTGGTGGACCTATGTGTGCAAGCACCTCCACCCACCAAGAACCAAGAATGGCATCCTGTGAAAAGCTGACTGCCGAGGCTGCCAGGAATATAAAGCCATGGCAGCTGAGGAATTAGAGAGTGGGCAGGGAGATAGCTCAGATGGCCCAGCCAAAGCTGGCCTTCTGGGAAGGCAGAGGAGGCGACTGCCTTTGTGGTCAGAAGTGGGAGTACAAAGGGAAAGCCCCCTCTTAACAAATGCCTGTCTCTGTCTTGTGTCCAAGCCCAAAATTTCTTATATATACCTTCTGGGGTAAGGCTCCCAGAGACCTTATGTAAACATTATAATGTAGCACTCCAGGAGAAGCCCTTGTACTCTGGTAAACCAAAGATGCATCAAAGGACTACACAGATAAAACACCTAGGGAGATTTTTGAAAGCTGGGACCTAGGCCAATTACAAGAGAATCTCTGGGGCAAGGACTCAGGTGTGAGCAATTGTTTAACACTTCAAATGTTTCCTATGTGCAGTGAGGAGAGAGTCCCTACACCCACTCTTTGGTAAGGATTAGATTCTCAGGTAAGCAAAGAGATGGTGCACAGATATAGAGGAACCAGCAAGACGCCATATGCCCAGAAGACACCGCTGAACCTCATCTGCACAGCAGGCAGGTGAGGGGCGCTTTACTGTCCTCACATCTGCAGGAGCAACTCTGGAGAGCAGAAGTGAAGCAGTAGAGTAGGAGCCAACATCAGCAGGATTGCAGGATCCTGCTCTGTCGCTAGAGGTGTCCAACAAGGAATAACAAGCACTGGGGCTGGGGATGTTTAAGAGTCAACTGTAGCTGTCCGAATACAGGGGCACAGTGTTCCCTGGGTGCCAGTTTCTATCCAGTAAGTTGTTTAACCCGTAAGTACTTTGATATTTTTCAGCTGCTTTTTACTGATTTTTTAACTGAATTCCCTCGTGGCCTGAGAGTAGACATTGTAGGATTTCTATTCTTTTAAAATGTAAGGTCTGTTTTATTGCCCAGAGTGTAGTCTATCTTGGTTCCATGTGAGCTTAAGAAGAATGTGTATTTTCTTGTTGGATGAATTAGCCTGTAGATGTCCATTATAGCTGGTTGACTGATAGTGCTGTTGAGTTTGACTGTGTCCTTACTGGTTTTCTGCCTGCTGGATCTGTTCCTATCTGATAGAAGGGTGTTGAAGTGCAATACTTTGATGCTATAAGAGCAGGTTCATCTATGCCTTCCTATCAGTTTGTACCTGACATATTTTTGCACTGATGTTAGGTGAATACATGGCAAGGATTGTTATATCTCCTTGAAAAATTGACCTCTTAATCATTATGTAATGCCCTTTTTAGCCTTGATCATCATCCTTGCTGTGAAGTCTATCTGAAATTAATACAACTATGCCTGCTTCCTTTTTAGTTATGATAAAATAACATGGTATACCTTTTTATATCTGTTTACTTTTCATCTATATGTGTCCTTATACTTCAAATAGATTTCTTATAAACAAAACATGGCTGGATCTGGTGTTTTGATTCACTCATCTCTTAATTGATGCATTTAGAACATTGACATTCAAAGTGATTACTTATAGCTGAAATTATATTTATCATATATGTTTGTTTTCTATTTGTTACTCTTTGGGGTCATGCTTTTTCTGCTGTTTGTGTTTTTAATTTATATAATTCCATTTTTCTTCTCTCTTAACATATTAATTGTACCTTATTTTTTCAACTTTTTTAGTGGTTCACATGAACTTTACAGTATACTTTACAACTGATCCAAGTTTGCTTTCAAATAACACTAAGCTGCTTCCTAGATAATGCAAGTAACTTATATTAAAAAAAATCAGAAATCCTCTCTCTCATCCCTTGTATCATGATGGTCATTCATTTCACATTTCACAGTTGTCTATTAATCAGCTAAGTATAGTGAAAGGCTTTATTTTACTTTCATTTATTTCTTTCCCATATTCCCCCTTTATGTAAATACAATTTTCTCACCAACATAATTTTCCTTCTCTCTAAATAAATCCTTTTTAACATTTTTCTTGCAAGACAACTGTCCTGGTAAAAACCTCCCTCAATCTGGTTTTTTTTTTTTTTTTTGGTCTAACACTATTTTTTTTTCTAATAGAAAACTGCATGTTTACTATATATAAACTGATGGCTTTGAACATATGCATATACTCATATAACCACCACCACACTCAAAGTAATAAACATATTCATCACCTCCAAAAGCTTTCTTCTGTCACTTTGTGTGTGTATGTGTATGTGTGTGCCTGAGTATCTCATTATGTAGTAAGAACATTGAGATCTACTCTCTTAAATTTCCAAGTATACAATTCATATTATTGACACTATATTATACAGACGATTTCTAGAATTTATGCATCTTAAATAACTGAAACTTTACACTAATTAAACAATTCATCATCTCTCTATTCCCTCAGCTCCTGAAAACTACCATTCAACTCTCTGCTTCTCTGAGTTTGATTATTTAAGATGTCTCACATATGTGTGATCATGCAGTATTTGTCCTTCTCTGACTGGGGTTGTTTTACATAGCATAATGTTCTCTGAGTTTCTCCATGTTGTATGTGGCAGGATTTCCTTTATTAAGGCTAAACATTATTCTGTAAACACATGTTCTTTGTCTATTGATCTGTGATAGATTTTGAGCTTGTTTTCCTATCTTGGTTATTGAAAATAATGTCAAAATGAATTTGGAAATGCAGATATCTCTTTAAGATTTTGAATTCCATTTCTTAGAATATGTATCAAGAAATGAGATTGCTGAGTCATATGACAGGTAGTTATAGTTTTAGATTTTTGAGGAAATCCCATTTTGCTTTCCATAGTGGCTCCACCACATTATATTTCTACCTACTATACCGCAATTTCTCCACATCCTCTCCCAACACTTACCTTTATTTTTCTAATAACAGCCCTCCTAACGGATGTGAGGTGATAATCTCTCATGGTGGTTTTGATTACATTTCCCTGATGATTAGCAATATAGAGTACCTTTTCATTTACCAGTTGGTCAGTCATATCTTTCCTTTGGGGAAATGGCTACTCCAGTCTTTTTTTCAAATAGCCAAAGTAATTTTGAGGAAGAAGCACAAGCTAGAGGCCTCACAGTTCCTAATTTCAAACATATCATAAAGCTGCAATAATTAAAGCACTCTGATTCTGACATCAATGCAGGCATAGAGACACATGGAACAGCACAGAGAGCCAAGAGTAACCACCCCATATATGGTCGAATGATCTTCTACCAGTGTCCCAAGCTTACACAATATGTTGTAGCATCCTTATATCCCCAGGATAAAGCTGACCTGCTTATGATGTATGATCTTTTTCATGATTTGTTGCATTCTGTTTTTAAGTATCATGTTGAAGATTTTTGTATCTATGATTATCAATGATATTGGTTCTCCTTTTTCTTTCTGGTACCAGGGATGGAACTCAGGACCTTGTGCCTGCCATCTTTTTTTTTTTTTGTCCTTGTCCAGTATTGGTATCAGAATAATGCTGGCTTGAGGAGTGAGTTTGGCAGTGTCCCTTCCCTTTAAACTCATCGAAGAGTTTGAGAAGTATTGGTGTTAGTTCTTCTCTGAAGTTCTGGTAAAATTCAGTAGTGAATCAGTCAGGTCATAGGCTTTTCTTAGTTGGTAGAATTTTCATTAATGCCTCAATTTCAGTGCCTTTTATTGGTATATTCAGAGTTTTTATATCTTATTGGTTCAATTTTGGTAAGCCAAAGGTGTCCAGGTATTTATCCACTTCTTCTAGATTCTCCAATTTATTGGAATATAAGTTTTCAAAATAGTTTCTTAGAATTCTCTGGATTTCAGTGGTATCTGTTGTGATTTTCCTTTTTTAATTTCAAATTGCATTAATTTGGGTCTTCTCTTTCCTTCTTTTGGTAAGTTTGGTTAAGGGTTCATCAATCTTACTTATCCTTTCAAAGAACTGTGATTTATTGATCTTTTGTAATTTGTTCAGTCCCAATTTCATTGATTTCAATTTCATTGATTGTTTTGACCTTTACAATTTTTTTTCTTCAAGTTTTGGATTTGGACTATCTTGTTTCTCCAGGAACTTAAGATACATTATTAGGTTATTTATTTGGTAATGTTCTATTTCTCAAATGTGGGCCTGAAGAGCTATAAATTTCCCTCTTAGAACTGCTTTCATTGTGTCCCACAGATTTTGGTATGTTGTATTGACATTGTTGTTTAATTCTAAGAATTTTTAAATTTCTTTCCTAATTTTGTCTGTGACCCATTGGTTATTCAAATGTATGATTTAATCGCCATATGCTGGCATAGTTTCTGTGGTTTTTCTTGATACTGATTCCTAGTTTTATTCCATTGTGATCTGATAGGATACATGAGATTACTTAAATTTTTTCATATTTATTTCAATACCCTTTATGGCCAAAAATTTACTTTATTTTGGAAAACATTCCATGGGCTGCTACAAACAATGTACATTTTGTTTTGTTAGATCAAACACTCTGTAGATATTTGTTAGATCCATTTGTTCAATGGTGTGGTTCAATCCTGATATCTCTTTTTTGAGTGTTTCCTCGTTTGACCTCTATATTTGTGAGAGTGGAGTGTTAAAGTACCCTACTGTTATTGTATTTGTGTACCTATCCTTTTTAGTCAGAAAGTTTTTGTTTTATGAACTTGAGTGTGCCAACACTCAATTATAATTGTTGTCTCTTCCTGTGGAATTGTTCCTGTTACCAATAGTACTGACCTTCTCCATCTCTTCTGATCATTTTTGGTCTTAAGTACACTTTGTATGAAATTAGTATGGCTACTCCTGCTTGTATGCAGGCCCTGGATCCATGGTGTATCACTTTCCTTCCATTCATTTTCAGTCTATGTCTTTCATCTTATCTGTACAGAGATAATTTTACTTTTTCTTTTCCAATCTGGAAGACTTTTGTTCTTTTTTTTTTTTGCCAAATATCTGTAGCTAGGACTCCAGTACTATGTTGAAAAGAAGTGGTAAAAGTAGCATCCTCGATTTGCTTCTGATCTTGGTGAAAAACCATTGAACATGATAGCTGTGGCTTGATATAAATGGTATTTATTATGCTGAGGTTAATTCTTTATCTATGAGCTCCAATTCTTTAGCACACAATACTGTTGAATTTTTCAGATGCTTTCTCAGCATCTATTGAGAGGTTCATATAAATTTTATGCTTCATTCTGTTTATGTAGTGCACCACATTAGTTGATTTGCATGTGTCGAACCACCCTGACATCACAGGGAAAAATCCATTTGATCATGATGTATAATATTTTATGTGCTGTTGAGTTTGGTTTATTCATACATGTTAAGGATTTTTCCATCAATATTTATTGGGGGTATTAGTCTGAAGTTTTCTTGTAATGTCTTTGGCTTTGGTATAAGTATAATGTTGGCCTCATAAAAATGAGTCTGGAAATATTCCCTAAATTTCAATTTTTGGGGGATACTTTGAGAAGGATTGGTATCAATTCTTTAAATATCTGGCAGAATTGTCAAAGATAGATAAGCAGCAAGAGAAAATCAATTCATAATGTACAAAGGAGACCTCTCCCTGATACAAGGTTACAAGTACATTTCTCTGCAGAAGCTTTTATAGGTCAAAAAGAAGTATGATGGTACATTCAAAGTCCCTAAAGAAAAAACTGCCAGCCAAGAGTACCATTTCCAAAAAACTCCTTCAAAATGAAGGAAAGATATAGACTTTCCCAGACAAACAAAACCCGAGGGTGTTCATTCCCACCAGACCTACCTGACAAGAAATGCAAGAGGAAGTCCTAGTTGAGTGAAACTAAATAAAATGGGCACATATGAAAGTATAAGACTTACTAGTGTTGGTAAATACACAGACAAATGTAGAATACTGTTATGGTGGCACATAAGTCACTTGTAATTTTAATATAAAAGGTAAAAGACAAAAGTACTAAGAATAAAATCTATACAATTAGTTAATAAAGATATAAAAATAAATAAATTGTGACATAAATAACTTCAAATGTAAGAGAAAGCATAAGTGTAACATTTTTGTATGTAATTGAAGTTTTTGATTTAAAATACACTAGAAGATATTTTCTTGTAATCCTCCTGATAACCACAAAGAAAAAAACCTACACAGAAAAGCAAAAAGTAAAGAATCAAAGCATAACAATACAAAAAATATCAACAAAAGACAAGGAAAACTGCATAAAAGAAGAGAAAAGAACTATAAGACAGAAAGCACTTAACAAAATAACAATAGTAAGTTCTTCTCTATAAATAGTTACCTAAAATAAATGGATTAAGCTCCTCAATCAAAAGACAAAGAGTAACAGAGTAAAAATAAGGCTCAACTATATGCTGCCTACAGGAAACCAACTTTGTACATAGACTGAAAGTCAAGTGATTGAAAAAAAAATTCTACGCAAATGGTAAACAAAAGGGAGTAGAAATGACTCTACTTATATTAGACAAAATAGACTTTAAGTCAAAAACTGGCACCAGAGAAAAAGAAGGGAATTATATAATGCTAAAAGTATCGATTCATCAGGAAGACATAACAATTATAAATGTGTATATCCCTAACAAAAAGCACTTAATACATAAAACAAATATCATATATTCACAGAACTAAATGAAGATATATAAAGCAATACAATAATAGAAAGAGACTTTAATACCCCAATTTCAGGAATCGATAGAGTACCCACTCAGAAAAACAATAAGGAGACAGCAGGGTGAAAAAACACTACAGACAAAATGGACCTAATAGACATATACAGAACATTCCACAGAAATTATCAGAATATATATTCTTCTGGAATGCACATGATACATTTTTCAAGATAGATCCCATCTTAGGTGACAAAATGAGCCCAAACTAAGAAGATTAGCAATATGGTATAAAACTAGAGATCAATAGCAAGGAAATCAGAAAAAATCACAAATGTACAGAAATCAAACAATACACTACTAAGCAAGCAATGGGTCAAAGAAGAACTAAAAAAAGAAATTATAAATTATATGGAGACAAAACAAAATCAAAATACAGCATTTCAAAACATATAGAATACAGCAAAAACATTACTGAGAAAGAAGTTTATGGTGCTAAATACATCTAAAAAGATGAAAGAACTCAAATAAAAAACCCAACTCTGAAATTTAAGAAACTGGAGAAAGAAGAAAAAAAACTTAAAACTAACCTTAAAATTAGCAGAAGGAAGAAACAACAAAGATCACAACAAAAATAAATGAAATAGAGTAGAGGAAAACAATAGAAAAATCAATGGAGCTAAAAAAAAGTTGGGGGGTTTTGGCAAGGGTACACAAAATGACAGCTTTTAGCTATAATCAGTTATGAAGTGAAGAGAGAAATCTCAAACAAAATCATAATAAAAGAAGAAACATTATGACTGATACCACAGATAGAAACAAGATCATAAATACTGCTATGAACAATTATATACCAACAAATTGGATAATGTAGGATAGAAAAATACAGGAACATACAATGGACCAAAACTGACTAATAAAGAAATAAAAACAGTGCTGTGTAAAGAAATCCTCTCAATTTTTGTTTGTCTAAGAAAGTACTATTTATCCTTTACTTTTAAAGAATAACTTCACAGAGTACAGGAAACTAGGTTGGTGGAGTTTTTTTCTCCCAAAACTAAGTACTTCATTCTCTTCTTACTTGCATTCTCTCCCCACCCCTCTCTTTTTCTTTCCCTCTCTCTGTTTCTCTCTCCCTTCCTCCTTCTTGCCTTGTATATATTTAAACTATACAACATGATTTTTATAAACTTGGTGAACTAGTTACTCTAATCAAGCAAATTAACAGATACATCAGCTCTCATAATTATCCTTTCTTATGAGTGCTAAGAGCACCCAAAACATTATCTTTTAGGAAATTTCCAGTATACTATTCAATATTTCCATTACAGCCCTCATGTTGTAGATTGGATCTCTAGCTTTAATCATCTTATATCTACAACTTTGTACTCTTTAATTGTATCTCCCACCATTTCATTATATTATTCAACTCACATGGTTTCTGAGCATAAGTTGGAATGAAATATAATTCTTACTTTTACTCATCGAAGAATCCTCTCTCTTTAAGTTGTTTTTATTTTTTTTCCTTTGGTATGTCTTGTAATCTGGCCTACTCAGTAAAATAGGTCTTCAGTAGTGTAGTGGTGAGTTCTGGGGGAGAAGAAGTGCATCATAATTTCATGACTATGTCTCAGTCCTTAGTGAACCTCGCCTCTGGACTGAAAGCCTCAGACATATTTCACAGCTTCCCCTCCGTCTGATGGAACAGGATAGCTAGAGGAGTCTGGAGCTGAGTGAGGCCACATGTAAGGCCACAAAGGGCTGCAGTTCCCTGTGTCACTTTGGCTCTGCTAAAATTCAAGCAGGTTTGATTTTGGTGAAAGAGTTTTTCCTGAAAGTTTTTCTTTAGGAAGAACAGACTGTGGCTCTGTTCAAAGTGATTTCTTTCCAGACCTCCTGCCAGAAACATGAGGCGTCTTTCCTCTAATATCCAATGTGAGAACATGGTAGAGCTCCAGGATCTGGAATTCACAAAATATCAGAGCCCTATATTACTGAGTCCCCTTGGAGATTTTATTCTCTCAGATTTGTCCGCATTGAGCCCCCAGCAACTCATCAATTATGCTCTCACTTGTTCCCTCAGAGACTTGTGCCTATGAGTAAATTGTGATTCTGTATTCATTTGTTGGTTTTTCCAATTTTGGAGTCAGCATCTGGTCCTGTAACATTGCTTCTCCACATATCCAAGAAGAATTGTTGATTTTGCAATTTTTTCAGCTTTTCACTTGTTAGTACAAGGTGGTGACTTCCAGCCTTCTTGAATGCTGGACTGAAAACCAGAAGGCACGAAAGTATTCTGGAAAAGAAGCCTCACATCTCCAGCTCCTTCAAAGCTCCTGAGAAGGAGATATTGAAAAGAAAGGCTCTTGGTGATTGGTTTTCAGGGGTTTGGGAAGGTCTGATAGGGTCAGGACTCACAGCTGGCCAGAATGTGATGGCCTAAAACTCAGGCCCCTATTGTCCAGAGAAAAACCGCAATGTAAATCTTGCAATGAAGGCATCTGCATTAGGCAAGAAGTTCTTTAATTTCCTCTCTGAAGGCAGAGTCTCACTGTACAGTCAGCTTCATTTTCTGTCACTCAGACAGGCAGCAATGAAATAGTGCTCAGAAAAATTATATTCCCAGCTAGTTCAGAGAGTGCTTAGCTCATGAAGCATGCACACAATTACTACTTCATAAAAGTTTGATAAATGAGATTCAAAATATACAGCTACTTACTCTGAACAATGTAGGGGGTTTCTTCCGGAGGTCATTTTGGATAATGAAAAACACGATTAATGAGTTTGATTGGAGGATTCATTAATGGTAGAGAATGTTTAGAAATTGAAAACAAGCGTCTTTGCCTGGGAGTGTCAAGCAAGAAAGTCACCTCAGCTGAATGTCCAGGCCCCTGTGCTTTCAGGGTATCTGGCTACTGGGCTGTGCTCAGCTATTTGTGACCTCCTGGAAGTCCTTGGGCAAATCCTAGCCCCTTTTTCTGCTTTACTTTCCCCAGAGGGGGAGAAGCAGTCATAAAATTCCTTAATTCTTAGATATTGGTTCTGGGGCTAAAATTTTTTGCAAAAACCAGTCCTGTGGGTTTGAACCACAGATAGCCTACTGCCTAGTAGGACACCCAGGACAAAATTAATGATAGTTGGTGAATTTCCATCCAGATATCTGGTTTCTGAATACTATAGAGAGGGAAGCATTAGGAGAATAGAACAGCTTCCATTTTAAATAGTCATTCCAAACTTCCAATGCAAAGAAAATCATAAGTGTATGGATTAATCTGAAACTGTGTGCAAATGTGTACTTGTGTTTATGAGTGTGTGTTTTATAAGTGTTTATGCATAAGTGTGTAAGTGTGGATGTAAATTGATAGATGTGTGAGAGCTGATGTTTCTGCATATATGTAGGTATGTGAGCAGGTATGTGAGCATGTTGTGAACATATGATGGTGTGCATGTACCAGTTTGCTTGAATGAGTGCTCATGTGTGCATACTCAGGCACATGTGCTTGTTAAGTGCACAAATGTGTGCACATGAGAGTGTGCATGTACATTTGTGGATGTGGTCTACTCAGAGTATGTGCAGGCACTTGCATATGTGCACCATTTTCAAGGTGTCCTGCCTTTCTTTCACTCCCTCAGAAGTGTGCCTTACCCTCTGCTGGTCTACTCTGCCAGAGTCTCTCTCTTTATATGATCACCTTTGTACAAAGTTAACCCCAAGAAGTGGGCTAATAATGCAGCCTGAAGGTGTATGTACAGCAATTTGTAAAAGCCTTTAAAAGCAAATTGTTTTAAGCAGAAGACTATAGCATTACACAGCAGTACTATGCTTAACCTATTTGCATTTTGTTAAAAGAGAAGTAATAGATTCTGCAGAAGAGAAGACACACTGTGCCCCAGAACTGAAGAGCCTGTCAGCTGTGAGAAAACAGCAGTTTATATTTAGAGAAGGGACCAATTATTTCCATTGTACAAGCAACTACATTATTAACCCATAAAAGCTTTCACTCCTAAAAATGCCTAAGCATTTTATTAAGACCTAGATATTTTTGACCTGAGTCCATTCCAGATTTAAGTACCAAAAATAAACAAATGCATTCAGCTGGATGAACTAAGGGCATATGATTGGAAGCATCCTCTCTTTCCCTTGCATCTGAAAAAGTGTGTGCAAATACTGGTCCAGTCCTCTCCACCTGCCTGGGTTTATAAATGCTTCTATCAAGGGAGAATTTGGCACTCTGGAACTGAGAAGAGTCAGGTCAGATAAGGTTATTCCAAGCACATGAGAAAATGTACCAATAAACTCAGAGGATGAAGGAAAATTCCCTGAATTCCAAGTTCCAGCATGCTACCTGGACATAGTAGGTGCTTGAAATGCAGTTTTATAAGTAAACTCAACACATATATGAGTGAATGAATCAATAGATCAATTGATAAAATTGTGTTATGGAAGAAAAGTAAGGCACTTCTTCCTGGTTTTCAGACAGTTTTCATTAAGATGAATACTGCCAAATGATGCTTTTATCCTTAAGTTTGCATGAGACCCAAAAATTACAGGTTTCTCAGAAGAAACTCCAAAAGCAAAGTAATGGCTTTCAGACTCTACTATCTTTACCAGTTCAAAGGACCAAATGCCATGGGTATGTCTGGAGTATAGTGGTTCCTGTAGCTGTAGTGACTGTTCAGATCATTTTGATGATACCTGAAATATCTCAAACCAGGTTGATTCAGCCAATTTTTATTGAACACAAAGATCAGAAGTTAGGATATTTGTAAGAAAGATCAGACCTGCTCCTTACTGTAGAGTACCTTGAGTTCTTACTCAGAACCTGTTACCTCTTGGTTAACACAAAATTCTTTTAAACTGCAAGCTATCCTCTTAGAGGCCCCAGTGCTCAACACTTTAAGTTAGAAAGTAGATTTTTAGAGATAGACATAGTGATACTGACAAGAAATGATATCAGTGATTAAAAAGGAAAGGGAGCAAGTCTGTACACTATTAAATAGGAATCTCTAGGATATATTAAGTATAAAAGGCAAGGTTAAAAAATGTATAGTATGTACCAACTACCTATGAAAGGAGGATTTATAAGTATATAAAATATATTTGCTTATATTAACAGTAGATCAGTGCTGGACTTATTTAAACATACCTTGCTTTGTAGATTTAATTTTGAAGCTCTGTAAATATTTTACATAAGCATAAGACAAAATTAAATTTTAGAGAAATAATCCCTAAAACTCAAAAGCAAAATGAAATAAGTGAACTTAACTCCATATTCAGTAGGTAGAATAATCACACAGGGCAGAATTATTCCACAGAATTTTAAAATACCATAATGTGATTCCACATCTATTCCTAATGGAATATACAATAAGGATAAAAAAACTGCAAAATGTTCTTAAATTCATCTTTAATGTTTAAATTATAGAGTTCATAGTGGTGTTTGTATTGTTATTCTTAGACTGTTGTATGTGTGTGTGTTGTACAATAAAGCACATGAGTAATTATGTGGTGACAGTGAAAAATGATATTTTCAGTAAGGAAGAAAAGCCCTATAGACGTAAAATCAATGAGGTTAAGTAAAATTCTATAACTCTAAATCTGAATTGGCAGCAGCAGCATTAATTTGCCATATATTTAATCTTAAATATGTATAAATATGTGCACACAGCCCTTTTGTACTCTTTCACACTTGATTCTGCAGGTGGCCATTATAAGTCTAAATTGTAAATCCTTATATTTATATATCTTGCATTAAATCTGTTTCTATAGTGAGCACTGACTGATCACTAACCAAGGGGAGGGAATTTGAATTTCAATAATAATAATCAGATATGTTTAAATCCGTGAGTTCATAAAAATAAAAAAGAAACTGGTCATCACTGGAAGCCACAAACTAACCAACTAATTATCTTAAAAACTGGTGAAGAGAAGGGAAATAATTAAGCATTTATCTTGCTTTTCTAAATGAACTATCCCTCAGGGTAACTGCAGATGATGAAGAGAATTATCTATTTATAGATATATTCTAGCTAATAAACAAAGGCAGCATGACAGAATTAGTGTATCAACATCGTGCCAACTCTAATAAATTAATGGATGTAGACAATCAGCATCAATGTCTGCCAACATCACAGAGACAACCAAACACCCCATACTTCCTAATGCAAGCACATAGCACCACTTGTGAAGTAGTCTTGCCAAAAACAAACAAAAAAATTCCTAACTTGAACATAATCATGCTTCTAGACCTAACTACTAATTTGCAAGAAGTACAGGTAACAGAAGAACTTGTTAAACTACACCACATGAACTCAGTTAGCAAAATCCAATCAAGATAATCTCACCAGGAAAAATGACCCAGATAAGACTCTCCAACAAAGGAATTGCAAAGGAAAAAGAAAAACAAAAACACTTGGTGGGGGGGGGGGCCTATGGATTAATAATGAATTAAGAATTATATCAATCATCACCATATATGAACCTTATTTATATCCTAATTCAAAAAAATTGTTAAAAATGTGTAAAGCATTCAGAGAAATTTGCGTGAAGTCTGGTTATTTAAGAAATTTAAGGAGTTTTGCTACTTTTGATATGATAATGGTATTGTGGCTATGAATACTTTTTAAAGCCCCTTTCTTATAGTGGCATAGTCTGAAATGATATGTAGCTGGAAATGATATATGCTGAAATTCACTCTAAAATAACTTGGAGTGGAGTGGGAAGGATGAGGGTCAAAAGTATAGAGGAAAAAAGACTAGCTATGAATTGATTATTGAAGCTGGATGATGGATAAATGGAGGTTTGTTATACTATGTACTCTGCTTTTGTATGTTTAAAACTTCCCATAATGAAAAAGAAAAATAACAACTGAGGGCCCCATAGAGATTGGAGAGAGAGAGAGAGAGAGAGAGAGAGAGAGAGAGAGAGCACATTTTTGATAAAAGGATGAACCACAAAAGTTCCACATATCTGAAAATGTTCAACTGTAAAAGACTTTAGTCCCTAAAACCACTATAAATGAAACTTTACTAAATTTTTATGTTTATTATAAAAATGCCATTTTCATAGTTGTCCCTAGCTCTTAGGCAACTTCATTATATGCTTTTGAATATGATGTTCTCAGTATCTCTATGAGGTTGCCATTATTACTCTTATTTTATAGGTGAAAATGTTCAATCCTGGAGATATAAATGACTTATCCAAGCCACACGGCTGGTGGAATCTGGGACAACAGACTGGATCTCCCACCCTACTCCCTACAGAGAAGTTGGGTTTCTATCTGCCTATGTTGATATCTATGTTGACATCTTGTTGCTGAGACAAAATACTTGACATCCAAAGTTAAAGGAGGAAAGTTTTATTTAGCTCCAGTTTGTAGGGGTTTCAGTCCATAGTTGGCTGCCTCCAAGGCAGCAGAGGGGCAGCCAAGAGGAGAAACAGTTCTCAACAGGGAGAAGGCAGCAAAGCAGTGAATCCACAGCAACCAAGCCTGCCTGTACATTTTATCCAGGTTTCTCACCCTTTGGGTGGTGCCACCACACCCAGGGTGGGGTACCCTTATCCCAGCATCACAAATCCTAGATCCAGCCACCACCCAAAACCCCACCTATGGCTCCAAGAGGCTTTGGGGAGACATCTAGATTCAAGCCAGAGCAGTTGGCTTTTCTTTGGGAAGGACATCAGTGGCCTTTAAGAAATACATCAAGATGTGTCATGTGCATGCACCAAATGCCCACAATGAATGTAAATGTTGTATGTCATAAACATAATCTATAAATAATAATAATAATAATAGCAATAATAATAAAAGTGGGGAAAGAAGATCCAGAGAGAGGGAGTGGGTGAGGAAGAAAATGGGAATACAAAAGAATCAAGACGTGTTATACACAAGTACCTACTCCTTAAAATGAATGCAAACTCCATGTATTATAAACATGTACTAATAAAATAAAATTTAAATAAACACATCAGGTTTCCCCCTTGAAAATATGACACCTTTGTCTCCAAAATAGCACATGAAGTATGAAGCAAGCAAACCCCTCACTTTTCCTTGACTCGTGTCCCAGGACACCCACTTGTTCATTCAGCATACTGTTGCTGTCTAATGTGTTCTGATTGTATTATGGATATTGAATGATGCTTCCATTAGTGTTTGGGACTTCCTTGTACCCCCTAGATGGAAATACTTAGTTTCAGGTGGTGGCTCTCAGTGCCTAAAGAGTCTTGTTTCCGCTCATTGCATAGTGTGGTACCATGAAGCCTTATTTCTGCCATAGCAGGTAAATATTCCCTTATTTGGACTAAGTTAACATAGCTCCTTTGGACTTCAGTCATAAGAATGGAAGATTTTCTGAAGTTTACTGGAAATTGGGTGCTGCAGTTTCAATGTGTACCTCAAATAACATGTGTTGGAAGCTTACTTTCCAGTGCAACAGTATTGGGAGGTGGGGTCTTTAAGAGGTGACGGCAGTAGGACTTTGCTCTCATGAGTGGATCAATGCTGTTATCAAGGGACTGGGTTCCTTATAAAAGAATGAGTTTAACCCCCTTTTATTTCTCCCTCATTCTCTCTTTGTTCTTCCACCTTGTGCTGCCTTCTGAGGTGTTATACACGACGCAGCAGAAAAGCCCTGCTATGAGCACCTTGGCACTGGATTTGCCAGCCTCCAGAACCATGACAAATGAATTTCGATTTATAAGTTACCCAAGTATTCTGTTTTAGTAGCAAAAAAAAAAAATGAACTAAGACATTGTGACTGAAGAATTTGCACTAAAAAGCAACCAGATGGACTGAGCATCTTGATGCAACATACAAAGCAAACTACGAGCTGAGAAGGCTGTCTACATTGTGTCACCCTACCTGCCCAGTGATGTGACATTAGAGGCCCCATAAGACAGGGTCAGACATTTGAGAGTTTTGTGGTACTCTGTATCAGTCTCTCCATCTTGTAAACCACACAGTCTCCATTTTAAAGGTGAGGATGATAGCATTCACCAAAGCCATTTTTTTTATTCATAGGGTGGCCTGGAATTGCTGATGTCACTACAGTGCTGTGATAGGAACTGGACCACCTCAGAACAAGGACCACAGGAATAACAGTCTGCAATCAGCAGTTGCTGACTACATGCTGGGCATGGTTTTCTCACATTAATCCTCACAGAGACTACAAAGCAAAGCAACATAGTGAACCTATTTACAACAGAGAGCACAGATGCACGCAGGTGAAGGAAGTAAATTGTCCAAGCACCCAGCCAGCAGGCGGCAGAAGCAGGACTAGACCCCAGGATCAGACTGATGCCACAGCCGTGCCCTTAACCATTTGCTACACTGCCTTTCTATCTTTGAAGCCTACTACAAAGCTAACATGTGCTAATTCCTCAATCAATATTTTAAGTGAATAAAGAAATAAATGAAAGAATGAATGATTAGTAGTCCCTGACTTCATATGGAAGGATGTGCATGTTGATGGTGAAGTAATTGCTCAGCACTCTAACCAGTCTTGTGTATTCAACTTTTGTCTTCTCTGCTGTTGTATTGGAGATGCCTAGAATTTTGTAAATAACTTTTTAAATCTTAATATGATAATAATACATGTTTGTAGTAGAAAATTAGAAAACTGCAGAGAAGTATAAAGAAAAAAATAAAAATCATCTATAATCCAACTTTCCAAAGACAGGCTCTGCTGACATTTGGGTGTATTTCATCCCCCTTCCCCAAAAAAGAGAGAGCTAAAAAAAGAGAAACTCTTGAATAGTCTAAGAACTGAAGTGGTCTTCACTGTTATCTTAATTATTTTTCTCATAGCTGGGACAATGGAACATGACGGTGAGATCAAGAAATCCATGGTTTGGCAAACCCAACAGCCAATGTTAATGCAGACTTAAGTTTAAGAACCTCTGCTTTAAAATATGGTAGTCAGGGAATCAAGGGATTGGTACCAGTCACACCTGCTATTAGACCTTGGGCTTGAGCAATGAAGGAAGCCCTTATCGAGGAGGTGATATTTAGCTACTGTTCAAAGAGGTCCTCTATAGAAAGAGGAGAAATGAGGAGCACGGGACTAGTAGGCTTGAGAATTTGGACAAGAGATGAACACCTCCCTAACTGTATCTGGGGTGGCACAGCCAGAACATGAGGAAGTCCTTCACACCCTCGCCTTCAGCCCCCAACCCCGTCACCACCAGTCAATAGCTGTCAATGGTGATTACTGTAAAAAGACAGGAAATGCTGACTGGGCAGAAAGAGAATGAGAGGTACAGGCAGTAAGGAGCCAGAGGTGGTGGGGAGGTGAGGCCTAGAGCCAAGGAGCAGGCCCCCCACTGACTGTCCTGGCCCCTTGAGTCATCCTCCATGTTCTTTGCTTCTGCTAGGATGCTTAACCTGCACCCCAGGACAACATGGCCCTGAATACAGCACAGAAAGACCAGAGCATGGGTCCATGGAAGGCTGCCACACAGGATGGACAACCTCAGGGGTGGGAGGTGGTGTACAATATACCCTGGGGGTCTTGCTGGCCCTGGAACAGCTTTCCCTCGGTCAGTTATTTCTCATCCCCTGCTCTGCTCTGCAGACTCTGCATTTTTCAGGCCCCTACTTCAGAGGGCTTCAGGCTCAACCAGCAAGAGCACAGGAGGAAGTGAAGCCAGGGTACTTATTCTTTGCTGACTCTGTTTCCAGTGGCCTCTCCAGCTATGATTGACCATCTTTGGAGTCATACCTCCAGTGAAGGCTCCAGCAGACTTCTTCCCTTTGTCCCTTTTCCCCCAACCTGGTCGATGCTTGGGGCTGCCTCCTACTGATAATGCTGCTACTGTATGAAATTTCCTCCACTTAGCCACATGGTAGGTATAGGCTCTTTCCCTGCTGGCCCCTGTCTGACCAATGCCACCTGCCCTGCCTGCCTCCCGCATCCTCCCTCAACACCCTGTGATTTTGAAGCTCTCTGAGGCATCCAGTTCTCACCCCACACCTGAGGTCCTCCCAGCTTCACTTCCATCTGCTCTTATCTGCCCAAGAAGAAAGCCTCCCTAGCCCAGGGCCATGCCCTATGCCTCTGACCTTGCCTGATCCTGTGCCTTCTTCCCTGCTTCACCTTGCTGTGTTATAGGAAAGTCCTCCTCCCTTCACTGTTTGCTGTTTGGTGGGAACATCCCTGCCCCCACTTCAGTAAACTTCCCTGCTCTTGCCACCCCTCTCTCTGAGGCTGCAGAAGTCTTCTAAACTCCTGTCTATCTACACATGGCATAAGAATATCTACAAAGGATTTCCACAGGTCTGATTCCCAGTCTTGTGAGGGTAAGACCAAGACATTCCAGACCTCTGCTTTCCCCACAGCACCCAGCACAGATCCTTCCATAGACTAGAGACCACTAGATATATCCTAAATGATCCTCCAGCCTCCCACCTTGCCATCTCTCCCTCTACACTGTGGTCTAGTGGTCCCATGAAAGTGTCATAGGAATGGCTTTCCTCTATGCATCCCTCAAAATCCCTGCTGCCTCAGGATAGAGGTTATGCTCCTCAGCATGGCCTACAACCCTGCTTGACATAGTTGGGCTTACAGTGGGTGCCCCAGATTGGTCGAAAATTGAACCAGGGAAGGGAGAGGTGACAGCATCTTCCTCTCTTTCTGACTGGGTCCCTGACCCACATTTTCTACACCCATGCTCAGCACTGAACACATAATAATCACAATCTTATTCTTTGATGAACTCTTCAAAGAATGTGGCAGGGAGACTGAGGTAGACCCAGACTGAAATCAAAACTCTACCACTCCCCAGTCTCCTCACTTCTCCAAGCTTTGATTTCCTCTTCTACAATATGGGCACCTTCCCCAAAGAAGGTCAAGGTAACTGATCAGGGCCTTCCTAGCATACTGCCAGTGCCAGGCAAGCAAACGCTGTTTCGTTGTTACTCAATATGTGCTTTAGGAAATAGTTGCTGATAGAATGAATAGTTCATATTTGCTTGTGGAGTAGCTTTTGCCACCTCTGTTTTAGTCAAAATGATTGATTAAACTGTTCCAAGGTTACTTTGCTAACAAAGTGAAGAACTAACCCTAAACTCAGCACTGTGATCCAGAAGTGGCAGTCTCAAGACTCCTTGCCTACCTGAATCCTTTGCCCTTGAGGAATTGGGTGTATCCATCTCCTGAGAAGGCAGGCCTTTACCTATGCTATCTAAATCTCTGCTGCTCTCTGTCACACACTATCATTGTAAACTTCCAGCTTTCGTCTTCCCTGAATAGTATTAGAACGCTCCCTACAAAGACCCCCCCAGCTCATCAGCAGCCTCAGATCCTGCCCAGGAGCACAAGTTAGCCTCCTTTGATTGGGAATGAAAATGTCCTGGTGGTGACAACACCATAGTAGAAACACCCATCCCACTTGATTCTCTGAGCCACTGATGTCCTAGTTCTGTCTCCCCATGGGTTGCTCAAACCTGAGGGCAAGAGATGCCGGAACATGGAGCAGAATCTCCCTGGTTTCTGAGAACTGAGTGCTGGTTGAAATGAAGAGGTCTGTGGAGTCATCCTCGGAGAGTCAGAAGTTTCTCTTCATAAGAAACCTCAAGTGGACAAGTATTCAGGAAGTAGCTAGAGTATGCCAGGAACTGACAGAACTGAGACCATGGATTTTTTGAACAATATTTTTTCAGCTCTGTATTGTCAGGTCCTTGTGCAATGTCTGTGCTCAGCAGAGCTTAGGAACAAAGAAGGAAAAGAAGAGAAAGGAGTAAAGGAGGAAGCAGAGTTCCTTCTGTGAGCAGGATCTGGGATCCAGAGAAGGATAAGTAGTGGGGCCTGCTCTTCAGGGACTACTGTCCTAAAGCATCCTACTGCTGAGATGTAACAGCCCTGAGATGGTCTGTCTCTATCCCAACCCTCAACTCTCCGGGGGCAGGTCCTCCAACTCTCCTCTGAGCCAGAGCTCTGAGTACACCTCTGAAGTCAACAGGCCAGATTGGAGTGGGAGACCAAGCTCAAACAAAGGGAAGGTGAAGCATGGACTCAGCCAAGGGAGAGTCTGACATCCAGGGCTGCTTAACCCCGAGATGGGAGGGAAGACACTCAAATAACAAGTACCCCCAGATAGTGGCATCCTGAGGTCTTCCTGGAGGGAGTTAGCCTGGAGCGAAGTCTGGAGGATTGGGTGGGGTTATCGGAGTGGAGTAAAAAGGACAGGAGCTTGCAGTGGGGGGGGGGGCGGCGACATAATGGCTATGTCAGGAGACACAAAGAAGACAATTACTCTAGCCAAAAAGTCTTCTAGGAGCTCTTAAAAAATGTTAGTAAGTATATAGAACAGTAGTAGTAAGTATCAATAAAACTTGGCAAAGACAATATGATTGCCCTTTGCTGTTTTATCTCTTGCTCTTCTACCCTGAGCCTTGTTCCATTGTCATAATGTACCTCTTAGCCACCATTTGGCAATCCCTGGTCAATTGCTTCTCATGTTCTCCTTGCCAACCATTTCACACATGTCCCTTGCTCTCAGCCCATGACCTTGTCTCCTGCTTTACACAGACATGGAGATCCTCCAGGAAGCTTGCTTCTTTAGCTGGGTTAGATGCCTCCTGCTGGTTGCCATGATGCCATAGGCAGGAACTCCTGTTTACAAGACTGCCCTTCTTATTTTGGAGCATCCTACCTCTAGAGCACTGGTGTGAGCCTTTTTCATCCCAGTCTCCTTGGGCCCAGCATATAGTCTAGACCACAGTAAGTGCTTTAGGATATAGTTGCTGATAGAATGAATGGTTCATATTTGCTTATGGAGTAGCTTTTATCACTTCTGTTTTAATCCAAATGATTGATTAAACTGCCCAAGATTACCCTGCCAGCAAAATGCAGAACTAACCCTAAACTCCACATTGTGATCCAGACTTGCTACTCTCAAGACCCTATGCTTCTCCCAAAGGGAGGCCACTTATGCCCCTAACATGGGTCAGCCCACCATCTAGCCAAGAGGATCCCATGTGTTCTGTTGCCCAAGGCTTCACAACAGCAGAGAGGGAGGTCACCATGACAACCATTTCTGATCTGTACGTCCGCTTGCCTGCTGGTCAGTCTCAGATGGCACGGGTGAAGGGACATGTCTGGAGAAGCTGCTGGGGTGGAGAGTGGCCAGTGTGGCTCTCTGACTTCCTGTTCGTGCATGTTGCTATCTCCTCATACCGTGTGCTCAGCTGGTGACCTCTGTTTGTCTGGAAGTTACCATAATTAGTGGACTGGACCTGGCTTCACTTTACATGCAAGCTCACAGCTCACATCTAATGAATCAGCTCCATTATAGTGTTTTCCTGGCACACATGTCCATGCTGTGCAACCATTCACTCTCTAAGGATATGCTGAGGGGCTGTCCTGTGCCACTCAATAACTGGGGCATGAACTGTCAACAGCGACACAGAGAAAAGGATGCAACACTTCCCTCACTTCACCCTCTCTTACAGATGCAGTTCTCAGGCAACAGGGACTGCAAAAGGTGTGTGTTTTCAGCCTACATAGGTGTCAGTGCTTAAAGCCCTTTTCTCTCAGATGCTTCAAAAGCACCCTCCCATCCAGCTTTGTCACCTTCCATCACTGCCCCACTGCTCATCTCTGCACTTGAGTCTCGAGCCAGCTCCCTATGTCCCAGCCACTTTGCTACTAAGTCCCTGTGTGCTTGCCACTCCCCCACACCTGGAATACCTCTTCTCCCTGACCTGCTCTGCCCCATGCATAAAAATCATCACATTAGGTACCGTGTATTGATAACAGGTATTATATTGCTACAAAAAAAATCTCCTTCACTGTACCCATTCTACAGACTAAAAGACTGAGCTTTAGAAAAGTTGCATAACATGCCCATGGTCACACAGCTAACAAGTGGCAGAGCTAGGATTGACCTAACATCTCTACATATCTAATGTTCTTAGAGATTTGACAGTTGGATGCTAGACCCTCATCTCTCAGGATTCAGTTTGTTCTTTCCCTCCTCTCCGAGGTCACTTCTGATCTCTGTAGAATCTTCCAACCTTCTCCAGCCAGACCCCTAGCAGGGCACCTGAATGCTGCAGAGCACCTTACCTCCCCCAGCCTGGGAGCTCCACAAGACAGTGAAGGACTCAGATCTCAGCACCCCTAAGACATCCTGAAATGTCTGTATGTGTCTAGTACCTTGTTTTTTTTAAATTTTATTTTATCGGTACATTTTAAGTATACAATATAATGACATTCATCATTGGAAATATGCACCATTACATACTCTCTTGGTTCTTATTTTTTCCCCCTTCCCCTGCCCTCCCTTCAACCCCTCCATCCCTCCCTATTTACAAAGACTTTGTTTCCATTTTCTCATATTAATTCCACTCCCTTCTTTCCTTTCCCCTACCCTTCCCACTTCCCCTTCCCCTTTGCCCCTTTTTTTCCTATTTCACATTATCTATTATAACTTTTAGCCCTTATTTACACTTTCAACTTCTCACACTAGAGAAATTATTCAATATTTACAATGTGTGTCCTATTTATTTCACTTAAGAGTATGGCCTCAATGTGCATCCATTTAGCTATAAATGGCTCTAATTTCTCATGTTTTATGGCTGAGTAGTACTCCATTTTATTTTTTAAAAAACACATTTTCTTTATCCAGTCTCCATTTGATGGGCATTTGGGCTATTTCCAAGTTTTAGCTAATACAAATTGTGCTGCTATGAACATGGGTGCACATATATCACTGTGGTATGATTCTTTTAATTCTTTGGGGAAGATCCCCAGCAGTGGAATAGCAGGGTCAAATGGGACTTCCAGTCCTAGTTCTTTGAGGTATCTCCATACTGATTTCCACAGTGGTTGCACCAGTCTACACTCCCACCAGCAGTGGAGCAGGGCTCCTCTTTCCCCACAGCCCCGCCAGCATTTGTTATTGGTTGATTTCATGATAGCAGCCATTCTTTCTGGGGTGAGGTGGAATCTCAGTGTTGTTTTCATTTGCATTTCTCAAATGACCAGTGATGTTGAACATTTTTTCCTATGTTTATTTGCTATTTCTACTTCTTTGTCTGAGTAAAGTCTGCTCATTTCAGATGCCCATTTTTGGATTGGGTCTTTAAATTTGAGAGGTCTGATTTTTTAAGTTCTTTATAGATTCAAGATAGTAGACCTTTGTCTGAGGAAGAGCAGGTGAAGATTTTTTCCCACATTGTGGGTTGTCTCTTCACTCTGTTGGTAGTTTCTCTTGCTGTGCAGAAGCTTTTTAATAAGGTTCCACTTGTTGATTGTTTGTGCCAGTATCACACTAAATGGTCAAAAACTGAAATCCTTCACTCTAAAATCAGGAACAAAATAAGAATGTCCACTATCATCACTCTTGTTCAATATAGTTCTGGAAACATTAGCCACAGCAATTAGAAAAGAGAAAGAAACAAAAGGAATAAAGGTAGGAAATGAAGAGGTCAAATTGTCATTATTTGCAGATGACATGATACTCTACATAGAAGACCCCAAGAACTTCACCAAAAGTCTTCTAAGCTTAATAACCAAATTCAGTGGAGTAGCTGGATACAGGGTCAACACAAAAAAATCAATAGCTTTCCTCTACACGAACAATAGACTCACTGAACCAGAAATAGTGCAAACAGTTCCTTTCACAATAGTACCTTGTTTTTAAATGAGCCATGTGACAAAGACAGCTCAAGCCTTAGTAAATGCAAAGGGTGACAGAAACCAAAACACATTCTTCCTTCTTTCATCATCACCATGCCTGACATACTTTTGAGTTTCCAAGATTTATATTCAAAAGGCTAGCAATTTTCTCTTGGACGGTTTTCCTTCACTACAGCTGCACCAACCTCATATGACATATAGTGCCTGTGCCAGAGGCTGGTTGGTAGTGGCTTCCGGGCACACGGCTAGACAACATATCCCACCTGCTTGAAGATAGGTATGGCTGTGACTGAGTGACATATGACTGGGTTATGCCTCATTCCAGGCCAAGCACACCCGAACCCCTGTAAACACATATTGCATTTAAATATCAGCTCTCATGAGTTTAATTTTTATGAAGATCCAAGTGTGTTCCCTGACCCAAAGGAAGCTTTTTCTTCACATGGAGATGAGGTCCGTATCTTTCTCTGCTGGGCCTTCACACAAGTCTTTTTTCTTGGAAGTGAAACTCCCTGGATTCCTTCAATAAGTGTCACCACTGTTAACTGAGGGTGAAGGGCATGCTTCTTATTGTCACCATGTCATAGGAAAACATGTTTCCAGTCATAGTCCTTTTCCTCCATCATCTGCTCCATTCATGGGGAAAGAGAAAGGACCTCTGAGGTAATCTCAGCTGAGGATGGGGCCGGGGAGGTCAGAAAAACCCTGCTGACTGAGTGTATCTGGTCCTGGAAAGTGTGCTCACATCTTCACCTAAAATAATCTGCACACAGTGATCTCTTGGTACCATCTGTCCTTACAGAGGGAAGGACAGGCAGCAGACATGGGGCTGAGCAGATTGCTTCCCACTCCCTGCTCTTCTAGTCCTCACACGTTTCTCCTTAGAGTGGTTTCCAGACTACATTCTAGTTGTCTCTGTTCTTACCTCCCACCCCATGGTAGAGTGAGCATCTGGAAGGAAGGATTCTGCCTTGTCATCTCCACATTGCCTATTCTTAAATCTCATCAATTTCCAGAAAAACTTGTTGAGTGAATGAAAATATGCCAAAGTGAAGATCCCCCATTCTACACTGTCCCCAGTGGTCCCCAGCTGGGGACTCCTTCATGTCTCTTCATGTTCCCTAAACAAACTCAGATCACTGAGGAAAGAAAGAATTACAGAGTCCTTATGAGTTCTCTCCCAGCTTCATGTCCCATTTCAAGGATCTAAGATTAAGCAGGTCAAACTGCACCAACAGAACACCTGCTATGGCCAGCACCAAGCTGGGTATAAAGGAAGATCTTCACTCAGCAGAGAACAGGTCCAAAGGTACAGAGCAGAGCAGCCTAGTTGGAGACTGTGTTAAGGCAGCTACAGAATTTTCAGACTCCAGAGCAAAATGAAAATAAGGGCCTTGGCTGGGAGCAAAGAAGTCAATCACATCTTCTCACAGACCTGCTGTGGGAAGAAATGCACATTTTCTGGTCCTTTTGAAATAGGACCTCCAGGGGTGGGTGAGTTATTGTTCTAATGCTCTCCAGGTGACACTCACTTGTGACAACCCCTGGACTAGACCTAGCAGTGTTTGTAGGCCATTGACACAATGGTACCAGAGATCTCCCAGGTCACAGTGATCTCAGAGGTCACTCAACAACAGAGGCAGCACAAAATAGTGTTCAGAGTAGAGACTGAAGAGCCAAGCTGAGTTTGAGCCCTAGTTCTGCCATGGCTTAGTTGTGTGTCTTTGGGTGACTTGGCAAACATTTCATTCCCCATCTGTCAGATGGTAATAATCATACCTCCCAGGGTGGCTGTGGTAATCAAATGAGTTGGAACTTATAAAGTGCTTGGAAGAGTGCCTCACACATGGTAAGTGCTCTGTGAATGTTTGTTAATCAAAATTAATAAAATAATGGTGGAAGTAGATATTGATCAAACACTATAGACCTGGCAGCAGGCTATGCTTATGGTGGTGATCTCACTTGACTGCCATGCAGGCATTGCTTCTCCTCTCATTCTTTTTGCAATAAAGAGTCTTGAGGAGTGAGTCCAAAAGTTCAAACAGAAATTAAATTCTGAGTCCACCACACACTGGCCCTTTGCCTTTGACTCTGTCGCCAAACTCATAGAGCCTCACTTCTGCCCTCCCTGCAGTGGTAACTAAAATTTTTATCTAATTTGGTTTCAGTGAGGATAAAAGCAATTACACACAGTAGGCCCTTAATCCATATTGGCCCTTATGTGGTAACATATGCCCTGCTACCCAGTCTATGAATAGGGTGGCCTGTTAGCCCACCAGCTGCCATGGCATTTGGAGAATGATGTTAGTCTACCACAGTCTCAGCACACAGCTGCCAGGAAACCTTTAACAGTGCCCATCTCCTTCCTGCCCTTCTAATAGAGAGAAAGGTCTTCCCATCATTCCCAGCCTCTTCTAGTCGAAACAGCCAGGGATGATAGCCTGGGGTCTCCCTGTTTCTTGGCCATTTGCTATTTTTCTCTTTGAGGAAAGCATATAAATATTCAAAGAACACTGGCATTTAGATGCCCTACAATTTAAAGACCTATTTAAAATTAAGCATGCTGAATAAAAGGCCTTTATGAGGTGTTCTAAACCTCTATAAAATACCATCACCGACACCTCAGTGAGTGGGTTATTTGCAGCTTCATAAACAGGGCTACATGGAGGATGTCTTAGGCACACTTGGCTTTGTTTCCATTCCTTCTCATAAATGTGGGCCAGGCCATCAGAATAGTGTTTATGAGCTTAGCAGAAGGCAACAAGCCCATCCTCGGACTGGGAATCCACTACAGAATTATGTCCTGGGGTACAGGTAATCCCTAAGTAAGAGGAAAGCAAACCAACTCAGAGTTAGTAAATCCCACACGTAAATTTGCAAAGTCCTACCTCTGCCATGCCTGAGTTTTCACTGGTCTGGTGTTGACCATCCCAGATGATATGCAAGCTCCCTTGTATATATCCCATAGGGGCCTCATGTGGCTGTGAAGGGCTGAGAATCCCATGCTCCAGCAGCTCTTGGGCCAATATCTGCCCAGGGTGACCTTCTGACCACCTCCACTGAAGCCCTTTCATTGCTTTCCCACAGAGAATTGCATACATGCATACATAATTTCATTGCATAAATAGCAAGAATTTCATACATACATACCCTGGGCTGGTGTCAATTTCTTGGTTTTTATATGGTATTGCAGTTACAGTAAGAGGCGACCATTGAAAGGAATTAGGTAAAGGAGACAAGACCTCTCTATACTGCCTCTGGAACTTCTTACAAGTCTATAGTTGTTTCTAAATAAAAAGTTAAGATACATTCTGAGGGTGTTCTGGTCTGCTTAGTGAAAGGCACACCACATGCTAAGCTGTCACTATGTGCCATGGGGAGCCAATTCCTAAAAGAGTTTGGGTGATTTAGGTTTTTGTAAACTGATCCCGAAGTTTAAACTCGGGAGGGAAATTTGATTCACTAGCATTTGTTAAAGGATACTAAGTATCCTGCTCTTTGTTAGATTGTTAAATTTGTTACTTAAAATAATTTAACAATTATTATAGTTACCACCAGCATTATGTTACAGAGAATGCTGTGTTCTATACTATACTATGGCCTATAATCTTCACACAGGCTAGTTTCTTGGTCAGCACTTAACAAAACATTCATTGACTGGTTGACTTATTCAATACTGTTTTTCATATATGTCTTGATTGATTTTAATTCAAAAAACAGCTCAATAAACAAATGACTATTGAGCAACTATTATGAAATATTTGGATCTCAACAAGTACGTACTAAAACTAATGATGTGCTCAACATACTGGGATTCAAACAAGTAATTCTAACCAAAGCCAAGCTGTGCCAACCATAATAACAGGGGTCAGGAGCACTTACTCTATGTTGTCTAATACAGCAACTCTGTGTGGCAGGTACTATCATCATCATCTACATTCCCATGCCCTAGATATAGAAGTAGGGAAAAGAATGAACTCACCCAAGGTTGTAGAATGGTACAGTTGGGACTCAAATCCCACAGCATAGTCTCAGTGTCTGGATTTTTGATCTACACTATACTGCCTCTTTCTAAGAGACATAACCAAAAAGCATACAAAGTGTTATGGGATCCCCTAGGAATAAACAATCCACTCTGAATTGAAGGATGAGAGGTTTCCCAGAGGAAGTGACATCTGAGCTGAGTACTGAAGGGGAAGGCATGAGTGAGGAAGCACAGCTGAAGAGAAAGCTTGCCAGGTAGAGTGAGACACCTGTGTATAATGATCAGTGGCTCTGGTTTCTCCCTGGCACTGATTCCCTCAGACTGTGTGGTGACACCTGTATTCCAAAGTCCTGGGAACTCAGGTCCCAAGTGACCAAATGTTCACAGTCAGTGTGGCCTGGCCTTTGTTTCTCAAACTCTACATAGGATGCACTTATGTCATAGAAATGTGCAGAATAGTTTTCTAGACAGCATAGTTCCCTGCCCTATTCCTCTGGGCTTTGATGGTCTTCTGGTTCCCAAACGCAGCAAGGATACCTTTAAAAATACAGAAGGAAAAAGGTTGGCCCTTGGAGAAGGGTGCAAGAGACGATGAATTCTGTTTGGAAGCCCCGGTGTTCAGATCAGTGTTCAGACTTCAAAGATTTCATAATCATAGCATTCAGATAAGCATTTAGATAAAATTTTTTTTAATTCTAAGAAAAAAAACACATGAATTTCATCCTCTTAACAAATTTCTAAGTATTCAGTATTGTTTACTATAAGCACATTGTTGTATAGCAAATCTCCAGGACTTTTCCATCTTGCATGATTGAAAGTCAGCTAAGAATTTGATGACAGAAGCTTGAATTTCAAGTGGTGGCTAGTAGGTGGTGATGCTGTCCAAGGTGCTAAAATATTAATACCCGGAGCAGCAGTTTTTCTAGTTAGTCATCAGAATATTCTAGAACAAAAGAGAATCCTACTTACTATCCTATCCAATTATTTTACCAGTGTTGAAAGTCAGATAGAAATCAGAGGGATAAAAACATAAAGGGAAATATATTCTTTAAATAAAATAAACTAGAAAAAAGACACACAGCCATGTTGGAAACTATGGTGTTAAAAAGAAGGGTTGTTTTCCAAAGGAGATATTGTAACCACTGTCTGATGTCCACTGGGCTGGGAGTCCACTGAACTCTAGCCCAAATTCCAGTTCTGCTTCTCAGACAAAAACACCTGCCATTTAACTTCACAAAGGTTAAAAATAAAAATGAAATACTGCATGAGAACGCACTATTGTATCATGAAGGCATTTACACATAAGATATTGTTATTGCTAGTAAAGTAATAAATAGTGCCTCAAGCATTTCCAGGTTAGACAGATTTATTCCTACCAAATAAAAATCTGTTAGGGTTCTGATTCCTCACAAATACTATAGAATAAAGCACTAAGTCCCCTTTTTATGCAATCAGCAGTGCCTATTAATAAAAAGAAGGCCAGTTCCCCTTTAAAGAACACTCATCCCTGGTGCATCTCGAGTGATAAGACAGAACGTTTGATAATGATCTAATACCGGGACAGGGAATTTACCTTCTCTGAGCCAGAAAATTAGATATCAGACATGGAGCAACATCTCAGGTCAAACCCTGAGAACCTTAGAGATGACCTTAGGTGGAAAGTTATGTCATCCCAATCCCAAGCTTAAAAACATTCATATCACACCCTTAAAAGCAAAATAGTTTTATTCACTCAAAAAAAGTTTATGGAGGCTTTTGAAAATGGTGACTTCCTCTTTGAAATGGGTGATAGGAGTGAGGTTATGAGGCATCTTGAGGTTTCATTTGAGGTTTTTAAATATTAGGCCTAAAATTTGCCCAAATAATTTAATAGAATATTAATAGAATATATTAGTGTTGAATTTTAGAAAGATAATGGGATACCTCTTGAGGTAGGAAGTCAAGTTAAGAGCAGGTATCTTGGCAAGGGATAATAAATTCTCAATTAATAGTTAAGGAAGGCCAGGGATTTAGCTCAGTGGTTCTGCCACCTGCCTGGCAAGCGCAAGGCCCTGAGTTCAATCTCCAGTTCCAGAGAAAAAAACAAAAAACAAGCAAATAGTGAAGGAAGATGAAGAGGAAGGTACAGATTCTAGAATTTGATGAAAGGCTCTATTGGTCTTGATTTCTGACCATTAATTGAGAAAGAGAAGGACTTCTAGAATGTTGCCTAGATTTCTGGATGACATTTGATATTGGTGCCATTCACCAGGCTACAGAATATAGGAGAGAGGTCAGGCCTAGGAACAGAGTGCTAGAGATGATGAATCCTATTTGAAGCCCCCAGGGGACAAGACAAGTTCTGGTGGAGTTAGGGCAGGGATGCAGACAGAATTCTCAGATGAACTAAGATTTATCAGTAAGCGGGTGGAAAAATTCCTTTTCTGTCATCATCTGAAAGGTGGTAAGAACTACATGGGAAATGAGAGTGAAGGTTATCCTTTTCAGAAATCTGGACAAAACCCAGAGGGGTTCTGCTTGCTATGCCCCAAACTACCCTCAGATAACACTCTAGTAGGGCAAAGTTTGCAAATGGAGACTTTGATTCCAAGCTATCACTCTATAAATGGTACCTGGGAGGGTGACATCACCCAGAGAATGATGTGATGGGTGATGGGCTACAGAAAGCTCATACCACAAGGGGAGATTTATCTCCCTTGTGGCTTCCAGAGAGGTTTTTCTAACGTACTCTTCCATGTAAATGAACTCGTTCCATTGCATGCAGAAGAAAATTGTAGTAGGCCTGAATTGCCTGGTCCAGTAGCCACTAGTCACATGTGCACTTGATATGTGGTGAGGCCAATGTGAAAACACATCAGACTTCATAATCATAGAAGAAAATGCAAAATGTCGCAGTAATAACCGTTGACAATGATTAAATATTGAAATAATATTTTAGATATATTGTATTATATAATAAAACATATGCAAATTAAAAATAAAAGTTAAAGTGAGAATTTAACCAAGCAGCATGGAGACAGTGAAGAAATCAGAGGCCAGAGTTCAGAGCCTTTGGGACCCCAGAACACAAAGTGGTAAAGAAGGTCTCATGCAATACCAAAAAAGTCTAAGAAGTAGAAAGGAAAGAGTAGCAAGTAAGGTCATGCAGAGCCAGAGGTTAAGTTCCACCAAATTTTCTCATAATGAACAACACCAGGCTTTTCGAGTTCTAAATTCCAAGAGAATGAAAATGGAATGTTTGTTGAAAACTAGCCTTTCTTAGAGGTCTGCTAAGGAGCCAGGGAATTATAAGACACGATTCCCAGCCACAAAAGTCAGTAGAGAACCTGTACTCTATTGATGAAAACTTGATGATTACCAAAACGAGGGTATGGACTTTGAGAGCCATGAGAGATTAGAGAGGGAACAAGAAATAGACAATGTTTAAAGAAGGATTTCTAAAGGGCAGCTTGGCACTTGAAAGGTGGTAAGGTTCTGGGAGGGGGACTGGGAGTCCATGGAACAAAAATGAAAGCCAGAGTGGAAAGGAAAAAGGACCCTGCCTATTGAAGCTTGCTTAGAATCCAGGCTGCATCCTTGCTTACCTCCCCCCTTGCAGCTGTGCTAAGCAACAGGTGGTGCTCTGTACCTTCATCCTTCAGGCAGCTGTGCTTCTAGGCCTTTGCAAATGCTGTGCCTGCCACTGGAAGGCCTACACCCTGCGTACATCTGAGTCCCACCATGCTACAAAGCCCCTGTTGGAAGCATTCTCTGAGGCACGCGCTTGCCCCAGACTGATCAACAGACTGCATCGTCTTGAGGGCAGAAGCTATATCTTATCTATATGTTCCAGCTCCAAACTCAGTAGTATTAAGTTCACAATATCATATTTGTTAAATAAATAATTGAATGTTAACAAGCAGCATGAAACTGGCTGAAAGAGGCAGAGAAGATACCTAGAAGAAATATGTTTTTTCACTGATTCACCAGGTGTTTGAGTTTATAAATTTACTTCACATTATTCCAGTGTAAGACAAACTGACAGATCAATAGATTTTATGGTAGCAGTGTGAGGTCTGAATTAGATTTGGAGAGAAGCAAACATCATCTCTAGATTTAGAATTTTTTTTAGCCTCTTGGCTTTTTAACTATAAAATGCATTTTAATCCAAAGAAGATAGGGTAATCACTTCTAAAATATTGCAACATATCAGTAACAGATCCCCTGGAGCATGAAAGCCTAGCTTATGGGAAAATGAATGTTTCCCTCCTTGACTCTTTGATATTCAGAAAACTATTGGCTTAAGAGAGCTGTAGTTAGCCAGTTGTTGCTTCTTACTTTGCTGAGCTGTGCCACTTTGCACCCAGCCCTGCCAAGAGCATGACAGGGATGGATTCTGGGAGCACCACCTCAGCAGCCATTTCTCAAGTCCTAGCTAGAACTGATTCTCTTTCCCCCACTGCTCTGCCTCATCCTGGTGAAGAAGGCAGGCTCTCCAGCTATGCTTCTTGGGTTCCAAACCTGGTTCCAACACTTTCTACCTAAGGAACCCTGTGGAAATTACTTCACTTTCGTGAGGACTATATTACACCTACCTTGTAGGGCAATCATTCACAATTAGGAACAACTTTACTCCTGTGGGGACATTTGGCAGTGTCTAGAAATGGTTTTGGTTGTTACAACTGGTTGAGGGGATGCAGCTAGTGTGATCAAGTAGATGGAGCTCCAGGGATGCTGTTAAACATCCTATAAAGCACAGGACTCCCTCACCAGCAGCCCAGTCAATGGCATCAAGGTTGAGAAAACCTGCTCAAAGAGATGTCATGAAGCATTCAGTAAGTGTTGGTTCTCCACATTTTGTCATCAAAATCCCATCATTTCCTCAGGTCTCTAGCTTCCTTGTTCAAAAACCTTCCCCTGTATTATATCTTCCAATCCCACCACAAATATCCTTACTAGAGCCTACATCTTTCAACAAGTAGGAACTTCTTCTGTCTTCCCTAACCCCCAACTTGGACCAAAGCTCCTTCATGAGACTGTAAGCACCTCATGCCCAGGACTTGGAGCTGCCTCATATGCATCCTCAGCACCAATCTCAATGCCTGTCTCATAATCAATGCCTATTAATGCCTCACCGAACTACCCAATCATCTGTCCACTTCTGTTCTGATACTTCCCCAAATGATCACTCAAAACTAATGTACAGATGTCTTAGTCAACCTTTCACAAAGTCCAAACCCCATTTCTAACTTCTTTTTCCAGTATCCTACGTGAACCTTTCTCTAAAGCCAGACTACCTTGTTTATTGTCTACAAGCACATCTTGTCTGTTCTCGTCTCTGCACGTTTGGTCAGTGTCCCCTTCCTCAGTACCTTCTCCCTACTCTTTACATGATCAAATCTTCTACTCATTCTTCCAACTCAAATTCCCCTCCTGCCCAAAAGTCTTCCTGATGACCCCAATCCATCAGCCTCCCTCTCTCTTCACCCCTTCCAATTTGAGCTCTCCTTCCACACTTGTTCACCCTGGCATTTTATTTATCTTTCTGAAACTCAGTTTCCTCATCTGTGAACCAGGTATAGATGGGGACTTATATGACACTCAATACCCATAGTTATTTCCAGAACAAGTATCAAACTGTTGAGAAATAAGCCAAAAATTAGAGAAAGAAAGTTTGAGAATGAGGCAAATTTGCACCTTTGAAGTCTACGTCTACAGACATTATTATCATTTGAGTACATCTCCTAGCTTTTCCTTGACTTTGTTTTAAAATTAAACTGGCCAAACTTCGCTCATAAAGTAAGAGGGGAATTCTTTTATTTAATTATTTGGGGTGGGAGGAGATAGGAAAAACCAAATGCTTATTAAAATCTTAGCCTCTTCTCTCCCTGTGTTCCTCGGCCCCAGGCTTTCAGAGGTAAAAGGCTGACCATATGTTCCAATAAGCTTCACCCTCAGAAGCTTTTAGTTTCCATTAATAAATGTAATTGAGAAAAATGAAACGTTTGGATCTCACTTTAATAAGTCAATGAAATGCAAATGAAGAGTGCTGCTGTTGGCAGGTGCCTTTGTCCTGGCAAAGGAGGTACCTCTCCCACCTGCCTGCTTAATTTAGGGGCTCAGGGTGAAGGAGGGGATGGAGCCCTGTACAAAGAAAGCATCTATAGTGAAGTTTGAAGAGAAGCTGAGAAGCCCCACACCCATCTTTGATCTTTATTAGATACAGCACTAAATCCGCTCTTTTTTTGTTTTGTTTTAATGGCACTGAGGATTGAGCACAAGGCCTTCACATTGAGCCACATCACCAGCCCATTTTTAAAAACAAATTTTGTTTTGAGACAGGGTCTTGCTAAATTGTTAAGTTGCCCAGGTTGGGCTCAAACTTGTGCTCCTCCTGCCTCAGCCCCCCATAACTCATTCTTATCCACTATTGGCTCCTCTCTTGGAGTTCACTCTTAACATTGTCAATTGAGACTAATTCTTTCCCTAGTTTGGGAGCATTTAAATTTGAGTGGTGAGTAGCAATATGAGGAGCTTTTTTTTTTTTTTTTGAGTTTTATACTTTTTTTTCTATTGAGTTTATTGGTAAATTTTAGGTATATAATACAGTTACATTCATTATTGGGATCTTGTACCTTTACATGATATATCTTGGTTCTTACTTTTTATAATTAAATAACAGTCACATGCTTACTCAGAGACCTCAGCCTTAAACTGTCACAGCTGAAATGTAATGGATACAAGTGGAAAAGAAGTTCTTGACCTCAGATCTTCCTGTCTAACCTGGGAGTCAATCCCACAGTGCAAAGGCCTCAGAGAGGAGTCAAGGAGTAGTCTTAGTGCCTGGAAACATGCAGGGAGGTTGACAGCTGCCACAGGGGCCAGCTGCAATGCTTGCTGAGAGGTGGGGTTCTTTCATTTACATGCTGCAAACACAGTGTACCATGCCTGCCAACCAGGGTGATGGTGAGTACTTGACTCCTCTGAGAGCTGATGTCTCCTGGATTCTCTGAGGTTAATCCACTGGTTTTGCTATGTGGAGGGTAGGTTGGAAATATTTATGAAATTTAACATACACTCAGCAATCAGCACACTCAGCAATCCCAGCTTAGATACTTAGCATATAAGCATATTGACATGGGGAAAGTAGAATATGTACAAAGACATTTATAGCTGCATCATTCATAACAAATAATCAGAAACAATCTAAATGTCCACCAAAAGAAGAATGGTTAAACAACTTAGCACAGCTGTGAAAAAGAGGCCAGTGAGTATACAAAATGAAAAGCTATTTGACATGTTTTGTTAAATAAAAAAAGCAAGATGCAGGGTGCTGTATGGAGGAAAATGTTGCTCTGAATATCTATCTGTTTCTAAATGCACACATTCTCTAGAATCACACACAAGAAGCCAGTAATGGAGGATGGCTTAGGGGAGAAGAAATAGATGGAACAAAGATTGGAAAGATGGCTTGCTTTTCTTTGTGTTTCTTATTTGTATCTGTGCCAAATATGTATTTTCAAAGAATAACAAAGCAAAAAGGAACAAAGCAAGGTTTGTTTGTTTGGGTTTTTATTAGTTAGACAAAGGCATGGATCCTAATCCTTCCACGTACCTGGATAGGCTGGGCTGTCTAACCTCACAGATACTTGATTTCTTTGATTTCCACAATAACAGGATAAGTAGTATCGGCCATGTTAGATTGTTTTGAGGTATGAAAGATACAGTAGCCCATGCTGAAAGCTCAGTAAGTTGTAGCTACTGCCATCTTCACAATCATTAACACTGCAGCAAGTGAAGAGCTCTTTCCTTGGCCACAGACTGATCCCTAGCACTGGCCAAGAACTGACCCCAGCCTTGAACTCAAACTATACTCCAAGTCTTTTTCAGATAACCCCTGTCCATGAATCCAATTATTGCCATGATGGGTGTGACCTAAGTAGAACCCACAGGAGAAGCAGCAAAACAGTGTGGTGTTGGGTTTGAGACATAGGCAGGATGACCCCAGATTCAAGGCTCTCCAGTGTAACTCCCCTTACTGCTGACAGGAGTATAAATTGGTTCAGCACTTCACAAAACTCTTAGGCATTATTGACTAAGAAAAACATAAACCTACCCTATAACCAGCTATTTCATTTCTTAATATCTACTCAACAAAAATAAGTACATATGTCCTCGCAAGGACCTGTACAAGAATGTGTGCTGATAGCAGCTTCATTTGCAACAGCCACAAACTGATAAAAATCAAAATAGTTATCATTTTAGGAATAAACAATTATAGTATATTCATGCAATGGAAAACTCCAATATTAAGAAGAAAGAATACCAGTCAGGTACAGTGGCACATGCCTTTAAGCTCGGCACTCTGGAAGGCTGAGGCAGGAAGATAGCAAATTTGAGCCCAGCCTGAACATCTTAGTGACTTATGGAGACCCTGTCTCAAAATAAAAAATTAAAAAGCATAAAAGCCTTGGGTTCATTCCCCAGTACTACAGAAGGAGGGGAAAGAGAAGAAGGAGATAGAGGAGGAGGAGGAGGAGGAGGAGGAGGAGGGACTACCCAATACAGCATAGACAAATCACATGGACACAAGAAGCCAGACACAAAGGTGAAGATATAATATGAATTAAACAACTGGCAAAACTTATCAATGGCTACAGAATTCAGAATAGTGATTATCTTGGGAGACCAGGTACTAGTGGGAAGTGGTACAAAGGAAACCTCTGGGTGTTAGAAATGCCCATTATCTTGACTGTGCACACATGGGTGTATCTACCTAATTAGTAGCCATTAATATGTGTACTTGAGATGTGCGCATTCTATACAGCTTATTGTATGGATTATACCTCAAATATAAAGGAAATGACTGATGATAAAGATCTTTCTTCATTGTTTTCACACCCTTTTCCCCTGGTCAGAAAGTCCATCTTGTTACCTAAAGTGCCTCTGGCACCTGGCTGTACTCACATTTCCTATCCAGGAAAAACACTCCTCCTTGAAAGCCTACCTTGCTCTCCACATGTCACAGGCGACAGTGTGCTGTGTGTCGCTCCTCTACTCTCCCTGGGCTTTCTATACATGGGATTTGGGCATCCTGTGTCCTTTTGCAGCAAGGACAGAGGACAGCATATTGCTCTTTATCAAGAAAGCCTACTGCCCAAAATGGACACTGAGTGCCTCCAATCAGCTCAGAAGCATAAATTCACCTACAACTTCAAGGAGGGACTTTTTGCTATTTATTTGCTGTCATAAACAGAGAGAAACAGATGGAAATCAGAATTACTAATGCTCCCATCTGAGGCCCTTAAAGGCTCTTGGCTTCTACTTCCGAGCTCCCTCTGCTGGTCCTCAGGAAAATGCATCTACTTGGCCTTTATCCGCTCCAGACAGAACTGGCCTAGGAAGGGTTTTGCATAAAGGAAAGCCAGCCTTCCCAATGTCCTCCTTCTCTCCTGTCTCCTCCCTGGAGTCCAGGAAGACTTGATTAACTGGTCCAGCAAGAGAGGCAGGAGGCTGCGGGAAGAGAGAGGTGGTTTTGAACTTGACTACCACCTTCCCAAACACACACACACACACACACACACACACACACACACACACACACAGTGCTTCTGAAGACACCAGTTCCTCAAAGAGAGACTCAGAATGTTTATTCACAGAGAAGTTTTCCCAAGAAATACAGGAAATCACCCAAAATATTGCCTTCAATGCCCTAGTTTACAGAGTTGAAGGGTGGAAAAGAGGTGATCTCTAAAGCCAGGGTTATAAGCTGCTTAAAATAAATGCATCTATTTCCATCTTTAAGCCCCTTCCAGGGAATCTTGCCTCTTAGGAATTCTCAGAACTTTTTTTATCTAGAGAAAGCTAGGAGATTTGTGAACTATGTCTAACTGAAGATAGGCGCCTGCTTTTGTTCCAACCTAAGGCTTCCGAATTCCCTACTGTGTCATTAAACCCACTTGAGGTGTAATTATAGCTCCTTTGCCCACTGACCCCTGGGAGTGGGGGAATGGGAAGCAAGAAAGGGAATGCACTGTTTTTAGACTCCTTGGCATTTTCCTAATAACAGCTATTTAAAGCCTTGTCAAGCTAACCTAAGGCTGCAATCTTGTCAGAAATATGTCTTTTTATTTTTATTTTTCCAATTCCAACAGTTGCTTGGATTTAGGTAAAACTTATAAGTCCTCAACGAATGTTTGAACTGACAAAGAAAATAGGAGCATCAATACGCAGAGCAAAGCCCACCTCTGCTCTGGTTTCTGTCTGGGCTGACAGCCAGGATTGCTCACATCTTCAGTATTTGTTCAAATACATCTCCAGAATGTATTTGTTCAGATCCACAGGACCTGGTAGGGCAAAGAGCAAACATCACAATAGCCTAGACCCTGAAGCAATAGACTTGAAAACATCTGGCTGATTGTTTAAAATGTTGTCCAAATAATAATGCCTATCATTTGTCTAGAACAAACAGGCTTGGGCCGAGGATTTAGCTCAGTGGTTCCAGCGCCTGCCTCTCAAGTGCAAGGTCCCAAGTTTGATCCCCAGTACCAAAAAAAAAAAAAATTAAAACAACCAGGCTTCATATCGGATACACTTTGGACTGACATGATGGTGGAGAGGTCTGTGTCCAATGTTCCCAAGGGCTTTTCCTGGGCCACACAAGAGACCCTTCCTGACTCCACTCCACACTGCCATCTTGAACTCAAGGAAGCATCTACCATGCAAAACAGGATGACAAGAAAGCTGCCCTAATTTGTTGAAAAGGTGAGTCTGTCATCCAAAGAACAATCTGGGGGAACAGACTATGTAGAAAAGCAAGCAGCCAGGAACCCACTGGAAAGATACCCCTGAATTCCTTCATACACATCATCACACTTGATCTGCCATCAGCACTGAGCTTACTGTAAATGCTTGTCCCATTCAGTGAACTAGGGGTGCCTAAGAGGAGAAACTGGCAGGCTTGATGCTCAGAGCCGGTACTGTGCAGCCTCAGAGGCAGGACAGGAGCTAGCAAGAGGAAGCAGAGGAGGACTCTTGGGCAGAGGAGTCTGATGAAAAAGCAACTGCTATCTGGGAGATGGGGCATGGTCAAGAAGGGTGCTGAATAAGAAGTGAAATACTTGCTTGACAGGACTGCCACCAGGCAGCACTTCCCAGCCTTCATTCTGAGCCTCCTACGTTGTTAATATTGCTATGCCCAAGAGAAAAAGGGTTAAGTGGCCACTGATATTTGGGAGATGCTTACTTGAAATTAAATGGGTTTCTTTCAGCAAATATCTGAGAACCTTTAATGTGTAAGTGAAGATTATAGTTTTTGATTATAGTTTATGCAACCTGTTATATCTTACATTCCCCCCTTTGCCTCAGAACATTTCATGGGTTATTCAGTTGCATCATTCCCTTGTTATTTGCGTCAAGTTGGATGTTTTGTTTCCCAGAATCCTCTTCTATGTGTGATTTCAAGTTCAAGTTTGTTGAAAGAAGAATTTACATGAAACTTGGGGAGTGGAAGTAAAACAATAATCATTTCTCTCTGAAGCTCTCTCCAGGTCAAAGATGGTGAAAGAGTGACACAGAGGTGTCTAACATGTTCCAGTACCTTCTCCATCACTACCTGCTTAGTGCTTCTTTCCAATTTCTAGCCCTAACCACCATTAGAAGGTCAAACTCACCAATAGATGCTTGTGTACCACAGAGGTGGAAGCTATAATGATGCCACCACTTCCTGCATCCCTTCCCATTAATTCTACTTTCACATTGCTACAGTTGGACTTTCCTGACTTCTCATGTCTTCTTTGCAAGCTCCAACTTGCCCATCCATGTCAGCACTTTGGGAGGATGAGTAGTGAATATGATTCACCACCACCCCACCCTTCAGGACTGCATTAGGCTGCTAAAGTGCCATAAAAAGTGCCATAAATTGAGTGGCTTAAGCAGAGATTTATTTCCTCATGGTTCTGGAGCCTGGAAGTCCATGATCAAGAAGTCAGCAGTATTGATTTCTTCTGAGGCCTCTCACTTGGGCTTCTTGTCTTCTCGTCTCCTCTTTGCCTTTGTGTGGTCTTTCCTCTGTATGTGTCTGTGTACTAATAAACTGTTTTCATGAAGGGCCTATCTTAATGACTTCATTTAAACTTACTTGCCTCTTTAAATAACCTATCATCTCCAAATACAGCTGTATTGTAAGGTAAATTTAGAGAAACATAATTCAGCCAATAATATAGACTTTCACATCCCTGGCTCCTCCCACAATTGTAAAAAGTCCAATTCTTATAATAAATTACTTATCCCATGACATACACAGTGGGTCCACTTACCTGAACCCTAACACAGAAATGGTACTAGGATTGTAATGCTGCTGTAAAAAAAGAAAGAAAAGAAAACATGCTTTGGGACCAGATGTCAGACAGTGTTTGAAGTAGTAAGGTCAGGGCATGTCCCAAATTGCGTCCTGCCCACAACCTGCAAAGAGGTAGCAGAGGGCTCTGGCTAGGGGTGGGCTGGAGGGCCTCAGGGTCAAGGATTCAGTAGCCTCCCAGAATCTTCTGGAGCCTCCCACTAGGCCTAATGGCTAAACCCAGAATCTGAAGATGCAAACTTTCCTCAAAAAGCCTGGTCTAGCCAATCAGCAGAACACCAGAGAGGAGTCCCCAACACTAAGGAAACAGCCATCTCCTCCAGACAGCCAGAAACACAAATGAAGCAATTAATGAAGCACCTAAGACTATCTATAATTAACTGTCTCTGTGCATGCCCCTGACAATTCGTGTCTCCCCTCCTCTACATTATGCTGCAGTCAAACCAAACCACTTAAAGTTTCCTGAAAATGTCAGGCTATTTCATGCCTCAAGGCCTTTATCAACTGCTTCTTCCCTGCCAAGAGCCTCACCAGTATAACTGCCTAGCAAATATCTATTCTTTTAAGTTATCTGTTGCTTATTAAGTAGTTTTCATTTGCCAGAAAACATGCAAAGGACTTCAATTTACTCTCTTGACAGCTTGATGACACATTACATGTGCAAGTAAGAAAACCAAGGTCCAAAGAAACTGATTTGCCCAAGTCCACCTAGTTTATGTGTAGTACAATTGGGTTTCAGACTCAGATCATTGTGATCAAGGGCTAGTACCACATATACTCCCGTACATAATATAGACTGGCCCTCTGAAGCCAGGTTTGAGCCAGAGACTGAGGTCACCACATGGTCCTTACCAGCATCATCGTAAGATTTATAGCAATTTGAAGGTGAGCAACCCCATTAAGAGCAATTTGCTAAGCATGGCACTCTTCAGTGTCTGGATGTCCCTGGAAATGCCTTCGCAAGACACAGAAATGCCAGTTAGCATTGGAAGGGGCACTCTCTACCAAGAGACTGCTCCAGCTTATCAAAAGTTCTCACAGTCCCCCCACCACCTTTCAGTGACTCCTGCCTCCTCCAGGGGCAGCCATTCCTCCTGTAGTGGGAGGCATATGAACAAGACCTGAGTTCAGATCCCCACCCACCCACCATACCATCTGCTCTTAGATCCTCACATTGGAGATTAGAGGCCAGCATCTATGTAGTCCAATCTATGTAGTGGCTAAGGCCATGTTTCCCTGCCTTTGCTTTCCAAAACTCAACTGGGACCTTTCCCAAGCTATGCCTAGCTCCATCTTCTCGTCATTTGTTCACAAGACGAGCCATCTGAACTGAGTTGTCTCCATTGCCCGTATACATGATATGTGTATGTGGAGGTGATGTGTGCATCAGTGTGTGCTGGGGGCGGGGGGTGATGTACATACATTATCTCTAATCCTCACTAAAAATCCTGATGGTCAGTGTTATTGACCTGCTTTCTAGAAAGAAGTCCAGCAAGACTAAAGAGCTTGCCTGGAAGCATACAGCTTATGATTATAAGCAAGGAACTGATTCACAGCTGGTTCTGTCAGACTTGAAACCCGAACCCTCTATGAAATCTCATAACTCCATAGACACAGTGTTCTGCAAATCACTTACTCACCCCTCAAGGTCAAACTTGACTGATTTCCCCAGCAAGACCATCCTCACCCCACTCCAGCCACAGCCAACCACTGTTCCACCATGTGCCCACTGTACCTCACTCATTCCTCTAGCTGGGTATGAGCTACATTGTATTGCAGCTGCCTTTTACCTGTTTCCCCACCTCTAACTAGGTCTCTAAAAAGAAAGAGCAAAAGTGGTAAAAAGCTTTCAATGCTGCTGTAGCTTGGACCAGGAATGTCCTCAAAGTGCTCAGATGTTAAAGGATTGGTCCCCAGCTTGGTACAGGATCAGATTCCCTGAAAGCAGAGCCTGACAGGACAATGCATGGAGCTGTAAAAGTGAAGTCAGCGCTGTAAAAGTGAAGTCAAAGCTACAGTGGAGACATAGAAGTGTAAAGCACTAGCAATAAGCCATACCCACTGAGGGAAGGTGCAGGCAGAGCCAGTGGAAAGAGTAGCCACGTAAGCTGCAGCCAGCAAAGCTATGAGGGTGGGGCTCTCCAAGCATCACAAGGTGCCTCAGATGCCAGATGTGGAGCTGTCCGATTTAATGCTTGCCCTGCTAGGTTTCAGTCTGCTTGGTTCGATCCATCATTATTTTCCTATTCCCATCACCTGGAATAGGAATGCTTACTCTATACCTCTCCACTATTATATCTTAGAAGGATATAGTAGGAGTTTTTTCTTTCTTTCTTTCTTTCTTTCTTTCTTTCTTTTTTTTTCGGTACTGGGGATCAAACTTGGGGCCTTGAGCTTGCAAGGTAGGCAGTAGCACTACTGAATTAAATCCCCAGCCCGAGTTTTTCATTTCCAAATAGTATATATGAGGAAGTCATAGTTAACAGTTGTCTTGAATTTCAGAGGAGACTGGATTTGGACTTTTGAACAGTTCTCGAACATATGGACTGAATGCATGTGAATTGTGAGATGGATATGAACCTTGGGATGAACCTTGGGAGGCAAGGGTAGAATGCTATAATTTAGGATCTGAAATGTCCCCAAAGGCCTATACGCTGAAGGTTCAATTCCAATCTTGGCAGTATTGAGAGGGGGTGGAAAGTTTAAGGCAGGGTATACTGGCAGATCTTCAGATCATTGTGGGCCAGCCTTCCCTCAAAGAGGGTTGTGGACATAATGTGAGCAATTTTGCTCTGCAGCCTACTCCCCAACATGATGTATTGCCTTGCCACTTGTTAAAGCAACAAGCCAGGTAACTAATCGGGACTGAAACTTCCAAAGCTTGAACCAGAATAAACCTTTTCTCTTTATAAGTTGATTACCTAAGTTATTTGTTACAGTAACAGAAAGTTGACTTGCACAATCATCTCTACCCAATATCAGAACACTCTCCCCCCCCCCCCCGAGATGCAAAGGGTTGAGTCCAGGACTTTTGCACTGTGACAGCCTCAACCCTTTTTTGTTTTATATTTTGGGACTTTAAGACAGTCTTACTAAGTTGCTAAGTTGCCCAGACTGGGCTCAAATTTATGATCCTCCTGCCTCCTAGAGTGCCAGTGAGATACACTGTCACTGGAATGCATTTGCTGTATGCTTTGTCTACTTTGCATGTAAGTTCTTCTACTTTCTTTGTCTCACTTTCACAAAGCCATGCTTTCCTCACTTAAACTTTTAAAGTTGCAAGAGTACATTTTTCTTGGAGGGAAAAGTGACTCCATCAAAAACTTAAATCAGATTCAGTGTCTACCAACATATCAGCCTCTTGGGATGTCAATATAAAAATGTTGAATGAATGAATGATGCTTAATCAAAATGCACTCAAAGGTATTTTTAATCCCAGAATTCTACTTTACCCTAAGAAAATAAGCATAATTTTTAGTTTACAGTTAAGCAAGGATTGACAAATAGCTCGCTCAAGACAAAAAAAAAAAGTTGTCTTGTCCTTTACTCTTTCATTGTTTTTTTCCTTAAATTATTTTATTGGTACATTTTAGGTATACAATACATTTACATTTATCATTGGGTACTAGTACATGTACATGATGTATCTTGGTTCATATTTTTTCCCCAATCCCCTGCCCTGCCTTCAACCCCTGCATCCCACCCTATTTATAAAGACTTTGTTTCTATTTTTTCCTTTTCTCATAATTTTTCCTTTCCCTTCTTTCATTTCCCCTTCCCCTCCCACTTCCCCTACCCTTTTGGACCTTTCTTCCTATTTCAAATTATCAATTATTTGTTTTAATCATTTTAATCCTTATTTACAGTTTCAGTTTCTCACACCAGAGAAACTATTCAGTATTTATACATGTGTGTCCTATTTATTTCACTTAAGAGTATGGCCTGGTCACCATTCCACCACTCCCAGCCCAGAGGAAAGACCTTCGGGCCCACCACTCCACCACTCCCAGCCCAGAGGAAGGGGCTTCTGGGATGCCATACCACCACTGCCAGCCCAGAGGAAGGGGCTTCCAGGCCACCATTGCACTGCTCCCAGCCCAGAGATAGGGGCTTCCTGGCTGCCGATCCACCATTCTCAGCACAGAGGTAGGGGCTTCTGGGCCACTGTTCCACCACTGCCATCCCAGAGGAATGGGATTCTGGGGCACCATTCCACTGCTCCCAAATCAGAGGAAGGGGCTAATGGGTCACTGTTCCACCACTCCCAGCTCAGAGAAGGTGAGCTGCATGGGTTCCAACAGCACTCCAACCCCATTGAAATGAGAAGACACATAAACAAGTCTCAAAACCAGGCTTCCAGATCACCTTAAGCAACCCTAAAGGAAAATGAGATGGAACACTCTGATACTCAACCACCTGGACTCCCTGAACTGGCAATAAAAGAGGATCTGGAAAAAAAGAAATCAGAAATAATTTCACCAAAGATTGTGCTCCTAGTGCAAGACATGCTTACTAAATCTAGAGAAGAGCTGAGGAACATGATGGAATACTAACATAGGAAACAAATAGAATCCATAAGACAGATAAAAACAGATTTCCAGGAGATTAAAAACTCCATTGAAAGTCTACAGAGCCAAATGAGCCAATGTGAGGACAGAATTTCAGATACAGAAGATAAGATTGCTATTAGTGACCAAGAAAAGAAAAATTGCTTAAAATTATAAACATGAGAAATCAATCCAGCAGCTGCTAGATGATGCAAAGAAGAATAACATAAGACGGACTGGAGTCAATGAAGAAAGAGGAGAGAGTACAGATGACATAAAAAAACTGTTCACAGGGCCAGGATTTAGCTCAGTGGTTTCACCACCTGCTGCACAAGAGCAAGGACTGGAGTTTGATCCCTGGTACCAAAAAAAAAACTGTTCACAGAAGTAATGGCAAAAAACTTCCCAAGCAGGGGAAAAGAATTTGACAGACAGGTAAATGAGGCATATAGGGCTCCAAATAGCCTTGATCAAAAAAAAAAAAATCTACACCTAGAAACCAAACAGAAGAACAAAATTCTACAAGCAGTGAGAGAAAAGAAACAAATCACATACAAAGGAAAGCCCATTAGAATCACAGCAGACTTCTCAATGCAAACCCTCAAAGCAAGAAGAGCTTGGAGTGATGTATTCCAAGCCTTAAAGGAAAACAGCCTCCAACCCAGAGTGATGTATCCTGCAAAACTCTCTTTCAAAATTGATGGAGAAATGAGATATTTTCATAACAAAGAGCACCTTAGGAACTTCATGAATACCAAACCAGCACTCCAAAGAATTTTACACAATATCCTAGGAACAGACAATGA
>NW_004624730.1:16282783-16328923 GCF_000247695.1 Heterocephalus glaber | reverse complement strand
GCATATATATTTATGATTGTCATCTCTTCCTCTTGGATTGTTCCCTTCACAAGGATGTAGTGACCATCTTTGTCTCTCTTAATTAGTTTTAGTTTGAAATCTGTTTTGTGTGCAAATAAGATTGCTACCCCTGCTTTTTTCTGGGTTCCTGTCTGATGGAGGAACTGTTTTCCATCCTTTTACTTTCAGTCTGTGAATTTCTTTTTGAGTTAGGTGTGTTTCTTGTATACAGCATATTGTTGAATTTTGCTCCTTAATCCATTCTGCCAATCTATTTCTTTTGATTGGTGAATTGAGGCCATTTATATTGATGGTTCTAATTCATAGATATTGACTCATCCTTGTCATGATTTTTTAGTATTGTTGGCTCTTTTATTTTTCATTTTTCCTCCTTTCCCTTTAGTTTCTTGCCTTGCCTGATGGCTTCACTCTGTTGGACCTCATGGAGTTGTGACCTTCATTATTTTTTTCTAGGATATTGTTTAGAATTGTTTGGAGTGCTCATTTGGAGTTCATGAAATTTCTCACGTGTTCTCTGTTGTGGAAGTATCTAATTTCCCCATCAATTTTGAAAGATAATTTTTCAGGATACAATAATCTAGGTTGGAAGTTATTTTCTTTTAGGGCTTGAAATACTTCACTCCAGGCTCTCCTTGACTTGAGGGTTTGTGTTGAGAAGTCTGCTCTGTTTCTGGTGGGCTTTCCTTTGTAGGTGATTTGTTTCTTTTCTCTAACTGCTTGTAGGATTTTGTTCTTCCATTGGGTTTCTGGGATCTTGACTATTATATGTCTAGGTGTAGATTATCTTGATTATGGATAGTTGGAGTTTTATATGACTCACTTATCTGTATGTCCAATTCTCTACCTCTGTCTGGGAAGTTTTCAACTATCACTTCTGTGAAAATTTTTTTATGTTATTTGTACTTTCTCCTGCTTTTTCATGGACTCCTATCTGTCTTACATTATTCTTCTTTGTATCATCTAGCAGCTGCTGGATTGATTTCTCATTATTTTTAAGAAATCTCTGTTTTCATGGTCAGTAACCACAATCCTGTCTTCTATATCTGATATTCTATCTTCACATTTGCTCAATTTGCTCTGAATTCTTCCAATGGAGTTTTTAATGTCCTGGATATGTTTGAATCTGTTTCATGGATTCGATTTCTTTCCTATGTCAGATGATCATGATTTCCATTTCTTTCTTATGCTGGGCATTCATGGGTTCCATCGTGGTCCTGAGCGCATCTTTTTTTTTATCCATTTCTGTTCTAGAGCCTCAAATCATTTCTTTCACTCTGCTCACCATCTCTGAAGTTATCTGGGAAATTATTTCTGTTTTGAATTTTTCTAGAGCTTCATTCACCTGTTTTGTTACTTCCTGTGCTATCAGTTCAGGGTGTCCAGTTGATTGATTATCAGACTTTTCCACTTTTTTTCCCCCAGAATTTGCCTTCGGTGTGGTGGAAGTCTGGGTTTGTGCCTTTCTCAAATGTCTTCTCATTTTTGTTTCTGGTACTGTCCATGGTTTAATTTCTGGGTTGATACTTTGAAGTTGCTTATTGTAAGTATCTTTGTTGCTTGTAGTTAGAACCCTTATGGAATGATTGCTTCTCAGAGGGGTCTTCCAGATATAGCTGCTCTTTAGGTTTTGAGTCTCTGATGACTCTGAGGCTATCTCATTTCCATTATACCAGAATGGACAACTGTTTAGATCAATCACGACATCTTAGCCCAAGTGATACAATCAGCAGCAACAATAGCATCAAGCACAGCTTAGAAAATGACATTTTGTGGTAATCTATCACCTTTAACCATGTGAATTAAATCAAAATCGAGGACCAGACCAAAATATGTTTATAGTGAATAAACTCTTCAATATAGCAATTTTACCCTTTGGGATGGGGAGTTAGAAGGAGTTGGGGAGGGAGGGATAGGAAAAGGATAGGGAAAGGTTAGCAGTGAGGCCAGAGGGCACGGAAAGATCACTCAAACTCTAAGAAACTATTGAAGAAAAGAGGAAAAGACAGAGAAAGAACAAAACAAAGAAGAGAACAAAACAACCTAACAGCAATAGGGAGACTAGAAACTGTATTTAGTTCCTTTAAAACTAAGGACAATTGAGAGAAGGAAAAAGAGAAGAAAAGAAAAATAAAAAAGAAATCCAAATTAGGGCCAGAACAGGAACAAAGAAAGAGATGAAGAACAATGTGGGACAGCAAGAGAATGAGAGAGTGAGAGAGAGAGACAATGAAAGACAAGAGAAAAGAAAAAAGAAAGAAAATTTGAAAAGAGTAGAAAAAACTAAAAATTAAAAATAAGATAAAAAAATAATAATTTTGAAAATAACAAATAAAAAATAAAAATGAAGGGCCTCCTTTAGGGTATGTCTTTGCTGTCACAATAGACAATGTGGGCAGCAGTATGCAGATGTAAGTCAATGAATCTCAGCATGCCAGTAGCAGACCCATGAGATTCAGGCAGATTTCTGGTTCAAGTCCCAAGTTGAGCTCCCTGTCCTCCTGCAGGGCTGAATTCTGCAAGGTTCTACTGCAGGATCCAGCTGCCCTTCCCCTGAAGATAGTCCAGGTTCTGATGGGAGGTGATGATCCCTCCAACTTACCAAGTACAGTCATCTGGTGTGCCTTTATTGCAGAGATTCTCTTCACTTTTCCAGTGGGCTTCAATTTTTCATCAAGGAGCCTGAGAGAGGCCCTCTTTCTGTTGTTCATTTCTGCTCTATCTTCTGTAGCTCAGGACAATGGCCTTTATGACCCCCTGTGCCTCTGTAGTGTGGAACCAGGTACAAGCACAGCCAGGAGGTCAGAGGTGGGGGGGGGCACAGGGAATGCTGGTTGCTGGATGGCGGGGTGCAGGCAGGATGGAGCCCCATTCCACTCGGCCAATGTCCTCACCGTCTGCTTTCTGGTCGCTGGGGGGCAGGGTCCCTTTGCTCTTTCTTGTAGCTTATTTATCTTCTCCTTTGTTTAGCCTGGGCTACATAGTGAGTTCAAAACTAGCCTGGACTACATGGTAAGACCCTATCTTAAAAAAAAAAAATGAAGAGCCAAGAGGAGAGACTCGCTCTAGTGGAAAAACATAGTACAAAGGTGTAAAAATAACAGCCGTATGATATTGGCATAGGAACAGTATAGTACCATGTGTATTTAAGAACTAACAGGCAATCAAGGTAGTAACACAGAGAAATGAGAAAAGAGAATTGTTTAGTCAATGTTGTTGGGAAACTAGCTTGCTGTAAGAGAGAGAAATCTGGAAGGTCATTTTATGCCAACAGATTCCAAATGAAATAAACACCTAAGTGCAGAAAGTAAAATTATAACCCTCATAGAAGAAAATGCACTCAAATGCCTATAATCAAATACTCAAAAGTAGAAACTATATGGCAAAAACACTCAAAACTAGTTAAACATCACAACTTTATAGTCATGGGCTTTGACTAGAAGCACCACAGACAATGCTAACAGGTTAATGACAGAGTGGAAGAAAATGCTGCCATATCCAATGCCAATAATAATTTAGTATCTACCCTAGACTCTGCCAGAAACTCCAAATCATTAACAAAAAGGTGAGAAATCTAATTTTACAAAATGAACAAGAATATAAATAGGCAATTCAGATACTAGGAAGCCAAATGAATAATAAATTGGTGTTCTTACTACCTACTAATCAATGTATGCAAATTAAACCATGAATAAGACAATGCTTTACACCCATCAGAGAAGCAGAAATTGGAAGAGTGAGGGATTCATAATCAAGGTGAATATGTGAAGAGTTAGGAAACACTGTGCACTGGTTTCTGGGAGCTTTAAGCTGGTACAGCTGTCTTTGAATGCAAGTTATCAGTACTTAGTAAAATTATGGTTATTTATGTCTATACACAATAAAATTCCACTTTCATTTGCATATCTCAGAGATTGTACACAGATCTAGTAAGGGAATCAGAATGAGGGTGTTTATCAATAATGTTATTAGTTTTAATATCAGAAAGTTAAACTTGTGGACTTGTCATTGGAAGGATAATTAAGTGAAATGTGCTGAAGAATAAAATTCCAGCCAACTGTAAGACACTGTAGACTAGATAGACACAAATTGACATGGACAGACTTAAAAGCATGGGTTTGAATGGGAAAAGTGAGACCCAGAATAGAATTTATCAGACAAACTTTTTACATAAAGTAGAACTAAGAATGCACAAAATATCCAGAATTTTTAAGGAGACATTCCTATTGTCAACATAAATAACACAGAGAGAGAGAGAGTGAGATTCTCCAAAGACAATGAATTTTATCAGGAAAGAGCATCGCCATGGGAGGAAGTGTGCCACAGTAAATTATGGGTGTTTTCAAGGAGGCAAAAAAGACAAGGGTTTTTAAAGGTAAAATAAGGAGGATTGCATTAGAGGTTTTGAAACAATTAACCTTGGCTACAAGGATCAATAATAATGGTGGCATCAGTCCAAGATTGGATGGCAGTTGCTGGGCAGATGTCCTTGCCTAAGTGTTTTTTGTTTAAAGTTGGAGTGGCTTTTGTGCAAAGTGGTGCTTCTAGCAGAGTTTCTTAAAATAGTTTTTTATGATCAGACATGTGCTCATGAGACCCTCTCCTTGGTAACCCTCATTTTTATTTCTTTTTTGTTGAGGTTTGACACACAGAATCCATTTTGATGCTGACAATCTTCACTCTATTTAGACTTTTACATAAATCTTATTAACATAGGAATCTATGAAGAAGAGGGGAATGAGTATGAAGATCAAAGATAGGAGAAGAAATAAAAGTAAACAGACAAGCAGGCCTGGAGAGATGGTCCTGGGTGAACAGGTGATGATGCCAAGATACAAACCAAGAGTTATAAAGAGCTCCCCCTTGGCATCAGAAGTCCTAAAAATGGAGCAGGAAATAACAGAGGATGGAAAACACACAGCAAGAGAATCTAGAGCCACTTGTGACCCGAGCAATCTGCCTATCTGTTGTCCCTGTATCTATCACTTCATAGACTTAACCTTGTGCAAACTACTTCACTTAACTCTGCCTCAATTTCCTCAGCTGTAAAACAGAAGGAACAATACCTATGTCAAAGGTTAGATGGTATCCATGAGAAGAACCTGATGAATAGTAGGGACTCTGTGAACATTAGCCAAGATTGTTTCTACGTAAGTTCTATTTTCAATAGTGAAGCTATGTGCTTTAAAAGAACTACAGTGGCATCGCAAAGAATGCACACATAGGATCTTTTAATCAACCATTTTGCAGATCATTGATTCCCACTAAGAAATAAAGTAACATTCCCACAAAGTTGCTATTAGGGTTAATACCTAGCAAGTGTCTGTGAATATTAGTTACTAGTATTATTGCCAGGAATCATATATACAGCTCCAAATAGAAGATTCCATGTAGAAAATCCTTCACCAAATACTCTTGCATAATAATTAATTCTACCCAACCATGATCTCATGGGTGAATCCACCACCAAATCTGTAGTATCATCTGCTTGAATTTGAGTAGTGACATTTCCAGTCTCTGGGGTCTGTGTTCCAGGGAAGGGGCTTAGGGCACGGATACATATTTGTGCTCTCTCTTCCTGCAGCTGGCTCCCTCCCTTCTGTGGAAATGAAAGGAAGCTGTAGGGAGGAGAGTTGAGAGTGGCCTCTAACGATGTAGCCAGCAGAGACTCCAGGGGTTAGGCTGCCACTCTCAGAGATCTAAGGCAGCCCTTTGCCAAAGGCTCTGGAGAATTCTGGCCTCTGCTTTAGTAAAACTATTCACTCTCACCCAAGGAAATGGTGTTTTGAATTTCCAAAACTGTTTATGCCTGAAGTTTATTTGTCAAATGATGACTCTTCACTTCTGTTGAATTTTGTTCCTCCAGGTCCCTAATGCTTACCTTTCTGAAGTCTATAAAATTTTAAGAAACTTCCAGTCACACGACATGCCTTGGACTGCCAGAGCAGACTGGAAGGTGTCTTTGTCTCTAAAGAGTACCCCGCATTGCCTGTGCTCCAGGTGCCTAGCCCTGCACTAGGTCCTGAGGCTTTAGCAAATTCTTGTTCTGGAGGTACCATTGTCCTGGAGATGGGCCAAAGTTAAGATGTTCCCAAGATGGGTCTACTAACTAATACCTATTGAAACAGATCCTTATTATAATTGCCGTGGGCCAGCCCAGGGCCCTTTTGCCTTTTTGGAACACTTTCTGCATAAAAAAATTAAAATTATATTTTGTGATTACATTGGTAGAAAGATCAATATAATCCAGGCAAGGTTCATTTTTATATACCTAAAAGAAATGAAAATTATTCTCATGGGGTCCTGAAATAATCATGAAACTTAGCTTCTATGCCTGCTGAGCCGATTGGGTGAATTAGCCCCATATTGACCAATTGATATATGCTTCAGACCATTAATTGCTTTGAGTATTATAGGGAATGATAATAGTAAGGAGGAAGATAATGATGGCAGATATCATTAATTAAGAGCTTAATTCTATGACAGACACTATAAAAGGCCTTTATGCTTTTAAAAAAAAACCTAACAATGTATGATGTTTGTCATTGTAATTCCATTTTACAGACATAAAAACTGAGGCTCAGAGAAACGAGTAACTTCTATAAGCTGATAGATAAATGTAGAGCCAAGTCTAGCTAGCTATTAACCCCTACTGAATAGTCTCCTCTTTCCACAGCCTGTGTAAGACAGAACCAAGAGCATCAGAATCCAAGGGCAGCATCAAAGATTATTGGGTTCATTCAAATGGTTCAGATTATAGCTCAAATAGGCCTTCAGCAGATGAGGAGAAACCTGGAACTACCCTCACCAAATACAGGACACTTATTCAAGGCCTGTGTATTACTCAAGGTTCTCCAGAGAAATAAAAGCAATAGCAGGGTGATGTATTGAGCTTTTTTATGGGAATTGGCTCACATCATTATGGAAACCAAGAACAAAGAGTCCTAGAATCTGCTTGCTGCAAACCAGAGAAACAGGAAGTTGCTCTCTAGAGCAGGAGAAGATGGATGTCGCCACTCAAGAAGAATGAAAGAGAATTTTCCTTCCCTCTGAAGTTTTTTTCTGATCCAGTCCTCAATGGGTTAAGTCATGCCCACACACACTGATGAAGAAGGATCTTCCTTATTCAGCCAACAAATTCAAATGCAAATCTCGTGTGGAAACCCAATCACAAATACAGCCAGAAGTAATGTTTCACCAGCAATCTGGGCTTCTCTTATCCCAGGCATGCTGATGCAAAATTAACTATTGCAGTCCGGAAGATAGAAGCTAATTTAAGGGAGACAAGGGGGCATTCAAGTTAGGTAATAACACCTGAGCAAAAACGAGAGAATCATGTGTGAAAATTCAACAAGGAGCTTTTGCTTCCATATAGCCTCACTTCTACCTCTAAGTAAGGCTGTGTTGTGGCCTTCTAGCCTAAATGACCCAGGAAGTTTTGTTGTGCTAAAAGGGAGGGTGTTGGTTAGCAAAACAGAGTCCCAAGAATCAGCACCTGCTTTGTAGCCAACTATGCAGGGAAAACAGGTGTCGTCAAGCTGAGAAAATGATTTTATTATTCTTATAAATGATTATTCTACTTCTCTTGGGAACTCAAGAAGAGCTTATAAGAGAGAAACTTGATTTCCCAATGACAGGGCTGTTTTCAAATCAGAGTTGACATTTGCATCAATTTTGCTGAGAGTGAGCAATTCTTTTTTTCCCACTCCTGCATGATGAGGTAACAATAAAAGCTTTGGTTCCTTGCATGATAGGAAAGTAATATTTGAAACTGCAGCCTTGGGGAAAAGATGAAGGCTTCTAGGCTCAGCTTTTGTGATGGAAAAGATAATTGTAGTGAGAAACACTATGCAGAGCTGATGGTGTCCAACAGGATACAGCCAACTGGTGAGGTTGAACAGAGGCCCTGGCTATCCCTGCACAACAGGGAAGGAAGAGAGGGTAAAGGGAGAAAAGTTTACAGCACCCACTAGAGTTGTCACCTGTCTCACCGTGTGGCTAGTTTCCATCAGCTGATTATCTGATTCCTCTTCTGAGCCACCTGTCTGTCCTCCCTTTAAGCCTCCCACTCACAGAGTTCAGAAATCTTCCCAAGCCTCCTGTCTGCATTTTTTAGTCATTGACTCCTCCAAGGTTGCCCAAGCTCTCAACATCCATTGATACTTCCAAAATTGTTCACCCTATCCACAAGATAGTGACTTTTCTGGCTTTTCATTCCTCCATTGCATTCAAGGGCTGTACAGTCTTACCTGACTTTCCCGTGGCCCTCAGGCCTCTGCAGATCCCAACTGCTATACTTCTATTCAAATGTCCATCCAATCTAGATGTCCTCACATGTCCTTTCTACCACATATCCACAATACCATTCAGTCTAGGCTTACTGAGCTCCTGCTCTAGATCAACCTATGGCTTGGGGTCAAGGGCACAGAGACAACAAAGGCCGAGTACCACTCTCATGGAGCTAGGTAGAGGAGAGGGAAGAGACAGTCTTTTTCTGCTGCTAGGACAAAATGGCTGAGTCTGGGTAGTATAAATACTAGTTTATTTGGCTCATAGGTCAGGAAGTTAGGAAGTCTTAGCTAGCAGGTGGCAAGAGCCTTCATGCCACACCATTCCATGGCAGAGGTCATGAGAGCAAGAGGGGGCCAAAGTTACTCTCATAACAAGCTGCTCCCATGGTGAGATTCATCCATTTGTGAAGGCAGCGGCCTCCTGAGCCAACCACTTCACAACACTGCTGCACTGGGGAATAAATTTCCAAAGTATGGACTTGGTGCATGCATTCAAACCAAGGCAAAATGAAAAAGCACTGGAAACAGTGTGTTGAACAAAATAGAAAAAAGGCACATGGCACCATTGGGCACATGTAGGGGAGGAAGTGCAGGAGTACCCTTTCAAGTGCCCAACCTGAATCTTCCCCCGACACCACTAGCACAGCCTGTTTGACCACATTTGAGAAGCAGTCAGTGCAAGGGTGCTCATACTTTGGAGCCAACTGCCTGAGTTCGAATCCCTGCTCTACCACATACTAGCTGTGTGGCATTAAACAAATTACTTAACCTCTGTCAGCCTTAGTTTCCTTATCATAAAATTTAAATAATGATATTGACCTACTAGAGTGTTTGTAACAATTAAATGATATAAGCTATAAAATACTACCAAAAGCAGTATCTGGTACAGTGTTAGTACTACAAAAATATGTACTGTTGTAAATAATAATAAAGCTTAGTGGGACCTTCATAATCTACTTCCTGTGGGCAAAATATAACTATCCCATAAATACTCATGGAAAGTGGTGTTTGGAAAGATACTGACTGCTTGAATTTAAATACATTTATTCACACTCTCCCTTCATCTCCATAATGACAATTCTTCCCTTGGCAATGTTCATTGGCTCACACATTATACCTACACTCCCAAAGAATGCTGATAACATTGCATTTTGATTGACACTTTAAAAAAATAATAGAAAAGAAACTTCTGTCTTGAATGTCCAAGAATAGTCTCTGCAAAAGTCTTCCAGCTTCGGGCCTCAGACAGAATTGGAAGAGGAAGTGATCATTTGTCGTCTTTCTTTATAGGCTGCATTTCTGGCATCACGTCTATGCTAAATGGAACTTTTTAAAAATAGTTTTAGCAAGCATTTTGACAGTGACTCCACTATGGATACCAGAGGGATATAGCTATAGAGAATCCACATGCATGAAATCTGAACTGCCCCACCAAATGGTCAGTGACTACAGCCTTCTCTCAGGGGTTATATCCAGTGACAGTAGAGTCCCTGGCTCAAAAAGACATTTTGGAATTACAGCGTTGGGCTGATGCTAAAGCTATAAATGCCTCATGCCCAGGAGTGCAATGTGGAATCCGCCAGATGACAGGTTGTTTCCTCCCACAGTGCCCAAGTCTCTATTGGGAGCAGTATATGAAATCCTTGGGGACATTTTTCAGGATCATTCTTTTTTGGAACCTTTTCTCTGCAAGATCAAGTCCAGATCAAACCTCAAATGTCAGCAAATATTGGCTCAGTGGCTTCATCCATAAGCAGTGAGCTTGGCTGGGACAAGGAGGTAGTTCAGAGAGAAAAAAAAGCCCAGCCTCTGCCATCAACAAATACCATCATATAGAAGGATCTGGGCCCCAGAGGTAGACACACCTGGACTCCATGAAAATTTAAGAAGTGTGTTAATCTCTGTGAACTCTAGATCCCCATCTGTAAGGGGGCTGTCCCTCAAGGGGATATGGTAAGGTGTTGCAATGCTTACTAGTGCAGATATGGGTGTGATCATTATTATGATATCACTGGAGATAAGATCCTGTCTAAGCAGGGTAAGTCTCACGAAGGCAGGAGACTAATGCTTTGTTCAGGGATCTGCTGCCACCCAGGATCCCAAAGTATCTGCTTATATTATGGTACCTACCCACGTTGGCTCCAAGGCCAACCAACCAATGCCCACAACTCTATGGCTGCCACTGACCCATCTCTTCTCACACACCTCAGCAGACATCGCTACCAATTCCAGAACTACTGCCCAATCCCACTATAGCCCTTTTCATGGGAGATTTCTCCTCTCCTTTTTCTCTACATTTCTTCTTCTCCTTCTCCTCCTCAGCACCTCCTTTTCCTATTCCTATTCCTACTCCTCCTACTTGCCCTCCTTTGCCTCCTCTGTCTACTCTAATCACACTACTCTGTCTTTTAGTCTTTTGGCCAAAGGGGAAGTGAAAACTTAAACTGGAACTGGGAAGTATAAGGGAAAGGAGCCACTCTTGATCATCCTCCAGCAAATGTAGCCACCAGTATAGCCAGGGTCAAGGTCCTATCTGGTATGTGCTCCCACCTGGAAAAACAGCACTGGAGGAAGACAGGTAGACCCGAGCCAACCCTTCCCACCACACATAGGAAAATGGCAGTACAGGGGCAAAAGGAGATTTAAACCATTGCAAGTTTGTGCCACAGCTAGAATTCCAGATGCCAATCAGAATCTGTCCCTTTTCCTCAAAGGCAGCAAGGTGTCTTTGAGACTGAAACTCCCATCCCTTCTTTTACAAGCAGATAGCAAGTCCTAGAATCCAAGTCGCAGGCTAGGCACCAGCTGAGGTGGAATTAAAATGCAAATCACCCCATTCCCCTACTTCTGCTGTCAGCTTCCCCTGTCTGTCAGCATTAGGACTGGAGAACTGGAGAAATATCAACTCTCTCTCTCTCTCTCTCTCTCTCTCTCTTTTTCTCTCTCTCTCTCTCTCTCTCTCTCTCTCTCTCTCTCTCCTTGTTGATAATGTCAAGTGAAGAGATTTCTCTATTGCCTCTTTCCATTTTAAGAGATATTTATCAATTATTCAAGCAATCAACAAGCAAATTTCCTAGTTCTTAGTATTGTTCTTCCTTCCATGGGAGAACCAAAGAGGCAGAGGGTGCCCAATTTGCCCTGAAATAATTCACAATCTAGGTGAGAGAGAGTAGAAGATTTCTCATTCACATTTTTATGATGCAAATACTATACAATTCCCAGTTATAGTATAAAATTTAGTGGGTTTTGGCATATTCACAGAGTTATACAACCAAAATCACAATCAATTTCCTGACACTTGTATTACCCCAGAAAGAAAGTCTGTACTCATTAGCACTTATATTCCCCACTTTTCTTCCCCTAGTCAACCACTAATCTACTTTCTATCTCTATAAATTTGTCTACTGAACATTTCATATATAGAGAATTATACAGTGTATGATCTTTTGTCACTGGCTTTTTTCACTTAGCAGAAAGTTTCAAGGTATATCCATGTCTTAACATTATTAGTTCCTCATCCCTTTTGTGGCTAAATAATATTCTGTTTCACAGGTATACCACATTTAGTTTGTCCATCCATCAGTTGATGAACATTTGGATTGTTTCCACTTTCTATCTATTACGAATAATATTGCTATAAACATTCAAATACAAGTTCTTGTATGAATATATGTTTTCACTTTTCTCAGGTATATACTTAGAAATGGAATTTCTGGGACTTCTATAGCTCTGTGTTCAACATTTTGAGCAAGTGCTAGACTGTTCTCCAAAGCAGCTGTACTATTTTACATCCCCACCAGCAAGATATGAAGGTTCCAATTTTTTTACACCTTTTTCAATATTTATTATATGTTTTATTTTTTATCATAGCCAATCTAGTGGATGTGAAATATATTTGACATGGCTAATTTTGTTAATATCTTGTCATATGTTTATTCAGCTACTCTTATATGTTCTTTGCAAAACTATTCAAATTTTCTCCTTATTTTTAAAATGTGTTATTTTCCTGCTTTGATTTTAACTGTTTCTCTATGAAATAGATTCACTTTTGGTATGTTAGGATCTATAAATATTTCAATCCCATCAAATCTAGCAATGCTCATTTAAAAATGTTTATTGGTTCCAGAGCCCATGTGGTATCATATTTTTCAAATTTTTCCAAATTTCAGATCAAAAAATGATCAAACAGCCAGAGGGATAGACACAAACTCCTGGGCAGACAAGTTTAAGCGTGTCATACTTCAAACCAGAGATTTTGAACACTTATTTCTTGTCAGACAGGCCTTTCTTGGTCATGTAATGGGGATCAGTGCTGGCTGTTTTCTTATATCTGTGCAAACAGGAAGGGAACTGGCCTGAGAACAAGGGAAATGGCGTTTGTCTATGGAACCCAAGGCTCATCTGTCCTAGAGGCCATGAATTTGGAGATTACTCAGACCTGGGAGGGGGAGTTTCTGTGTCCCCCAGTCTCTGCCCACCACCTGTTTCCTCACCCCATGCATTAGGACAGCCAGTCTGAAGGGGTTCAACTCTGCAATCAAAAACAGATTCCCCGTTCACTATAGGACACATCCTCTGAGCATCTACCACATGGCAGGTTCAGGAACCAGCACTCAGCAAACAATTCCCCGACCTTAGTTAACTGTGGTCTGCTGGGTAAACAGGCAGTTTCTTTCCAGTGTGATTCATGGTTCAACAGAGGGATTCATAAAAAAATTTGGGACACAGAGGGAAGGCCTTGCTTAGCCTGTGTGTCCTTGAAGTCCTCCTAGAAGAACCTCAGGTTGGCTCTTACCAGTTTAACAGAAGTTATTCAGGCATCCCTGGCTCAGTATACAGTATGTGCACAAACATGGGGAAGAGGGAAAACTGCAGTGACTGCAAGTTCAAGATTATTTAATCAATAGTGCTTGTAATAACAGAACATCTGTAGTCTTGATTATTTTCTGTTTGTTTATAAATTTAATAAATCTCATGCAAAGCAAAATGAAAAAACTCCAATCTACAAGAAATTCACTGGTTACAATCATTTGCTTCACCTGCCCTGAAGCCACCCAGCTCCAGATTCAAACAGGTATGCTTTGTATTCACAGAGGATTGGAGTTTCGTGAAAGCAAGGACAATGGACCCTTCTGTCTCCGGTGTGTCCCAGCAAAGCAGTGGCCTCCCAGAAAGGGTGACTGTATCGGCTCTGTGTCAATCTTCCCAGCTCTGTCTCACCTACAGAAGGGTCCAGTTAGCACTGAGATGTGAGGGCAGCTTCAGGGTTGAACTGAACTATGCAAGCCTGAGCGCTGGGCCATGGAGCCTTTAAGAGAAAATGTTACTCACTTGGAGATCCCTCCAGCAGCCACTCTGTGGTCCCTCCAGCTCATATTCTTGAATATGGTTGAAATATTTCAAATGGTAAAATACAACTGATGCATTTTGACAGAATGATGGCCTTCTTTTTAGTGACTTTAAGGAATCAGGGAGGAGGTCATCTATAGTCTTCTAGGACAGGCTCTTCTCCACCAACATTTGTGGCAATCTCATATCTCTCTCTGCCTCATACCTGAATTCTAGTCTAAGCTCTGCCATCTAACATAGAGCGTGTAAAGTACCTACTGAGTTTTCTCCTGCACCTAGGGCTTCTACCTTTCAGGATCACTGAGATGGCTATTAGCACCAAGGGGAGTTGTCTCTGTGTCAAAGAGCCTTGGGTGGCTGAACTTTGGGAACAGGGACAGGGTGGACAGGAAAAGGGACACAAACTTCTTAACTTATTGGTCCTAGAACTCCTGGCTGGGCAAGCACAAAGCATTATGAGAAAGTTCACTTGGGCCTTTTTTCAAATGAGAAAGAAAGGAATCAAAGTATTGAGGAATGCAGAGAGGTGAGCACAGATCCAGAAGCACAAATTGGTTTGCCCCTGTATATGTGTGTGTGTATATATATATATATATATATATATATATATATATATAATAAAATTATGCAGGGGGTTGTAAGATAGGCTTACAGTATAAGAAAAGGGGAGGTCCACAATGCTGTCTGCACATTGCAGAACCCAAGGATTCAGTAGCTGCTTAGTCCAAGAAGCTGGGAGCTCCAGGACAAGAGGGACCAAGGATATAATGCCAGTCTGGAAGGTGTGGAAGCTCCCTAGAGTGTCATATTGTGAGTCTGTGTGGAAAGACTGAAGAAGCTAGATAGAATCTAATGTCAGGCAATAGCAGTAGCAAAAGACACAACATGTCTGTTCAAGCAGAATGGAACTTTTCAAAACATACATCAACTCCTTTCTCTTTCAGTTCTATCTGGGCAGCAAGTATATTGCACCCTCACAATCAAAGTGAGATTTTCCCTCCATCAGTTTGCTGGCCTACGTGACAATCATCTCTGGACATTCCCAAAGGCACATTCAGAAGTGAGATTTATTAATCAGTTAGGCATCTCTTAATCTAATCAACTTGACAATCAAGATTAACTGTTGTACTTCCAACGACACTACACAAAACCAAGTAGAACTAGTTTAATGGAAGTGACATTGTTAGTTGGGGTTTAGCAGTGTGCTCACTGTTTTCCTTTTAAAATATATACATGAAGTAATACCCATGGAATATCAGTACATGGCATAAAGCAATAAATAATGATATAAGGTTTATAGTGACACACAGTATCACTTAACCTCAGTTGTGGCTGCATCAAGAAGCAATTGATGTTAAGCTTCCAAGCCCTTCATTTGGGCAAACCCTTCAAAAAATTTGTTCCTAACTTTCTATTTGTAGTTCTTTTTTCCTAGAGGATGCCAAACTATGCAAGCTTTGACATCAAAATTTCCAGCTGTGCCTGTTTGACTTTCCTACACTGGCCTACAATCTAGTTCAGCACCTCAGAGTAAAAAAAAAGTATCCAACACTTGTACATGTTTTTCTGGTTTATATTTCCATCTTTCTAGGTAAGTTGCTTAAAAGTCCAGTCCTTGGTATTTTTTAAGCAATATCCATCAACATCAACTTTGATGGAAAAGTAGTAAAAATTCCCATCCCACCCCCAACACACACACAGTCACACATACACGCATGTACACATGCACAGAGATGCCCAACATTTCTTCACCTTCCTCCCAATAGAACCACATCACAGATTTTGGATGAATCATACTGTTTACATTTCTAGGATCATGTAAATATTATTCACAACTGAGACAAATAGCATATTGTAACTATATTCATTTACTGGTATGTATTTTAAAATTTTTCCTGAAGATGAAATTGCCTCACTTCTTCACTTGCTTGTTTTTTCTGTATATCAATCACTAATTCACACTAAACAAGGATCCAGTTCTCATTAGAGTCCAAAACATGAAAACGATCTCTAAGTTTCATTTTTTTTTTTTTTTGTAAATCTCCCTTGGATCCTTCATGCTATTCTCTTCTCTGCGAAGTTGTTTTCTAGGACTACCACAGGGCTGTCATCCCAGGACATCCTTTGTCACCAACTTGCAAATCCCATTCTCCTTTCTCTGGCTCCTAGATCCCATGTATTTTTTTCCCTTTTCTCATATTTATTCCTTTCCAGTCTTTCCTTTCCCCTACCCCTCCCACTTCCCCTTCCCCTTTGCGCCTTTTCTTCCTATTTTGCATTATCTATTATACATTTTGATCCTTATTTACACTTTCAGTTTCTCACACCAGAGAAACTATTCAGTATTTATACACGTGTGTCCTATTTATCTCACTTAAGAGTATGGCTTCAATATGCATCCATGTAGCTATAAATGTCTCTAGTTTCTCATTCTTTATGGCTGAGTAGTACCCCATTTTATAAAAAAAATTTTTTTTCTTTTTCCAGTCTCCAGTTGATGGGTAATTGAGCTGTTTCCAAGTTTTAGCTATTACAAACTGTGCAGCTTCTGCACAGCAAGAGAAACAACCAACAGAGTGAAGAGACAACCCACAATGTGGAAAAAAAAATTTTTACAAGCTGTTTCTCAAACAAAGGTCTACTATCTAGAATCTATAGAGAATTTTTAAAAAGCAGACCTCTCAAATTTAAAGACCTAATCCAAAAATGGGTATCTGAAATGAACTGATATTTCTCAGATAAAGAAGTAAATAAACATATGAAAAAATGTTCAACATTACTGGTCATTTGAGAGATGCAAATGAAAACAAAGCTTAGATTCCACCTCACTCCAGAAAGAATGGCTGCTGTCAAGAGCCCCCATGTATTTTAAAACTGTCTCACTTCTGACACCCTCCTGTATAAAAGGCAGTGCCTGAGAGATAAATGTTTTATTCTTAACAATTTGGCCATGCAGAACATTCTAGAATGGAAACAATTTCCTTTAAAGACTTTGAACAATTTTTCTCCTTACCTACTAGCATTCTGGGTTGCTGTTAAGAAGTCTGATGCTATTTTGATTGCCACCTACTTTTACATGGTTTGTTCTCTCCTCTTCTCTTTGCTTATTCCTTTCCTTCATTCTTTTTCCTTCCCTTCAATCCTTCTCCTCTTCCTCCTCCTCTTCTTCTTCTCTCTGTCTTTCTCTCTGTCTCTCTGAATCTCAATATCTCTCTCTCTCTCTCTCTCTCTCTCTTCCTCCCTTCCTCCCTCTCTGCCCCTCTTTCTTCCTCCCTCTTCCAGCTTTTAGGATCTCTCCATTATCATCTCTGGTACTCTGGCCCTCTTGTGGGTCATTTTTCATCCATTGTGCTGAGCATGTGCCACGCCCTTTCTACTCACATCTTCCCGTTCTGGAAAATATATTTATATTATCTCTTCGATAATTTCCCATCAATCTTTTCTGTTCTCTCTCCCTTTAGCTCCTGTTAGTTAAGTTTAGGCCTTATAAATTAAGTCCATAATTTCCATTACTTCCTTCCTTCTTTTCTTCTTTACTTGAAAGTTACTTTTTTTTCCTCCTTTCTTCTTTCTTGGTTTCTTTCTTTTTAATTTTTGTCTCAATTCTGCTTTTTGTTTTACGTTCTGGAATATGCCTACAGAAGAGAGATAAGCATGACAGCCTGCTTTCTTGTGGGAACTGGGCAAAAGAAAGGGGCTGGGCTCTTGTCAATCAATTTCGGATTTGATTTGATCCCTCTGTTTTCAGCACTATGCCCCAGACCCTCCTGTGCTCCCTTTTGGATATCTTGAGTTCTGGGCCTCTTGGTAGCACTTCCTCAGAGTCATCCTCCATGACCAGCTAAAGAAGAAGAGGTCTGGGTCTTCTTGCTACCTGTACACACTTCAGGACCTGTTTCAACCCTTGCCTTGGAGTACCTGGGTTCTCCCAACCCTCCTGAGCCTCCCAGCTCTTGGTGGGAACAGTCAGGTCTCATTGTTCTTCTGCTGTAGACACAGCACTTCCTCTGTCTTCCCCACTCTCCAGATTTTGCAGCTTTCTCTTACCTATTGTCATCTTTGCTCCTACTCTTTAAATCTCTGAAAATTTACAGTTTTCTTCTTCTGCCATTTTATTGGTATCTCAGGAGAGAGCAGGGAAAAATGCCTGTGTGCAAATCGCTCTGTTTAACTCAAAGTCTCTATTTTTATTTCTTCTTTTGTATGAAAAAAATTGCGGTTTTATGTTTTTTCATTCCAAACATAACTGTGATTTGTCTTTAAAAATTTTAAATGCCAAATCTTACTTTTGACAATTTTAACACATTTTCAAGAGTCTTAAATTCTTTTCTAGGACTTTAAAGAACAGATACATTCAGTTCCCCCTCCCTGACCACTGGAACACTATGTGCTCCATCCAATCATCAAATATTCAATGGGAGTCATTTGCATTGCTTCTACATCATAGAATTGGATTCTCCATTTCTGTAAGATGTAAGGTGGTGGAGGTGAGCATGTTTCTTACTCATTTTCATGTTGCAGGGACAAAATACCCAACAGGGAAATTAAAGGAGGAGAAGTTTATTTTGGTTTACAGTTGCAGTGAGTTCAGTCAAGAATAAGCTGGTTCCAAGGCATCATGGCAAGGCAGAGAAAAGTTGTTCAGATCATAGCAGCTAGGAAGCAGAAGGAGAAAGGAGAAGCCAAGAAAAAGTATATATTTTTCCAGGTCAAGCCCCAGTAACCCACCTCTAATCAGGCTCCACCTCCTAACAGCAAGTCAGCTATGAGCTCATCAGTGGATGAATCCACTGTGAGGATGACACCCCCATGATCCAGTTACCTTCCAAACACATGAGACTTCGGTGGGACATTTTAGAGCCGAACTATAACAGCATGAAAAGAGAAGCTCCAAGTGCGAAGGTGACTCCTTAGGGTCGTGTAGAAAAGTGATGAGAGAGAGAGAGAGAGAGAGAGAGAGAGAGAGAGAGAGAGAGAGAGAGAAGGGAGAATTCAGCAGGGACATAAGAGTTCTATTCACCTTCTGTAACTCTTATTTCAGCATGCTATTGAACGGGCCAGCCACACTGTGCGGGCAAACGTGTGGCGTTGAGCCCGACTGTGCCCAGCTTCTCTGAATGGATGTTGTAGGAAGGAAACAGTCAATAGTCTTCAGAAAGATGTTGGAAGAGTGAAATGAGATGATAAATCTGAAAGTTCCTGGAAAGTAAAGGGTCTATAAATGCACAGCGTCATTACCAAACCTAATGCAGCTCAGACAAGTCTGGTCCTAAATATAACAATAATCTATTGTGCAAACAGAAAACCCCTTGGATACAAAAAACACCTGGAAGTGTCTGTGAAGAAATGTTACATTCATTAATGAAATTAAAGACCTTGACATCCAAGGTTGACTCGGGAAGACATCTGCTCCAACCTTCTTCTGCCTGCCATGGAGCTCTTAGAACATGTGTAAAGATGTTGGCACCTTAAAATGGAGGGAGTCTCTGTCCTATAGTCACCAACTGGAGGCCAGCCATTAGTGACCCATATTAGACTTTGTCCTGTGAGAAATTAACTCTTGCTGTTCTAAGCCACAGGAATTGGGGTTTTTTTGTGAGCACAATACAGCCCAGCCTTCCCTAACTAAGGAGCCTAGGTCTGCTGGCTCCCAGTAGTGCCTGGGAAGGTATATGGTAGTGAGAGGAGAGAGGAAAAGTCAGATGCATGAGTCTTTCCCTCATGCCTAGAGATGGAGATATGGAGCTGAGATTAGAAAGGACCCCTAGATTAGGCTTCACTGAGCCTTCCAAGGTAAATGAACAGAAGCAACAGGACTGGAGACGAGACACCTCAGGTTCACTGTAGAAGATTTCTCAGATTCATTGTGCAGGAGGCCACAGGATGGCTTCCCCTTCTCCCGGTTTCCCCCAGGCAGCAGACCCCTCAGTGTCATCTCTGAAACCCACCTATATGGAGACCTTTTCCTGCCTAGACTGTTTCTTGTGGCAGTGGTTCTCATTAGCTATTCACATATACTGCCTTCACATATACTCCTCCTTGGAGAACTTTAGGTCCCAGCCTTCAGCCTCTGCCATGGGAAAAAGTGCCAAAAACTTGGCTGGATCTTACCAACCTTTCCAATTAAGTTCAGGTATAAATGAATGTTCCAACTACAGTCATAACTTTGAAAAGCAGAAGTCCCTTAGACATTATGCATTTCAATAGCTCTTCATCTTTTTTACCATTGTGTGACCTGTGAGGATCCAATGAAACCAGATAAACACTAGTACACACATTAGTAATTGATTGGGTTTTTCCAATGGTTCCTGGATTTTTAGCTAAGCCCAACACTGGGAAAATGGAGTCAATATGCATTCTATGTTGCAAACTGAGCCCAAAGAAATTAGAACAAGACACTTCATCCCACTCTAGAGTTTGAGAGGAAATTACAGAAGGAGAGTTACTGTCCCCAGCCACAGGTCACCCGCTCCCTCCAGTCTATCTGATGTAGGGGAAGGAGGATGCCCTAAGAAGGGAGCTCAATGGAGAAAAGCATCATACTCCCTGCCAAGGACAAGCATATGGGGCTCCAAAAGATGAACTCAAGAGATTGGAGGAGGTTTCAAGAAGGGAGGGCTGCCCCTTGGCCCTAAGAAGGGTGCCAAGCTGACTCCTGAGGAGGAAGAGGTTTTAAATAAGAAACAATCAAAGAAAATTCAAAAGACGTATGATGAAAGTAAGAAGAATGCCAAAATCAGCAGTCTTCTGGAGGAGCAGTTCCAGCAGGCAAGCTTCTTGCCTGCATTGCATCAAGACCCGGCCAATGTGGCCAAGCAGATGTCTATGTGCTTAGAGGGCAAGGAGCTAGAGTTCTATCTGAGGAAAATTAAGGCCTGGAAAGGCAAATAAGTCCTCTCTCCTGCGTCACTCATGTAATAAAGGTGTTTATTGTTTTGTCTTTTTTTAAAAAAAAAAAAAGAAGAAGAAGGGAGGGCTGGCCTCACATGCCCACTCATAGCTTAGCAAATTTAGCACTCATCGGTGCTCCTATTGTTGATACTGATGATAATTTTTTTAAAAGCTTGACATGAGCTCCCTGAGTTTAAGAGTTTATGTCTAGGAAAGGCTAGGGCCTTCCTCCTAGAGATTTCTAAAGTTCGGAGGCTGGCCTAGCAGCTTGTACCAGCAGAAAAAGTGAGGCTGATGGTATAGAAAGCCCATCACCACCATCACCACATGTGAGCCATGTCTAGGACCAGAAGAGACCTCTCTCCTCCATAACATACCCAAAAGGGAAGTTGGGAATGTGAAGTATGGTATAGAATGATGGAAATCTTGGGTGTCTTTTTATAGATAAGTTCTCAGCTAAAGGAAAGTTGAACAATGCCCCCTAACCTTATGTACACCGCTAATATAGAACCACTGCATTGGGCACTAGCCAGAGTCAGGCCTGCACTAACCCTCAGGGAAATCAACTACACCTGCCTCCCCATACTAGCCAGTTCTCAAGTATGAGGAAAGACTTCTGCTCCCTTTTTTCTCCATTCTTGCCCTCAAAGAAAGAAGGGAGCAAGCATCTAAAAGGCAAGCCCCATAATCCCAACTCCCAGGAGTCAGTTGTGGAGGACACCTCCTTCCCTCCTACAGGTTCCTAGGGTTAGGGCTAAAGTCTTCTCTGGAGAATGCAGGCAAGGAGGTCTAAACAGTATTTGAGATTGAAACTTTAAAATATCCAATAAGTGAAAATTACAGAAAGTGATAGAGTCTGCCCAAGATGTAGCTAAAGATAAAGAGTCAATATACACAGTTGAAGGTTATTAGAAAATTAAAATAATGGCTCTATTTAATTCATCCCAGGTAAATTAAAACTGATCAATAAACTACACATGCCCCCAAATTTTATACACTCTTTCAATGTTTTCATAAACAACCAAAGATTTTTTAATAATCATTTTTTAAAACTTCAATTGATCCATTTTACAAATGAGTAAAATCAGAGTGGGGAATACATATCTAGTAGAACACAGAGCAACTTGCTTCTGTTGATTCCGCATGGGGTTAAAGGAAGCACCTGTGCTTGGCATTGTCCTTAACTGTCAAGCTGAGGATGCAAGGGGGCCCTTCGAATCCAAACCCCCAATAATTTCCTCCATCCCAGAACAATCTGAAGCTGTGTGGACGTCATTCTAGATTGAAGAGAACAACCTGTAGATGGTATTTTGCATCTATTTGAGACTTTGAGAACACATGTATTACTGTTTTCCCACTGCTAGAACAAACTACCTGCCACCCACAACTTAAAGAAGAAGTTTAATTTGGCTCAAAATTTCAGAGGTTTCAGTCCATGGTCAGCTGGCTTCAAAGCAGAAACATCATGGTGAAAGTGTGTGCTGGAGTAAAGCTGCTCACTTCATGGCAGCCAGGGAGCACAGCACAGGGGAAAAGTGCCAATGAGAGATAATTCCTTCCAATGGTATGCCTCCGGTGAACCTCCAACTGGGCCCCACCTCCTAACAGCATATTCAACTATAAACATCAGTGGATTAATCCATTGATGAATGCAGCACCCTCATGTTCCAATCACCTTTCTAGTATTGTCATAATCCAGTCAAGCTGATATTTAGGCTTACCCATCATACTAATGATACAGGGGAGGAAGGTAGGTTGTACAATGTACTGTTTTGCACAGCGCCATATGAGTTTCAGAACATTTGCATCCATATTCACATTTAGGTTGAATAAAGGCCAAACAACCAAAAATAATAGAGATTGTTGGCTGGTGTACCACTTTGGATAGTCTACCTCTTTACCTTCCCTCTAGAAGTGCTGACTTTTTACTTTCAAGAGATGACTGCCCTAAGGCCTAATTAAAGGAAGAAATGGAAATAAATGTGAATAATGAACCAAAATTTCACACTCACATCTAAGGAAAGGTATGTATTTCCAGGTTTGCCTTAAACATCATTGAATTGTTTTATTTTTCAAAAATTATAAGCTAGCTTTCCCTTCCTGTTAGAAATTGTGTAAACATGGCACATCCCCAGTATGCCTTGCTAACCATGGATTCCATTATGTGTTTAATAATTGACTATTCAATAGAGCATTGATGCATTTTTTTCTGGAACTAATTCACCTTTGTCTGTGCCTCAGCATGAATGTTTAGTGAATCACAGATGGGATCGTGGAATTGTTTTGTGTGCCAGCTGCCCAACACAGATCCACATCCTCAGGATTATTCATGTCAGGCCCTGTGCTTAGAAATGTTCTAGCATGCTAAAAAAAACCCCTGAAAATGTGATTTATGAAAGCCGTGGAGTGCGGGACTACACCTTTTCCCTTCTAATGAGAACTAACAAATCACAGTCTACAGGCCACTTAAACAAGTGAAGAAATTGTCAGTTACAAAATTAACAAAATGAATGCCCTTACAGCCATTAAGGGTGTAAAGCTACCCAGTTGGAAATGGGGCTGAGATGTGTTGACTAGGGAAGAAGTACTAGAAAATGCCATGTCTTGACTACTTTGTAGTGAAAGGAAAATCCCTGCATCCACCTAAAGAGTTTCCATATTGCCTTTCTAGGTTTGGATTTTTGGATCTGAGGAGCACACAGCAAACAACACAAATGGTGAATAATTTTGTGATGAAATGGGCCCTCCACCCTGCAGGATATTTTCCTAGGAAGGACCAGCTCTGTACCTGGGTGCTGAGACTGAGCGATGCTGGCTTGGCATGAACATCACAGACTTTTTTTTTTTTTAACATCACAGACTTTTAAAGGTAAAGGTGAATATTTATGCCAAAACTGTTCTTAGCCATTGTGATTATCTTGGTTATTTTTGTAGGAGAAACAGAGGAATTGGTATGAGTCTTGGAGGAGAAACCTAGGCTCTCCTTAGGGCAACTGTGAGGAGAGACCAGCAGGCGAAGACTAGTTGCTTGGGCCTCTGCCCAGCTGTGAAATAGTATTCTAGAATCAGGTAAAAGGAGAAATGGGATTATAGAAAGAGCTCTTGTAGTCACTTGTTTGATAGTTAGTATATTGTTTCATAAATTATCCATTCATTTCAAAATTCCAAACTTCCAGCACAGAATTCCATGCCTAGGCCTCTCTCCTATTTTAGCTTGAGTTTGCCAATGGGATTTCTACTGTTTGGGGATGTAGGATCTTTTTTGTCTGTTTGAGTGCATGCTCACAAGTAATGGATAATTGAATTCATTTATTCTATTAAAGTATTCTAGTCCTCCGTTAGGTGCAGAAAAGGAAAAAAATTTTCTCTGCCATCATCATTACTTGGACTAGGTCCATTTTGTCGACTTGAGTACAGGAACACAAATTAGCATGCACCCTAGGCTAGAGGCTGAGGATGGCCTGTGTTTCCTAGGGCAGCCAGAGCTGGTGATTTAAGCCTTGATAATCGAATCTGCATTTAGGCCAAGATTGAAAAGCTTTGGCCTGCAAATCAAATTTTTTTTCACTAATCAGTAAAGTTGTAAAATACCTCAAAACCATTGCCCAGGCCGCAAAGCCTCTTGAATGAACAGGATCCAGATGATTTTTGCTGCTTTATTAACTTTAATCAGAATAGTCAAGCTGAAGAAAGAACACTCAATATTCTAACTATAACAATAACTCAAACTTACATAGCACTTAAGGAAATTCAGGCTTTGTTCTAAGTGTGCCTATTATTTAATCATAGAAATTATATAAAATGATTACCTCAAAATTACAGACATGGAAATTGTGGTACAGAGAGGCTCGAAACTCACTCAATGCACACAGCCAATGATGGAGCTGGGCTTAAAACAGAGACTCTCTGGTACCATAGTTTATGTATTAAATCGCCATGCTACTATGTTGCATGAAATAGGAATATAACACTCTGCTATATTATTAATGATCTAAAGGTTTTAATTTTTTGCCACAAATTCCTTTATTCAGTCTGAAGTAAATGAATAGCATTGTAACAGACCTTAAAGGAATAATAAAATATGGATGCTAAGTATAAAAGCATAGTCTTTTCCTCCACAATCCAGACAGAAAAACCAGCATCTTGAAACCCATGCTGCAGAAAGGAAGAAGGACACCAGGAAAGTTCAGGGTAGGCTTCCTGAAAGAAGAGGATGGATTGGCTAAAACCAGAGAGTAAAATGACTTTCAGAGCAGCAAGAGTCATAACTAACCTATAATGTGACCTCTGAGGGCCCTGTCTGCCTATCTCAGGCCTCCATGCTGTGACAAGGTGACATCTCCACACCCAGAATGTAGAAAGTGGCCCTTCTGTAAAGCTGGAGCAGCCTGACACACCTGTCCATGCCTACTAAACATTTCCAATGGGGGCAGACAGAAATAAGACATTTGAAGGCCAAAAGCCACATCTATTTCCATAGTAACCTCCCAGACCCATAATTCCAGGCTTCCTACAGCATGGAGGTAGGCAGACATTACCTGGGAGAAACAGAAAAGGGAAAGAGTCAAGTAGGTCATGCATTCATTCAATCAACACCTGCTGAGCTCTGTGCCATGCCCTGGTAGATGCTAGGGTGCACCCTGTTTCCCTCTTTGAAGAGCTTTTGTTTCAATAAGAATGTATAAACAAAACCCAAGATTCATATGCATTCAGCCAGCCTGTAAATTTCCCCATTCTCCCTACAGTGAGGGCCTCAACCATGTGGCACATGCATCAGGTTGGCTATGGTTGTGACTGCCTCTACAATGCACAAGAACAGAGGGCCCTCCTTTGTCCTCACACGCCAGTGGAGAGTTGGAGACTGCTGGGGCACTGTGGGCCTCTGGTTCCAGCTACAGCATGAATTTCAAAGGGCTTGACAATAGATCTATCAAAGGAAAGGTATACTGGACAGATACCAGCCTGTCTGGTTTCCTAACCCACATCTCTCTAATCACCACTCTGGAGAAAAGGATGAGGAACCATTTATTGGGTGCCCAGAGGAGCTAGACACTGGCTTGGAGAGTTATTCCTGGGAGGTAGGTGCTGGAATTGCCATTTACATAGGTCAGGAAACTGAGACTTTCTGCATGAGAAACTTGACCACAGGTTTCCAGTTTCTAAGTGGCAGGATTGGGCTTTTAGGTCGTCAGACACATGATGGACCTGGCTGACTCATGCTTCTCCTACAGCCTGGCTTCTAGGATGCTGCCTCTCTGGCCTCACCTTTTCATGCTTCCACTCTACCCTCCACTCATACCGAGTGACTTAGGTCCCTCAGATGTCACCAGGACATCTCTTGAGGCTCTTCTAAGTCCCATTCCTGTCTGGCCATTCCTGTCTCTTTAGATGTCATCTCTTCTGGAATGCTTTTCTGGACATTCTTACCTGAACCTGCTACCATCAAGGCTGAGCGGCCAGGGTACTCTGCTTCCCTCTGTCATGGCTGATCCATGACCTGTCCTTTACTTCTCTGGCCCCTGAAACCAGACCCAGGTCAGATTAATCTTCCAGCTAAGGATCTATACCTGTACCTGGTTCACCTGGGACTCAATAACTGTGGGAAGGAAAGAAGAGAAGTAGGGGGGGAAGTAGAGAAGGAGGAAAGGAAGGAAAAACCTCACCCCAAGGACTGTCATAGGCCCCCCCATCCAATCCTAGCTGATCTGACTTTCAGCCACCACCATCTGGCCCTCAGATCCAACAAAGACAGTGACTTCTCCATCTCAAGATGAGGGACACAAATTCCCAGACTGGGGCAGTAAACTGACACTGCAGTCAATTTTTAGTCTTCCCAAAGGGCACTATTTGTCAGCTGATGATCTGCAGTGAATTTTTAATCACAGATCAGCCACTGCTCCTCCTGCTGCCCTGACAGGTTGCAGTGCTTCTACGTGTGAGGTAATAGGAACTCTGCTTGCTGAGGATCTGCAGAAAGATTCATCAGGAGAGGGGGTTGCCACTTGAGACTTTGGCTGACTTCAGGAGACTCATGCAAACATTTTCACGTGATAACTCTTCTCAGTTCTAGGACAATGCAGAGTAGACAGCATTTTGGGGTGTAGGAATGGTTTTCTCTCCCTGGGTCACATGGGCCCATGACCATGATCACCAGGCAGCGCATGGAGATTGGCAATACAATCTACCAATTTGGATCTAGGGCTTCCCAAGTTATAAAGCCTTTCATGTCTGTAATCTTAATGAATCTTCACAGCAGCAACACAGGGTGTGAACTCACTAAAGCTACTATTTTGGGGGATGCATACAAGATACTGCATACATTTGCTTTACAAATGCCATCTCTTTTATGTTCATAACATCTAGGAGAAAGGTGGCTTTTATTGTACAGATGGTACTCTCAGAGATGCTAAGTTCCTTGCCCAAAGTCACACAGCTAAGAGAAATGAGATCTGGAGCCCAAATTCAGGTCTGTCTGATAACAAAGGCCATGCATATGACCACTTTGACACATGAAATGCCCATTTCACAGATGAAAAATTAGTACACAGTGGAGTCAGAACAGGACTTGAGCAAAAGAGCTGAAAAATCAGCATAAGTGCTGGAATAGATAAAATGGAACATAAGTCTTGGCTCAGACTCTGAAAAGACATGCAGCCTTAGGAAAGTTGCTCAGTCTCTGATTCCCCAAGTGCAGAACAGGGACAATAACACCTGTCTTGCAAGATCATTCACTGCAAAACTCCTCAAAGTGCTGCTTGGAGAAAATCAAGAGAGTCTCACTTTGGCCATCTTCTAGATTTCTGGAGCCAGAATTCCTTAGAAGCCAATGAGTCATTGTCAGCTCAGGGTCTCTCTTTTTGAAAAATTCATTCATTCAATGATCACAGGGTAAAAGAAATAATTGCTACTTTTGAGTCTGGCCCATGCTTCAAGCTCTGTGCTGGGCACTTGCACATGCTCAAGACCAGCTATAACGTAGGGATTTTTATGTGTGTACTTCACAGGAGAAGCATGGAGAGGCAAGATCATGGTCTCAGATCTGGTCTAGAGCAGAGCCCAGGTTTTCTGGCCCCACCCCCTTGCTGCCCCATCCTCCCTGTGATTTGCCAAAGCATACATCAATCACCTCTCAATAAAACAACTTTCTTAAAAAAATAAAAATAAAAAAAAAAAATAAAACACCTTTCTTGTTCAGAGCACCTGCTCTTTCATCAAGAAAAAGGCCAAGTCTTTCCTGTACACATTCTGTTGAATTTTAAACAGCACAGATCTGATAGGTTAAGAACTTAATTATTTGCGCATTTATGTTTTATTTTTCAGGACAAAATGCATTCACCATATGTGTAAGAGCTTTTCCCCTCTGTTTGTAAATAATATTATTTTGCCTTCTTTTATTGAAGAAAATTTACCTTGGAGTAAAAAAAAAAAAAGAAAGAAAGAGAGAAAGGAAAAAGAGAAAAAGAATGGAAGAAATTACACTGAATAAAAGACCTAGGCGACTTAATTACAGAAATACTGCAAGTTCTGCATTAGCTAGAAAATTGCAGCCATGTCATTGTGTGAGTAAAGCTATTTTCTTTTATTTTAAAGTGGATCCTTCACCTTCCAAAGGGCTAATTATGGTACTGCCTACATGTTGTGCTCATAGGCTCCAATTTCATCCTTTCATTAACCACACTGACAAATAACAAAATTGGGCCTGCATTGTGGAAACACCTTTGCAGTGGTTCCCATAACAGGCAGGAGGGATGTGGCAATCACTCACTCATGACTCAGTCCATGTTTTCCATAATTGAGCCCCCCAAGGACCTTGACACAGGCCCCTCCTCTAGCTCGGCCAAGAGAAATTCATAAAACAAAGCGGGTGGGCAGCAGGAGCCAGAGAAGGTCCAGGAAGGTCAATACAATAACTGGTAAGAGGTAAAAGCTCTAAAATGATGCTTATGGAGAATTTTTAATGATGTAGGAGATTATGAGAAATATAATACTTAGGAAGGAAAGCATGCAATATATGGACATTATGATTTCAACTATATTAAATACATCTGCACACACACATATATATCAATATCATTATATGCCATTATATTTTATATTTACTACATATCAATTAATAGAATCCTTTAACATCCAAATCTAATAACCCAAGCCCCAATATCACAGAAAGGAGAGAATCCAAAGCTTCCTCCCTGAGAGTTCAAGGATATCCTGAGGAAAGGAGATTGTATTTTTCTAGGAGTCACCTCTCATCTCTTCCAAATGCTCTTTCTAGCTGAGTTATTAAACCCTTTGAGAGTTAGGACCATTCCTCTGTGTCCTGCTCCTTCCCCTAAGCCATTTTTTTCCTTTGAGGACAAACACCCTCTTCTGCCTTCCCCAGGCGCCAAACAACATCAGACTATTTGGTGAGACAGACTTTATCCTAAAGGGTTGAAGTGAATAAGGGCAGAGCTGCGGCACCAATAGGAAAAGCTGAGAACTAAAGATCAGGCTTCAGTCTCTGAAGCTGGTTGGATATGCCGAGCCCCATGCAAAATCTGCCTAGTGTCTCTTACTGAGGAGGCAGGTGAACTCTGGGGTTCTGGGTATGCTGTGTGTGTGTGTGTGTGTGTGTGTGTGTGTGTGTGTGTGTGTGTGTGTGTGTGCGTGTGCGTGTGTGCGCGTGCGCGCGCGCACATGCGCATGCGTACACGTGCATGTATGTATGTGTGTGGTATATAGGTGTGCATTCCTGGTCCTTTCTATCATTTGTGTGTTACTCTGTCTTTCTGTGTCCCCTACTCCCCATCTCTGCCAGTCCCACTCTGCAACCCTCACTTTCTCCCTGTATATCTCTATCTCAGGTGATCTTTTAGGCTTCCCAATGCATTTATGGCCTGACTTCTCCAATGTCTGGCAACAATGAGAAATCCCTTCCTCTCTACTTTCAGCAGAGGACTAAGGACTTGTTTGATTAGAATGTAGACAGTCCAGAAAACTTTTCTTCAATGTTTCTCATCCACATTTACTGAGGAGAGCAAGTGAGAGGAGCTAGCAAGCCCATTAAGGTGTCTTCCCAAACAAGTACCTTCTTTGTCCTTCTGCCCAAATGCAGGAACAGCTGCATCTTTAAAAATAGCATGCTTTCATCTTTTGAAGGAAATACACCAAAATTTTAAAACTCGCTGTCTTTGGATGGCAATGAATAGTTTAGTATTATTTATTTCTGCCTATTTTTCTGAATTTTCCAAATCATTCATAGCTAGCATAAAGTGCTTTATCATAATAAAATCACTGTGTTATGCACCTGCCTGATAACTGATTTGATCTTACCAACAGCCTTAATAGGAAGATATTTATATACCCATTTAGAGGTTCAGAAAAGTTAAGCAATTTGCTCAAGGTCACACAAGCACAAGTGGAAAGCAGAGGAGACCTCAGGCCTGCAGTCACTAACTCATGGCTTGTGCATGGGCCCATGCTCTCCTTTGCCTATAGTGCAGTCTCCCACATGGCCAGAAGCTGACAGATAGCTGAATGACTTTGCCTGGATCCTCGTTGTGAGTGTGAGTGGCTCAGTACATGACTCACAAGATTAGCCTTCCAGAGGAGGATTCTACTTTCCCATCCCACTGACATCAGGCTAGGCTATGATCTGTGCGGGTACAATGCATCCTTGGCCCATGGAACCTAGAAATGGCCAATAAAATGTGGAGGAAAATGACATACCACTTCTGCACTGAAGTGTGAGGAATCAGTCAGCTTGGATTTTTTCCATGTCCCTTTCTTTTCTCTGCCACAAGGCAATGTCCCCAAGGAAATCAGCTTGTAAACATGGAATGGAGGAGATCTCAAGGGGCCTGTGGTGGACATGTGGCCTGGGCAAGAGCTGGATCTGTGTTGTTCTAAGCCACTAGGATGTGATAATTGTTTGTTACCACAGAATAACTTATCCTCAGCTGACTGATTCAATGTATGTAAAACTGTGGATGTATAAGCAGTTACTAGCATACTTCCTAAACCTTCTTGAAAGGAAAAACAGGGAAGTCTTCACGAGAGCATTAGTGTGAAATCCACTTGTCTTTTCGGACAGTGAACTAGGCCCAACAACTCAGCACGCCCTCCACTGGTGCATTTCCACATCCCCCCTCTCCTGATAGGGCAAGCTGTCAGAATCTCCCAGTCATAGGCCCAAGACAGGTAGGCCAATTCGTACATGGCTCAATGTCATTGTAGCCCCACATTGGAGGAGCCCACTGAGCTCCCACCAGCTGGAGGCTCAGGGGTCATTCAGGCACAGTGTGAAATAATACAGACCAATGGAAAGGTAGGGAGGGGTCAGGGGGATTGTGACCAATTACCACCCCTTGGTCTGAGATCCAGAGAACCACACAGCCACCACAGGCAATCTGTTCTCTGCAACTTTAGCAACACTACCTTGGAGGGAGGAATGGCAACTTAACCCAAGAGCTGCAGACTCAGACTAAAAAGAATAGCTGTCATCACTAGAAACAGGCAGGAGAGAAAGCAGACACTGCTTCTGCCACCAAATGAAGCAGGCAAGTAATTTTTCACAGAATCCCTGGGGGGTGGACATGATTGTCTCATCTCTAAGTGACTCAATTGATAGTTCTGTTGCCAAAGTGTCTGCTTTCAATTTGTTCTTTTCTCATCTTTCTTGTATTCTTTCATCTGGGCCATCATTCTTTTCCTTGCTCATCCCCTTGTTCATGCATTCCTGGTGGCTTCAACTCAGCCAGTGAGAACTCCCAACACAGCCTTGTTGCAGACCCTAGCAGCCCAGGCGGCAGCAGCGGGCAGCGAAGGCATGGGCAAATACACAGGGCAGCACCCAGCAGGCAGAGGATGGAGTCAGGGCCAAGGTCCACAGCTGAGCTCCGATACTACATACAAGAACTCCAAGATGAAGTCTTCCATTCTAGCTATGATTTTAGGCTTTGGGCTATGGAAAAATCTTGTCTCTCACCACAGATATAGCCTAACCTACCTCACTTTGCTAGAAACTTTGACACAAAGCTGTGGGACATGTGTGGGGACCTAGGCCACCTCATGGGCAAATACTGATTGGTTGAAGGTTTGGGGGACATGGAGATTAAATCAAATCTGCCTTCAGAAAGGCCAGTCCAGTGAGGTCGGGGAGCAGGTTTTTGGACTGTCTGCTGTTGACTTCTTTAGGGTCTTTAGGTCTGCCTCTGTTTTCCAGTAAAGCTCATGCTATTCATGGATGGCCAATGATAAAAACAAAGTGGATGTCAGAGGCCTGGTTCTTGATGCCCCACAGAGGACTCCTGTAGAGGGTCTGCATCCAGGTCTGACAGCCCCCTGCCCAACCCTTTCACCCTTCTAAATTCATTTCATCATTTTCTGCTGGGGCGTGAACCAGCCACAGAAGGACTGGGGAAATGGCAGGAGGGGGGAAAAGGCAGGAGGGAGGAAAGAGTGAGCAGGCTTTTGTCATACTGGGAGCCCTGCGGTTTGAGAATGTACAGCATTTCTTGCCTGCTCTTCCTCAGAAGACAGAGCAAATACCAGGGATCTCACTTTGCTGTCAGGAGTCCTGTCATCTTTCTAATGTTCTCCCCTGAGACGGGAAGCACTACGCTAGTGGAGAAGATCAAGATATGGCCCCATGGCCCTACTAGACTAACTGGACCCACTGGACAGGGACAAGCTACTCTGACTGTGAGCATTAGAGTCAAATATAAAAAGAGAGTACTGTCAGGTCCTTGCTGAAGCCATGAGGAACAACATGGTTTGATGACACAAACATGGATCAGGGAGAGCTGCATGGAGGAGGAGTGATTTTTGATCTGAGCTTTGATAAATGAGCTTTCTGGGGCCGTCTGTACCAACCAAGACCCATGGCCTGCTCTATATACATATGCTTAGGGCACAGACCAAGGTGTCATTAAGGCTTCTTTGGACACCAGAAAGAGAAACCAACTGTGGCAAATGTACAAGGAAAAGAGATTGGCTTGGACAGCACCGGGGAATTGAAGGATCCACCAGGAGAGCAGATAGAAACCTGGGGTTCTGGGATCCTGTGTGGCAGAAGCTTTTCCCTAATTTCACCAAGTCACCAACCACTGTGAAAATGGATGAATCTACCATTTTCAGTGTCTCAATTTCTCTGCTCATGATTCCATTTCTAAGGAGAGGTTCAGTGTCCTCTCTCTGGCATGGTTGATGTCTCAATAAGCAGTCCTGGAGAGGCAGAATATACCTCCAAGACATGATAACCTAGACAATGCAAAGTCCCATTCTATGAAGGCAGCAGCCACCATTATCTGTGCAGCACACAGGTCCAGGAAAATGAGGACAAAGATTTACTCAGAGGAGCTGGAAATCAGCAGAAACAGTTTCAGTGTGGAGGTGGGGGCAGAGATTAGATGCTCTGGATTGAGAATTAAATGAAGGAGAAAAGTTATGAACAGACCACTCCTTTGAGAAGTACAGATAAGAAGAGAAGGTGAGAAATAGGCTATTAGAGAGCTCACTGTAAAGGGAGGATTCTTTGTAGCTTAGGAGGGAACTAAGGCTCTTTATAACCCAAGAAAGAGCAGGGAAGAGGAAAAGTAAAGATGCAGCAGAGAATGGTAAAGACAGACAAAGAACAGGGTCAACAAGTAGGGGCAAGGGTCCGGGCAAGACTGGCCTTGTACTCTTCCTTTGACAGTGTAGTGTGCTCCTTGCTGCTAAGAATGTATTAAAAATCATGCTTTCTTGTTCTCTCATCACTCCATAGTATTATTTTAACCCTGTGATTGTTCACCTAATTTTGCATGTCAACTTGACTGGGCTAAAGGATGCCCAGATAGTTGATAAAACATTATTTCTGGATGAGATGAAGGTGTTCCCAGCAGAGATCAGCATTTGAATTAGTAGACTGAGTAAAGCACACCCTATGTGCATGGCCATTCTCCAAGCTGATAAGGGCCAGACAGAACAAAAAGGCAGAGTCAGGGTGAATTCCCTCTCTCTCTCTCTCTCTCTCTCTCTCTCTCTCTCTCTCTCTCTCTGTCCTTGAGCTGGGACGTCCACCTTCTCCTGCTCTCCAGTGTCAGAGCTTCCTATTCTCCTGCCTTTGGACTCTTTAGAACTTTATCTAGCATTCCCCTTCCCTCCTATTCCCACCCTTCCTCTCTGGCCTTCAGATTTGTACTAAATTACACCACCAGTTTCCTGTCTCACCAGCAAGCAGAAGACAGATTGTGAGACTTCACAGCTTCATAATCATGTAAGCCAATTCCCATAATAGATCCCTTTTATGTATCTCTATATGTCTTATTGGTTCTGTTCCTCAGGAGAACCCTTTATAATACAGTCTCACTTTGACCATAGTTCTTGAAGGCAGGAATACTCTCTTTGTAAGTAGAACAGGAATGGCTCTGCATAAGAAATCAAAGACCAGAATTTACCAGGCATGGTGGCAAGTGTCTGTAATCTCAGCTATTCAGGAGGCTGAGGCAGGAGGATTGCAAGTTTGAGGCCGGCTGGGAAATTTAAATGAGACCATATCTCAAAATAAAAATAAAAGTGAAGGGATGTAGATCAGTGTAAAAGCCTTGCCCCAAAACCCCCACAAAATTCTAGGACCAATTTGTATTATCACATTGTGCTAGGCTGCATGTTCCTGATATTCAACTACAGTGACTTGGTCGATAAATTTTTAATTTTCCAATAAAATAAGTCTGGAGGCAGGCAGTTTAGAGTTGGTGCAGCAGTTCCATGATGCATTTAACACATCAGATTTCTTCTATTTATCACTCACCCATTCTCGGCAGATGACTTCAGATCTCATGCTTGTCACCTCATAGATTTAAGATGGCTGCTTTGCCCCCAGGCTCTTAGCCATATTCCAGTCCAAAAGAAGGAAGGAGGAAAGGGGCAGGGAGTTCCTGTGCTTGGAGAGCCAAACCTTCTAGGAATCCCATGCAGACTCCCATTTCCTTCTCCAGGCAACCTCTGGCTGCACAGGAGTCTACCACTCTGCACTAAATGGGATCTCACCACACCTTTCTCCTAAAGCAACCGTAGGGAGTTCCTTTTGCGGAATGGCTCTCTCCACCCTGAGAGTCTCAACAGCATAAATTCAGATGCCTTCCCTTCAACATTCGTATTCAAAGGGATTTGCCAACACCTTCCCAGGACAGTCAAAAGTATGTATAATAGGGCTGGGGATGTAGCTCAGTGGCACTGTGCCTGCCTGGTGAGTTCAAGATCCTGAGTTTGATCCCCAGTACCAAAAACAACAAAAAAAGTATGTGTAATTGTGCCCTGTCAGAAGGCCTCACCCAGGACTTTCACTCATGAGTGAGTGAGACGGGAAGGAAGTGTCTGGACTTTAATCATCCATCCCTATAGAGGAATCCTGCCTAAACCATCTCTAGTAACAGCTCACTCCTAAGGTTTTCACTTTCTAACTTTTCAGAGCTGCCTTCTTCCTGTCATTTTCTAAGCCCAGAATGCCAATCTTCCTGTAAGTTCTGCAGATCCAAGCCTACCATTGTGGTTCTTTCCACTCAGTGAGCAGACTGTTTCCATTGCTGAAACAGAAAAAAATGCCTGACTGATGTTCCAGCCCTATCCACTGGCCAGTTGTGTGTGATCCTGAGATAACCATCTAACCTCCTTGTGTACTCGCTCTTTCATCACAAAATGATGGGTTATCCCTAAAGTATTCCCCATCCTGAACAATGTGCTATGATTCTGACCACTTAGAGAAGAGATCAAAGAAGTGATCTTTCTACTGAGTAGTCCTAAATGGACATCAAAGCCTGGATTCCAGTTTTAGAAGCAGTGGCAAAATATAAAAGTTCCATTAGGGAAAGATGATTTATGCACTGGAAGCTGCTGGAGCATTCCGTAGACAACTAAGCCAACATAGATACTGACCAAAACTCACTCACTACTGGGTGTAATGTTTATTGTAGCAAACAGGCACTATTTGTATCTTCTTGTCATAATTTCAAGGGCCCACTTACAGCTATGGTTTCAGCTATTCTTGATTGCAAGATTTCATTGCACCACTGTAAAACATATTTTTAGGGAGCATTTGTTTTTCCCCTTGAAACCCTCTCCTGCAGCACACACACATCTGCCTTAGAAAACTTCAGCCTAAAGGGGAGCAGCCTCTGTAAACTCTTAGTCCACACCTTCAAGGAAAAATTATTTTGTTAGAACAGCAAAGTGGTCCCACTTTGGCCTTATGTTCTAGCACAAGCTCATTGTTTAGCTGCATTTAATAATCCATGAAACATTTTTATTAACTTTAGTGTGTGAATTGTGTGGCTGCGGAATGGGTAAGAAAAAGCAGGAATGCAGAAGATGCAGAAAATGAAAATAAGTGAGATCTTAAATATTTGATCAAGGCCTCTATTTTAAGGTAACTAGTTACCATACTGGGCTCTCCAACACCAAACAGAAGCCACAGAGCACAATTCTGAATTATTAAAATGACAAGGGGAACCTTTTTTCTTTTTACTATTTTAATTGAGAATGTAGCCCTTCAAACTAACCTTTATTTAAATATTTAACACAGACACTGGGTCAGATATAAACCAGCAAAATTTCTCAAATACTCAACCTGTAATTATGAATCAGATTGTATAATGCAGCTCAGCTACTTCATTTTACCTTTTCTGTATTCCCAAAACTCTTTCCAAGGCAAGAGGAATCCAATCTAGATTTCTTTGAAAGTCTTCATTCTAGAATACTTTTCCGTTGTATATTTACTGATAGTCTTCATTCATTCAATTCAATTTATTAAATTATTCTTATATTCACTCAATACATATTTTTGCATACCTATCAGGCACCAGGCACTGTTCTAGGTGTAGGTATGTCAGAAAATAAGATATATGGGTTCCGCCTCTTTTGGATCTTTTACTTTAGTGAGAGAAACAGCTATCAAAAATAAGCAATGAGTGCTCCAAAAAAGGGTAGTATATGAGAGTTCCTCACATGTGCATGCATGTGTGTGTGTTTGCCAGGTAGTCTATTAGAAAGCTAATGAATTGAGAAAGTTACTTTAAGTGTGTTGGGAATACATAATGTCAGTGAGAACAGCAACACAATAGGCCAGGTGTGCAAATAGGGCCAGTGTGTCCAAGAAATGGCAGCAGAGCCAAGAGGTGAGGGGTGGCAAATGTTCAGAGGGCTTGGCAGAGCAGGATTCATAAGGGCCTTGAAGACCATGGGGACATTTTGTGATTTTATCCTACTTGTGGTAGAGGCCACTGGGGTCTTTGAGCAGTGGAGTGTTGAGAACTGATTTGTGTTTTGCAAAGACTCTTTTAGCTCAATGCCAAATATGGCTAATGGAGGCTTTCTAAGGGAGCCTTAGTTCTACGGCTGTAAAAGAAAGACCTGGCACTAGCATTGTCCATTCATTAGTTGCAAGAAAGTGCCCACTTTGTGAAGTACTTGTAGTGATTTAAAAGTTTGCTCTCTTTGGTCATTTTAAAAGCTTATCAGTCTCCTTTTTCACTTTTATTTTTACTCAATGTATTAGCCAGGTTTCTTATCACTAAGACAAAGTACCCAAACCCCACAACTAAAAAAGGAGTTTAATTTGCTCACAGTTTCAGTCAATGATTCACTGACTCCAAGACAAAGATAACACGACAGAAGGATGTGAGCTTAGTTCATGGTGGCCAGGAAGCAGCACAAGGGAATAAGGCCAGAGAGGAAAGGGTGAGGGACCTGACACAGATCCCAAGGCCAAGCCTCCATGATCTCTCCACCCAGTACACCTGTAAGTGTGATGCACCAATCCCCAGGGTGGATCCTAAAGAAAATGAAGTTGAAACTCTACCCTAGCCACCACACCCAGGCTGCGTTTGCTCTTTCTGAAAGCTCAGAAGTGACGGTTAGAATTGGTTAGAATTGGTTCTTCTAAACACAGAGGCTGACCCAGCCTATAACTCCATCATAGCTCCTTTGAAAGCCAATTTTCTGTAATGTTCTCAGATCACAGCCCAAGACCATGACTATTGGCCACATATGCCCCTATAGCTGCCCAAAGCATCTCATTTCATTAGAATGAGGTGTGAGAGGAAGACTGCAGGTAGTGTTATATTATAGCTTGACCTCCTTTTGGTAACCACATTTTTATGCCTGGAAATAATTTCTTAAGTCTTTAAAAACATGAACTAATCTGTCAGTTTCTTCTATTTTGCACTTGAAGATCTGCCTCCTGCAGACAGTCCTTGGGCAGGATAATTGCAAAGCATGTTGTTTACACTGCGTTCTGGAGTCTTCTCCCAAGATTCAGCTCTAATCATCTGTTACTGTAGCTGGCTTTCCAAGGCCTTCTTCATAAGGTTGCCTGACATCTTCACTTCTCTATTGGTGTTCCCTATACCTCCCAAACACTCAACTACTTATCTTGGGATCTGCTTCTGACAGACTCAAACAGACACATCTTCTATGTAAAATCCTCTTCTTTTCTGAGATGACATCGCTTGGCCATCTTCCTTCAGCCAGATAAAGCGTGGCTGTTATGTGAGGCTCTTCTCTCCCACTGGAAGTAGACACTACTTCTTGTCCAGGAAGCCAAGGCAAGGTCTGTAGTCTTTACTAAGGCTAGACAGACTCTTTGTCTTTACTATCCTAGGAAGAAAGCTTCCCTTACATGGTTCTGAATCAGAATGACTTAGCCTTTGATTGTAACCCAACAGTTCTAAACAACCTGTGGTACTGCATGTCACACATAAAGATCCTTAGAAATCCCTAAATTTTCCCATGAAGCTCCCACTACACTGAGACACAGACTGACTCCACAACAATAAAAGAACATCAAAAAATAATCAGTTTTTTACTTTTAGATAATAAACTACCTAATCCTCCCTCAAACCCAGTGTGGGAGGAGGTTGTTACCTCCAGTTTCAAGGAAAGGCAAAGTGATACGCCCAAGGTCATTTTGTGGAGACACATTTTACACCCTAAGCAGGAGAGAAAGGAGACAGAGGGAGTAGATTCTCTGTCTCCAGTACCCTTTGCCTGGGAAATTAGTAGGTACCAGCTGTGTCCCTCTGTACTATACAGGAGGGACAAGTTATGGGGCACTGTGCCTGCCCAGCCCGCCTCATAGGAGCACTGTGAGGATACGGGCAATAGAGGCAAGGTCCAGAGCCAACTTCATAAAGCAGCCCCCATACTCAGGTGAGGACTTGTCACCATGATGGGAACTACCCGGAAAATTACATATACAGCAACCACAAAACCTTGATATTATCCTTGATGTCTTTTTCACACACTCAAGTTCATTTCATTAGGAAATCCGATTGGCAAGAACTGATGAATCTTGACCTTCAGGACCTGTCTCTGGATTGCTGGGCCCTAGTGAATGCTGGGAGTTATGACTGCATTAGGGAAGCAAATTAGAGACCTAAATTACCTAAGAAGACCTCAGGGCATAAGGATTGGAATCTCCAACCCCCTAGGATTTCTTTGGGACTTCTTTCCTCATTCTAAGTAAATGTCACCTTCCAGACCTAATTCTGTGTTCTCTTTCTACAACTTTCTCCCCTTCCCCCACAATTGTAGAAGCATCAGTCCCCAGAAAACCTTCATGCACTCCTGGTTTGAGGTCTCAGCCTGGCCAGGGCAGGGCTTCAGAACAGAGGTGTAAATTTGTCAGGAGAAGGAAGCAAGGGCGCAGTAAGAGTAAATCCTCATCTAACATGGCAGAGAGTCAATAGATAAATCAAGAAATCGCTATGTAAGCTTATTTTTTAGCGACGAGAGGTGACCACCAGAAAAACTAAACGGAGGAACTGATAAAAAGGCGTGTGGGTGGGAGCAAAGCAAAGGATGGTAGTCTGTTGCTTTGATTATAAGCGATAATTTTGTTTTGTAAAAAATACTTATGCATTACTCCGATTTTTAAAATTAAATCTTTAAGAAAAAAGATGAAATTAAATAAAAATAAGAAACAAACGGAATACAAAGCAGGAAAATAAAAAGCAAATGTGCACACCACACCAACAGGTACGGACCGGTTGGGACCCAATGGACAGGAGCGGAGGGGGTGGGAGTGGGCGGGGCTTGGCTAAGGGGCGGGGCGAGACTGGTTTTAGGACCCATCCACTGCGAGGGGGCGGGGCGCAGAGCTGTTTCCCTTAGACTCCGCCCCCAGCGGGGAGCCCGGGAAGCTCAAGGTCAAATTTGCCTTGGTCCCCACCCCCAGCGAGGGGGCGGAGCGGCCCAGTCTCTCGGCTGTCCGGCCCGGAAGCGACCCAGCGGCCCGACACCCGTCTTGGCCTCCGTCTGATCTTTGAGCGTGGACAACAGTCCTGGTTTGGCCCCGCCGTCCCCCGACATTCGCCCGCTGCCACTGCGGAACCCCGTGAGGCTCAGGTAAGTGCCGCCAAGGGCCCTGGTCCGCCCCGTTTTGACCCCCTGGGCGCCTGCGAGGACCTGGAGTTGGGCTGGGCCCACGTGACTCGCGTCCTGGTGGAGACCCAGGCGCTGGCTCTCGGGCGACTGGTGGCAGCGGAGCTGCAAGAGAACAGCTCCGCCCCATCTCTACGCGCCGCCCTTTGTCGCTGAGGCGCATCTTCCTAACCTCCCTGACCCCGTGACTCCCACTTGGGCCTAATTAGACTTGGGTTCGGATCCCACCTCCAGCAGCCTGCACTCAACACTTAAAAATAACTATTCAGCAAATACCTTGAGCTACTCGGTGCTGCCACAAGGTCAAGTCCACACTCAAAGTTGTGAGAGCTGAGGCTGGTAGGAGCCTTAGAGGTAGAAAACGTGGTGCTGGAGAGCTGTTATCAGGGCTGCTGCTGCTAAAACTAGGATGTCAGTCAAAGAGTTTAAGGGTGGGAAACAACAGAGCGGGCACATTTTGCAGGGAGAGAAAGTGGCTTGTTTGAGGGAGAAGGGTCAGTAGTGTCTGAGAGGAGAGCTAGTGCCCTGCCATTGACTTCCTCCTCTGGACGCTGGGACTGTGCCTGCCCATGGGGACAGCAGCCTTAAGCGTGGAGGACAGCACTGTTCCCGGGAGGAGTGAGGAAGCGACGGAATGATGCTGTGCAAGAAAACCTCATGTTCTTGGACTGGCCGCATTGTGCCTGCCTCTGAGCCCTCCCTTCCCCTCTTCTGAGCCCTTTCTCTGTCCAGTGAGGGGCTCCCAGTAGTCTCGCAAACAGCCTGTTCTCTGAGGTGAGGACTGGGTTAGTCATTAATTCTGGAAACATTTGACTGGCATCCACTTTACCTTGCCCCAAGGATTCAGAGAGAACTCAGACACCAGACTCCTGGAGCCAAGTGTGGTGGGCCAGGTGGAATAAAGTGCCAGTTGCAGCCTGGTAGAAACAGAGCAAGGGGTCTGACCCTCTGACTTGGCCAGAGATGGTACCCTGCCAACTCCATGAGCCCCCCAGAACATCAGGCTCACACTGCACTGAGAATCAGTGCCTTTCTGCCCGTCACAGTGGCTCTGGGCTCCTGGAGTCATCCTCTCAAACTGGCAGAAGGCTCTCCAGAGACAGTGAGTCTGCTAGTCTCTGGCTTAGGTCTCTTAGACCCTAAGACCCCATGGATTTGGGAGAGTATTTGGGGCTGCAGAAAACACCTATCAGTCAGTTACGGGTGTATTTTATGGGCTTGAATGATCCACATACCTGCTGTGGTTCTTTTCACAGTGTTGGTGGAGACACTGCATTTGCTCTGTGAAATTGGCTGGGAGGGCCAGAGAGGGGAACACAGTGGAGGGAGGTGCCTGGTGCCATTTGTGGGGAGTGGCAAGATGTTAACCAAGGGTGTTGGAGGGAGCACGGAAGGGGGTCTTGGTGCAGCCGGTTTCTCCTCTCAAACCATGGCAGTGTCCAGCCACAGAGAGAAAGGAAGCTTGGTGGTCACAGACCTGGTCACCCAGCCTCTGAGTTGTGAGGATTTGGCAAGCTTAGCAGATGCTTGGCATGTAGTTGGCCCTGAAGAAATGTTAATTCTCAGCCTCTGCTTCCTCTGAATAAACTAAAATAGGAGTAAGCATGGTGCCTATCTTAGAGTTTATTATGGGGATTTTCATAAGTACCTAAAATACATACTGCCATGCCTGACGTGTAAAGAGTTACTAGTGCTGCTTCTTCGGCCTATTCCTTATTTCAGGCAAATGGTGATGAAACAAGATGATGGGGGGCCGAGGGAAGGTGGAGGGACATGAAGCACTGTGCAGGGTGATTAGTGGGAAAGTTGCATTATCTGTTGAAGTGGTTTTACTGGAAAGCCTCAGCCTCCGGATGAGAAGGCTGTTCTGCATGATAAAGGGCTTCTGGCAGCCACACTGTCAGAAGGCCTAGGAGTCTGAGTGTCTATGAAGACTCAATTCAGAAAATAGCAAATATTGGAAGAAGCAGGGACTACAGTTGAAGACTAAAATTGTCTCTTTCAGGCTGTATCTTTGGCTTATGGCAGGACACAGGTCCCCTGCAGGCGTCTGCCTCTCCCCTGTGTATGCATATGAGTAAACCAGGTGCCTGAAATTGGTCTGGCCCTCTCAATGGGCTAGGAACTGTGAACCCCAATTTTGTAACCCTCGCACCCAGCAGAGTACTATGCATAAAATACATGAATGATAGAACAGATGAATAAATGAAAATAAACCAAACATAAACTTTCCATAGTGTATAGGTGAATTTTTTAAAAGAGTATGAAGTCAGAGATAACTAACATTTTTAAGCATTTGCTGAGGGCCATACATTTTCATGTGTGTTGCAGTGTGGTAGTAGTCAGATAATATTGCCTGTGTGACCTCCTACACATCACAGAAACTCTCTAAACCAAATTTTTCCATCTGTAAAATGGGACTCATTGTATCTATTACATAAGACTCTTTGGGTCATTAACCAAGGTAAGTATATGAAGCACTGACCTCAGTGCACAGTGTATAGTATGGAAAGTGCTCAATAAATAATAGCTGTCATATTTTTATTATATTTATTAATCTTCCCAGTGCTCCCCACTGTCTGATGGATGCTAAAGGGCACAGGCACGGATGGCCTGAGTTCAGTCTCATCTGAAGTGCTCTGCAGACACTAAGCAGACAGCTTGTGTGAAATGTGCTCAACTTCACGTACATTTCATTCATTACTTAAAGCACTTGACTATGTGAGATCTTAAAAGGAAAGAAACCTGCAAAATTATAATTTATGTACCTTTCAAGTTCAGATATTTTATCATCTAGATAAATCTTCCATGCATCTATGTTAAACCACTTTTGGCTTCGAAGCTCTTAAATAAAGTGGCTTATCCTGACCAGTGTCTTTCTTTGCTCATTTATCATAGTTCCCTAGTAAAAATGAACAGGTCCCTTTGGGCTGGGCGGGCCTCAGGACAGCAGTTCCTGCTCCACTGTCTTAGCCATGCAGTTCTGTGTGATGCTGTTTAACAAACCACAGCGAACTCCTGAAACCCTCATCATTGTCTTTCATACACAAGACCTGCATGCGTGTTTAGGGATTAGGAATATTCTGTTGCTAGTGTGAACCTAGGAAATTAGCCCTTAGGGAACCTAAAGTTCTCTAAGGCAATGTGTTTTTGAGTGAAAGGGCTTTGCATGAAAATTGACAGTGTTTTCTGGAAGTCAGAGCTGCCTTTCTGTCCACCCAAGAGTGCTGTCTCTGCACCTGGCCTCTCCTTACCCAGTGAAGGCCTAGCCTGCATATCAGTGCCCTTACGTCTGCCTCTGGCCACAGCTGCCCCTAAAGCTGCAATACAGGGTAGCTTCAGAGCCCCTGCCTGTTTCATAAAAGCCTTCCTAGGCCCTCTCCCTTCCAACCATGGCCTTCGCACTGCACCAGGGGCACTTCTGGTGCTTGCCCCCACTCCAGCAGCCCTGAACACTTCCCTTGAGGACCACAAACACTTCCACTGTTGGGCACCAAGTCTTCCTGGTACCCAGCACTGTGCCTGGCATTCCATCTCCCCTCCCTCTCTCTCTTTTTCCTTCCCTTTATCCTTCTACAGATACTTCAGGCACTGCCCTGGGGTTTCAAATGGGAGTCATAAGTGACACAGTCCTGATCCTTCTGAAGCCCACACACATCATGAGACAGAAGCTCCTAATCATACAGCAATAAATCATAAACTGAGTTAATTGTCACCACAGAGGAGCCTTTGTGCCATGAGAGTGTGTAAAAGTGAGACAGATAGAGTTAGTATCAATATAGATATAGCAAACCCATAAACGTTGATTGGAGTTTTATATTCATTTATTCTTATACCTTTAAAGGTTTTGTATGGTGTTTCTTGCATTAATTCCAGTAAACAGTGTTTTATGCCACCAGGGTAATCTTACTGAGATTGTGTACTGTGAAAATGACTGTGCCACCGCTTCCAAATAGGAGAATGGTTTTAATTCTCCAATTCTCTTGCCTCTTTAGACTTTACAGAGTGTCTCCTTGGACACTGCATCACTGGGTGCTCCACTCATTAGTGTCATCCATGTCCTTCTGGGTGGCAGCAGCAGACAGGCATCCTGCTTGCCTGAAGGTGCATCTGGTGGGGTGAGTGCTGGAACCCTCTGCCTTCCAACTGAGAGAGTCTACCTGTCCTCTTTGATTTCCCTGGGCACCAGGCTGAAGGTCCAGTATGGTGTTATTTGTGTGGTGGCCAGCAGTCTGCCTTGGGAGAGGAGAGAAGGACAAAGCCAACTGCTGTCGTCCTGAAGGGCAGACTCACCAGTTTGCATGCGGCAGGGGCAGTGAGCTGGGGGTGTGCCTCACTAGGCAGAACCTAGCTATTGCAGCTCAGTCCTTCATGAGGAGCCAGCAGTCCTCCAGAGGACACCATGCCTGCCTTCAAGCATGTTCAGTTCCTCTGAGAACAGAGAGGCAGTGGTACATGATCCAGACAGCCCTGGGAAACCATACCTGGGTATTATTCATTTGCCCAGCACTATCAACAAAATACACTTTTGTTCTCCACCAGTCTTAGATGTAGAGCATATTTGGAGACATGAGCTTCCATCTTTCCAGGAGCAAAGAAAGGAGTGACTTGCATGGCTGCACAGAAATGGAAGAGGCCTCCAAGTTCTTCAGGAGGGGCAGATTCGACCTCCGAGACTAGGCCAGTGGGGAAGGCTGTACTCCAAGTACAGCATTAGTAGAATTGTGATTGTGTGGTTGTAGCCACATAGCAAAGAAGCAGCTCTGGAAATCTCTCTTCCATAAAGGCTGACACACAGGGATGGTATTTATGCCTCTTGAAAGTGCATATTAAGTGGTGGATATTTATGTAAAAGGTTCTGAGGAGTAAATGTGTCCATCACTCAACCTGGAATTCTTTTAGAGCTCCAAAGATGGTTTTAAATTACAGCCAATCTTCTTCCTGCCTTCTGCCTCCATCAGTCCCCCTCCCTTGCTTCCTCTTATAAAAATGAAGTGTCAGAACAGGACCAAGCCCAAGTGGGAGGTGGGGCTGCCTTGCAGGAGGGAGTCGGCATACTAGAGGCAGGCCTGTGGGGCTTAGTGTAGACCTTGGTCCCTCCCTTGTGTCACGTTGTTCTGAGGATGGCAGAATGTGGTGTTCATTCAGCCTGATTTCATCCTAGCCACAGCCATCAGCAGCTCTGCCATTTGCCAAGTAGTTTGCTTGGGGTGGAGGATGGCGAATGATAAAAACTTTCTATATTGCTTGTGCACACTAACCTGAATTTGAGCTCCACAGATGGGGTAGAGTGAATGTCAGTGTCAGTAAGGGAATCACACCAGGCCGGGAAAGAGAAGGCTTCGGAAGGCTGAAAGTTTCTCTGAGCAGGTGATCATAAGGACAGAACACTGTTACGTGAATTCTTATGTAGGAGTCTTATCTGGAAATTATTATTGACTTTCCAATGTGCATTTTAAAGATCAGAAATAGACGTTTACTGCACAGACCATATCCTTAGTATCAAAGCCTGCTTTGCTTTAAATTCCCCATCCAGCCTTCTTTGAAACATTTATGATGCCATTGGCCATTCTTGTATTCTTTGTGAGAGAAAGGATGATGGTGTCTGTTACCCACTTTCTATTTTGTGAGTTATCAAAGGACATAGATGATAAAAGTAGAAGGCCTGCCTGTTTTAGATGTCACTGAAATTCTACTACTTCTTGGCTTCTGGGATTCCACTTTAGGAAAATAGTCTGAAAAGTGGAAAGGGCCACTGTATAAAGTTGCTTACAACATTACTTATAAAGGTGGAAACTTAGATGTGACCTGAATGCACAGTATAGGTGGATAGTGAAATTACAAGCATACCAGATTGATGGAATACTATGTAGTGCTTAAAAAACGTGAAGGTTAGTAACATAGGAAACCTTTACATGCATAGTGAGCAGGATGCCATTACACTAAAAATGTACTCAGGAGAGCAGTCTGCAAGAAAACCCTCCAAAGGGACAAGAGTTGCATATGGACAGAGCAACTATGGGTACTTTTGTTTCCCACGATTTCAAACTTTCTATATTTCTTTATTATTCCTATAAAATTTTTAAAAATCTTAACATGAGCCAAGTTGAATAATGATCATTCTGCTGTTTGCTATTTTCAGGGTACCACATTTGTGGCCTTATCCTGAATTAAATATTTTAATCAACAATTT
>NW_004624730.1:16240092-16266255 GCF_000247695.1 Heterocephalus glaber | reverse complement strand
ACCTCCTCTGATCTGGGAGAGGTGGAACAGAGACCGGGGAGCAGCGGTAGGGATTGTGGCCGGGAAGCCCCTTCCTCTGGATCAGGAGCAGTGGGATGGTGGCTCAGAAGCCCCTACCTCTGGGCTGGGAGCATCGGGATGGATGGTGGCCCAGAAGCCCCTTCCTCTGGGCTGGGAGCGGTGGGACAGACAGCGGCCCAAAAGCCCTTTCCTCTGGGCTGGGAGTGGCAGGATGGATGGTGGCCAGGAAGCCCTTTCCTCTGGACCAGGAGCAGTGGGACAGCGGCTCAGAAGCCCCTACCTCTGGGCCGGGAGTGGCAGGACAGAAGGCAGCCTGGAAGCCCCTTCCTCTGGGCTGGGAGCAGTGGGACAGATGGCAGCCCAAAAGCCCTTTCCTCTGTGCCGTTTTCACTTCTTGAGGAGGTAGTTTTAAATCACATACTTTTATTATTTCTGTTAGGAAACGTAGTCTTTAAGGAACATAGATTGGGTTTTTTTTGGGTTTTTTTGTTGTTTCTTTTGGTACTGGGGATTGAACTCAGGTCCTTGTGCTGCAAGGCAGGCAGTGGAACCACTGAGCTAAATCCCCGGCCAGGAACATAGATAGTTTTTGTTAAAGTAAGAAGACTAAACTCTAATATTCACAAGCAAGATTTGTAGTCATGCTTTAAAGAAGGATTTCTGGGATTGTATATTTTTAGAATTCTTTCTTTTGTAAGAAATATAACCCCTAAACTAGGTTAACAAACTAAGAATGTTCCTTTTGTTATAGAAAAGCTTCTGGGTATCAGGCCCAGCTGGCTCCAGGTGCTCAAGCAACATAGAAATATCACCTCCCCTGGCTTTCAGCTCTTCTTAAGAGCATGTGGGTGGGATACAGTGTTGTGGGGGATTGGAGAATACCTTTTGCCACAGACTCCCAACATACCACTATGTTGGCTTTGTTCTCTAAGCCGGGGAGGATGGCAGCTCCAGGCTCATGTGGAGTTTGTGGCTCCTGATCTCAGAAAACACTCTTTGTCTGGTGTCCAGATTGACAAGAAGCTCCAATTTGTCCTGCAGTGTTTGTGTGTCTACCTGTGGCCCAATCAGCTTTGCTAGCTGAAGTGGAAGTTGCCTAGCCATCCATATTGCCCCACCATCTGGAATCACAAGCAAGAGTAGCCAAAGAGTTTTCACAACCGAAGGAGACAGGACTGGCACAGTGGAGCTGCCCACCATGGTTGGTGACTTCAATTTTGAATTTCAGACTGTGACAAGTTCCTCAGCTTGGGATAGTGGACCTTTAAGAAAACATGCATTATGCTAATCTATTTTTGCATGTGTTTGAAAATATCTGTAATAAAAAGTGTTTTGTTTTGTTTTTTAAAAAATATATTAAAAAGAGAGAAAAGGAGCTTTTTTTTCTGCCTTGGTATGAGAATTCTCGACAAGCAAGCCTTTGCATCTCTATTTGTTTGCTGGCCAATTTTTTCACTCTTTTTCTTTTGATTATTCAGAGAAACCTTAATCTTTACTTCCCTCTAAGTTGGGGATTGGCAGGAACACATGCAGCACTTAACTTTAGATTTATGTGATGTACTGAGTTTGAGGAAGTTATGGGAGCAGTGGAGGGATGAAGGGCCTTTGAATCCACATCTCCATGAGGTTCCCAGGACGAAATTCTCCCAGCTGGGAAGATGAAGATGTCTACACTGTGACCATGAGCCTGCATCTCCCCCTTTCATGGGCAGTACTTGAGCTTGGGTCAATGTGGTTGGACCAGGCAAGGGCTTGGTAGGGTCCTGGACATTCTGATCTATATATGTAGTTAGGGGGAGGCCCAGATGTCGTCATGAATTGGTTGCTGGAGGAAATCTTAGACACCAGTTAGACAGCCTTTTTGTTTTATAAGTGAGAAAGCTGAGGCCAGAGGAGTTAAGTGAGTATTCCAAGGTCACATAAGGAATTAGCAGAAGAATTGGGTTTGAAACTCTTGTACTGACTTTGGAGGCTAGTACCACTTAATAGCTGTGTGACTTTGAGTAAGCTCCATTACCTCTCTCTGCTTCCGTTTCCTCACCTGTTGCAGTAGGCAGAATAATGACCCTCCCCAAAATGTCCCATTCTGAACCTCTGAGTACCTTAGGTCACGTAGCATGAGGAAATTAAGGTTGCACATGAAATTGAGGTTGCTAATCAGCTGACTTTAAGATAAGGAGAGGGTCCTGGATCACCCAGATGGTCCCTCTAATCACCAGGTCCTTTGTAAGTGAAAGAGGAAGGCAAGAGAGTTGTCTGAGAAATGCAATGTGAGAAAGGCAATGTGAGAAAGGCTGGACGGGCCACTGCTGACTTGGAAGGTAAAAGGGGCCCAAGCCAAGAAATGGGGTAAAAAAGCTGTAGAAGGCATGAAACAGGCTCTTCCCTAGAGCCTCCAGAAAGGAATACAGCACTGCCACCACCTTGATTGTAATCCCTTTTGGACTTCTGGCTCAGAAAACTATAAAATGATAAATATATGTTGTTGTAAACCACTAGGTGTGGGACAATTTATTAAAACAGCCGTAGTAAACTGTTATACCTCTGAAGGGGTATGACCACGCCTACCTCAAAACATTAGAGTTTAGAGTCAGGGAGATAATGTTTCAAAATTACCCAGCAAAGATACTGTTGAGGAATAGATGCTTAATAGAACCTTAATGGTGGACAATGAGAGTCATGGGTGGACAGTGGTGATCATTAACATAGAGAGAAGGGAGAGTAGCTTATGGGCAAGTCTCTTAGAAGACCCAAAGTTGGTGCCTCTGGTGAGTAGGTGGCCAGTGGAAGACACTAGATGGCCCAGTTGGGTGGGAATCCCTGTGCTCCAGAGTGAGTGAGACCTTCTTCCTCTGCTTCTCGAGCACTTCTATCCCAAGCATCCTCATTTTACATCATAGCTAGGCAGTGCTGACCCTACAACCTCTCATCAGGTAGAGCTCTCCCTTGGGGATTTGGTAAGATGCAGGCTTCTCTGACCTTGAGCTTCAACCTGATCCTTAACCTCACAGCTGTAAAGATTACTATCACCAGCCCCCAGTGTCAGTAGGAGAACTATGGTGAGCTTGTCATCTGACTTTACATGCAGCCTCCTGGACAAAACTGGTCACAACTGTGGGAAGAGTAACAGCAACTCTCTACACTGACTTGGACACTGTGGTCCTATACGAATTAATTCCCCTAAGTGTCCAGGAGGAGGCCTCCACTTCAAGGAATGCTCCATCCCAGCCTCCTGCACTTCTGGGAATGATGGAGGCCCCTGGTACAGCACACTTGCTTCTTAGGGACCTCGTGGGGACATTCACATAGGGCATTGACTTTGAGTTACCATAATGGTATCTGTGCTTTATGTTTCAAATGATATACACTAACATTGAACTGTTGTTAGTTGATATTAAGGGATTTTTGTTAATTATTGTTCATTTTGTCATGTGTGATTATGATATTGTGAATAAGTAAGAAAGTCTCCTTATTTTAGAAAGTGACCTTTATTTTTAAAGTATTTAGAAACAAAAATGTCGTGGTGTTTATAAAGGATCTTAAATACTTCAGGGGGGAAAAAGGTGAACTAAATATGGAAACATCACTTATGTGATAGTACATTATACTGTTTCCTCTACTTTTCTGCATATAATTTTCATAATAAAAAGGCCTAGTACTGAGGATTGAATCCAGGGCCTTCGAACTAAGCTACATCCCCAGCCCTTTTTTTTTTTTTTAATTAATTTATTTATTTTTGACACAGGGTCTCACCAAGTTGCCCAGTCTAGGCTCAAACTTAGGATCTTCCTGCCTCCGCCTCCCAGGTTGCCTATGTAATAAAAAGGTTTTTAAAGAGACCCTCACTGAGCCCTTAGGATTTACTCGGGCTGAAATAGACACAGCCCTACACTCCAGGAGAAGATCCACAAATAAGTCACTTGACTGGAGTGGAAGAGGCACCTTGATTGTAGCAGGGCCAGGCTGGCAGCAGAAGTGGAGAGGCAGCCTCCAAGGGGAAGTCAGACACCAGCCCTGATCCGGGGTCTCCATCACACTGGTGTTTTGTTGAGTTGCTGTTATGGGTTAGATCGAAAGTGGTCCCCAAAGCCTGCTGTGTTTGGAAGATGATTGGATTGTGGGGGCACTATCTGACTTGATGTTAGGGCTTGGTCAAAAGAGCACAGTCAGTGGGGCAGGACCTGGTAGGGTGTATCTCCCTCCCTTTTTCCACCCTGCTGTCTGCTTCCTGTCCACCATGCTGGAGCAGCTCTCCTCTGTGCCCCTCTGCCATCCTGCCTTGCAACATGACCCAAAATGAACCTCTCCTTTAAATTGCAGGTGTTGGGTATTTTGTTTGTCCCAGTGGTGAGGAAAGTGGCTAAAATGGCTATTTATAGCCAATCTTGAATCAAGTAAATAAGAAAGACTTGGTGAGTCCTCTTTGATGCCTGACCAATGAAGGCTTCCTTACGGTGTGACTGTCTTTCCACAAAGAGGCAGACCTAGTTTTCCTCTGCCGTGCCAATGTTCCTTTGCTGTATTAGTATATAAAAGAAGGACCATGGTATTTTGTCAGACATCTTCTGATGGTACATACTTCTTAAGAGGCTTTACATTTGTCATTTCAGATTCCTCAGCATGGTTTTTGGGGGAAGGGACCTGTAATCTCTTTGGTTTTACATGGAAGTTTATTTTTCAAACATGGCATTGGAACAGATAATCAGATTCCTTGATCTCAATCTTACATTGTGTTTTTTCTTATCAAAATAGCCAGCCAGTGAAGAGGAGCAGAACTTGGAGTGTTGTTCTTCCTTTATCTTCTCTAACTCTAAGGTAACATTATTGCCAAGTACTTTTCCAAATCTGAAGTCTTGCATTAAGCATCTTTTAAAGGAGATATCACTGCTAACCAAGAGACTAAGTTTGCAAAATACCGGTCTGGCTCTCTGAGTACCGTGTTATCTTTCAACTAAAACAGTATTTCTTTCCTATAAGCCTTCAGACTTAGGAACACATAACCAGTGACCCCTTACTGGTAATTTCATGAATTCTTGGAGAAATGAATTGTATCAGATCAATATGTCCGTGGATGCATTACATTTTTTTGAGGTGTGAGGGACTTTAAAATGAATCTGGTACAGCTCTGTTAGTGGAGGAAACATTCATTTTAACCGCATAGTCAATTCTCAATTAACAAGGGTAATGGAGTGGAAGGAGGTCACTGATAATCAAAAATCATGGTGAAAATAAGATTGTAGTCAACATTCAATTTTCTGGAGGCTGATTAAATGGAATGTGGATTAATTGAGGTTAAGCCACAGCAGCCTCTAGGATGTCATCCCCTTAGTAATTGGCTGGCAGCTGCTCATCACCTGATACCCACCTTCTCTGTCCCAGGGAGGAGTGGGATCTCGCTGGGGCCAGATTGGAGAGCTGGTAGACCTTGGGTGGATGGTACTGTGATGGTAGAGAGCTCAGTCTTGGGAGATGGTACTTAGGACTTGTCCTACCACCAAGACATGAGCAACAGATCCAAACATCAAGCCTCAGTGCCACCTAGAGGGTTTGTTAAGCTCCTGATTGCTGGACCCAAGCCTCAGTTTCTGATTGAGTAGGTCTGGAGTGAGACCTAGGAGCCTGACCTTTCTAACAAGTGCTAAGAGATGCTGCTGGTCCTTGAAAACCGCTGTACTCTAAAACATGTTTTTTATCCCATATTGTAAATTAGAACCACCTGGGGAGCTTTTAAAAACTATTGCTGTGCAGATGTACCTTGAGCAATTACACAAGAGGCTTGGGATGTGGGGCAAGGCGGGGGCAGTGTTAAAGCTCCCTGGGTGATTCTCATGTGCAGCCGTGATTGAGGACCGTGGCTTTCTTGCCTCCCACATCTCAGACATCTGCACCAGGCCTCGTGATTTTTCCTTATCTTTACTCCCCTGTGTATTTGTTTGATACTTTTATTTAAATCAAGGGGTTTTTTCATGTAAATCAATTTATATAAAAGGCAAACTATATACTGTACTGGTGTCTCTTTCATGTAGGAAAACTAGTGCCACAGCCATCAGTGGGCCATATCTGTAAACACAGGTGTATTATCTGTTGACTTGTTTAAATTCTCACACTGAAATGTCTTGTATCCCATCACACTTTGGAAGTCTCTACTCTGGATCTTTGTGTTTTTCGATCTTTTTTCTGTGACAGTAGTGTGAAGTACTCTATATGTTCTTCATACTCTCTCACAGGCCAAGGAGTGCTGTACTAACCTGTGCACACTCATTCCTTCCTTCTGCCCACAAAACAAACAGGTTTGAATGCCAGCGAACAACCGCAGTACATTTCCTTGATTCGGTGATAAACTTTATCAACTTTACTTTTAAAAGTAACTCAACGGTAGGAGAATAAGCTGGCATAGCCAAATAATGGACTACCACTCAGCAACAAAAAAGAGCAAACTGCTGATTCACAGAGCAACACAGATGAATCTCACTTAGCACAATCTACACTGTGCTAAGTGAAACCAGATGCAGAAGACTACAGGGCATAGGTCCATTCATAACTTGAAAGTTCTAAAACAGGCCGAACTAGTCATGGTAGAAAACATCCAAAAGTGGTTGTTTGAGGGAGGGGGACAAAGAAGAGTGAGTTGGACACAGGGCTCTGGGGCAAAAGGAATGTTCTATATGTTGATAGAGGTTGGAGCAACATGGGTTACATGCATTTGTCAAAACTCATCAAATGGTGCATTTTACTGTATGTTTAAAGGGAGGAAACCTATGCTAAACACATACTGACCTCTAGTTAGTGATATGCATGTGAAATTGTGTAGGGCTAAGTGTGCTAATGTATCTGAAAGGCATCAAAATACAAGCCAGATTAATGAATGGGTAAAAGGGCACATATACAATTAAACATAATAAAATATTAATTGTGGGATTTAGGTAGTAGATATGCAAGTGTTCACTTTGAAATTCTTTCACTTTTGCTGTATGTTTGAAAATTTTTTATAACAAAAGTTGGGGTAAAATTGACATCTGCATTCAGAACAAACAAGTACTTTACCTACATGCCTGACCTCTTCAATATTTGCCACCTCTCCCGCAGTGGGTCTTGCCAGAGATGGCTCCTCACGGTAGAGAGGTGGACAGGGTGAGGCAGGAGTGGAGGCAGGGTCCTTAATGAGGGGCTGCTGTACTGTGCGAAAGCACTGTGAGTCTGAGCTCCTTTGTGATCTGTCCCACTGCAGGAGAGAATGCTAGAGGCATTCTTTCCTCATCTGTGTTGGATCCTGGGGGTTCTCCCTGGACAGTGAGCCCTGGGAGAGGAGCCCCGCAGAAGCTGTGTGGGATATAAACCGCAAATACTTCATGCAATTTGCCATGGAGAGAGTTGCTTCCTGAGCTCCTCCAACCAGCAGGACCCCAAAATATGCCACCCCTGATTTCTTACCGGCTATCCTGAGCCCAGAGCATGTTGAGGATTGTGGTGCTGGGCATGAGCTTACTGTTCTGGGGACCAGGCAGGTTCCATGGGCAAGAATGGCCTTCCCAGACCTGGTAGAGGGCACTTGAAGGGACCCATAGCACCACTCTGACCAGGGACCTGAGGCACCACTGTGGACTGCAGAATCTTCCCTGCCCTCAACACATTCCCACAGCACAGCCCATACACACTGCATCCCATCAGTCTCCCATGGCAGACTTACAACACACAGCTGCACCGAAAACTCTTTCATGGCACATGCCCACAGTATATCCTGCATGATGTGACTGTCACAGCAGTGTAGCAGTACCGCTCTACTCTGTCACTCACCCTCACCCCACATTCATAGCACATCTCCCCATGAGATACCCCGCAGACTACCCTTCATCATACCCCCATGGCAGACTCCCACAGCAACCTCCACCCCATAGCCCATGCTCCTGTGTAACATCTCTGTGACTCATATCCTCAACACAGCCACAGCACACTTCACAGGCACAGCCCCCTTTGGCACACCTCTGCAGCCCCAAATGAGGCCCTTGCTTGGCCACTGGAGGAAGAGCACCTGCGAACCCTGCTGTGGCAAAAGCCAGCCTACTTTTACCTTCCTCGCTTGTGCAAGGATCTTGAGATGCACAAGAAGAACCATTTACTCAGGAGGGGAGAATTTTTGATTGATGTCTAAAGGATGGTTAATATGCTGATTACATCTGTTGTCTCCTACAAAAATGAATAAGCCTGTCTTGAATAGCAAAAAGCCTGGGGATTGGGTGGAAGCATGTGGACTCCTTCAGGGCCCCTGTTGGTTTCCCCATCTCCAGAGGCAGTGGACAGCGAAACAGCCCATGATTCATGATCCACAGGGGCTCATACTGCCCTGTGTTGCTGTCCCTGGATGAGCCTCCAGCTTGAATATTCCATGAGAAACAAGCTGATTGTAATTCTTTTAGCAGTGTTTGCACGGATTAAAGATAGCACACAGGACAGTGTAGATACAGACATAGGTTCTGCCAAAATATGAGTTCACAAAGTGCCTACCACATAGCACGCTAACTCTTAGCTATTGTTATTGTTACTATTGTTATTGATTCATTGTGGCTATGATTTATTATTGTCATCCATGAGGATTTAAAATGTAAAAACATTATATTTGGAATTTCTGCAGCTGCAATAATATGATTTCTTGTTTTTATCACAGATGGCGTTTGAACATTTAAGTAGCTGCTTGTTTTTCCCATGTCTGACTTTTCCTCTAAAATGAGTTCTTGAGAGCCAGGACTGTATCCTCTATACTTCTGTCCTCAGGACTGAGAACACTGGCACATGGAAGGTGTTAGAATCTGGACAGTTGGTGCAGTGGCACAATTTCTCGATGAGCAGGTCATCCTGATAACAATACTGATTAGCTCATCCAAGCTGCACTTCTGAAACAAAGACACCAACAACACCTTCAAAACCATAGTCACATTCTCATTCACATGCTATTGTGTCAGTCAACGTAACATGCCAATTAAATGGGACATTAAGTTGCCAATAGGTCTGCAACTCTGCAAGGTAGAATCATTTTCCCTTCAGTCAGTGACCTGAGTTCATTACTTTGCATCTATTACCAAGGCTTGTCCTCAACTCCCATCACCATCCAACAGCCACCAGACCGGCACTGCCCAGGTCTTGCCTTAGAGAGACCATGATGCCAGTTAGCATGGCCAGATTCCAATCATAGTATGAGCAAGCGTGGCAGCTGCTTACATGCATCTGAATTAGTGACATTCCCGTCTTTAAAAATTCCTTCTAGAGGCAGAAAAAGCAAAAGTTACTACCCAAGAATGTGAGGGACTTGCTTATCACATAAAGGCAGCCCAGTTTTCAAGGAGTTACTTTTGGAGCTGCATCTCTGCTGCCAGCTGAGCTCTTCCTGGCTTGCTGCAATCTGGGCCATGTTTTCGGTAAATAGATTGCGGTGAGCAAATGCCCCCTTCCAGAAGGTCTAGTCTGACACAGCCCACATCTTGTATTTCATTTTTCAGACTCTTGCTATTTTATTGCCATGGGCAAGAAGACTTGGTGATGCTTACTTCTTCCCTCCCTCTGTGACTTGGGCACTTTAGTAATTTAAAAGTGCTTCTCCTCTTTCTTCATCTAGAGAAGTAAAAATAATTATAATAGAAAATGGGTAATTTGCAGCTGCAATGCCAGGCTGATAATCAAAAACTTGTAAATGGAAACATGAGCATATGTTTATCACTTCTTGAAATTAGAATACAATTGAAAGTAGCTATGGCCTCAAAGAGAGGGTGTTGTGGAAGGGAAGGCAGACTTAGTTGTTGGTTGGAGACCTGCCTACTAATGAAGGTTTTAAGTTGCTGCTGCCTCAGGAGCAGTGAATAAAGGAAGGCATCCCGAGAGGTGCTCAGCTGTTCAGGGGACCCTCAGGTAATCACCTGTGGATTGATCATTCTCCTGTGTAAAACCATGCAGGGACTCCCCAGCCACTACCATCAAGATCAAGCTGCAGCTTGTCCACATGCCACACAAGGCCCTAGGCTACCTGGCCCAGACCCTCACTGAATCTTAGCTACTCCATTGACCTTCTTACAGGCCCGACACACATCCTGGCTGCTCATATTTCCAGGCTTTTGCAAACACTCTTCCCAGCTTATTTTCCTGTCCTACTCTTATTCATCCCTCAAAACTCAAAATATCTTTGATTTCTTCCTGGAACCCCTCCCTCAATCTGCCTGGGCTGGGTGCCTTCCTCTGTGCATCCAGACTCCTCTGCATTTATGCCACCTCTTACACTCTGGGTTGTGACTATTACTTGACCTTTCTGCCCCCTACCCACCACCAGCACAGACTGGTGAGCCTCTGGGCAGGAACATGGCTTACCCTTCTGTCTACCTTATTCCTGCCACACTGCCTGACACCTGGGAGATACTATTTGATGTCTGCAGTATGAAGGGATTATTAATGGCAACCAAGGGCTTTGAAATGATTTTAAAATTTGTCTTTGAAAAAGCACTATTATGACCTAAGGTCATTGATAAAATAAATCCTGTAATGCTTTCCACAGCTAGCTGAGATATGTGGACTGTCCATGACCATGTTCAAATTTGTGCTGGACTAAGGCTGGGTCATGAGGTAGGCCAGCCTTGTCTTCATGTCAAAAGCAAAATTGACCCAGACATTATGATCTTGGCCTGTCTAAAATTCTTTATGCCACTGTATTGTAATCAAGGCAATAATGTGTTTGCTGCTTTTCATCTTATTTTTGTGGTATTATTAGAAGGAACCAAGGGCATATAAATGCTGTCAGGAAGCCAGTCTCATTAATGAGTTATATGCAAGCCCAGAAAGCAAGTTTATCCCATTTGTGCCCATGTTGTGTAACCCAGCATCCAGCTGGCTCTCCCTAGCAGGCCCATTCTGAGTCAGTTCCAAGCACCCAGGTGAGCAGAGGCACTGCATTTAGATTTCAGCCAGTCCCTGGTTTGAGAGTTGATTGTTTTTATCTGTAGATTAATTGCCAGATGCTTAACTCTTCAGTTGGGTACCTCTTATGCCCCTGGCCATGGGGAAGAAAAAGGGAGTCAGGTATGATTCCTGCTGGATGGGTCTCACCGATCAGATAGCAGGTAGGGATACTCCAGATTCACTGTCATCTTGGGAGCAGTCCCAGCCTGGGGCTCATACTGTTTGCTGTTCTAGCTCCTGGAGACTAAAGGACAAGAACAGCCTCAGGACCTTATGGTGGGAGGAGAAATGCTGAGCACCAGGCACCATGCACCCCTTGTCAGGTCGCTGAGCTTGCTGGCAGAGTGCTGAACTATGGAATTGTGAGGCTGGACCACAGATCTCCTCTGGACTGCCATTGCACTCTGAGTCTGATTTAGAATGGGTTTCGGACCGTGTGACACAGGCGGTAAGTGAGTTGAAGTAGGTGTGGAGGGGTGTGGAGGCACCCTGGATCTGTAGGAGAAGCTTCTGTGGTGGGGTAGGGTTGGGCTCTGAGAAGCCCTGTTTCTCCATTCAGCTAGCATTTCCTAAGCCCTAGGTATGTACCAGTCCTGTGCTAGGCACAGAGATCAGGAAGGCCTTCAGCTGAGCCTTCTCCTCCATCCCTCCTCCCTCTACCACATATGTGCCACACTCACCAGGTAGGCTTTGGTTCCAGTGTGTTTGTGCCAGTTGTGTTTGTTAATATAATCATGTAACTCTTAAATATTACATAAACTGTGAACTATGAGCATGAAAGGAAAGAGTGATTTTTTTGAGAACTGAATCGAATGCTTTGGAAAGAAAGATTCAAGGTGAGAGCAGACCTCTCCGCTTTCTCCCAGATGGTTTTGGTGTAGGTACTGGGCTGTGAAAGATTGGTGGAGATAGAGGCAGGGGAATTGAAAACTTCAGATGGATTCTGCCCTTGTGCTGCTTCTCATGTTTCTTTAGGTAACTTCTCTATCTAAAAGAAAGTGGGAGAATTGTTGCTGATTGATGGGGTTTATAAAAGCTTCAGTCCCTGCTCCAAAAACAAAACCTTGGACCTGTATCAAATCACCTACCTGAGTAAGTTTTAATTTAAAGCTAGAGTTCACTTAGGCATTTTTAAATGATTCCCTGCTGTAACCATTTGTTTCTGCTCTTCCAGCCAGGCCTGCTGGGTAAGAGGGCCTTGGCTACACCTGGGGGCTGGTCACCACTGGGGTGGGGCTGAGGGCCCAATGGCCAGAAGCTACTTCATAGTCCACTGTGCTTTCTAACTTGCTTGGGCTGTAGCCTGAGGGCAGAGGAGTGGGTGAAGGCCATGCTGCAGCTGCAGCCAGAGTCTGATATTCAAAGAAGGGCTTGGCTTTGGCATCACAGACAAAATGAAGAGGAAGAGAGGTCAGAGAGAGATCTAGGAAGTAGATAGTCAGGATCTGGTGAGGGAAGAATTGAAAAGCAGATGGAGATGGAAGGAAAAGGGTGTACAGTGACTTCCCAGCAACTGACTGCATGATAGTTCTGTTCATTTATGGGAAACTGGAGGAGATCATGTAGGTACCCAGAGGAGATGGAGGTTTCCAGGTGAAGAGAAGAGCTCCAGGGAAAGGAAGAAAGCAAGTGGCTCTAGGCCAGATGTGTCAAGGAAATGGGTTCAAGATGCTTGCATCATTTATTTAGTAAGCATTCATTAAGCACCTTCTCTGTACCAGGTTGTAGGCTAGGAATATAAGGAACAAGGGTGTTGGTCCCAGAATAGGAGGAAGGTCAATTTCCTTGATGTTTGAATGCTGTGAGGGCAGTGAGGCACAGGCCACCCACTTCAGGATGCCTTCAGCAGGCTTGATAATGTGGAATGAGGAACCACAGTCATGGAGAAATGGTGCATCGTGGCAAGTTGGGTTTCAGGAGGTGGCAGTGAGAGGCAACCAGGGTCCTAGGGGCTAGACAGAGAGGCCAGAAACCTGCCTTAGGAAGTGGAGGCAAGGAAGGGAGCTGAGGACAAGATCAGGACAAAAGAAGGACTCTCAGAGGAAATAGACACAGAGGGTAAAGGGATTTGTGGCTCAAAATGCAGATTGTGTTATTACTGGCAGGACTCTGATTTAGGAAAATGATAGCCAAGAACCTGCTGATATATGATGTGTGTTTGATATCTCAGAAAATGACAACTTCAACTCATAGAAGTATTTTATAAATTCTGATTTCTATTACTTTTGAGCTGAACAGTTTTTTAATTGTTAAGTTTTAACAATATCACCTTTTTCATTATTCCATAACACATTGAGAGGTGTAATATTTTCTCTTCACTTTCTTCACTTGAAGTGTGGTGTGTGTGTGTGTGTGTGTGTATGTGTGTTTTAAAGCACCTCTGAGTTCTATTTTCTTTGCAGGATGACCTCTTAGGGGCCATTTAATCCAAACAAGTATTTTTATGAAATGGAGTAGTCACAAGAAATGACAGAATAACACCAATAAGGTTACATTTATGAAGCATTGATTCCTTGAACTTCTGACATTTCCCCTCTTTTTTCTATCCCTTAACATTTGAACTCCATTGTTTCAGTTAAATGGGAGTAAGATACTTTTCATGAGCCTCATTTTGAACCATTTTAATCTTCTCTCAAGTGAGTGTGCATCTCTGGTTTAGCACATTGAGCTAGTTTTTCTTTGGTTGCATTTACTTTTGAAAGCTGTCTACTCTCTGAGAAGCAGAGCTGCCTTTGGTTTTTCAGTGACCCAGCCTCTCTCCAGGGAGGCAAGGGATGATGATTTATTGGATCTCGATCCCCTCTCCTAGGAAAAGAGCCTGCAAGGTATCTCTTTACTTTTTTTTTTCACTCATTAAATTTATTGGTACATTTTAGGTATACAATATGATGACATTCATCATTGGGAATTTGTACCTTCACATAATCTCTCTTGGTTCTTATTTTTGTCCCCATTCCCCTGCCCTCCCTTCAGCCCCTTAACCCCTCCCTATTTACAAAGACTTTGTTTCTGTTTTTTCCTTTTCTCATATTTTTTACTTTCCCTTCTTTGCTGTACCCCTCCCATTTCCTCTTCCCCTTTCCCTTTGGACCTTTACTTTCAAAATTAAAAATGATTTAATCTGGTTTTGAGAGTGGTTTGCAATCCACTTAAACATGGTGTGGGTTCAAACATGGACGTCAGAGCCCTGAGTTCCTAGCAAAAGCCTCTGGGGTCCATTCATAGCTGAGATATGCTGCTGCCACCTACAGGTGGCCTTGTTCACACCTTGGTCCTGGGCGGCAGGACCACCCTACCCAGCAGAGAGACCTGGGGAACCTGTCAAGGTGGGGGTAGCTCCCAGCTCACCCCTCCTTGCTAAGTAGCCTTAAGCAAAGTAGTTCAGTTCTCTGAGTCTCAGTTTCCTTGCACCTAATTGGTTGATAACATTACCCAGCTCACAGGGTAATTCTACAGCTTTGCTCTACGCACCAGCACCAGTCAGCTTCACTTCTAGGTCCCGTTACATGTGGGTACCCTGATGTACACCTCACTGGAGTGTGGCTTTTAACTACGATGGCTCCTCCAACAGCACAGGCTCCCATGGGGCAATGACATGCTGAGCCTCCTGGGACCCCATGCCTGGCCTGGGCCCTGGCTGGCTCAGATGAGACCTGTGGGCAGGAATCTTCCTGCCAGCATTGCTACCAGCCTGATGATGAGGAGCCAGAACATTCCCTCAGCCTTGAAGCTGAGTAGAACAATGAGGGCTGAACACAGCAGGGGTGGGCTGTCAGTGTACTGTTTTGTAAGAAGGTGAGTGTGCTTCCCCTGGTTGGCAATCTCCCTGTTCTAAGTGGTGGTGGGGGCTTGCTTTGGTTGCCTTGGTGGAGTGGTTGCCTTGGTTGGCAACAGAAGAGAAGAAGAGAAATGGCCAGAACAGGGGCACTGAGTTACTGTGGGAGAAGCTTTAACAGGCCATTGGGAATGGAATGGGAAGCATTAAGAAAGACCATTTTGCACCCTTGTTCCGAGCCTAAGGACCTTTGAGGGTCATGCTACCCTCAGACACAGACAGCCTAGGCATCTTAGTTCCAGCGGCCAACTTCAAGATGAACCTGTGATTTTTAGGAGCCTGGAATCTCATTTCTGATGGAAAAGCAGTTCAAAGCCCTTCACAGTGGGTCAGTGACATCGCCTGCAGATAAAGTGCTGAACATTATTGGCTTTTGCTCTCTCAATATTACGAATGTTATGCAGACTTCCTCCGCTCAGAGCAACCTCCGGCTTTTGAATTATTTTGGCATGGATATATGTGGACTCATCAGTGGAGTTTTAATCTATTTTGTTTTTATTTTATTTTTTCCCTCAGATCGGGAAATGTACTTTCTTGATCTAAGGCCTAAAAACAGAAACTCCTCTGAAAAGAGGGAATGTCTTATGAAACTTAAAGTGACAACCATATGGTGGGCAATATTATTTCATTCTAACACATGAGTTTTCATGATTCAAATGTTTTATATTCTGCAGGTGTCCATTAATTTTGCTTTCTGTCAAAGTTTTTGTATACCACTTTCTAGAGAAATCATAGTTAAGTTTTTACAACAACTCCATGCTCTTCTTAGTTTCCAGAATGTTCTCTATTTATAGTAGAAAGGTTCATGTTGGATTAAATCAGAAAGTCATTTTAAATAATCACTTTGGAGGTATCAAAGTGATGGGGTTTTTTAAATTTTAAAAATATAGTAGTTTTCTCTGGCTATTTTTTGGATCCTACTGTTGAAGGGAAATCAGATATTCCCTTTTGTAAATGAAGTTGTGAAATCCTCCCTGAAGGGTTTTAGAAATAAGAGATAGTTCTCCCTGGGGGTGATGTCAGTGACTTCTGCCTCAAGGAAGGGAAATGGAGCAGAGAATTGCTCAGGGTCTTTTTTTGCCTTATATTTCTCTGAATTTATTCCCTACACAGAAAGGAAGGATCTTGTGCATATTCCACATTTGCCACCAAGCACCAGTCTCACTGGGCCTGGGATGGAGCTCTCTGTAATGATGCAATCTTAGAATTAAACCCAACATCTCCGGGACCAAAGGGCTTGCTCTGTAAGGCAGTCTCACTGGCCCTGAGCTGGCAGTTTTAAGCCCACAGTTCTGACTCTAGCTCTGTTATTTACTAAATATATAACCTCAAGCCAAGCAACATTACCTCTCCTGTCCTCAGTTTCTTCAACTGTAAAATAGGTGTGTTGGACCAGATGTTAACATACTGTAAATGGAAGCACCATGGTTAGATATTTTGATTAACATAAGCCTTCTAGTTAGATCATTTTCTCTGCTTAAAGAAAACTTCAACTCCCAATCTTCATGTTTTCCTGATGATTTCTTTTCAAAATAGGAAATGAAAAGCTTTCCTGACATTCATAATAAGGAATCAAAATGTAATGACTTCTAAAGAGTCTCAGCCAATCTTGGAGAAACCTACCTTGAGAAATAAATGCTTCATTTTATAGAGAAGAAAGGGGATTGGTTCCTTTCATTCAGCAAAAAGTGGTAATTTCACTAAAGCAGTGTTTGCAGAGACCTGTCACCTTCAAAGTGCTGTGAACCTGTAGCATGTGTCTTAGTGACCTTTGTCCCTGCTTTCATTTATCTGAAAGGGAAATGGGCTCAATTCTTGACTAGAAATCGCATCTCTGTGTTGGGGCCTTGAGACACTCTCATTCATCCCTCTGGTGCTCCTGAATTGAATGCTGTGAATCAGTGTGTGTTTCCTCCAGAGGTATTAATGCCTTTTTGATGTAGAGTTGATCAGCCTGATGTGCTTAATCCAAATAGTGTTTCAAATAGACTGTTGTTGGGGTTGTTTGATCCAGAAGCTCTCCCTTGTATGCAGTGGAGCCCAGGGTACTTCAGGGAGTGCTCTGAGGCATGAGGCTAGGCAAGTCCTTTGCAAAGAAATCATGTCCGCCTTCCTGGACAGCAGCTCAGAGACCCAGAGGGCCACACACAGTAGCAAATGCTGCAGGAATTGTTTGCTCACTAGCAAAAAACCCATAAAAACTCATCCTTCTGAGGGTGTAAAACAACTGTTAGGAACATCCTCTTATAGAGCTTCTCAGGAAGAAATGTTCAAAAGCCAAATTCCCCTTTGCTTTGGTGTAAAACCATTGAGTCAGTGAATAGTGATTTTGCCCACTTCCCCTGTGGAAGAGACAAAAGTTACATTTGTCTGAGACTTCGGTTGCTAATTGTCTTTTAACAACACAGTGGCAACCCCAGAGAGTTTGGTATAAAACACCAGGATTTTGGCTCCAACCCTTGGGCACTTGCTGGGTTGCAGGAGACCTTAAGAAGCCACAGGCAGTCTGAAGCCCCTTTTCCACACAGTCCTGCCTGGGCAGCTTCCAGGGGGATCCCTGTGCACTCATGACGCATTTTTGTGCATTTCATGTTTGTTTCTTAAAACTACAGAAAGAGTAGAGTAGCTGTCCTTATCCAGTGGTGATACACTCCAAGCCCCCTGATGGGTTCCTGAATCCACAGATCATACCAAGCCCTATAATTGAATGCTTCTTCTGTCTTAACAAATCACTTATCATACACTGAGGCTGTAACCTTTGTACTTGAGGTGAGACACCAAAACTAGCATGAACTTCCTTTTCGTTCTTCACATTCACAGAGATGATTTGTTTTTACTGTATATCTTAACAACCTCCACATAGGTTTTTTGTTCTTAAATTGAGAACTTTCATCTTTTACTTTAATAAAAGTATTTTACAGCTTCTTTGGCATATGTGAATTGCCAGCATCCCTACTCTCTCATTTTAGAGCCATTATTAGGTAAAATAAAGGTTGTTTGAACACAAACACTACAGTACCATAGTCAGCATAAAAACCGAGATGGGTGCTAAGTGACTAACAGGCAAGTAGCATGTATGACATGGATATGCTGGACACAAGGATGAGTCATGTTTGGGGCAAGATGCAGTAGGACAGCTACTCAGAACAGTGTGAAATTTAAAAGTTGTAAATTGTTTATTTCTGTAATTTTTACTTAATATTTTCAGACAAAGGTTGATTGTGGGTAACTGAAATAAAAAAGCAAAACCTTGGATAAGGAGGAACTATTGTACACGCTTAGGACAAAAGGTCATTAGGATAAATGATATACTGATAAAGCCCGAGTCTGTTCATTCCTGTTTCAGTCTCCTAGTATCCCTGCTCCTTCTGTAATGATTTACTGTTAGGTGTGCACTTATTTTATGGATTTATAAATGTATATACGTATATATAAACTATATATTATTTCTGTATATTATAGCAATATAGATTGCTTTGCTGAAATAATATGAGATAATACTATATGCAACTTGCATTCCTTTCTCCAGTATTAACTCATTAATAATCTGCCACATAAGTACATGTAGCATTATGTTACTCTTTTTAACAGCTGCATAGTGTTACGTGAAATTTAACCACTTTCCTGTTGTAGACATTTGGATCTCTAATTTTTCATAGTTGCAGGTAAGCCCATGGAGAATACCCTGCTGACACATGTTTGTAGACGTCTGGCCATGTTTATTAATAATTATACTGCATTTATTTGAAGATATGCTATGCACACACATATACACACATGCATGCATGTACACAACCCTATGCATACATAGCTCAACTATGAGGTTAATTTGTGGGACATTTCTTAAATCCTTGGCCTACTCTAGCCCATTCACACTTCAGATGTTAGCTTTAAGAACTGAACAGATTTTGTTTTGTTTTGTTTTTTTATGCCCTTAGCCTTCTGCTTTAGGAAGGAATATTGCCCAGAGACGGCAGTTGGCTACTTATTTTTCTTAACCTGTGTTAGCATTCAGACCTCTTAAATCTCACTTGCTGGGTGCATGAAGTTAAATTGTGGCAAATACCATCAAAGAACCTAGAGTGTTCGAGATAGCTTTTGTATAAATTAAAACTCTTCTTTTCAATACTTCCATCACTATATTAGATTCCTAGAGCTGCTGCAAAGAATATTTTGTAGTTTAAAACAATGGAATTTATTTTGTCATGGGTCTGGAGGCAAGAAGCAAAGTGTCAGTAAGGCCATATGCCCTTTGGAAGCTCTAGAGCAGTGGTGGCGAACCTATGCCTTGCATGCTGTTTGTTATCACTGAAAGCTCTAAAAGGTTTGCCATCACTGCTCTAAGAGGAATCTGTTCCTTGCCTGTTACAGCTTCTGGTGGCTGCCAGCATTCCATGGCTTGCAGCCACATCACTGTAATCTTCAAGGCAAGTATCTCCAAATTTCTCTCTCATACATCCTTCTCTTTGTGTATGTCGAATCTCCTTTTGCCTCCCTCATACAAGGATACATAAATTGTATTTAGCACCCCATCTCAGGATGCCTTACTTAATCACGATGGCAAAAATAGCATTTATGGGTCCCAGGGATTAGGACCTGATATCTTTGGGGCACACTATTCATCCTACTGTGATGGGGTTTTGATGCATTTTTCAGTGTACTTTAACTTTTTGCTGATACTTATGGTATTATCTTTGAACTCTTTGGAAAGAGTATTTTCATTCACAAGGAAGGCAGAGTTATTTTGTTTTGTGCTTTGAAAAATTGACTTCAAAGGTGAGGTCACAGAGTCAAGATCAGACAGAAACTTTTTGGCTGACAAACATCTTAAGCCAGAGACTGTATGGCATGTGTTACAGGCAGAACTGTAGCACATTAAAGTACAAATGTGCCTGTCTTCTTTTTTTAACCTGGAAGCTTTCAGCTGTGCAAGTTTTTGTGCACTAGCTGGAAGGAAATTGGGAAGCCTTCTGCTCCATCTGTATTTCCACCTTTCTTCCTGCAGCTCAAACCACACCTAAACCATGAAGTTCATTTTAAAATCTGCCCAGCTGGGCACACAGGTGTTTCACTGTTGTGAAAACAGTGGAGAGTACTGAGCAATACAACAGCATAGCATGCAATACAAGGATGAGGTTTGTGAGCACACATTTAACTGGCCTGCTCCTTTAGGCTCCTGGCTTCCTCTTGAAAGGCCCACTACAGCTTTTGACTTGGCCCTGCCCCTGCCATGTGAATGCTAATCTTATACTTCCATTTCCTGACTTCACAGTAGACCTGAGTGCTCATAAAATAAACTGTGTCACTCAGCATTATTGTGTGTGTTCTAGGATTTAGTCCAAAATGGCCCAAAATACTCCCTATTTCAGCAGAACTCCCTTTGGCCACTGCCTATTAATATATTTAAAGAACAGGGATGTGAGAGTGCACACTGGTCAGGTGGAGAACATGCTTCCCTGCAGAGAGGTCCCCAGGCAGACAGCAGTGGCCCAGGGGAGTGGATGGGGGAGATGCTGGCTGCCTCATTTCAGACAGAGGACAGTGTACAGGCAAATCTGCTGCACCTGAACCAGGAGCAGTGCATATACCCGGGTCTATCTGCTTATGAAGAGTCTTGAATATGAAGGGCTCAGATTTAAAGGTCACAAATCAATTGTAGGAAGTCAAATAAAGCAAGCCCCAAATACGGCTGTTTTTGTCACTTTCTAAGCCAGTGACAAATATTAGAAAACATCCCACAATATCCACCACAGAAGCAGATTGCCAAGAGTATAGAAAATAGTGATGCTGAGGCCTGCCCAGATACCATCAGTAAGTGCGTGCAGACCCCAGCCAGAAGCCTGCCTGGACAACAGCAGTGCAGGTGGGCACGCCCCATCCAGTGACCCACCCAGACCAGTGGCTCAGGCATGCAGGCCCTAGCCAAAGGCCAACCTGGAAAACAGCAGCACAGACGCACAGGCCTCAGCCATAGGCCCACCCAGATACTACCAGTAAGTACACACAGACCCCAGCTAGAAGCCTGCCAGGACAACAGTCACATGGATGTGCAGGCCCCAGTGGTGGCCCCACCTGGAAACCAGTGGCTTGAGCACACAGGCCCCAGCCAAAGCCCTGCAGGGAAAACAGTGGCATGGGTGCTCAGGCCCCAGCAAGAGACCCACCCAAATACCATGGCTAAGTGTGCACAGGCCCCAGCCAGAACCCTGCCTGGACAACAGCACAGCACAGGAACCCAGAAGGGCGACATTCTGAACCCAGGAATTGACACAGTGGTGACTGGCACAACAGAGAGAAGTCCACTCTGAGGCTTGGTAAGAACTGAAGCCCACTGGGCGAGCAATCACCTCAACAAAGGCACATCGGACTGCATCTGTTGAAATGAGAAAACACATAAACAAGACTCAAAACCAGATTTCCCTATCACCTAAGGCAACCCAAGAGATAGGACAATCTGATACTCAACCACCTGGACTCCCTGAACTGGCAACAAAAAGAGGATCTGGAAAAAATGAAATCAGAAATAATTTCTCAGATAACAACAGAGATTGTATCCATAGTGCAAGACATCATTAATAACTAGAGCAGACACAGATTAAAAAAAAAATAGAGGAGCTGAGGAACATGATGGAGTCCTAGTTGAGAAAACAAATGGAATCCATAAAACAGATGAAAACAGATATCCGGGATATTAAAGACTGCATTGAATGTTTACAAAGCAGAATGAGCCAATGTGAAGACAGAATTTCAGATATAGAAGACAGGATTGCAATTAGTGACCAGGAAAAGAAAGATTTCTTAAAAATAGTAAGGGACAATGAGAAATCAATATAGCAGCTGCTAGATGATGCAAAGAATTACGTAAGACTGACTGGAGTCAGTGAAGAAACAAGAGAGAGTGCAAATGACATTAAAAAAAATAAAAATAAAAAAAATTTTTAGAAAATGTTCACAGTAGTAATGCCAGAAAACTTCACAAGCAGGGCAAAAGAACTTGACATTCAGATAAGTGAGGCATATAGTACTCCAACTAGCCATGATCAAAAACAATCTGCACCTAAGCATGTCATAGTCAAGATTCCAGAAACCAACAGAAGAACAAAATACTACAAGTAGTTAAAAAAATAAATCACATACAAAGGAAAGCCCATCATAATCACAGCAGATGTCTCAGCACGAACCCTGAAGTCAAGAAGAGCCTGGAGTGAAGTATTTCAAGTCCTAAAAGAAAACAACCTCCTACCCAGATTGATATAACCTGCAAAACTATCTTTCAAAATCAATGGAGAAATAAGATACTTTAATGACAAAGAACACCTGAGGAACTTAATGAATACCAAACCAGTGCTCCAAAAAATTTTGAACAATATCATAGGAAAAGACAATAAGGGTCACAACCCCATGAAACCCAGCAGAATGAATCGGTCGGGCAAGACAAGAAATTAAATGAAAAGGCAGAGAATCCAATGACAGGTAAAGCTCATAACAAGGATGAGTCAATACATATCAATTATATCTATGTTAATGGTCTCAATTCACCAATCAAAAGAAACAGACTGGCAGAATGTGTCAAGAAGCAAGATTCAAGAATATACAGCATACAAGAAACATATTCAATTCAAAAGGAAATTCATTCATAGACTGAAAATTAAAGGGTGGAAAATAATTCTCCACACAACAGGAACCCAAAAAAAGCAGCAATAGCTATCCTATTTGCAAATCAAATGCATTTCAAACCAACACTAATTAAAAGAGACAAAAAAGGCCACTACATCCTTGTAAATCCAAGAGGAAGAGATGATAATCATAAATATATATGCACCAAATACTAGTGCACTCAACTATATAAAACAAATATTAATGGACATGAAAAGTCAAATAAGCACTAATACAATAGTAGTGGGGGACCTCAATACCCCACTGTCACAAATAGATCAACTGAACAAAATAAACAACAAAATACTAGAACTCAAACAAACTCCTGAATAAAGGGGCTTAATAGATGTCTACAGAGTGTTCCATCCCACAAAATCAGAATACATATTCTTTTTGGCTGCACACAGGTCATTCTCCAAAATAGACCACATACTTGCTCATAGAACATGTTTAAGTAAATGCAAAGTATTAAAGTTATTCCCTGTATATTATCAGATCATAGTGTGATGAAATTGGAGTTCTACAACAAAAGAAACTATGAGAATTTCATAAACACATGGAAATTGAATGACACACTTCTCAAAAACCAATGGGACACAAAGGAAATTAAAGAAGAAATCAGTTTCTATAATTGAATGACAATGCCAATACAACATGTTGGAATCTATGGGACACAATGAAAGCAGTCTTATGAGGGAAATTCATAACAATGAATACTCATGTTAGGAAAATGGAGTGAGCTCAAATAAACAACCTAATGGTGAACCTCAAGCTTCTAGAAAAAGGAAAGCAGGTCAAACCCAAAGCTCATACAAAAGAGGAAAGCATAAAAATCAGAGAAGAAATCAATGCAATGGAGACTAAGAGAATGATACAAAAAATCAATAAAGCGAACAGTTGATTCTTCAAAAGAATAAACAACATTGAAAAACCTTTAGCCAACCTTATCAAGAAAAGGAAAGAAAAGACCCAAATCGGTGCAATTAGGAATGAAAAGGGTGAAATTACAACAGATCCAGCAGAAATCCAGAGGATCATCAGTAACAACTTCAAGAACCTATACACCAATAATATGGAAAGCACAGAAGAAATGGACAGATATCTAGATACATATGATTACCAAAGTTGAATGAAGACCTAAAAATTCTAAACAACCTAGTATCAATCAATGAAATTGAAAATGTAATAAAAAACTTACCAACAAAGAAAAGCCTGGGTCCTGATGGCTTCACTGCTGAATTCTACAAGACATTTAGAGAAGAACTATTAACACTACTATTTAAACTCTTCAATGAAATTGAAAGGGAAGCAATACTCCCAAATTCATTCCTGGAAATAAGCATCACCTTGGTGCCCATAGCAGAGAAAGACCCAAACAAAAAAGAGAACTATAGGCCAATCTGACTAATGAACATAGATGCAAAAATCCTTAATAAGATACTGCCAAATAGAATGCAGAAGATCATCAAGAAGATCATACACCCTGAGCAATGCAGGGATGATTCAACATACACAAATCAATAAATGTAATACACTACATCAATAGAGCCAAGGACAAAAACCATATAATCATCTCAATAGATGCAGAAAAAGTGTTCAACAAAATCCAACACCCATTCATGATAAAAAGCCAACAAAAAATTGAAATAAATGGTCTCTGTCTCAACCTGATAAAACCTATCTATAAAAAACCAACAGCCATATCAAAAAAAAAAAAAAAACAAAAAAAACCAACAGCCAACATCATACTAAATGGTCAAAAACTGAAATCCTTCACACTAAAATCAGGAAGAAGACAAGGATGTCCACCATCACTACTACTGTTCAGTATAGTTTTGGAAACATTAGCCACAGACATTAGATAAAAGAAAGAAAAAAAGGAATAAAGACAGGAAACAAAGAAGTTAAATTATCATTATTTGCAGATCACATGATACTTTATATAGCAGACCTCAAGAACTCCACCAAAAGACTTATAGACTTAATAACCAAATTCAGTAGAGTAGCTGGATACAAGGTCAACACACAAAAATCAATAGCCTTCCTGTACATGAATAACAGACTCACTGAGAGAGGAACTGGAGAAACAACTCCTTTCACAATAACATCCCAAAAACTGAAATATCCAGGAATCAACCACATGAAAGAAGTCAAAGACCTCTACTCTGAAAACTGCAGCACTGAAAAAAGAGATCAAAGAGGATATCAGAAAATGGAAAGACATCCCTTGCTCCTGGGGAAGAAGAACCAACATATTGAAAATAGCCATACTTCCAAAACTGCTATATAGATTCAATGCAATCCCAATTGAAATCCCAGCAGCATACTTCACAAAGCTTGAGAAAACAATCCAAAAAGTCATTTGGAACAAGAAGAGACCCAGAATAGCAAAAGCAATTCTAGACACACAGACAAGGTAAGGGGTATCAAAATCCCCAACTTTAAACTATACTACAAATCTACTATGATAAAAACAGCATGGTACTTACTGGCAAAGAAACAGAACCATGAATCAGTGGAACAGATTAGAAGATGCAGAAACAACTCTAGACACACTCAGCCACCTCATCTTTAACAAAGGAGCCAAACACCCTCACTGGAGGAAAGATAGCCTCTTTAATAAATGGTACTGGGAAAATTGGGTTTCAACTTGCCAAAGATTAAAACTAGATCTATATCTCTCACCATACACTAAACTAAAATGAAAATGGATCAAAGATATAAATATTAAAACAGAAACACTAAACCGGCTGGAAGAGAGGTTAGGTAGAACTCTTGAAGATGTTGGCGTAGAAAAAGATTTCATGAACAGAACCTCAGTCACATGTGAGCTAGCACAAAGAATCAACAACTGGGATCTCATGTTATTAAAAACGCTTCTGCACAGCAGGAGAAACCACCAGCAGCACAAAGAGAACCTACAATGTGGGAAAAATTTTTCACTTGCTATTCCTCAGACAGTGGTCTACTATCTAGAATATATAAAGAATTTTTGAAAATCAGACCTCCCAAATTTAAAGACCCAATCCAAAAATGGGCATCTGAAATGAACAGACTTTTCTCAGATTAAGAAGTAGAAATAACAAACATATGAAAAAATGGACAGCACTGGTCATTCAAGAGATCAAAATAAAAACAACGCTGAGATTCCACCTCACTCCAGAAAGAATAGCTGCTATCATGAAATCAACCAGTAACAAATGCTGACAGGGTTGTGGGGAAAGAGGAACCCTTCTCCACTGTTGGTGGGAGTGTAGACTGGTGCAACCACTGTAGAAATCAGTATGGAGATACCTCACAAAACTAGGATTAGAGGTCCCATTTGACCCAGCTATTCCCCTGCTGGGTATCTTCTCAAAAGAATTAAAAGAATCATACCATAGCAATATATGTGCACCCATATTCATAGTGGCACAGTTTAAAATAGCTAAAATTTGGAAACAGCTCGATTGCCTATCAACTGGAAACTGGATAAAGAAAATGTGGGTGTTTTTTTTATAAAATGGAGTACTACTCAGCCATAAAGAATGAGAAATTAGAGACATTTATAACTAAATGGATGCACATTGAGGCGATACTCTTAAGTGAAATAAATAGGACACACATGTAAATACTGAATAGTTTCTCTAGTGTGCAAAACTAAAAGTGTATGTAAGGTTTATATAGCATAATAGATAATGTGAAATAGGAAGAAAAGAGGAAAAGGGGAATGGGAA
>NW_004624730.1:16214180-16235288 GCF_000247695.1 Heterocephalus glaber | reverse complement strand
TTAAGAGTATCACCTCAATGTGCATCCATTTAGCTATAAATGTCTCTAATTTCTCATTTTTTATGGCTGAGTAGTACTCCATTTTATAGAAAACCCACATTTTCTTTATCTAGTCTCTAGTTGATGGGCATTTGGGCTGTTTCCAAGTTTTAGCTGTTACAAACTGTGCCACTATGAACATGGGTGCACATATATCACTGTGGTATGATTCTTTTAACTCTTTGGGGAAGATACCCAGCAGGGGAATAGCTGGGTCATCCTTAATTATTAATTATTTGAGGCTCTTTTCATGTGCTTATTGGCCATTAAACAAATGTCTATTCAATTCCTTTGTCCACTTTTAATTCAGGGTTTTTTTTAATTGTTTTTGAGTGGAAGAGACCTTTTATGGGCAGTCTGATGTGTGGTAGGCATTGGGGGAAGATCATTTAACAGGTAGAAATGGTTCCATCATTCAGATAGTCCCAGAGATTCAGAGCACAGGCCTAGTAGAAGCAGAAACATGGAAGTGCAGAGTACAGAGCATATTCAGGCTTTTTCTAGCCATTAGGCTTTGTTGGGCCATAAAGCACCATAGGGGTACAGCCAGCATTGAGGTGGGAAAGCAAGGTTGCCCTCCACCCCTGGTGGAGAGCTAGAGTGTTCCACAGGAAGCAATCAAAGGTAAAGACCTTTCTCCAACATACAGAGCTGCCCTTAGCAAGGTTCCTACGGTGCTTGGGGAACATGGAATGCAGTTAAGAGAAGTTTGCTAAGAGATTCAAGAAAAATCTTCCGCTGAGATTAGTTCTAAGGTCACAATGTCAACTGAAAATCATGTTTACTTAAAATAATCATTGGAAAATTCCCAGCACAGTACATGTAAGTGTTCAGCATGCCATCTCCACCTCCATCCCAGAAGGTGTCTCTCGTACTCACTTCAGCAGCACATATACCAAAAGGTGTCCTCTCAGCTACATCCCAGATAAGCTTACTGCCTTGACTTCAGGCCCACATCATGCAGAAAGTGCCCATATTTACTACTGGAGTCACATTTGGCCCACAGAAGTACACACATTGTATGAAAAGGGCAAGAACTGACGTGTCTTGAGGTTCCTCTTGTGGTGCTTTGAGCCACAAGTCATCAAGTACCTGATAGTCATAACCTCATTAGTGAAAGTATTTTAGCAGTTCATATAATAATAAGCATGAACAGAGGTGTTACACGGTTAATGCAGTTCTGTAGGCCTTCCCTTTGTGGAATAGAAAGGCTATGGCAGCCACAGCCTCTATACCACACTGTCCAGGGCAGGACAGGCAGGAAAAGGCCACTGTTGTCATTGCTCTTTCATCATCTGGGGAAGTTTATCCCAGAGACCTGCAAGTACTTCTTCATTTCATGGGACAGAAGGTCACATGCCCACATTTGAGTGATCAGTGACAGAAGGAGTGCGAACTTCATGGTAGGTGCAGTGCTGTGGTTCCTGTCTGTGCATCTTGTCTCTGAAAGAACAAAATCAGGGTTTGCTAGCCAGGAAAAAGGGGGTCCCTATGCTGAAGGAAGAATCAGCAGGTTCTTTTTGATCAGCTCATACAGTAACATCTGCTTATGGACAGTGAACCTAAATCATTTCTTTTCAGCCTACATTTTATTTTATACTTGTTATTATTTTATTGACTCAGTAAAGCTAGCATGTACAGATGAATTCGCATGGGTCAGATGCCTATGAAATGAAGCTTCACTGACCTAATTTTGGAATTGATACCTCCAGATGTCTCACCTGGGCTTAACCTCAATCTCTGGGCATGAAGTACCCTGCCGTTCCTTTGGCCTGACTGGAGTCTAGCTCCACCCATTGACCATGAACCTCCAGGATCTATCGTGTTTTATCCTGGGGCCAGGCTGCTCCTTCCCTGAACTGCTGGCAGTTTCCCTGGTCCAAGTACAGGGAACACAGGCTTGTGGCCTACAAATTCTTACATTGCCATTTGTCACAGTGGCCTTGCAAAAAAAAAATTAGCTAAAGTATAGCAGATACATTAGTTCTTTTGAAATCATAGAAGCAAATTAACCTTGTTGCTAGTTTTCAAATTCATCCAGTGTCAGCTTTCTGTCACAAAATACCTGAGAAAAACAACTTAAGGAAGAAAAGTTTATTTTGCTAACAATTTCAGAGGTTTCAGATCATGGTCATCTGGCTCCATTTCTTTTAAGCTTGTGGCAAACCAAAAACATCATGGTGGAAGGGTGTGGTGAAGGAAAGCTGCTCACCTCATGGTAGTCTGGAAGCAGAAAGAGACAGCCCAAGAGAAGGGTTTGGGGACAAAATACAGCCCCTAATGGGATGGTCCCTTGACTAACTCACTCCCTTCAGCTGGGCCCTACCTCCTCTAAGTTTCCATTACCTCCTGATAATGCCACCAAATATGATTTTGTGAATGAATCCACTGATTAAATTAGAACCCTCATGATCCAATCACCTTCCTCCAAATGCATCTCTGAACACTGGAGACTTTTGAAGGATATTTTAGAGCCAAACTAATACACAAGTCAAGTTGTCATTTTGTGGGAGGGAACCTGGTGCAGGGTCAGCTGGAGTGTTGTGTTTAACTTGCTGAGATATGTACTGGGCTTCTTAGACCAGCCCATCCTAGCCACAAATCAGTTGGAAAACTGGCTCTATTGAATCCCTAATTCTGTGTTGTACAGGGCAGGATGCTTCAGACAAATGGTGGCTTCATTTGATTTGTTCTTGTGAGGAAAGATGGAATTTGTCATCAATAGAGGTATCTTGACACAGGATTAGCACATGTGAATACTACTTCCTGATTGTACACATAAAGTTCCATCATCTCAAAAAAGTATTAGGAGGCAGAATCTTCAGGTGTCTTAGTTTATCTTCACAGCACCCCCATCAGGGAGCTTTGGTTTATTTTTATTTTATATGGGCCTGGAAGGCTGGAGCATGTGAATGTCAAATTCCCATCCCAGAGGTCCCCCAAGTACAAGCACAGGTAACTTCACTTCAAAGCTAGTGGAAATGTCCCATGTCTGTCACTGAGTGCACATATCCTCATGTTCATGCAAAACATTAGCCTATGAGTAGGCTTTGGGGGGCCATGGACAAAGCATTTTTTTGTGTGTGTGAGACTTAATAGTGGATTTGAAAGCAGTAACTGAGGAATGAAACAAAATAAAGTTTTTCTGTTTAAGACTATAGAGACTACAGTTGTTACTATGAATTGCCCACCATTCTGGCCTAATTGCCAACCTACAACAATAGCAATTATGCATACTTTTAAATATATGTTAGATGAACTCAGTTAAAAACTTTAACTATAGCCCCAAACCTGGCTCATGTCTACTCAGACTTCTCAGATTACTGCCCAAATTTGTAGTTATCTCCTCATCACAATGGCAGTCTGCTCAGAGCTCAGTAAAGAAAAGAAGATGGGCTGTTTTGCTTATAATTTCTAGAGGAAATTATATTACACACAACTGGCAAGAGTGGCTCTGTACTTGGTTGTTTTGTGCCCAGTAAAAATCTCAAGCAAACACCTACCCTTGAGCTTTGAAGCTCTGTGTCCTCCTCTGCTGTGATTCACTGTGACTCACTCATCTCTTCTGCCTTCCTGCAGAGCCTGGCCAAGTTTCCACCTACCTTGTGTTTCAGGGGCCCCTTGGTGTCCTCCTGTGCCTTTGAGGAACTTGGTGGCAAGGGAAGCTTGTTTTCTTTTGGGGTGAGTAAATGAACAAACAAGCTAAAATAAAGTGGTCTTCTTTGTTAGAATTTTTAGATTTCATTATAGGGCTGATACTAAAATTCAGTCTAAAGTAAACTGGCTGAATTATAGGGACTACACTGATAGTAGCACAGAAGAGACAGCTGTCACCCTATATTCCTCGCAATTTTTCCCTCTGTCAGAATCTTCCCAGCTTACCTGAGGAGGAACAGACCTTGAGAAGCTCCCCAGAGGAAGTGGACCGTTAGTGTTGCAGCTATTAGCCTGGCATAATTGGATGAAAGTGACCACAGCACTCAGAGCAGGGTGGGAAGTGTTTGGTAGAACAGACATATAGAAGGGGTTTGAGAGTAACAATGAGGCTAGGACACAGGCCATGACCAGGTTATAACGGGCTATGGATGTCATGCTGAGGAATTTCAACACTGTCCCTAACGCAAAAGGTGGGGAGGTAGATTAAGCAGGGGACCAGATATTCATGCTGAAAGACCCCAGGACTAGCAGTGGGAAGGATGGATTAGGGGAAGTGAAATTAGAGATAGGAGGTAGGTAAAGAGTAGATTAAGACCCAATTGAGAAATAATGAGCCCCAATCCAATGACTGTGAACTTTGAGTGAGGGATGGATAGTGAAGATATTGCAGAGGTAGAACTGACAGGCTCTTGAAAGTAGGGAGAGGGAAGAGCCCAGTTAGCTGCCAGGTTTGGGGTTTGGGCACTAGAAGGGCCATGGTGCCATCCCCAGCTGTCATGAACAGTTGTTTCTGCATTTTATCCACATGGGGAAGCCCCAGGGCTGTAGAGGACATGGGATTGCTTTTTCAATACTAAATGTGGCTTATTGTCCACTGCTGATCTGGAGCAGAGGTCCTGTGCACAAAGCCCTGGGCAGAGGCCAGAGGAGGACAAAACAAACAAACAAAATCAAATGCTACCTCTAAAGTGGGAATCAGGACTCAAGATCCTAGCATGGAGCCCACCCAAAGCAGTGACCTAATTTATGGAATGAGAGGAAACTTTAAGTTCAGACAGAAGCTGACATCCCAGCTGGGAGACAGAAACCCTCAAGGGATGAACACTCTGGGAAAACCAGGACATGCCCAATACTGAAGGCAAGAATGGAAGAGTGGGGAGTGAACAGGCCAGCAGCTCTGACTTTTTAATTTGGGGGTGTTTCTTTCTTAGCTGCGTCCACCTGCTTCAGCCTCGACCCTGCTGTGAAGAAACTGTTGTTCTCTGGCTCCCATTTTGACCTACTCTTCACTTTAACCTTGTCCCTCAAAGTGGATATTCCTTCCTTGCTGCATCATACTCCATGGGATCCAGGCCCACGGTGTACTAGAAAAGAGAGGGGTCTCAGCAACATAGAAGAGTGAGTATATCATGTTTATGTGGTCTGAGGAGGGGCCACTGGGTTCCAGGGAAGCCACCAGGGGAAGCTCCACAGGAGAGGTGGCGTGGAAGAGACCTTTCCAGCACATGAAACAACAGCACAGAGACCCTAGGAAGCAGAAATGGTCATAAAACACATCAGAGAATGTGAAGTGACTGCAAATCCACTCCCCAAGGATATGGATCCTGAGGAGAAGGTGCTCGGGAGACAAAGGGAAGCAGAGCAGGGAGTGAGTCTCCAACTCCTGCTGCCAGATAAAGGACATAGCCTAGTAAATAAAAGCCAGGTCGGCCCAAATGCCCAGATTTTACACAATGCTTGGGGTGTGGGAAACCCCATAAGTTTATCACATTAGTTTGAGATGTTGAGCCTAAGTGTTAAGACTAGTTATCTGTTTAGCATATCGAGATTAGATTGGAGTCCGGCCAGTTTGGAGGCAAGGAGGTTATTCGAGTTGCTCTTGCCTTAGCAAGTATGGGAGACTTTGTTGGGCCAGGTGGGAGCTTTCTAGCCCACGTTGACTGCCCCCTTCTGGGAACCGCATTGTACACTGGCATGGACTCCAGTGACCATGTCTGTGCCATGGGACCCTGTCCATGTTGGGACCATGGCACTGACCTGCCTCTGGTGCACCCTGAGGTCTCATATCAGCTCTTCCTTTATTCTGTGAGATAAGTGTCCATGCTCTTTTACTGCTTTGGCTTTCGTAAGGAGTGGGACTAAGATACCCAGCGTTTGTTTTTCTCATTTGAAATAAAAATACTTTAATTAATACAATAATGTAATGGAATCCTATAGCAGAGGGCTCTCATTCGCAATGGAAAGTAAAGATCTTATCTAGGGAATATTGGCCATCCTTGGAGAAAGGAGGAATGAGGAGATATCATAACTGAGTGGCTCATCTTAATCATGGATAACTAGAAAAATGATGGGATCTTTTTCAGAAAAAGAGTAGAGAGAGCCATGCAGGGTTGGATGTGACTTATGTTTTGAACATAGGGAAAGGAAAGGAGAACCTCCTATAAGTCAGCCCCTGTTCGAAGTGTTCTTTGTGGATCAGTTCCAGTAACCTTGATAACAGTTCTAGGAGGTTTATGTGATTGTCTCTGTTTTCCTTATGGACTGCTGAAGCTCAGGATGGTTGGTAAACTCACCTGGGTAAGCACAGGCTATTCACCAAATGTTTCTGGCTCTCTACCTTCAGCACAGAGTTGGACTGTACTTTCTAGCACACTGTATTAGGAGGGTGGGGTCTGTGGAAGTAACTGTGCTAATTTGGGAGCAAGTGTAAAATTGCTACCAAGGACCTTCCAGAGCCCTCGTTTTCTTTGCTGCAGTGGCAGACTGTAATTCAGTAGTGGTTAATCTGTTGTCTTTAGTTCTAGGTTGAGGAACAAAAATGACACAAGAGCAGAGCTCCAAACCACCATGGAATGGATATGAAATATGAACATGAAATCAATTTTTATCATTTAAACTACTAAGATTCTGGGGTTGTTTATTAATGCAGTTCACCTGGGTTCTTCTGACTGATAGTATGGTCACTTGGGGTCACTTAGTAAGTACTTACATCTACTACTGGCTTTGCTTCCATGTCTATCTAGCTTGTTATCAGGCTCGTGTCAAGTGGACATCTGTGGACCTGTAGGGGCCCACAAGCAAGATCAATCCTAGGGCTGTAGATTTAGATTTTGGCATCATTGGCACAAATGTGATAGGAAAAGGTTAGAAAGGTATTGGGATTCAGTCTGTGGGCTTGGGGGTGAGGCCTCTCTCTCTCTCTCTCTCTCTCTCTCTCTCTCATGTTCTTTTTCTCCCCCAGGTTTATGACCACCTCCACATGGCCTGCTGGTAAGTTGGACATCACTGTACCCTGCAGAGTCTGGTGGTCCAGAGATGTTGGCTTGAGCTTGTTGACAGCTGCACAATCATAACATTGCTAAAAACTTCATAAACTCTGAAGCCTGGAAATAGCCCAATTGACTTGAGGTTTCGCTCACTTGTAAATGTTTGAGTATTGTGTCCACAAATTGTGAATTGAGTAACTCAATTTTGAGGCACAGCTGTTATTTGGAAAAGACCCATCTAGGAATGCAAGCTCCTTGCAAAATGATTGTGCTTCATTTTGTCAAGTATCAGAAAACCATTAAACTGCCAAGCCATATGGCAAATGCCCACTTGAAGCAGAGTACAACAACACACCATAATGAATCTGTTTTGGGGGGGATACAGATAGGACAGACTCTGGTTTTTCTGATCTACAGAGAAGCAGATTTGCTGCTGCACATTTCAGACTTCCAGATTCCTGAGTAAGGATTTTTTTTCTCCCATGAAAAATTCATATAAAAAATTAAGTTATGGTGGATTTTTTTTCTTTAGGTGTGTATTCTGTTTCAAACAATATGCATTTGAGGCACTGCATATAAAATAGACTTAACTGGGGCAATAGAAACTTCCAAAAGTTTACATACTTTTTCATTTATTTATATACTGCTTCAATAAACATTCGTTAGATGTCAGTATATAAGTTAGAATTAGGTTCAGCTCCATATCATAGAAAACAATGGTGGCTTAGAAGAGTTCCAGTATTTTTCCCCCAGGTACAGATACCTGGAGGTAGGCCACCAAGCACTGGTATGGCAGTTTCTCTTCGTTTATTCTGTGTCAAACGTGGGTTTGTCCTTGTCCTCAGTATCCATTAGAGCTGCTATGCTCCAGTCATCACATTCTGGGCAGAGAAGTGGTAAAGGGAGAAAGGCATGCCTTTCTCTTTTAAAGAAAATTCCCAGAAGTATCACATAACTCTCTGTCCACAGCTCACTGGCCAGACCTTAGTCACATGCCTCACCCTGATGCCAAGGAGACAAGGATTCTGTGCCTGTAGAGGAAAGGAAGTCTGCTGGGGGCAGGGTGGGGGGGGGGTTGGTTCACCAGCAGACTCTGCCCTACCTGAGGTCTGGACTATTCATTCCTCCTGCCAGATTGTAACCTTGAGAGATTTTAACCTTGAGGACAGGAGCAGGTTTTGTTTCTTCCTCTGCCTCTAAGGCATTAGCACAGAAGCTGGAAAGTTGTGACTTTAATTATGTGTTACTTTGCCTTCCTCACAGCAGACCCCAGACACTTCTCATCTCCTACCCATTCTTCCACTTGCTTTGTTCCCAGTTGGCAAATTGGCTGTGATTTAGGGCATATTATTTGTTCATCCTCAAAAGACGCTATTTGTACCAGAATGACATGACACTACCTGTCCCTCTTTCTCTCAATATTGACTCTTATTCATGCCCATGGACAAGTGATGCTTAGAGCTGAGTCGCAGCAGTGGAGTGTGGGGTTGGCCTTCCTCAGGAGGACATGGCGACATTTCCCAGGGCTGGTGTGCATGACCTACCTGACAGCAGGAGGATGCTGAGTAGGTACCCAGGGCTGCCAGGTTTTTATCATGGGTGACTAGAAAAACTGTGGGAGTCTTTTCAAACAAAGTGAACAAGCATCAGAGAGCAGGTATAGGGAATGGCAGATTTTATTTTTAACATAATGAAAGAAAAGTGAAAGGAGGTAGGATTTCTGGAGAACTCCCTGTGGCCCAGATACTGTGCAGGGGTGTCAGCTCAGTTATCCTCATGAGCATTCTGAGAGATAAACATAACTGTTTCATTTTCCATGGGCCTCACTGAGGCCTAAAGAAGGTGACGAGGCCTTTTACCGGGATGCAAGCACAAATCCTTCCCTCCTAGGTGTGTTGGGAGAATGAGCCTTGACCTCTGAAGGCTTTTTCAGCACAGCACCAAGCCTGTCACTCCACTTACTGCCACAGCCGAAATTAGTCCCAGACTCACGAGTATGGGCTTTCAGGGGACTTCTTCCACTTCTCATGCTCCTTCAAATCTTCCGAAAGTTCTCAGAACTAAAGAGCAGGCTGCTTGCTTTCTTGGGAGTCTCATAATTAGGATGAGTGCTTAATTGGCATGTTTGTTTCCTCCAAGGGGTAGCTGGTGAGGATCTTTACACTGATAAAAAAAGACTTGCATTGCTTTTGTTCTTAGCAGCACTATGTGCCCATAGCAACAACGGGTGAATCCAATAAAGTTGAAAAGAAAAAGTACTGGAGTTTTCTCGAAGATTGATGGCCCTGAAGAAGTTGACATAGTACAGGTGGAAATGATTAGCCTGGGTCCTGAAAAATATGGTAAACTCCACAAATACGAACTGTGTCTCTTGTTTTCTTTGAGATGAGGAATCTGGCCAAGGGGCCTGTGTAATGGACAATGTTTGCAGGCTCCATTTCCATTCTGCCTGAAGTCATCTGCTTTATGTCTATAAAAAACAGGGATGTTTGCAACTGCATTCCCAGGTCTGGCCCATTGGAGGCGCCCACCACAGGGAAAGGTAAACTGACTGCCTCCAAAGCAATGAGCATCTGCACATTACACCTGCAGTGAGGGCTCCTCACCTTCCCGGCTTGCCTTCCTTTCTGTGTCTCTGTGAGACAGAACTGAGACCATGTGGGCATTGGCCAGCACCACATTACTTGCAAGCACGGAGTGATGTGAGCCATAGAAAAGGCCTCCTTTAGGAGACTGGGATGACCGACCTTCACCAGGCAGGACAGGGGCAGCTGGAGCCATCCTGTGGTTCCTTGCTGCACCCTCCTAGAGCATGTGAGTGCTCTTTCTGAAACAAAATCTGATTAAGGCAGGCCCCGGGCTTCATCCTTCAGAGACTTCTCTTTGCCTAGGAGGAAATCTAAGCTCCTCAGTCCTTGGAGCGGTGAGATCTTCACACACTTCAACTTCATGCATCAGCTCACACCTACCCATGTGCCACACTGACATCTTCTCCTTCATTCCACAGCCTCGGCTGCTTTGTTCTGGTGGTTTCCAGGCCACATAACTGTTCCCCATGCCTGACTCAGGCCTCATTGTCCCCTTCTCAGTTCCTACTCCCCTCCCGCCACAGCTCGAAGGCTGCTCTGAAAGCCTGCCCCTAGGTGCTCTGACAAATCAGCACATACTTAGTGGCAAGAAACAGCATGCATCTCTGTGCCTTGGGGAAGAGGCACAGTGTAAAAAGCAATGACAGTTCTGTTGTTGATGAGAAGAAAGTAACAGTGTAGCATTAGCGTGGTGGGAGAAAAGAGTATGGGCTAAATATTCCAAGGAGAAAACCTTGAATAGTTCTACAGGTCTGAAGTATGCTGTGAAGGTGGGGAAGGCCGGTGTACCTTGTGGAGGTTCTTCAGATGCCATGTCCTTGCCCCACGTGGCATCTAGAGACCTCTTACATTGTTTGATGTGCGGCCCTTCCCAGCACCTTCTCCCTTCTCTGATCACTGCTTCATCCATGCATCATCTCTTGCTGTCTGACCCTCCTGCCTCCCTCCTACCTCCCTCCTACAGGGACCTTCGTGATGGAACCCAGGAGACCCTTCCCATTTCAAGACCCTTTGTGTATTCAAGACTTCTGCACAGTCTCTTGTACCATGCAATGTAACATATTCACAGATTCTGAGGACTAACGTGGCCATGTGGGCACTGTCATTCTGCCTCTTGCAGAGGTGTTAAGCTCTGGGCCTTGTCCTGTGGCAGTTCCATGATGAATTTCCCATCCTGCAGATGACTGGAAGCTCTGTGAGGACAAGGGCCACATCTCCTTTGCCTTCCCTGGTACCCCAGTGCCCAGCAGAGGGTCTGGCCATTAGTAGATACTACTTAATAAACAGTTTCCCAGTGGCTACAGGGCAAGCAGGCAGTGCCAAAGGTCTGGCTGTGGTGCAGATACTAGATGGTCTCTGGAAACTTCCACTGTCACCTTTTCAGAGGAGCAGGCTAGCACCTGGGAAGGGGGATCTGGAAGGAGCTGGCTGGACTCTGCTGGCACAATGGCAGCCTTCGACTTTTCAGTTCTCCAAGGCATGGGAATGACCTGGACTTATTGTGCAGGAGGCCATGCAGCTCTGCTGATGGGATCATGGCATTGGAGATGGTGCTGCAGGGTGGCTGTCTTGTTTGATTTCATTCTGAATCAGTTGCAAGGGTTTAGGGGGAGGAGTCTTCGGTGCCCTAGGAAATGCAAAGGTCAGTTTCTGTCTCTGGAAGGCCCAATCTCAAGAAACAGAACCACAGAGAGGAGGTAGCTGTTAGTTGTGTGACAAAAACATGTGGTAGAGACGGGCAATCACCCTGGGCACGGTCATAGGAGGTGAGGGGACAAAGATGAATGGGAAACCACCTGCTAGGATTTACCTTCTACATGGGGAAAAAGCAATGACAGTTCAATGGTTGATGAGAAGAAAGTAATAACATGTGTAACAATACAGCATTAGCATGGTGGGAGAGGAGGGTATCGGCTAAATATTCCAAGGAGAAAACCTTGAAGATGGATCGCCAGGGTGGCTTGGTGAGGGAGGCATTTCATGACAGTGTTTACAGAGGAGCTGGATGAAATGCTGGGTGGCTGACTATTAAGATGAAGAGGAAAGAGCTCAGAGCTAGCCCAGGAGAGCTTTGTCTCCAGTTTAATGGAAAATTCCAGGAAGGAATTCTCAACTTATTAAATCCTTCAGCAGCAATTATTGCCCACTCTGTGGGCCTCCATTAAATGCTTATTGATGAGCAGCCTTTCCCAATAGCAAACATCTCCCATATTTACTTGTCTCACTAGACATTATTAGATGATAAGGGCAGATGGAGCTCTTTTACTGCACACATCTTGCCTTTTGTCTGATGAGGTTTGCACTTATACCCAAACCCAGTTTATTCCCTTGATGGACCCCTGGAGTGAGTCTGTTTCAACCCTATCTTTGTATTTCTCTGCATTTGCTTGGGAGGGCACTTAGTTGAAGTCAGCTGAAGTACACACATGGTGGTGCACTGCCCTTATTACTGAGCCTGAAATGTGCATGCACTGGGTTCTCCAGCCTGAGATGTGGCTGGGAAGGAATGAAAGAGAAGTGAGGCACTTAAGGCGGGTCATTTAGACTTCCCAACATCAAACTTCACTACCATTGATGCCATCATTCAAACAAACATTCTAATTTGTAGTTTGTGAAAACTTCTGGAAAATGGATCACAACCCCAGGTTACCCGAGGTGCTGCAGTTGCAAATTTCAATAGCTCTAAAACTTTATAGATTTTGTCAAAATGAAATAGAACGTTGAAAGACTTCAAAATAGTTGTCAAAAACAGTCACCCTCTTCAAATGCACTCAGCAGGAGGCTGCTCTTGTGAATGCCTCAGCACTCACTACAAGTAATATCTCAGTAAACCCCTCCACCACCACTACAGGAAGAAGCCAGTAGCAGCTCAGCAGCTCCTACTCTGCTTTCAGGCACAGGAGGGGGTGTTACTGCTGCCTTGAATGAAGCTTGGAAAGCCAGTCTAAGCCTGGGCTGAGTGCCTTCATCTTCACACTGTAGCTCAGGGTACATCCAGAACAACTTCTCTGTGCATTAGGCCTCTCCACTACTAGTAGGCAGGTCTACTGACCAGCTGGCCAGTGCACTGCTTCAGCCTCTACTGAGCCCTGCTCTGGGTCAGGCTCTGTGCATATAGTTGAGATCTAGAGACAAAGAAAACACCATCTATGCTCTCATGAGGCCTACTGTCTGGGGTATAGGAAACACACATGGGCATTTATTTTCAGTAGACTGTGACGTGATTTCCTGGAGATAAATTATAGATCAGCTGACCCAAGGTGGGTGTCACAGATGCCATCTCAGCAGCCCTGTGTACTCTCAGCTCCCAGAAGCTGTATCCCGAACTCTGTGCCACCCATTGCAGATTAGCTAATCCAATGTCCAACCCCCTTTTCCTTGGCACTTCTTACTGGAGAAACTTGGAGGGCTTCTACTTGCCTGTCCGGCCTCTCTTGTCACTGGCCAATGAGACAAAAGCAAAATCTACAGCACAGCTTCTGAAACAGTGCTATGCTCTACTAGACAGCCAGTCCAGTAGAGCTTCTTGCTCCTTTGGCTTGCACTGATTGAGGTCAGATGGCTGTAGCTGCAGCAGTGATCTTGTGACTGTGAGGCAAAAGTTCAGAGCTTGCAGCCCAAGATGCAGTCCATCAGCTGTCTACTAGATTTTTTCTTATGTGAGAAAGAAATGGACTCTGTTTAAGCCATGCAGTTATACTTCTGGGATGTAAAGCCTAATGCATCGCTAACTGATACAGAACCTAGCAGGTAGTCAATAAATAGTGATTGAAATCATAAGTAATATGATCATCTGAGTTAAATCTTAACAGATTGGGATGTTCTGGTTGAGGGAAACTAAAGTAGCACTGCATAAGCTTGAAGCAGGAGGCCAAGGATTGCTCACAGAGAATGCACTGACAAGTATTCATTGTTGCTAGTGTATCAAGTAGGAGGCAGAAAGTGACTGGAGACAAGCTTGGAAAATAGACAGTGGGGGCCAGGTTAAACTTTCCTTTTAAACCAGGTGTGGTGGTACACTCTGGAAGGGTAAGGGAGGAGGATCACAAGTTCAAGCCCAGCCTAGATAATTTAGCAACTGAGTGAGACCCTGTCTCAATATAGATAAAATAAAATTTAAAAAACGACGAAAAACAGGGCTGAGGATATAGTATAGTACAAAGGCCCTAGGTTCAGGACCATCTTAGATACAGAGAGGGTCCCTGGGCCCAGTGACTGAGAACTCTCCCTGTTAGCCCCAAACTACACAATAACAGCCAAGACCACCATGACAAGAGGTGTAAGAAAGGGAATGAAAGCATTCCTCCTGTTGGCCACAGTTGTAGTTATCTGTTGCTGTGTGACAAGTTACAAATTGTAGCAGCTTAAAGCAACACACTTATTTATTACTTGTATCTTCTATCTCAGCTTATTACTTCACAATTTCTGTGGGTCAGGAATCCAGATATAGCTAAATGTCTCTTCTGGCTCATTCTCTCACCTAGCTGTGACCAGTGCTCACAGGGCCGCTGCCTCAACCAAAGACATCACCTCAGGAAGATCTGCTTCCACGCTCAATGCACAGTTGTCAGCCAGTTGAGGGCCTCCTGGCTTTGGCCAGCAAGGCCTCCCTCTGTCCCCTGCCCCATGTGCCTCTCCCAGAGCAGCTCACAGCATGGCAGCTGGTTACATTAGCGTGAGCCCAGGTTTGTGTAGTCTTGTCTCAGTGGTGACATCCCGACACTTTGTGTTTATTAGAAGCAGGTTAATGGGTGAAGTCCAAACTGAAGGGGAAGGATTACAGTTGACTACTAGATGGCAGTGGTCACTGGAAGCCATTTTAAAGCTACGTACCACATGTGCACTGCCATCTCTTTCTCCCTTGTCAGCGTCAGTTTGCAGATGAGGAAACTAGGCTCAGAGAAGGGTTATAACTTGCCCTAGGTATCACAGCCATCGAGGACAAAACCAGGAGTCAGTGGCTGGTCCCCAGTGCAGCTCTTCCCCACCACCTCCAGAGGGTGTGCTGGAGGCAGGAGAGCCTCACAGGGGCTGCACACCACAGTGAGAGTGGGAGGTTGAAGGTGGGCTCTGCCTCCTGAGTGCTCTGATCCCAGGTGAAGGACAGTGGATGAAATCAAATAAGGTCTTTAGATAATAGTCCTGTAACTGTTAATTTCCTGATTCTAATCATTGTTGTGTAGTTGTGTAAGAAAATGTCTTTTTTCTTAGGAAACACATGCTGAAGTATTTAGAGGTAAAGTGGTATCATGTTTACAACTTAATTTCAAACATTTAAGGGAAAATTACCTGTAGGCATTTATAGGGGTGTATATGTGCATGTGTGTGTATGTGTAGGAAAAATGATAAACAGTCAAGTAAGTGTGGTTAAATGTTCACATTTGTAGAATATGTGTAGAGTATATAGTAATTCCTTGTATACACTTTTTGCAACTTTTTTTTTTTGGTACTGGGGATCGAACTCAGGTCCTTGTGCTTGCGAGGCAGGCAGCGAAACCACTGAGCTAAATCCCCAGCCCTGGCAACTTTTTTATGTGCGTAAAATTATTTCAAAATTAAAAATTTTTCAAAAATGCCACTCCACTCTGAGACCCTGGAGAGTTCTATTTGGAGCATGAGTGGTGACAAGATGGGAATCTTGCCAATTCCTTTCAACTCCAAGCTGACCCATTAGCACCCAGAAGTGTGTGGGGGTTAAGAGCAGAACATGGGCTCTGAGGTCTGCTGAGTTCCAGTCCTGGCCCAGAAGGTTCTAAGGCCACGACTTGGGGTTGTTGAAAAGATTTGGCAAAAGAGAGCCTATACCTAGACACAGCGCTTAGTGTAGTCCCAGCCCCACACAGTGGACTTCCCAGCAACGCTATTATTCCTGTTGCCTCTACAGTCATCTCCCAAGTGAGGCATAGTGAGCAACCAGGGTGTGGTTTAGAGACACTAATCTGAACAGCTGTCTCAGAGCCAGCTCCCTGACATGAGTTTTTCTCCTCACAGAGGCAGGGTGGCCACTGCAGGGGATGTGGATGTGCCTGACAAGATGAAGAACAGGATCCCTGTGGTGCTTCTGGCCTGTGGCTCCTTCAACCCCATCACCAACATGCACCTGCGCTTGTTTGAGGTGGCAAGAGACCACCTGCACCAAACAGGTCAGTCAGGGGCCCTGAGGCCAACAGACCTGGTGGGTGGGCCTCATGGGGCTGTGCTGCCCGCTGTTCTCACCACTAGCAGTAAAACTGTTCACCTGACTCATTTACCCTCTGTCATGTGCAGAGGGTTGATTGTGTGACACCTACGAGTCACATCCCTGGCCACAGATTCCCCTTCTCCCTGCCCACCTCACATTGTCTGTGAAGACTGAAAATACACCAGGCCCTTTATGGAGCCTGCCTCAGTCAGGCCTCTTGCACTCCAAGCATTTACCCCCACAGCCAGGTGAGTAGGTAGCACTTACCTCTGAATGCTCTGCTCCTACTCTTGTTCCTCAGAAGCAAGCGTTGGATGATAGTGATTTTTGACATTTTCACCTTTTGAAGAATAGATCTCAGACTGTTATAAATTAATAATCTTGTATATGGGGCATTTATAATACAGATGGCAGGACTTCATCAGAAATATTTAATCAGCTGGAAATATACAATCGGTCAATGTTTCATTACCTTGACTTTCTGTTTCACTATTAAGGGAGTAAAACAGTATTTAGAACCTGTATGATTATTTCTAAAGAATGTAAGTTATTTAAACTGTATGTTGATGTCAAATATTTATGAAAATTTTTCCTTAGTATGGATTTATGTATTCATGAATATATTTTATATAATTCAAAAATTTTTGCCATTAATGGCATTTTTACATCAGAATCAATTTCTGTTTACATTTAATAGAGAAAGAAGGATTTCAGTACATGTAAATCATTCCCTCAGAGAAGTCACATACATGTGTTAGTATATTTTAAAGAAAATGCATTTGTTTGTAAAACTTTTTAATTATTGAAAAAGTGAAAGTGGATGTCTATTCTTCATAAATAGCTTCTTACAAGAGAATTTTTAAAAATCCAAACAATACAGTTAAAACTGTTCAATGGATAATAGTAGGCAATATGCCAAAGAAGAAATATAGTCAATAAACTTGGAGACAGATACCCACATCCATGGCAATCAATGACAATGTAAATAAAAACATGACAGATATGACAAGGTGATAAACACCATGAAGGCAGTTACTGTAGCTGCCTGAACACCACAGAATTGCCACCATCTGTTACTGGCTGATAATTGGTCCCCAATAAACATCAGTTACAGGACTCAGTAGTGTTAGCCTATGAGATTGGCAGAATTTAAAGACCGACAGACGTCAGTGCTGTTAGAATATGGAGGGAGCCAGCCACTCTCACCTACTGGTGGTGATAAGATAAATGATGAAACACTTTTGGAAGGCAGTTTGATTCTGTATGACAAAAGGTTTTGAATCTGTAGCCACACTCATAATGAGGAGAAAAATCAATCAACAGAAACCAGACCAGAACTGACAAAGGATGACACAGATGTTAGAATCAGGAAAGCCATGAATACTTACAGTTATGCACCATACGTTCAAAAAGTTAAGTAGAGACATGGAAAGCTTAAAAAGGGCCCAAATCAAACCTCTAGAGATGGAAACTGTAATGTGTGAGATGAAAAATATACTGGGCAGGATTGACAACAGATTGGGCATTACAGGAGAAAAAATTAGTGAACATGAGGATAAGACAAAGGAGCTATCCAAAACGGAACACAGAAAAATTTAAACAGAAAGAATATTGGTGATATGTGTTAACTTCAGACAGTGTTATACATACATCAGTGAAATCTCAGCAGGAAAAACAAAAGGAGAGTGAAATATTTTTTCAAAGAAATAATAATTGAAATCTTTCCCAAGTTGATGAAAATGACCCACTGATCCAAGTAGCTCAACAAACTTGGACCACAAGAAGCATGAAGGAAACAACATCAAGGCATGTGGTAATCACATTTCTCAAAACCTACAATAAGACAAAATCTTAAAACCAACCACCAAAAATAAATGTAAGAATGACAACAGATTTCTGGTTCCTGCCTTCACCAAAAGAGATCTCAGCAAAATAACATCTTTAAGGAACTTAAAGAAAAAACTAGTTGACCTAGAATCTATATTCATTCTATAGATAAACATCTTTTATCTAGTAAAATATCTTCAGTAAAAAAGTTTTTCAAAAACAAAAGCAAAGAAAATAGAGGGTAATTTTAGAATATACATTTGATTGTGTTTGAATTATGAAATTTTCTTCAGATATGATAAACCATGACTCTTTGGCTGCTCAACATTTTAAAAAGCAAAATATTTTTACATAAACAAGAGCTGAATGAACTCACCATCAGTAAATCTGCACTCAAAAAAAAAAAAAAAAACTAATTCAGGCAGAAGGAAAATGATGCCAAATAAAAATTTGGATCAACACACAAGGGGATTCAGACCACTGGAAATGGTAACTACATGGGGTATAATAGAATATTATAAAAGCTCTTTCTTTATTATTTAAATTTATTTAAAAGATAATTGACAGTAAGTAAGAATTATACTGTGGGATTGTAGCATAATGGAAGTAAAATACATGAAAGAATAGCATATAAGCTTGGAGGGTGAATGGAATTATATAAAATATCTCACTTGAAGGTAAACTGTGATAAATAAGTTAAAAGATATATATTATAAACCCTAAAACAAAAAAGCAAACACAGTTAATAAGTATACAAGAGAAATAAAATAGATTCAGAATATACTCAGTTAAGGCAAAAGAATAAAGGGGGAACAAAAAATAGATGGGATAGAGAGCAAATAAGATGAGAGGCTAAATAATTAGCCTCTGTTAATAACTGTTAATAATCACATTAACTACAAAGAGTCTGATGGCTTCCAATAAGGGGAGGATTGTCAGACTGGATGAAGTGAGCAAGTCTGGGCCATGCACAGTAGTCTTCTCGTCTAAGAGGAATATGTTTCAAGGCTGCCAATGGATGCCTGAAACTGCAGGGAGAACCAACCTCTGTACCGTGTTCTTTCCTATACAGACACACCTATGATAAAGATTCATTTATAAGTGAAGCATAGGAAGAGATTAACAACTCATGAAAAGTGAGACAATTACAATACACTATAATAAAAGTTATTTAAGATTTATGAATTGTTTTCTTTTTTCAATTTTCCATTTAACATCTTCAGTTCACAGTTGACCTCCGGTAACTGAAACTGTGGAAAGCAAAATTACAGATAAGGAGGGACTGTGTATGAGAAGGATGCTTTAAATAGAAAAACACAAGTAGGCTAAAGAAAAAGAATAGAAAAACGCACCCATGCTAACACTAATTAAAAGAAAGCTTGAGTGTCTTATTAGAGAAAGTAGATTTGGAGGAAAGAACTTTCCCAGGGATGAGAAGGTCATTTCATAATTATAAATTTATGAACCTAGATTCAGAAATCTTAAACAAAATATTTCAAAACGAATCCAACAATGCATATAAAAATAATATTTCATCACCAGGTAATATCATCTTAGATATGTGAGGGTAGCTTGCTACTGAAAAATTAATCAATATAATTCAATATATTAACAAACTAAAAAAGAAAAACCGCTATAGTTATCTCAGTATACATAGGAAAGACAGTAGTCAAAAGCCAACATCAATCCATAATTTTTTTAAAAACTCAGCAAGATAGCAATAGAAAAAAATTCTTTAATGGAAGAAAAATCTTACTAATTTTGAAAGACTTCATATTTTACTTCCTGAGACCAGGAGCAAAATAAGAATGTCTGCTCTTGCCTGGCGTGCTGCACAGCCCTGTAATCCCAGCACAGAGGATCGGGAGGGTAAGGCAGGAGGATCATCATGAGTTCTAGGGCAGCCTGGGCCACAGAGTGATCAGGCCATCCTGAACTATAGAGTGAGACCTTGTCTAAAATAAAGAGCATATCCTTATTATTTTTGCTCAGCATCATTTTGGAAGTTCTAGCCAAAACAGTATGGCAGGAAAAAGAAATAAAAGCCATCAGATTGGATGGAAAAATGAAAGTCTACTTGCAGATGACATAATCATCTATACAGAAAATTCACAACAATTTTTTTTTAAAAAAACGCTTCTAAAATTAATAGGTATGAGCTGGATACACAATATATAAAATTCAGTTGTATTTCTACATATTAGCAGCACAGTGTTATAAATTGAAATTTTAAATAATGCCACTCAAATAGCGTTTAAAAATAAATAACAGGAATAAGTCTGACAGAGGTGTTCAGGACTCTATAATAAAAACTATGAAACATTCCTGAGAGAAATTTAAAACATCCTAATTAAAATGGAGAGATATACTTTGTTGGTGGGTTGGAAGACTCAATAATATTAAGATTTAATTTCTCTCCAGATATACTGTTAGAATCAATATAATCTCAAATGGCTTTTTGGTAGAGATTGATAAGCTAGCTCTGTGACACAGAAAGGCAGTAAGACTAGAATAGCTAAAATAACTTTGGAAAAGCACAATATTTGAGTGTTAATACTGACTTCAAAACTAATTGTAAACATACACCACTCAAGACAGCATTGCAATAGTGTAAAGATAAGTACACTAATGGAACAGAACAGAAAGTACCAAATTGGACCCTCACTTATACAGACAACTAATTGATGCAAAAGCAACACAGTAAAGAAACGATAGTCTTTTCAACAAATAACACTGGAATAACTAGATATTCATACACAAAAAAAATTCAATCCATAGATAAAATGACATCATACATAATAATTAACTCAAAATGGATCATATACCTTAGTGTAAAACCTAAAAGTATAACACTTATAGAAGAAAATGTGACCTTAGGTTAAGTAAATATTTCTTAGATAAAATAGCAAAAGCATGATCCAAAATGGAAAACAACTAGTAAACTGGGCTTCATCAAAATTAAATGATGCTAGGGGCTGGGGATTTAGCTCAGTGGTTCCCTCACCTGGCTTGCAAGTGCAAGGTCCCGAGTTTGATCCCCAGTACCAAAAAAAATAAAAAAGATTAAATAATGCTCTTCAAAGACAGAGCTAAGAGACTGAAAAGACAAACCACAGACTGGAAGAAAAGATTTTCAAAACATAGATTTGATAAAGGACTGGTGTCTCGAATGTTAAGGAATCTCTCAACTCAGTAATTAAAAGAATAGTCCAATTAAAAAAAATGGCCCAAGTGTTTGAATAGTCTTCTAACCAGTAAAGATGTATGAATACTGTGTACATAAAAAGATGGTCAATAACATAAGGGAAATATAGGCTAAAAAGAGGGTGATACCATTGCACCCCCTAAAGGCTGACTATACTGAGTATAGCTAAGAAACTGGAGCAATTGGAATCCTCATACACTACTCATGGGAATGTAAATGATACAAGTGGCTGCAGAAAACAGTTTTTCAGGATATTTAAACCTAACTGGATACTAGATGGCATTAGAGAATTATTGCTTAAAAATTAATTAATTTTAAGCAAATAATATTATTGATGTGGTATAA
>NW_004624730.1:16177134-16210960 GCF_000247695.1 Heterocephalus glaber | reverse complement strand
GGGGAAAAAAATAAGAACCAAGATACTCATGTAATGGTACAAGATCCCAAAGATGTATGTAACTGTATTTTATACCTAAAATGTACCAATAAACTTAAGGGGGGGGGCGGAATAAAGAAAGGCCCATGGCTTTGTGGATATTGTCTTTTGTTGTGAGGTTTGCTGAGGAGCAGGGCCTGTACTCTCCTTCATAGAATGGGCTGCTTTACGGACAGCTCCAGTACACTGTATCAGGATCTTAGATGTTTGTGTTGTGCCTACAGGCTCTCCTTTAGCCTCAAAGGAAGGCTTTGGGATGGCCCAGGGAGCTTTCAAAGCATTCCTGGTCTCCAAAGGTCATGATAACCACAGAATGTAAAGATACTTGATTGAATGGATACATTATATTATATCATATATGATTTCTCTCACTTGGGATATTAATAGAAGGGCCTTGGTCAAGTATGATCTCAATGACCCTCTTGCTTTTATTCTCAGCCCATCTTCCATGGAAAATACTTGGTCATTTTTGGAAGCCCAGGATGGATGCCTTTCCTGTGTCTTTGAGTGTTATATATCAAGTTACCACCTTTCAGTGTCCCACAGACTCTTACTGCAGCTTCTCCAAGCCAGGCACAGTGGCCAGAAATAAGAGTTGATTAAATTGCACCCCATGCACCAAAGGAGTACACAGCATAGTTGGAAGAGATATGGCAGCAAGTGATTATGGTATTAGGTGCAAAGGAGGGGCAGCTCTCATCTGACAGCTGGGGCATGGTCCCTGAAGGCAGTGACAGTCAATGATTGAAAAATGTAGAGGCCTCAAAGTTTAGAGGCACAGTTTAGTAAGCATTCTGGGCAGAGAAAGCTCAATAGCGGAAACCTGTAGATATGGAAGTTCGCATTCCAGGACATGCGAGAGATGAGGCTGATGGGGTATGGAGTACCCACGCCACGAAAAGGGACTTTCTTGCCATCATGAAAGTATGTGGCATAAATTCCCCTTCTCTGCAGTCAGGCCTCACCTCTCTCACCCACAAACCTGGATGCTGACCACAGCCTCCTAGAGCCAGCTGATCTGTCCACTGAGCTGTCACCAACCTGAGTCTCTCCTGGGATAAACGTTTAAACAGTGTCTTTACAATCTCCATGTGAATCAGCTCAAGATCAAGGCTGAATGAAAATCTGGCCCCACAGGTGATTTTCTTTCTCCATGAAAAAACTAAATCTCCCTTCTCTTGGTGTATTCACTAAAACACCTCACAATTTTAATTAGATATTGCATGCATATAAATTGAATTTTAAAAGCTGCATCAAATTGTATAGTATCTTTAAGTGGAAATTAATGGTGTCTTCCTACTTTGCTGCAATAGCTCAAATTTTCTTTTTGCTTGAAACTCTTTTCACAAGTAGCAGTTTGAAAAAAACTGCAACTGTCTTGCCTTCCTTTATTTTTTTCCCTTTTCCCCTAACACAAGAACAAAACCTCGAAAACTGACAGAGGCACTGTATCAAAAGTTTTTACTCTCTGGAGTCCTGTAATAACACTCCCCTCTTGTAATGAAAAGTGCATACATTAAAAAAAGAAAAGTATATGTGTCGGTTTTTATTGTCAATAATCCACTGCCAAAGTCATACATGCTCAGTGGATAAAGTGTTGCATGCAGATTTTTTTTTCACGCTCCTGTACTTAAAAGAGTGTTTGGGAATAAGACATGGGCTGATACAAGTGAGTAGTACCTGTGAGTTTTCTGAACTCTCTGGTGTGGTCCTTTAATCACATGCACATCCTTCCCAGCACCATGTGCTTCTGTTTTAGAGAAGATTCTCAAATGCTTGACAGATGAGTTTGTATAGTGGGTGCTGGTGGTTTTTAAGAGTTCATTTGGGATTTTAATTTTTGTTTTACTGATTTTTTTTTCTTTTTTATTAATTTTATTGGTACATTTTAGGTATACAATATAATGACATTCATCATTGGGAATTTGTACCTTTACATAATATATCTTGGTTCTTATTTTTTTCCCCATTCCCCTACCCTCCCTTCAACCACTCCACCCCCTCCCTATTTACAAAGATTTTTTTTCCATTTTTTCATTTTCTCATATTAATTCCATTCGCTTCTTTCCTTTCCCCTACCCCTCCCACTTCCCCTTCCCCTTTGCCCTTTTTCTTCCTATTTCACATTATCTATTATACCTTTCGATTATTATTTACACTTTCAGGTTCTCACACCAGAGAAACTATTCGGTATTTACACGTGTGTCCTATTTATTTCATTTTATTTATTTTAAGAGTATACTCTTAAGTGAAATAAATAGGACACACATGTGTAAATACGGAATAGTTTCTCTGGTGTGAGAACCTGAAAATGTAAATAAGGACTAAATGTATAATAGGTAATGTGAAATAGGAAGAAAAGGGACAAAGGGGAAGGAAGTGGGAGGGCTAGGGGAAAGGATAAAAGGGAATGGGATTAATATGAGAAAATGGAAAAATAGGAACAAAATCTTCATAAATAGGGAGGACTGGAGGGGTTGAAGGGAGGGCTGGGCAAGGGTGAAAAATAAGAACCAAGAGAGCCTATGTAAAGGTGCAAATTTCCAATGATGAATGTCATTATATTGTATACCTAAAATGTACCAATGATTAGAATGAATAATCGATAATGCAAAATAGGAAGAAAAGGTCCAAAGGGGTAGGGGTAGTGGGAGGGGCAGGGGAAAGGAAAGAAGGGAAAGGAAAAATGATGAGAAATGGAAAAAATAGAAATAAAGTCTTTGTAAATAGGAAAGGGTGGAGGGGGTGAAGGGAGGGCTAGGAATGGGGAAAAAATAAGAACCAAGATGCATTATATAAAGGTACAATTCCCAATGAGAAATGTAATTGTGTTGTATACCTACAATGTACCAATAAAAGAATTTAATACAAAAAAAAAAGAGTACTGCCTCAATGTTTTACTGATTTTTGACAGAAATTATTCTGCCCAACATATGACTAGTCAATAGGTTCAGATATACCTAAAGCACTCATTGACTATATTTAGGATTCAAGCCTGCATTTCTCTTAAGCTGCTGGATGTATTCCCAGTTGTAAGTGGTTGTTTTCCCAACATGTAGTCACAAACTTACTAATGGAGGCTGAATTAAATTTAAATTCTGTTTTCTGTTATTTAGATGGTTTGTTATATCTGATCAATGTAATATGGCCATTGGCATGTATTTCAACAACAGCCCACTTGTATTCCCTTCTTGAAATCAAATTTTGTCAGCTTAATACCTATGCATTTGACAGCTAGTTAGCACCTGTTTATTTTATGCATTTATTGTGCATGTATGCCATCCTCCCTATTCTCCAGTTGGTATTCTAAGTGCATTTAATCTTCATAACAGTCCTACAGTGTGGATACAGTTACTCTGTTTTACAGATGAGGAGGCTGAGGCGAAGGCTTAGAGAGATGAATAGATAACTTGGCTGACCTCACACATTCAGGAAGTAGCAGAGCCAGTCTCGTTCATTGCCTGTGCCCATGACTGCCATGCCATGCTGTCCCTATCATTCAACACCTATCTTTTTTTTTTTTTTTTTGTACTGGGGATCGAACTCTGGTCCTTGTGCTTGTGCAGTGAAACCACTGAGCTAAATCCCTGGCCCAGGTGCCATATGCTTTTAAAGGGACATTCCCAAAGCTATCAGTGTAGACAGTGTAGCAGTTTGAAGTAGGCTAAAGGTCCAGGGAAGCTCTTTCTCAGAGTGCCAAAGGCTGAGCTGAAGAAGAATTGTGAGCCACTTCTTAGGTTAAATGTGAGGTTGGCTGGTGTCAAAGGAAAGAGCAATCTGGGCATAGGAGATACCTGCACAAAGGCCCTGTGGCAGAAGAGAACATGACCATCAAAGAATGAACATATATGTGCCATTATGGATGGCAGAGTCAGGGCAGGGGAGTGCAGAGCCCTATGAGAAAAGAGCCTGTCATATATAAAGTTATAAGCACAGACATATTTTACAAAGAGGAAGGTACTTCTAATCCTCAAACATGTTGAATCAAATGGAACAAAGGGAGAAGATGGAATGGAAAACACTTCACATACAAGAATAACAGTAATGCACAGGAGAACCTCACATCTGCTGGTGATTTAAGGAGGTCATGTGCAAGGATGGTTCAATAGTCAGGAAGTAGTGTTATTCCTACATTTACATGAAGAGAAACTGAGGCTTAGGGAAGATGTCACTTACATTGCTAATATTGAGGTAGTGGGGCCTGTACTCAGGCTTCTAGCTCCAAGGCCAGTGTTCCTCTCACTGCCCTGCACTGCCCAGAGGTGACAGCCAGCTTAATGTGAGTCCTTCTGAATATGCAGGTTCTGAGATCAACTTGGGAAGGCAGAGAGTCTGCATGGCCTAACAGATGTAAGGAAATGGTCAGGACTTGATCTCAGAGTCTGAAGTGCCAGGTAAGGAGGGTGGACACACAGGAGGAGGGCTCATTGAGAGTCTTTAACCACGTGGCCCACCAGATACCCATGCGCTAGATAAAATCTAGGCCATGGAAAAAGTCTTGGTATAAGAATCCTCAGCCACTGGAAAAGCAACTGCTACAATCTTTTACAACATGAATATAGATAGCCTTGACCCCACCCAGTGTTAGGACAATTGATTTTGAGCATCTGGGCCTCTCTACCAGTGGGAGCAGGGCTCACCCCTGTCAGTCAGTTTTACAGGCTTGGACATCTCTACCTGCTTGAACCATGCCCCAGCGTGCATTCCCCACCTCTTTGCCAAGGTGACCTTGTGGAACCTTGTCAAATGCCTGGATAAGATTTTGCAATTATGGCTGTTACTTGCCTGCTCATCTGGAAGCTACCAGATGTAGGAAAAATAGGGAAATGACTTATTCCTAGGGAACACTTTTTAGCTTTGAGCAGTTATCACTTTTTCTAAGTGCTCAAAGACAATTTTAGATTCATTTCCTTGATTTGGCTCTGGTTCAAATTCAGAGTTTCAAACTGTAGTCTCCAGGACTTTTTCTTCATGCTTTTTCTGTGATTGATTCAACAGATGGTTCCAGAAGGAAAAGCACCAGTTCTCCAGGCTTGTCTCTGTCTTGTCCAAGACAAGATGCAGAAGGCCTATACCTGGCAGCCTGTCAGCATGCAGACCCCACCCAGGCCTGGCATCCTACCCAGCCAAGCTCAGCTCTGACTTGGTTACTTCTGAAATGTTATGGCTTGGGTCTAGATATCTCCCGCAAAGCTCCATGCGGTCATAGGTGGGGCTTTTCAAAGGTGGCTGGATCTGCAGCTGGAATCGAGGATGTGTGATTATTAAATTAACCCACTGATTGGTTTGGCATAGTTCTGGGTAGGATGAAGAGTGCCTCACCCTGGGTGTGAATGCTGTCTACCCTAAGGGTAGGTAAGCTGGATAAGATATGAGGGACAGAAGGAGGGTGGTCACTTGTTGTTTGTCCCTTACTTGCCGCTTGCTGCCTTCTGCCTGCCCTGTTTTGTCATGAACTGTTTCTCCTCTGTGAACTGTTTCCCCTCTGCCATGCCACCCTGCCTTGGCCAGATGATTATGGACTGAAACCTCTATGAACTATAAGCCAAATCAACCTTTCCTCCTTTAACTTTGGGTGTCGGGTATTTTTGTCTCAGCAATGAAAAAAGTAACCAAGATGTAGACCTTGGATTCTGCTCACTATTTCTGCTTTCCTTCAGATGCCAAAATAATGCAAAGTAGTGCTGGGCTTCCGAAGAGGCATTGTTCTCCTCCTTGTGATCAAAGGAGTCACCAATTTGTGTCAACCTTGGTATCAGGCCCACTCGCTAGCTACATTACTGAGTAATTCACTCCACCTCTCACTCCTGTCTTTCCTCAATTGTCACATGGGCATAATATCTCCTAGCCTTCAAGGTTATTTATTTTAAGACTTAAATGAGATGGTGTGCATCAAGTATCTAGCCCACACAATATATACAGTAAATGCTTGGTCTTCTCTGGCATCCTGCTTGGTCTGAACTCGGTGCTGGTGTAAAGGACCGCCCGGTCCTGTGGCCATGACCAGACAGGTTAACATAATATTCTCATGTCTAGGCATGGAAATGAGAAAACCACAAAATAGTTCTCATTTTCTTTTAGCCCTTTCTTGATACTTTATGATGTTATTTTCTAACAATCTTGTCCCACATGCTTGTGGCATCCCAGATTAAATTGCGTCATAAAGATAACAGCCCAGGCCAAAGCCTTGTCCTTCTTTCTTTTTCCCTTTGGACAACCTTGAGGAGGGGAAAGGTATTTTATAGCTCCCAGTTTTTCCTCTCAGTGACTTGCATTTTAAATTGAAGCATATTTATTGTAATATCATTTATACTAGCAATTCCCCATGTTAAATAAAAATGTCAAATCAGTGTCCAGTATGATACACAACACTTTTGCTACCCCTGTGATTTTAATTTTAATTCTCTATTACACAGTGCATATGGAGAAGATTAAATGCATCATGATAAGGTGGTGCAGTACAATCCAAGATAAGGGCAGAAATTAAGCTATAATAATTCCATTTAAGGCTGTAACAGCCCAGTTCTGGGTCTTCTGGGCTTTCAGAGATACCACAAGAGCATGAGTAAATATTATATAAGCTCAGCATGTTACTTTAATCTTGGGCTCACACAGACATTTATTAATCAAATAGGATGATTTAATATATATTCATGGGCAGTGCCCAGCTTGGTCTGAAAAAACTTCATTTTCACATTTCTAATTTAAAAGATTTTTCTGGAGAAGATAGGTTTTAAGAATGTTGAATTACTTCAGCAGTTGTTTTGAACCAAGATAATTTTTTCTGTCATGTGAGGCTTCAAGGATTTGAGGTTACATGTGTCACATTCCAAATTCTTTCAAAGTGAAAGGCACTTTCCTGATTAACAAATCAGTGTTTTCATTTTCCTTATATTTCTCCCTTGAGATGTGGCTTAATTGAAACAGTTCTTGGAAGGGTCTATGAAGAGGCAGTTTCTATGGCAGCTATTCCAGCACCAGGCCCAGCTACACCACTGTAGTGTTAACAGCTCTTTGCCAAGGCCTGTGCTTCATACCAAGGTCCTTGGGACCTTCTAGAAATCCATGTATTTGGGGTTTAGGATGCGCTGGAGAACTGGTCCTCAACCTTATGAACCATAAGATTCTCCCATACCTTCCCCTAACTTCTTATCTTCTCCTTTCCTCCAAGTAAATACAAAGCCAAAATATCAACGTACTTGTTTTATTTTTTACTTATTTAGTCTTAGTCTCTTATTCCTCTGAAAGAGTTGTTGCAAACCACACATTTAACAAGAGACTAATGTCTGGAATATATAAAGAACTCTCAAAACTCAACAGCAAAAGCAATTAATCCAACTAAGAAATGGGCAGAAGACATGAAGAGGCATTTCACTGAAGAGGACATGCAGGTAGCAAATAAGCACACAAAGAGATATTTACCAATATTAGCCATTAGAGAAATGCTACTTAAAAACATGATAAGACACTACCATACATTTACAAAAATAGCTAAAATAAAAAATAATGGTAACACCAAGTACAGGAAAGAATGCAGAGAAAGTGAACCACTCCTAATGGACATGGGGTGTAAAGCCACAACTAGTCTGGAAAGCAGTTTGGCAGCTTCTTATAGAACTGAACATGCAATTGCCAAGTAACTCAGCAATTGCACTCTTGGGCACTTATCTCAGAGAAATGGAAACATGTTCACACAAAAACAGGACACAAATGTTTACTATAGCTTTATTCATGACAGCTCAAAACCAGAAGCCACTCAAATATCCTTGAATAGCATAGAATAAACCTCAGCAATAAAAAGAAACAAACCACTCCTGCAGCAGCTTGGTGAGTCTCCAGGGGATAATACTGAGTCACAAATGGCAATCCTAAAACGTGACCTGTTATGTGATTCCATTTACATAAAATTTTTGAAGTGACAAAATTACATAAGTAAAGGACAGATTTGGTGATTGCCAGTGGTTAGGGAAGAGAGCTTGGGGGCAGAAGGGAAGCAGGTATAGATGTGATAGAGCCCTGCAGAAGTTCCATGTAATGATGGAATTGCTCTTGTCTTGACTGTGGTGGTGACATGAACACTACAGATGTCATGAAATTTTATAGAACTAATGCACACACCCTGTACTCACACAAATGAGTGCATAAAAAGCTGATCAAATCTGAGTAAAATTCTTAAAAGTGGATTATATCAGCCAGGCATGGTGTCACATACCTGTAATGTCAGCAGCACTCAAGAGGCTGCGGCAGAAGGATCATCATGAGTTTGAGGCCAGCCTGGGCTACACAGTGAGTTCAAGGCCAGCCTGAACTACGTAGCAAGACCCTGTCTTAAAAAAAAAAAAAAGTAGATTATATCAATCCCAGTATCCTGCTTGTGGATTATGTCAATCTTAGTATCCTAGTTGTGGGTTATATTGATCTCAGTATCCTGATTGTGATATTATAGTACGATACTGCAAAATGGGAGCAACTAGGTGAAGGGTATCATTCTGTATTATTTCTTCTATGTGTAAGTCCACAGTTATTTCAAAAAGGGTGAAGGGAGAAAGTGACACTGTCCTTCAGAGGACCTCTTCCTCTGAAGTACTCCTGGTAGGTAAATGTCAGTGTCCCCATTCTACATGAATAAGGAAGGCAAGGTCAGGAGGTGACATTCCACAAATGTTTGGCAAAGTACTCAGCCTCTGACCATTCAGAGTCAGTGGTCTTGTCATCCTTTTCCTGAGCAGACACTGCCCTCACTGTCCCCTTTGGCTGCTGCTGCACCAGCCACTCAGCTCAAACTCTCAGCTCCCTGAGGAGAGAGCATCAGGGTTGAGATGCCAGCACTGGTAACCATCTCCACCTTCCAAATGGGAAGCGACAATCGTTCAGAGCAGAGACCAGCATCTGGCTTGGTTGCTAAGCAGACCATAAAGAGAATCCATGCAAAGAGCATTCAGAAAACCCAGGCTGACATCAGATAAGACAGTCGGTGAAGGAGAATTCCCAACAGCACAAAGGGCATTAATTAAAATGAATTGAATAGATGTGTCTGTATAAATATTCCTAAAGATGAGGTTGTCAAACAGAGTTAGACCTTGGGGAAATTTATGAGTTACTGAAAATTATAGGGAAAAGAAATTTATAAGGACAAAATCATTTACAAATAGATTTCATAAACTAATGAGATTGGTTACTTACAGGGGTGTGGGGGAATGAGTGGAAAGAAAAGGGAAGTGGGAAAAGAAAAGGAGCCAGGATGAGTGAAAGAGACCCTTCTCTGAGTGGATCTCTTTTTATAGTTCTGCTATGGAATCACATACCAGAAAAATGAAATACTGTATATAATTAAAACCTACTAAGATATGAGGGCAACCCAAGATGAAATACAAACAGTGGCAAATGAGCCTAACTCTATTACAAACGAATATGCAGTCACCCTGAATGCAGTAGGAAAGGAAAGAATTAACTCAGCAACAAAAGCAGCATCGTAACCGGATACTGCAAGACTTATGACTTCTAGTTAGTTTGTGTGTTTTCTACAGGAGAATGAGTGAACAGTTTAGGAACTACTTTATAGAAATACTAGGAACAAGCAAATTAATGTATAATCTCAGGTTTCTTACCTTTTTGTGGGGGGGGATGGCATCTCACTAATTTACTCAGGCTGGCCTTGAACTCACAGTCCTCCTGCCTCAGCCTCCCAAGTAGCTGGGATTACAGGCATGTGCCAATGTACCCTGTCTGTAATTTTTAAGAATTATTAACTCATATTAATTATACAAATTAATGAGTTTCACTGTGACATATCATGCTTTGATCCTATTCACCCTCACTACCATCCTTTCCTGCCCTTCCTTCTCTTTCCCTCCCACACCCCTTCTCCCTCTTCACTGTTAGTCTGCCTTCAGTTTTCAGGTCACCTTTTTAAATTTTTATTTATTTATTTATTTTCTACATATGAGAAAAAATTTGTGATTCTTGTCTCTCTGTGTCTGACTAATTTCACTTTTCATGATAACCTCCTGTTCTATCCGTTTTCCTATAAATGTCATAATTTCATTCATTATGGTTGAAAATTACTTCATTGTATATATATGCCACATTTTCTTTATCCATTCATCTGATCTAGGCTGATTGCATATCTTGGCTACTATGATTAGTGCTGCAAATAAAGGTGGGTATGCAGGTATCTCTATACTATGCTTACTTCATTTCATTCAGGCCCATAACCAGAGGGGTATATGATAGATCTACTTTTAGTTTTTTAAAGAACTACTATATGTTTTCCATAGCAGCTGTCCTCATCTATATTCCCACGAACAGTATGTAAGGGTTCCTTTTTCTCCATATCCTTGCCATCATTTTTTTTATAATACCCATTCTGATTGGGATGAGATGGAATCTGTATGTGAATTTTTGTTTTGTTTGTGTGTTTGCTTGTGGTACTAAGGATTGAAGTCAGGGCCTTTGCACTGAGCTACAACCCCAGCCCTTTTTTATTTTTTATTTTGAAACAGTCTCACTGTGTCACTAATTTGTCCAGGCTGAACTTGAACTTGCAGTCTTTCTACATGAGCCTCCCAGAGACAGGCATGCACCACCATGCCTATCTAGTTTTAATGTACATTTCTTTGATGGCTAAAGATGTTAAGCAATTTTTTCATATATTTATTGGCCATTTGTACTTCTACTTCTGAGAAGTATCATTTCAGATCACTTACCCATTTACTGATTGAGTTACTTGTTTTGTGTTGACTTTTTTTGTGTTTTTTATATATTCCTGTCAGATAAATAACTGGTAGATTTTCTCCCATTCTGAAGGATGTCTCTTCACTCTGTTGATTGTTTCCTTTGCTATGCAAAAGCTTTTTAATTTGATGTATACCAATTGTTAATTCTTGATTTTACTTTCTGAGCTATTAGAGTACTATTCAGGAGATTATTGCCTGTACCAATATCTTGAAGTATTTCCCCTATGTTTTCCTCTAGTCTTTTCAGAGTTTCAAGCTTACATTAAGATCTTTAATCCATTTTCAGTTGATGTTTGTATAAGATGAGAGGTAGAGATCTAATTTCAGTCTTTTATACCTAGTTATCCACTTGTCACAGCACCACTTCTTGAAGAGGCTGTCTTTTCTCCAGTATCTCTTTTGGCACCTTTGTTGAGAATTTACAGATGGCTGTAGATATGTAGGTTTATTCCTGAGTCCTCTGTTCTGTCCTGTGTATTTGTTTTTATGTCAACACTATGCTGTTTTTGTAACTATGGCTTTGTAGTAGCTTTTAAAGTGAGATATTATAATGCCTGCAGCATTACTCTTTGCTCGGGATTACTTTGGCTATTCAGAGTCTTTTATGCTTCTAAGTGAATGTTAGGATTTTTTTCTGGTTTTTTGAACAATGTAATTGGTATTTTGTAAGGGATTACATTGAATCTATTGATCATTCAGTAGTATGGCTATCTAACATACTAATTTCTCCCAATTTATGAACATGGGAAGTGTTGCTTACTATTGAGAAAGGGAATTACAGATAAGGAAAGGAAGAGAGGGTAGAATGAACACTTTGGTGTTATAGACTGGAATTAGAGGCTTCAGTATGAACATGTAGTTAGATACAGATATAGATACACATAGTTATAGAAATAAATACAGAGAGGCTTGGGGGTACATGTCAAGATAGATATATACATAGACAGATAGGTAGAGTGAATATAATTACATATATATATATTTATAAAATTTCTGAGCTCCATCCTCTAAGAAGACTTAGAAACCACAAAAACCCCATAGCAGTGAGCTCTTGGCTTCTAAATGCCATTCTTCAATAAAAGAAACCAGAGCTCCTTGGAGAAATGGTTGATTCCAGGGCTGAGCAGGGAAATTACAAGAGAAGGCTGAACATATAGTGGTTCCAGAAAGCAATGAAGTACTTAATAAATGATGGGAGCATGTAAGAAAGATACAGGGGTAACCCACAAGGACTTCCACTGGGTAGATATGAGATAATTTAAGAAACATAATAATGATACTAGTTCATACTCCATTGAATAAAATTATACTCATGCACATATGTTGATAAAAATAAATGAATAGATAAATGCAGGAGAAAATGTAAGTTCTTTCTTACAGTAAAATTCTAATAGCGTAGAAGCAATGTTGAAAATAGAAAATTATCATTTTCTAAATATCATGGTAGCAATTGTTGCAGACCTGAATCATTAGTGGATGCCAAAATTAGTGGGTAAAAGTATGATGGGAGAAGGATATTTACTTAGTTTCGTAGTGTTTTTCTATAAGATACTTAGAGTTTAAATACACAGGGGAAAATAGGAACAACGCTGTGGAGAACCACATCTGGTGGACACCATCTCAATCAAGTATCAAAGTTAATATCCTCAGAGCGGCAGCGGCGGCGACGCGCAGGGAGGGCTGCGCGGGTTGCCCTCTGCAGCCGCGTCTCCGCCATCCCCTCGCCGTCCCGGGGCGTTGTACGTCTCCTTCCGGGACCGAAGCCGCCCGCAGTAGCGGGCAGCCCCAGCCGCGTCACACCTCAGCGCCCAGGGGACATGCTGGAGAGAGAATGAGCCAGAGGGACACGCTGGTGCATCTGTTCGCGGGGGGATGCGGTGGCACAGTGGGAGCTATTCTGACATGTCCACTGGAAGTTGTAAAAACACAGCTGCAGTCGTCTTCTGTGACACTTTATATCTCTGAAGTTCAGCTGAACACCATGGCTGGAGCCAGTGTTAACCGAGTAGTGTCTCCTAGACCCCTCCATTGCCTAAAAGTAATCTTGGAAAAAGAAGGGCCTTGTTCCTTGTTTAGAGGATTAGGCCCCAATATAGTGGGGGTGGCCCCTTCCAGAGCAATATACTTTGCTGCTTACTCCAACTGCAAGGAAAAATTGAATGGCGTATTTGATCCTGATTCTACCCAGGTTCACATGATTTCAGCTGCAGTGGCAGGCATTTACTGTACATCTCTCCCGAGAAAAGAGTGAGATCGTGTTATCTCATGCTCCCCATCTGCAGGTCACTTCCTGTAGAAATATGGACTAATTTAAACCTTGTTTCACTGCAATCACTGCAACCAACCCCATTTGGCTTATAAAGACTCAGTTACAGCTTGATGCAAGGAACCGTGGGGAAAAGCAAAGGGGTGCTTTTGAATGTATCCGTAAAGTGTATCAAAGAGACGGAATTAAAGGATTTTACAGGGGCATGTCTGCTTCCTATGATGGCATATCAGAGACTGTTATCCATTTTGTTATTTATGAAAATATAAAGCAAAAACTACTGGAATGTAAGACTGCTTCTATGACAGAAAATGGTGAAGAGTCTGTAAAAGAAGCATCAGCCTTTGTGGGAATGATGTTTGCTGCTGCCACCTCAAAAACTTGTGCCACAACTATAGCATATCCACATGAAGTTGTAAGAACAAGACTATGTGAAGAAGGAACAAAATATAGATCCTTTTTTCAGACACTGTCTTTGGTGGTTCAAGAAGACGGTTATGGGTCGCTCTACCGTGGTCTAACAACTCGTTTGGTGAGACAGATTCCAAACACAGCCATTATGATGGCCACCTATGAATTAGTGGTCTACCTCCTCAATGGATAGCAGCACAGGCTGCCACACTGCAAGAGGGAAGACCAAAAGATTGCAGTGGATCATGGAATATTGAGGTCAGCATGGTGGACAGAAAGAATAGTAGTTTGGGAACATGTACCATAATATGCCCAAGTGGAAGTTTGGTGAAGATAGCTACACCACGTTACTTAGTCTTTCAGTAATGTGGAAAAACCTTAGCCACCTCTAAAGGAAATGTCTTTGGAAGCACTCCTTTGTCAAAATTGCCATTTCTCTACCGTGTCCACCAGATACAGTTGTGTTTTATTGACCTATAACATTGAGAGTATAGTGTTTATTCCAAGAGGATTTTTCAAGTCTTCTAAACAAAGCCATCCTTAAATATATACTGTACTGTAGATAACATAAATATCTAACTTCTGACTTTTAATTCCTAATACTGTAAGATAACAATAATTGGTAGATACTCAGTATTCCCATTTTGCTGAGATGACTTGGCACAATATTTTAATTATTTGGCACCAGTAATCACTGTTTTTGACAACCAAGGAACTGTAGTCTAAATATCTTGTGTATTAAAATGTTTGAGTCTCTTCAGCTAACAGGTGCTTGATGTTTAGCATAATGTAGACATCAAATTGTTACCATATAAAACTCACATCATAATACTTTGCAGATTAAAAAATTAACCAATAAAATATTGATTCTTGATCATTAAAAGAACAAAGTTAATATCCTCAGAATCAAGACAAATCAACATCCCATACCCTCTTGATATGAAACACCAAGAAGGAGACCACATCACCTCTGAGTTGTTCTTGCCTAAAAGGAAAAGACTTAGTCTAATCATGAGAAAATATCAGCAAGTGAAACTGAGGAATGTTCTACAAAATAGCTGGCCAACATGGTCTAGTATCCACATCCTAAAGCACTGAGGAGCTTTCCCTCTTTGGAGGAGACTAAAAATACCGGATAACTACATGCAGTTAATCCTGAATTAGATCCTGGATTAGACCCTAGGCCAGCAAAAGGGCATTGGGTGAGGCAGGGGAAATATGAATGAATCAATGAATAATGTTATGTTAATGTCTAGTTTCTTAATTTAGATCATTGTACCTTGGTTTTGTAAGATATTAACATTTTCAAAAGCTGAATCAAGTGTATAGGGGAACTCTTTGTACTATCTTTGTAACTTCTTTAAATCTAAAATTATTATAAAATAAAAAGTCAAAATAAAATAAGTAGAATTACAAAGGAAGCCAATTATGTTGAAATTATTATCTAATTATATAAATAAATGTGTTATAGTAAAAATACTTAATTTAACCACACAAAACAAAAATAATAGTATATAATAATACATATAAAGAGCTTCTTATATTTTGCAAAACATTTCATATCCTATTATATAATCTTCAAAACCCATGAAATTGACACTTTGACCCCATTTTAGAGATAAAGAATCTAATCTGAGAGGTGTCTGATACAGTTAAAACAAACACAAAACACAAAAACAAGCAAGCATTTAACTGCCAAACAAATGGATCTGCTTCCAAATCCCACTGCTACCATTCCAGCCTGCAAATGATCACCTTGGCCAAGCCAATTAAAAAATCAGAGAGAAATTCCTGCAGACATATCTTGGGATTTTTTAAGGACTTAAACCATATAAATACCCAGCTCAGACCCTAACACATCCTGGGTACTGATAAAGAGGCGAGGATGGTGAGCATGGTAATGGTGATAGAATCTTAGAGCTGAGAAGCATCTTCAAGTCCAGCCAGTATCCTCTCTGGATACAGAGTCAGAGCATCCCCAACTATGGTCTGGACCCACCGTGTACACTTAGAATGAGGCACAGCTTAACACTATGGAGAGTCCATCTCTTTTTAAAAAATCATTCTATTTATCCACATTTGTAGATGGTAACCTATATATATTTCATCTATTTGTATATTTAAGAGTTAATAATAGGTGCATTTCAAAGTGATCACTTCTGTATCATCTGCACTCTCTCCTCTTTCTTCATTGACTCCAATCAGTCTTATGTTATTCTTCTTTGCATCATCTAGCAGCTGCTGGATTGATTTCTCATGCTCCTTTACAATTTTAAAGGAATTTTTCTTTTCCTGGTCACTAATTGCAATCTTTTCTTCTATATCTGAAATTCTGTCCTCACATTGGTTCATTCTGCTGCATAGACTTTTGATGGAGTTTTTAATCTGGAAATCTGTTTGCATCTGTTATATGGATTCCATTTGTTTCCTATGCTGGGATTCCATCATGTTCCTCAGATCCTTATTTTTTTATCTGTGTCCTCTCTAGATTTATTAATCATGTCTTGCACCATGAGCAAAATCTTTGCTGTTATCTGAGTAATTATTTCTGATTTCATTTTTCCCAGATCCTCTTTTGTAAGCCAGTTCAGAGAGTCCAGGTGGTTGAGTATCAAATTGTTCCATCTTGTTTCCCTTTGGGGTTGCTGTAGGTGATCCAGAAGTCTGTTTTTGAGGCTTATTTATGTGTCTTCTCATTTCCATAGTGGTGGGGAGGGGTGCTTGTGGCACCCTCGCAGCTCACCTTCTCTGCCCTAGGAGCTTGGGATGGCGGTGGGGGAGCTTCCTTCTGGGTGCTGGGACTGGCTCAGCTTCTCTCCAAAGTGATCACTTCTAATATCAAGATGTTTAAGGAATCAACAGGTGAGCTGGAAGGATTGATGATCACCTGGCTACCCCTCTGCCCTGCCCTCGGAATCATCCCTGATCTGTCTCTTTTGCTATCTATCCAAGTGCTTGGAAAACTGCAGCTTATCATACCTGAGTTATATTTTTTTGAGACCTGCTCAGGGCTTCAGCACACAGGGTAAACTATGGGATAAGGAATAAGAGGGACCACATCCAGTGCCCTGCATACCACTGCCCCTCATTACGAGCTATTGACATGAGTTAATAAGAACTTTGACTGTGGTCACCCCACCACCATCAGACCATGCACCACATTGCTTTGTCCTTGAGGTCTTTCACATCACTTTTCTCCCTTAGGTGTCAGTGGAATGACATGTCCTCTGGGGCTATGCTCAGAATCACCACATGAGACAAGACATAAAATCAGCAGTACCCTTGAGCATCCCTAAAATCTCCCCATGCAGGATGATGTGTGTACAGCTGGCCTTTACATATTGCTGTGTGCATAGATGGAGTGCAGGCATTGTGTTCACAATGCGGTGTTTTGGTTAAGGTCATGAGCCCCTGAACTAGTTTACCTGACTTCAGAAGTTAGTCCTGCAGTGAATTAGCTTTGTGACCTGGGGCAGTTATTTAACCTCTCTTTTCATCAGAAAAGTGGGAATGACAGTCACAGTTCCTTTATACAAAAGTTGTAAGGACTAAGAAGATGGTATATGTAAAGCCAGTTCCTGAAGTTTTGTAACACTCATCTATGCCACCCATTGTTATTATTATTATAATTTATATATGCACAATATATATAGTGAAACATACAAAAATATAACTTTAAAACAGCTTAATTACTTAAAAAGAGCATATAGTTGAGTAAATTAAGAACTTATCTGCTATGACCCCCATAAACTGCATCCTCAGAGGAGTGTCGAGCTTCATTTTATGCAGGCCATAAGCCTTGCTGTGGTTGCTCCCTAACAACCAGTCAAGCCTATCATTCATATTTCCGTGAGTATAGCTGACATTCAGCCCTGTGTGACAGCTCTGACTCCTGTGATGGGTGTAAGATAGGGACCCCTGCCTTGGATGGGGTTCTTGTTAGTACTCCAGCCTTTAAATCCTAGAATTCTGCTGGTGCCATGTCAGGTTCCACTTGATGATTAGTGAGATGCCATATTAACAAGGAGAAAATATGTGAATATGTATCTAACCTTCTGTTATGGTTTAAATCTAACCCCACAATCACAAAATCTTGCATGTTCAGAAGTGGGGCTTTCAGGGGGTGATTGAATCATGAGGGCTCTCACTTCATCAAAAGATTAGCACACTGATGAGATCATGTTTGATGATATTACTGGGATGTGATGGAAACAGAAAGTGGAGCCTAGTTGAAGGGACAGGGTCATGGGGACACACCCTTGGTGACTATGTCTGGTCCCCAGCCCCTGCCTCTCTAGCTCTTTCCCTTTCTCTCTACTTCCTGGCTAACATGAGGTAAGCAGCTTTCCTCAGCTGTGCCCTTTTGCCATGAACTTTCGGCCTTAGAGCCAGCCAACCATGTCCTAAAAATTCTGAAATCATGAGCCAAAATAGATCTTTCCTCCTCTAAGTTGTTTTTCAGGTATTTGATCACAGCAGCAAAAAGCTATGTAACACACCTTTCAGTCTTTGTGTACAACCTAGAATAATGACACCATCTTCTACCTGCTCTTCTTTCCTAACATGGGAAGGATGGTAGCACCAGTAGAAACAGAAGTGATGGCTTCTGTGACAGCAGTGCTGATGGCTGCAGTGGTGCTGCAGATAATGGTGGTAATGACTAGCTTCTCGTAGTGTGGTGGTGATGCTGACAATAGTAACAGTAGAGGTGGTGATGGTGTTATTGGAGTGGCAGTGGAGGATACTGGTGGTAGTGAGAGTGATAGTATAAGTCATGTTGATGGTGTTGGCAGTGGTTCTGTTGGTAATGGTATGATAGGATGCTATCAATGTGATAATGGTGGTGAAGATCATGGTGGTAGCCAGTGATGCTGATCATGAAAGTGATGCTAATCATGAGTTGATACTAGTGACAGTGTTGGTGATGATCGAGTAAATGGTGATTCCTATAGTTTAGAACATTACTTAAGCTTGGATGACAGTGGCAGGAGGTTTGTATTTGAGGAATCCCCGCAAATGATCTCATAGTCATGCACAGTCATAAAGTACTTTCCTAGAGTATCATGGGCAGTACATCCAAATGAAAGTAACCTGATCCCCCGATGTAATTTACTCATGAAATTAACTGAGTATTTCACAAAGTGTGGTACTCTGAATACTCATCCTGCAGAATGATCTGTGAAAGTTAAATGAGCCTGGTAAACCCTGGGATTTCTGTCCCATTCCTGAAGAGTTGTAGTGTTTGGAGCTTTCCGTCTTCAGACTGCAATGAAGATCTGTTTCATTTTGTCTAAGCCAGTGCCTCCTAGAATATTTGATTACTGACCCTTTTTCTTTGGAGGAGGTGGTAGGTCCCTATTAACCATTACACAGAACAATTGGAAACACACTGAGCAGCCCTTGAAATGAAAGGAAAAATAAACTTTTAAAAATAAGTATAACCCTACAGACACTGCTTTTTAAGTGCTTGGTAGGAATGATTAGGTTCAGGTTAGTGTAAATTTTGTCTGCTATCATTACAAGTAGAAAAGATCATCTTAAATTTATGTAAACAGAATTGACCAAGGAATATATTAGAAATGTAAATTAAGGGCATTATTAGAAAGAAACCTCAAGAATGAAATTGCATTAACTCCATAAAATATTTACAACCTAAGAATCCCATACCCTTTTATTCCATACTCATAAAATTCATGATTTGATCATTATAAAAAAGTGGTCCTTGTTTACTTTGGAGCCTGGAGCTAGGTTAATAAAATAACCTTGGATGGCTGGAAGGAAGTAGTCAATCTGTGGTTCTCTCTCTTTGTGCATAAGGGGAAAAAATAAAGTTCCTCTTTGTGCATAAAGGAAAAAATACGAAGTTCCTAAGCCCCGTGTTAGTGAACAGGCAACCTGGAATATGCATTTTAGCAAACATCAGTGAAGATCTCCCTTTGAGAATCACTGGAATAAGTAGTATGGACATGCTGCCATCCTCCACTCATTCCACCCAGTGTATGCCCCAGGAGAAATTCCCCTCCCAGGCTTCCTTTTCCTGCCACAATTTCAGCAGCAGCCCAGGTGGGGAGGCTGGCAGGTGGGCCCCTCATGTCTCTTCCTAGAGTGATGCTCGTTAACCTTGAGGCCAGAGTTCACAGCCCTACCAGATGTGCTTAAAGAATCAGGAAAATGGTTTCCTGGCTTCTACAGTGACCCTCTCCTAGTCACTGAATAATCATTAGTCTTAACAGGAATGATGCAAAAAAAGGCATCTAAGCAGTTTAAATTTTATCCATAAAATTAAACTCTGTGTTTCACCACAGCATTTAACTCCATGACCTGTTTTATTGAATCCCTTGGCAGATCTTGGACAGTTTCCTCCAGTGTAAATTACCATGAAGGTAAATTGAAAATGTATCAAGAAATGGGCAAGGATATTAGTGCAGGATCAAGGAGTCATCAAGCTTCAGTTGTTCTGAAGATTTTTTAAAGTCTCCTCTCAATACAATTAAAGTGGAGAGAATTGATTTGATTAACAAGGCCCCACCTTTCTTAGGTCACCACCTGCCTTCTGCATAAAGGTGACTCCATTTAGATGTCCCTTCCTCTGACTGCTCAGCACCTCCTCTGTGCCCCCAGAGCTGCCCTGATGAGCCTCTGCCCAGTGTTACTACTCTGTGTTGGCTGTCAGTCATCTCCCCAGTAGCAAGGGCCCCCACTGCGTGAGGGCAGGGCTCCTTCTGTATTTATTTCTGAATCTACCCTACAGCCCCACTGTCTAGCTTAAAGTGTATGCCGTCCGCTGAATAAAGGTATGTGTTCTCCTGTTGTCTGAAAAAAAGGGAAATGGTGTATGGAGTGAAAATGTGTGCTAGCCACTATGTGTCTCCCCCTGAACCAGCCAGCATCTGTTCCCTACTCTTGCTCATTTGACTCTCACACCAGCCCTCTGAACCATGTGGTTTTATTTATTCTCCTGGCACAGGTGAAGGGACCGGGCTATGGAGAGATGAAGTAATTTCTTAAGTTCCTGTCATTAAGAGAGCCTGTCTTGAGAGGACATTTGAAGTGACACATTGCCCCAGCCCTGTTAGTTAATAGGGAACAGGGCTGCTGTGCATAGATCCTACATGCAGAGGATGCTTTCCCAGGAATCCTTCAGAGGGCTGCATGCCAGCCAGAAGTGATTGCAACTTGCCCTCCCTGCTCCACCCCCACCTACCTCCCTTTGTGGAAACTTCCTGCCAGGTTTAAGGCCCTGAAGAGAAAGGAATCTGTTACTTAAGAGCCTTGAGACCTAGCATTTGAGAGTTCTGGTGAGTTCTTGTAAAAACCCATCTACTCTGCGAGCATACTCACTCCATTCACAGGTAGAGATGTATGTGGTCCAGACTTAAAAGGCAGAAGACGGTGGCATATAAAATAAATAGGTTCTGATAACCTGAAAGCAGTACGACCCCACTGCTTAGACAAACAAGTGCTGCCAGCCAGCCAGCACCAACCTGTCTTGGAGCCAGCAGAAGAGAAGTGGGCAGAAGAGGGGAATAAAAAAGGGTCTTTCTGTCCAGGCCCAGAAGAGAAGTTTAAACTATATGAAATATTGCCAGCTTTGTGATTTACTTTGCTAGGTTTTTATAAAGTTGCACACTAAGAAAGACAGACATTTGGAATTGAAAGAAAGACCTCACACTGACAAACTCAGGCTCTGAAAAATTCTGGAGACTAGAGGGGACTTTATATGTGCAGGAAGAGTTTGCTGATTGAAAGAAAGACATTGTACAGACCAAGAGAAACTGAGGTAGACAGAAGAGCAGCGTGTGCTGAGGGCAGTGAGAAGGGCAGATGGTATAGCAGACATCTCTGCCGAGTTATTAGCAGGCTATAGGTGGCACAAGCTTCTTGCCCCTCCATAATTCAGCTGTATTACATTAGGGGCTGACTGAAGCTTTATGTGACTCAAATGGACATGTCAGATAGAATTGGGCAGGTATAGCTCCTCCACTAATGGCTGCTACTGAGACTTACGTCCTAGTTGGTGAAGTAGCAGAGCCTCACTGGGCTAACTTCCAGCAAAGACAGCTTGACTCCAACTAAATTCTTTCCCTCTGAATTACCCGTTTGTTCTCTTCAGCAAAGATATGTTAGTGCCACCTTTTACAGTCCTGCCTGCTATACCCACTATCACCAGGTGTCCTCCTCCCCTCCTTCCCAGCTTGTAATGAATAAACATGGATGTCCTTCGTGCTTTTTGTCTTTGCTGCCCAGAGCAGCTTAGATCAGCCCAAGGCCCAGCTTTCAATCAAGTCTAGTTTCTGTCTTCTGTTCTTCTCAGCTTGCCTTGTATTGTCTCACAGGATATGAAGACCCACTGCAGGGGTCTTTGATAATGTTCTCTATAAGGTGGTCACACTTCCAGCAGCTAACTATCATTCCAGAAGGCTGAGACCCGACTCTGGGGGAGCAGAATACCTGAATCTGCTTTTCATCCTGCCCCTGACATCTGCAATCCAAGCATGCAGCAGCCTTTGAAATTGATGGAGCTGCTGGCCAGAAAGGTGGAGAGTGGAACAGTAAATAGGTAGTCTCCAAGCATTTGCACAGTCCAGGATAAGAGCTCTCTGGCTGAAAAACCAAACAAACAAACAAACAAACAAACACAGCTAAACTTGTTAAATATGCTTGGAATCTGATGAAGAAATTAAGAATGCCCAAATAGCCCCAAAGCCCTGGTAGCCTCAGCCAGAGCATGTTTTCCAGGCTTGTCTTGGAAGCCAAACTTAATCACAATAATCTCTTTTTAACAGCCTACATATCTATTTGGTTGAGATCCTGGTTGCTTGTTTTTGTTTTGTTTTATATTGTTTCATCTTTATCCTGCTATATTTCAGCTTCCCTTCCTTGTTTACTTGATTCCTAACAGCACTTGCAGCGGTTGTTCCTGATACATGTTAGGCTTTTGCCTTTCAAGACCTTGCCTCAGTGTACTTTTCAGACAGCACAACCAAAGAAAAGAAAATGAACAAAAGGGTACATGAGGGCTCTACTGTGACTGTGCCCAAAGGGACACTGAGCTGCTCCCAGCAGAAGTCCCAAAACTAAGTCTGCAAGAGGGAAGAGGAGAATTAGGAATCAATCCTCGCTCCCACATCTGAGCATTATTTAATGCTTTTCTCAATTGTTTTGACACATGTAGTTTTGTTTTAAATATGTATGGTAATTCTTAATAAAATGCTGGTAAACGTGCCAAGGCATTCTCTGTGGAAATAATAAAGTTTTTACAGTTTAGAACACCATTAAGTCTTTGCTTCATGGTTTGTGAGGCTGGTAGCATTTTAAGCAGCAATAAACATTTTACTGAGGCCCCGCTTGTTGAGGGAGATGATCTCATTTTTCAGGTTAAATCTCTATCCTACCCCAGAATGAACTGGGATGGGGGTGTGAATAGAGCTAGAGTGTCTCAGGGTATCCTTAGTGCCCTGGCTGCTTAGGCACTTCCCACCCTGGACCCCCACATTGTCCACTGTTAGTACAGTGCAGAAGAAAAAGCACAACCAGACTTGCATTCAAATTCTAACCGTACCACACTTCAATTGAACTAAAACCATGGGAAAATCATACAGCCTTTTTGTTTCAGTTCCACTAATTGTTACTGCATAACAAACCACCCCAAATTTAGTGCTGTAAATTTTGTTATTCTCCTCGATTCATCAGGTCAGGAATTTGGACAGAGTACAATGAGGTGACTTGTCTCTGTTCCACAGTGCCTGGGGACTCAGCTAAGACAGTTCACAGACTGAGCATGACTGGATGGATGGAGGCAGGAATTATCTGAAGCCTTCACACTCACCCAGAAGCTAACTCTAGGTGTTGAGACCATAACATGTTCTTAGAGCCCCTGTGTGAGGTCCTTCTGCAGAGGCTAGTTTGGGCTTTCACAGCATGGTGGCTGCATTCTAAGACCTCGTCCCAAGGCCCAAAGATCAAGGTTCCTCAGAAGTCACAAGTATCATTTCTGCTACTGGCTAATACAGCACATGGAGGAGTGGCCAGGTCCTTCAAGAGCACATGGGCATGGAGATAATGTTGGGCCATGTTCAGAAAAGAACAGTCTGCCACTGTTCTCATCTGCTGAGCCCACCAGGCCAGGACATGGAGGGAATGATGACTGCTAAGCACTAGCCATGAACTGTTTACATGTTATCTCATTCTAATTGTGTAGGTCTTAAAACAAATACCCACATGCTTTCTGGTTGTTCCAGATAAGGCATTATATCGGCCAATTTCAGCTGCCTTAAAACCACAGACTATCAGAGGCATGCTAGAATAACTGGTTTACTTCTTGATCACAGATCTGTGGGTCCATTGGGACTGGTGTATTCTTCTTGTCCTGTTCCAGAGCCTAGGAAAACAGGAGGGACAGTGGCTACACTGCTTATTCTTCTCATGAGGATGGCACAAGTGCCACCAAGCAAGCAAGTTTTACATCACTGTTCATGTCCCATCTGCTCATATCCCATTTGGCAAGGCAAATCTTATAACCAAGTCCAAAATTAAAGGTGGAGAAGTACATTTGCCTTTGTGTAGTACTATAGTGGCAAAATGAGGAATTGGAACCAATAATTCAATCTACCATAGCCATTTTCTAGCACAAAGAAAATTGGATAAGGATATTGTGGCATTACTGCTAGTGTTTAACAATATAATCTTAGATGAAAAATACTCATTTAAAGCAGTAGGTTATCAGATTGCTAATAAAAAAATAATTCAGTAAGACCAGGTTGCATTTATCTCAGGTATTTTAGGACAATGTACTATAAAGATATCTATTAATATATCACATTACTAAGATAATATATTTTTATGAAACCTAAATCATCATCTCAATATGTACTTAAAAGTCATTCAATAAAATCTAATACCTACTCAGTGATATTTTTATACTCTTAGTAAATTAGAACTGTAAGGCTACTTCCCTAATATGATGCATAATGGCATAACACTTCAGAAGCATTCCCACAGAAGCAAGGAAATAGGAAAAAAAAACCTATTCACCACTATTATTTTCCAATGGCAGCATTAAAAAATAAGAAATATAATAATTATAGAAAAATGTTTTTATTCTTTGCAGATAATATGACTGTATCTCTAGAAAATCCAGAAGAAACATTTAAAAACTATTAGAATAAGTTTAGTAAAGTATCCTAGATTCAGCATATAAACCAGCCAAAGTACAGGGTTTTCTATGTAACAGCTGTAATACAATCTAATGACATATATGATAAAATATTGTGGGGAAAAGAGCACTATCCACAAGGTCATGGACACATGTCCCTGGGACTGACCTGACCCAGAGCAAGGACACCAAGGACAACAGCTCTGCCCTCTACTTAGGCACTTGACTATGTAGAAATATGGCCACCTCCTCACAGGAACAGCCATTTATTTAAAGTGATTAAATGAAGCCAGGTGTGGTGGCCCACATCTGTAATCCTAACACTCTGGAAGACTGAAACAGGAGGATCACAAGTTTGAGCCCAACCTGGGCAACTTAGTGACTCAGTGAGACCCTGTCTCAAAATAAAAAAAAAAAAATTTAAGTACTGGGGATATAGCTCAGTGTGAAGGCCCTGGATTAATCCCCAGTACAGAAACAAAAAGTGATTAAATAAGTGTGATACTGATACCACACAGCACAATAGAACATAAAGTCTATATTAAAAGATGATATATGATCAGAGGAAAACTCAGTGGGGGTGGGTAGACAGATTATTTAATAAAAATATACAGGACTTAAGTAGAGGAGAAAAAGCAATTTGATTTCCTACCTCATATATTTCATTCAGTAAAATACTAAAAGTAAAATGGGCATGTGAAGAATTCCCTGAATGGCTGTTTCTTTGGACCTGCAACTGCCTCCTAGAACTACACAAACAGGTTTATTTCTCAGGTGCAAAGACACATTGCAATAAGCCTAAATGTTGTCTTCATCCTTTTGCTGTGAAACAGACCTGCCCAGGCTCTGACTGGCCTACACAGCAGCCAGGACTGTGCTCTTAGGCCTTTGTGGAGGAGGCTGATTAGTCAGAGCAAAATCGCAGGTTATATGACAAGAGACTGCAGTTCTAAGGGAGGTGCCCCGCTTCAGATTGAAGACAAGCGGCCTTCCACTGAAGAAGAAGATAGAATGCTTAAATTTCTGGTTCTCCATGAGACTCAAAAGAATGGGATAATAACAAAAGGGGACCGTTTTGTGAAAAAGGAGCAGTCTGAGAACAACAAAGTCCTTTTGGAATGAAAAATCCAAATATTCGGAATATTGTTGCTAAATTAGTGCTCAGAGGAGACCAGGCAGCAGGGGGCTATTTCTGACAATGAAATAGAGAATTAGAACACCAATCTGAAATTTCTTCCAGAACTTAAGAAAAAGATAAGGAGATGAGTGAGCAATGTAAGAACTGATGCAAGACTGTAGAGCGAAGGTGCAGTGCCCCTCCAAGAAAAGACGTAGTCCCTGAGATGAAGACTTGAGGCTTTACTTCTCTGGGAGATGGAGAGACTTTCCCGAAGACCCTGACCTAATTCTACAGCCCAATAGGAGCTGGGGGAAAGTGTCCAGGATTTGGAAGTAGAATTTTTCTACATTGTTACCTTGGGGGAAAGGCCCATAGTTCCAAAGAGAATCCCCTCTATATGGCTGCCAGCAGACCCAGCAGCCAAATGACGGATGTAACAAATAATTGTTAAGAAAATTTCATCGTGTACACATTGAATAGCAATAAATATGAACAGGCACTTCACAAAAGGAGAAACATAAATATCTAACAAGTAACAAAAAAAATCATATAAGTGAATTTAAATGCACATGTTAAGCCATAGAAAATTCCTGCAGATTGGGAAAGATGTTTTTAAATGAGTGGTCCCAATGCTGGCCAGTATTCAGTGGGAAGAGTCTCTCTTACTTCCTGCTAGCTCTCACCCCTTGTTAAGAATTTCTGAGAAGCAGTTAAACAGGGTGTAACAAATCCTCCAAAATGTTCAAGCCTCTTGAACATTTCTAAAAATTTATTTTTAATAACTATCCAGAATTTAAAACCAAGTTCTACAAAGATGATCATCATATATTGAATCTATTCATAATATATTGATTCTACATATACTGATTCCCAAAATTTATTTTTTAAATCTCCATTATTATCTAGTTATTACAAATCATGTTTTCAGCCAGGTGTGTGGTATGTGTCTGCAGTCCCAACACTTGGGAGGCTGAGGTAGGAGAACTGAGCTCAGCTCAAGGCTAATATGGGCAACATGCCAAGACCTTGTCTCAAATTAATTAATTAATTCATTCATTCATTCAAGATTGCGAATGCCCAAGAAAAATGCTGATGATATAATCTAATTAAAAGTAGATTTATATTATATGAAGAAAAATAAATACAACACAGAAAAACCAAACTGCAGTTTTAACCTATTAGATATGTTTTATTAACTTTGGATCACTTAAACTTTTTAGTATACTGGAGTATTTTTATAATGTTCATTAGTTTCTAAATTTATTTTATATATTGATAAATCTGTATTTTTAATAATATTTAAGTTAATATCAGGCTTATAGTGCTATTTGTTCTATCTCTTCCTGCCCCTGATTCCTGGTTCCCTGAGAAATTGCTTTTGACTCAGCTGACTTTGCTGGTCTTCAGCTCCCTAATTCTAAATAACAAGCTCATACTGTTGCTTCTTGATTTTTCAAATTTGCATATTATCTATTATCTTCCAATTATGAAAAATGAGGAGTTAGCCCTCTCAGACCTCTAACTTCCCATTCACACTTCACCCCTACCACACACTCTCAAATTTATCAACTCACAACTTTGGGTTCAATTAATGTTTATTGCTTACATGTCAGCATAGTGTTCAATAAACTATGCAGTCCATTATGGTTCCATTGTCTCTCATATAAACTGGCTTTTTCTAGAATTAATAATTGTCATTTATTTGTTTCCTCAAGTTCTTTCCACCTAGCTCTAATTGTCCCGAATTTTCTACACGATCTCTAAAACTCTTTATGCTACAGACAATTCACCATATGATCTGCCTGTTCCATTTCCCTTTGATGTTTCTCCTGGAACCCAACCCACTCACCCATTTCTTACCTGAATGGGTAGTTCTCCATGTGCACTATATTGCTGTATTCTGGGACTTCCTTTCATTGTTTTTGTAGAGATTCCCTAGGCCTGTCTCCTGATTCAGAAACCTGGTTTCTTAGGTCATGTCTTTACTTTTTTTGTTTACTGTCTCATTTAAGTGCAGTGCATCTTCCAGCATCTTTGTGAGAAGGGCTATATAGGGGGAGTCTTAGTCACTTTCCCATCGCTGGGTCACAATACCTGACACCCACAATTAAAGAAAGAAAGGTTTAGTTGGATTCAGGGCTTTTAAAGGTTGTGTTCCACGGTCAGTTGGCTCCAAGGCATGAAAGGTATGGCAGAGGGGCATGGCGGAGGAAGAGTGCTCACATCATGGTGCCCAGGAAGGGGATGGGGCAGATAGATACCCATCCAGGTCATGCCCCCAGCGACCCACCTCTCCCTACCAGGCCCTACCTACTAGTAGCATATTTGGTGCCCCCATGAGCTGATCATCTTTGAACATGTGAGGCTTTGGGGGACATCTAAATCATAACAGGAGGTAAATTTCCCAAGACCTTGCATATATGAACACAATTTTATTATACTCTCAAGGATAATACATTACAGCCCACAGGCCAAATATAACCTACAGCCTATTTTCATTCATTTTGTGACTTATGAGGCATTTTTAAAAATTTTAAATGTTAAAAAAAAAAAGAACATGCAAGAAAGATTGTATGTGGCCCACAAATCCTAAATCACTTATGTCTCTTTATAGGAAAAAAATCTGCCAACTCCTAACTGATTGGTAGTTTGGCCAAATATAGGATTCTAGGCTGGAAATCACCTTCCTTTAATATTCTGAAGACTTTGCTCCACTGTCTTCTGGATTCCAGAAGTGCTCTGAGAAGTACATTGCTCTCCTGCTTTATAATCCTGTGTGTTGACCTCTGCTTTTCTCTCTGGAAACTTCTGGGCTCTTCTCTTTAAACTGCAGGGTCTAAAATTTTATAATGGTTTACCATTGAGTTAACCTTCTTTTATTCAAAGTACTGAGCACTCAAAAGGCTGGTGATTCAAAAATGCATGTCTAGGGCTGGGGATTTAGCTCAGTGGTTTTGCCACCTGCTTCACAAGCGCAAGGACCCAAGTTCAATCCCTGGTACCGAAAAAAAAAAAATGCATGTCTTTCTTGTCTGGGAAAATATTTTTCTTATCTCCTGAATGATTTCCTGTTTCTCTGTTCTCTTTCAGGAATTTCTACTCAATTTGATCTGCCTCCTGGGTCACATCTCTAGTGCTATCTTCTTTCCAGCATATGATTCCTTTGATTTATCTTTAAGTCTTCTAATTGATCCTACTGCTTCTGTATCCACCAGAGTGAAGTCCTATGAGGACAATCATCAGCCTGTGGCATCAGCATTTATTTCCCTGGCAACCAGCACTGACCTAGCATGGAATAAGCAGCTGGTGATTATTGTTGGGTGAATATTTTTAATCTCTAAAAGCTTCTTCCTGTTTTATGGTTCTTTTTGGTTTCATGGGTGGGTTATCATCTCTGCAGCATTTCTGATATTTGGGGAAGGTTTTTAAATTTTTCTTTTGTTCTCTGCATTATCTTGTGTCCTCCATGTTCCTTTTCTCCTAGTAGTTATTTTAGTCTCTGTCTTCCATGATAGGGAACTTTCTAAACTTTGTCTCTTCCTAAGCTTTCATCTTAGTCCATTTTCAGTTGTGATAGCAAATTGCCCAAAGCTGGGTAGTTATAAAGAAAATAGAGAAGTTAACTCATAGTTTTGGGGGCTAGCAGCCTAAAGCTAGGCAGCCCCATTTGTTCAGCCTCTGATGAGGGCCTCGTGGTAGACAGCATCATGACACAGAAAAGCATGTATGAGATCACGTGGCAAAACAGAAGCCAGAAGGGGGAGGGACCAGTCTAGCTCTTGTACAACAAGTCACACAGGGAAACTAACTCACTTCATAATACCAGCATAATTCTTTCCAAAAGTGGTGCCCCCCCCCAGTGACCTAGTTATCTCACATAGGTCACACCTCTTAATACTACCACACTGGGGACCATATTTTCAGCATGTAAGCCTTTGGGAGATACACTTAACCATATCCAAACCACAGCAGCTCTCCACTCATACTTGTAGATCAGACTATAAATGCAGGCTGGAAGCTCAGGGTGTGTGGGTGAAGCTGGTGTTCCCTATGGCCATATGATCATGCTATAGGTCCAAGACATCAAATGTGAATATGAATATGTGAATATGTCTCCTGGATAAATATGTTTCCCAGAGAAACAACTCTAATTTGGAAGTCTAGAGAACAAACAGTCCTCTTGTTTCAGGAATGTTACTTCCTTCAGCCTATGTCTGGGAGTCGAGGCTGTCTCTGGTCCAAAGTAGGCAAAAATCAGATATCTGGCCTCCTGCCAGGATGGAAAACCGAAGTATGCAATTGGAGGCTTAGGTGTTGAAAGGTCCTGCTTCCAAACTCTCTGGCTCCCCCACATGGAGAAGTTTCTGGTCTGGTGCCTGAGCCACTCACTCACCTGTGTATGCAGCTGTGCCTTCACCTGGCCTCTTCCTGCCTCTGTTGCCTACAGGTCCTGCTTGGTCTATTACCATTGTTTATCAGCTCTGCAGCTTCCAAAATTATCTTGACTTTTCCCAACTATTGTCTTCTTTTCCAACCATCCCTTTGTCCTTGTGATTTCATCCTCCCTGTAATCCTTTGTTGCCACCTTATTAGTTTCCAGAGAGTGTGGAGATAAGCAAGCAGTCCTATCTGCCATGTTAACAACAGCCATGTATTACTCTGATAATCCAAGGTGAGGATTGTATAGCTCCATACTGATATGCGTGTTACCCAGAAAGAAAAGGCAAGTTCATGTCCTTACGAAGCTCTCGGTCTTTAGGGAAAGACAAGAGCAGACAGATTATTATCATACAAGTGTTGTAAGAGAGCTGAGTGTAGATGGCAGAAGGTCACAGGAGAAGTACCTGCATGTAATAGAGGTGCAAAGGGTGGTTCACATAAAAAGCAACACTAGGATTGTGTCCAAGAACAGTAAGGTAGGGAAAAGCTTAAGTTCATGACCATTTGGAGGACAAGAAGGAGTTTTAGCTCAATTTGTTATTTTTATTGACTCTCCTTTCCTGGGTGCTATAAAAAAAAAAGCATTGATTTCTCAATACACAACCTGTGCTGTCAAAATGAGATAACCATCACAGTTGACACCTGGGTATCCAAGATGCCCAGCAGCACTGCTAGGATGGGCCAGTCCTCCCACCTTGCTTCCTTCAGTAAAACAGATTAATGTGAAGGTCAAATGTATGTTGGTTTCCCCAGAGAATTGGCACTGAACAGGAAGTAGTTCTTTCAGCCCCTTTTATTTCTTTTAGAGCAAAAAAGAAAAAGTAGCATGTCTATCCCATGGATAATATGGAACTTAAGAATGTCACTTTCTGTAACACTCAATTTACTCTGAAGACAACATTTCCACAAATGGTTAAAAAAATGCCACTTGGGCCAGGGATTTAGCTCTTTTCATTCCCTGCTGCCCAAGCGCAAGGACCTGAGTTCAATCCCCGGTACCAAAAAAAAAAAAAAAAAAGTGCCACTTGATGGTAACCCTTCTACAGGTCAATTATATACATGTCTTTTTCAAGTCAATTATATAATCAAGTTCATGAACAGGTTAAGACATCCTGCAAGGCTCCGAGTCCTAGCACCCATAAAGGGGTATTTGCACTCACTTTGCCCTAGCTGAGTGGTTTTGCCCTTAAAGAGCATTAGCCTCTGTTCTCTTTACTTCCGTGTTGACACCTATGTAGCTTCTCTTGGCTCAGCACTATTTACCTGGTATCTGCTGTACCTGGCTCTCCTTGGTACTCCCAACACTGTGGTCCCTGGCTTTGGGCTGTAGTCCCTGTATATTGTACCTTCCCCCAAGTGCCATGCTGACTGTTAGTTCTCAACGTCCTTCATTACTGCACAAAAGGAGCCTTGGAAATTGTCCTGGATCTCGCCAAGCCCTCTCCCCATTCATGGTACATGGCCATTTCTGCTTCTGTCAGTGCTGGCCTGTACTGGCACAAGAAATGTGAGGTGGTCTCCTCCCAGAATTCCAGAAGGGAAACAAAACATGAGCCCATCTGTTCTACAGTTTCCAAACTTAACTGGGCCTCTTATCGATGCCCTCCCAACCCCAACCCCAACAAGTTATCTCTGAAGGGTAACAGAGCATAAGGAGCAGGCCTTGACTCGTGTCTAAACTTGCTAATCATAACTTACTTCTGGGTTCTTCTCCACCCCTGCTGCACCTCACCACACCCTTTCCCAGAAAGGGCATTCCTCACATTCTTCTGTTCTTACTACTCTGGATTTTAGTACCATTGTGTGCTCTGAGTCCTGGGTTTGGCTTTCGGTTTTGTTCTGTTTTTAAGGAAATTAAACCTTTTTAATCTCACAACAAGCCTGGCTCATACAAATTAAATTTTTAGAACTTTTATTAATACATGCTTGCAGTACCCAATGATAACATTCATCCTTGGGAGTTGGTACATGTATACAGCACATCTTAATTATTTTTATTTCCCCTTTCTCTCCTCTCCCTCCGCCTTCCCTCCATCTCTTGGACAAATGAAAACTTTAACCTTTACATATGGATCCTCTAAAATGAGTTTTAGGAGCCAGTTCTGGAAGTCAAAACTACACATCACCTCCTTGTCCTCAGCTGGTTCTACCACCCCTTAAAGTAGCAGATACCTCAGCCCCCAAGAAGGACAGCCAGGAAGACTAGAGATGCAAAATGCATCAGAGGTCTTCCAGCTTTCAGCAGGGGAGCTACACTCTTTGGGTCAACTCTCCCATTAAAACAGCAAGAAATGGTGGGCAGAGCATCTTTCAAATTTCACTTCTAAAGCTGACAAACTGAGAGATGGGAAGGCTACTAGAGCACCAGAGCCACTGAAGCCCTGTGGGCACTGCTCACTGAGGCTTTAAATCAGTGCCCCAGCAAGCCAGAGGAGGCAGAGTTCAAAGGCAGCACCCTCTCAATCTGAGAAACTAAGGAACCACACCCTCAGGGCCAGGGTGAATCAGATCTTAAAGCACCTTCTTCCTCCTATTCTAGAAAGCTTCACTGCCTTGGTATCTTGGTGCTCAAGCAAGAAGAAGAAAAAAGAGAGGATGTATATGCATAGGAAGAAGTGGCCACACATGAGCTTTTCCTTAGATTTACAACCCTCAGTCTGGTATAGCCAAAGGAACTCAAGTTGAGAATTTAAGGTCATTTAATCACCCCAGGCGGCTGTATAAGCAAACATGCATCCCTTCTTGAGAAGGGATTATCTATCAAAGAACTGGAGGAGTCCCCACAAATAATGGGCTTTGGGCTTTGATCAACAAGCATTCAAAAATAACTGAACACAAAAGAAGCAAAGCAATATTACTGAGAACTAGCAGAAACAAAACACAGCAAAAATAACATGTAACAATTATGTTAAAGACAAATATACAAAGTAACTCATCAGATTTGTTGCAGAACCTATTAGAATTTCTAGAGGTGACTAAAACAAACAAAATTAGAAGTCAAATGAAGGTTCACAAAGAAAATTAACAACCCTAAATATGTACACACACACACAAAAAAAAACAGTCGAACTATATGAAACAAAAATGAGTATAGCTCAAAGGCAAAATAGACAAATTCATATTTACAAGTGAGGACTTCATTACCCTACTGTCAGCAATGACTACTACCTGACAGAACTACTAAACCAAAAATCAGCATAAGAAATTAACAATGCAATTAACAACAGGCTCAAGATGATGTGTATAGAACTCATGACCCAACAAAAGCAGAAGACAAATTGCTCTACAAGTATGGATGGAACATCCACTAAGATAGGCCATATTCTGAACTATAAAACAAATCTCAACAAGTTTAAAAGAATTGAAATTAACAGTAACATGCTGTTTTTATCACAGTAGCTTTATAGTATAGTTTCAAGTTGGGGATTGTAATACCCCCTGCCATGTCTCTGTTGCTTAGAATTGCTTTTGCTATTCTAGGTCTCTTCTGGTTCCAAATGAATTTTTGGATTGCTTTCTCTAGTTATGTGAAGTATATTGTTGGAATTTCAACTGGCGTTGCATTAAATCTATACAGTAGTTTTGGAAGTATGGCCATTTTCACTATATTGGTTCTTCCTACCCAGGAACAAGGGATGTCTTTCCACTTTCTTATATCC